>OY856411.1:1139495510-1140695510 GCA_963693085.1 Alisma plantago-aquatica
GTTGTTGATCAAGTGCCTCAAGTGCTTCAGATGGTACCTGTGCATCATCAACCTAAAATTTGACAAAATAATTCACATTTAAAAGATATAACTATAAATGGACATATAGATATAAATATATGATATATTTTTAAAACATACATTGTGAGGCGGCACATTGATGTCCTCACCCTCACGGTAGTCATCAGCATGGTCATCAGGAGAATGGTCAGCCATCTGCAAATTCACATTCAAATTGTAAAGTTCACATTGTAAAGTAGTAATTCAAAGTGTAAAGCTCACATTGTAAAGTTCACATTATTACAACAAAGTATATATCACAACAAAATTGTAAAGCTCTATGATCAAAGAGAAAACAAGTATATATTACAACAAGATTACGGTCTAGGGTTAACAAATATGTGTGATGTCATTCTTATATATAATAAATGTACATGTACCACCTATCCCATCCTTGAACACCTAATCTCACTAGTAAGTGTATAATGTGTATTGGGGTTTCAAGAAAATTTCGACAGTATTTCCCCGTTGTTCTCCAAGTACATATGTACTTAGAGAACAAACGGGGAAATGCTGCCGAAATTTTCTTGAAAACCCAATACACATTATACACTTACATCCTAAGCGAGATTAGGTGTTCAAGAACAGTCCCAAACCGGGGACTATCCAAGATTTACTCCTAATGAGTAAATCTTGGACAGATTTCTAGGCCAACAAATAATGTGTTGTCATTCTTATACCTAAAATCCTAGTTCTTCAAGTTAGGGTGATTATTGATGTCTTTAAAAGCATGATTGGCAATTTAGGGAAAAATTCATCATTTACATTCCAAGCATGTCACATGTGTGCATTACAGTTCATCATTAAGCAAGAAGGGTGATTAGGATTCTCACCAAGAACGGGTTTTGATTTTCTATACAATTTTATAAAAAAATGCACATGTATGCATATATATACTATACTTTTTGGAACCTTTATACATATCTGAACACCCTAAATAACCATACTAAACACCCAAATACTTTATAACACAACTATAAAACAATGATTATAGATAAACTATTAAACAATAGACTTGTCACACATAAAACACCCTATACAAGTATAAAACAAAAAAGTATTAAGATATTCATGATACAATAACTATTTTGCATCACATTACAACAGACTTATCATTGATACCTTACTAACTTATTGCTACATTTACGTATCATCACTTGATCAAAAATTACAGCAGTACATTTAACCAAAGTATGCATTCTAAAATCTAGCTATGTCATGATTAGTTACATGTAATTTACTTGGATATACAACAATACTCGATTACTATGTCTTACATACAAAGTATGCATATTAAATTAACTAAGGCTTATCATAGAACATGATTAGAACATTAAGTAGATGATTAAATCATAAAAAAATCAGTATATAAATAACCAACAGCAACCACGGTCGTGTGGGCTGGCACGACCGTGGCTGTGTTGGTAAGGAGAGGGAGAAGGAAGAAGAAGAAGAAGAAAGGAGGCCTACTGTTGGTAGTAGCGTGGAGAAGGAGAGGCGCCGACGTCGAGCAGAGAAGGAGAGGGCGCCGGCAGAGCAGAGAAGGAGAGGGCGACAGCGAGGAGCGGCGGCGAGAAACTGCAGCAGTAGGCGGCGAGCGGCGCCGGCGAGAAACTGCAGCAGCAGGCGGTGGTGAGAAACTGCAACAGCAGGCGGCGAGCGACGCCGACGAGGAGCGTCGGTGGAAGGGAGAGCAGGAGGCGAGGAGTGGCACCGGGCGGAAGAGAAATCGTCGGAGGACCAAACCCTGAGCACGAGAATGAATGAAACAGAGAAAGGGGAAGAGTCAGGCTCTTTTGAGCGATTTAAGTTAACATTAGGTGTCGGTTTTTTAAAAACCGACAGTGAATGTTTTTATTGTCGGTTTACAATAAAACACCGACACTAAAGGGAGGTGAAAATTTTCGCGGTTAATAGCACGAAAACACAACGACGTCGGTTATTGTCACAAAACCGACGACTAAAATTGTACAAATTTCTGTCTCACAGAAAAGCTTTAGTTGTTGGTTCCTCCATTAAAAACCGACGCTGTATGACAATTTTTGGAGGCAATTTTTTTCGCTGGAAATTTTATTTTTGGCGGTTACTTTTGGGTGTCGGTTTTTTAATAAGTAACCGACACTTAATAAAAGCGGTACGCGTGTGTGGTCGCCCTTCATAGATTGGATGTCAGTTTATGTTATCAACCGACACTGTAGAGTTTAGGTGTCAGTTTATGTATACGACCGACACCTTGAAAAGTGACTTTATAAGCCATTTCTATAGTAGTATACCAACATAACTTGAAGACTATAGGGTCACACACATAGAATGCATAGGGATGAGTGGTATAATTGTGGATACAAGTTAAAGTGGTTGTGAAAACATTTAGGTAATAAATTAGAGAAATCATAGATTATTTGGAAGCACAACTGATTCACTAGAAAGACTAGTTGATTGATTGGACATGATTAGTCATGACTATCAACTGAAAATTTTTGCATGTTGACTGGTCATGATCAATCCAATTGATTGACTATAAGTATAGTCAATCAACTAGAGAAGATCAGTCAATTAAGTGAACAATACTAGAAAGTTTTAATTTATCAATTGACCAGTTGTACACTCAATGTCTACAAGCATGAAGCCTACATGCATTCTCTGGATTATTTCCTAGTTTCTTTTGAAAAGCTTATTCTATGTCCTTTCATATCAAAAGGGGCACGACATCCATGGTTCTAGTTTAACCCGTCTAGCAATTTTATGTAAGGATAAAAAGAATATCAACAGTAGGGTATTTTTTACAATTACTAGTACATATACCACCTACAATGTCAGCTACAATAGACCTATAATGTCGGCCTTGTACTGAAACTTAAGTGGGTGACACTACAAATAAGGACCTTTTGTGTTGGTTTCTAAAGAATGGAAAAACTGACAACATAGAGTTAGTGGCAGTTGCTACGAAAATAAAAACTGTCCACACAACCAACGACTTAGAGAAATATTAGTTTCATGATATCATTGTGTGTCGTCAGTCCCGCACAAAGGAATATAGACTATAGTCATACTGTGTTGTTGGTTGTAGTCTGAAAAACTGATGATGTAGAGTGGTATAATGCTTGAAAGCACAACTGTGCTGGATAGCAAAGCCATGTTGTAGGATGGGTAGAATGGTCGTGGTGGGTGGCACATGTAACATCCCAAGTTTCATAGTTCATTTAAAACTTTAATGTGTTTTTTCTTAATAAAATTTAACTGAGGGACCAAATAAACCTAACCATGGTTTATTATGTAATGAGTTCATAAAAGATGTATTATATGCCACCTAGCTCACCAATACACACATAATGGCATACATGTATAGAGTTGGTAATCGGGTTGTATGTATATGAATGAATATTTCATATGGACAACAATGTGACTAATAGATACATTATGGTAATTTGAGACATTAAATCCGTTTCTAAGACATTTCATATATATTTTACATTTAAATGCAATAAAGAATAATTTAGAGGATAATTAAGTATACATAGATTTAATGATATCTAGAAATAGAAGTACATTTGATCTCAAATGTGAAATATTCTCATATGTTAAGAAGTTTGACTTAATGGAAAATTTTGGAAAATGAATGATCATCCTATGATTTAGTATAAATTATTAAAGTATAAACAACATTCACTTATTACATAGTTTTGTAATGTCCAAAAAGAGAATATACAATAATGGAATTATCTAGAAACAATAATTAGCATATGGTTAAATTTTAATTGAAGTTGGATAATCCTATCATTCCTAATTAATTTTTAGGGGAAAAAAGGGGACTGTTAAGCCAATGTTTGACCTAAGTATGCAATATATACATCCGATTTTTCTATTTGCAATGGAGTCCAACTTGGTAACGTTGTGTCCTAGCTGTCACGTGACCTCCTTGCAAGTCCCCTATACAAATACTCTTTCACAGCCATTGGATGCGGATTTGAGGTCTACATCCTCTTCCCCTACCTCACGAGTAAAGCACGTCGAGGAAACAGAAACCCATGGGAAATTGATTTCCTCCTTATTCCTCACGATAATGAGAACGATAATGAAAAGTGAGAGTTTCGTTGATTTAAGGAATCATCCACGATCCTTTTAAGCCTAGAGGAACCCTAGCTATCCCATAACAAAATACGCCCAAAAGTTGCTCTCTTTTACTTCACCGACGTTCAATGATGATCACAGCCTCTATGCCACCTCGGCCAATTACCTACCCCAAGACCATCTCTAAATCAACAACAACTCAATCCCAGAATCAAATTGATCACGACCTCCCAAGGAGACCTTCGACGAACCTGTTGTGGGTCTGTGTGCGAATCTCATTACTGAGGAGTCACGGGCATGGTTAGACCACAAGAACTCAAAGAGGGAGCTCACCAAGGTCCCATGAAGCTTCTCCAACCTCCCCTTAGCCCTAAATCCTGGATGTGACCATACTACTCATTGGGACCATCAGAAGCTTCTCACATCACAACTGTTGTGTCGGCCGATCCAATGTAGGATGAACAACCTGGAGATCATTGGAGTTTGCTTAGGCCTTCCTTGGAAATGTAATTCAATCGAACTTTCCAAATACAAACTCCCATTAGTAGAAGCCTATGCAACTTTGTCATTTGCAGTGACCAAGCTTCCTCACAATTTTAGAAGCAGAGGGAAACACCTTGGGGTCATCGTGAAGCATCTGGGTTGCTCAATACAACCTAAGGGGAAAGTTGGTGTTCCATGTTCTCAAAGGAACTCATCAATGGACTGTTGGGTAGGAAAAAGAAGGTGGAGGGTTTCCTTGCCCGAAGCACCTACGCCCGTCAGCGATGGTTCCAGGTCAGGTGCCAATACGGGCGTCAAATGGGTGATGACCGCTTTGGGGGTTGAAGAGGGGATCCCGCTTTCTGATCTCTTCCATGGATGCCAAGTAGAATCTGGGTGGCCATAGGAGGTGCTAACCAGGTGGTTGCCGAAATGCCAGGCAGATGCCGAGCCGAAGAACCCCATGGGAGGTGACACTCTGTTCCACAGAGGAAACAAAGTCCTACTAGAAGATGGAGACGAGAGGGGAGCAATTGCGTGGGTTCATCGGGTTCAGGTGGAGTCGGACCCCTATGGGGATCCACTGATGAAGCAAAAGTAAAGGGCAACCATTGTGGACCGCTAGATCAGATCCAGACGGACCATGTAAACCATCCAGGTAAATAGCTGTCACTACACTATATTATCATAGAAATTGCTACAAACCTTGGATGGAGATAACCCATATTTGAATTTTGTTCATTTTTCTGAGCTCTAGCTAATGGTCTAGGTTTTAGTACCTATTTTGGTCTGGTTTACACAAATATACAGACTTAGAGTAAGGAGAGTTTGAAGATCCTACTCCAGGGGTTGGGTTTGTATACAAATTAATTAAGGTTTGAAACCAGGGGAAACGCAAGAGAAGTGTTCCTTGTAACCTAGGTAAGTGGTTCATGCCCATGAGTATTCATATTTATTGTGCCCATTACATTTACATGTTCCTCATACAAGGAATTATGATTTATGTGTTTTAATATTCTAAGATTTTAAGTAAGATATGAAATTAAAGTTTGCATACCTTCATGATTGCATTCTAACACATACTCAATATCTCAAGTGGAGATATATTATTAAGATTCCTTCAAATGATTAGGATTCATGAACCAAGTGTTCATGAGAAAAATTAGAGGATCATGTTCGTATGAGATTTCTTATTAATCATTCATGTTAATGAATAATACTACAAGATAACATATGAAACTAAGATTGACATACTTATATGATTATGTGATATAGCCATGTAAGTAAGATTTCAAGTAGAAATATGCTATTAATATTTCTTATATAGATAGAGATATGATAACTAAGAAGTTATTTGATTTCTTAGAATGATTCATATTTTAGAGTTAAACACAATGTAAGAATATAAATTTTTGAACATATTAAGACATGATTATGTTTTCAAGATAAACTCTCTATTAAGATCAGGATGTATTGAGAATTCATTTCATATTAATGTTATAAGATTATAATGTACTATGTCATGATAAAGTTCCAAGATAAGATTTTATTAGGATTCGTGATTTGAGTCATGATAAGAATATGGGAACATAATGCTTTAAGATTTATGATGTAAGTACATTAATATGTATGATTTAGATTTCAAGATAAGATTCAGATTCAGATTCAGATATAGACTACTTAATATGCAGGTAGCCATATATTTGATAAAGATACATGATAAGGGTTTTAGACCCAATCTCAGTTTTGTAACTGAGATTATTCATATTCAAATGTAGATCCAGTTCAGATTTTATGAGTAAAGATTCAGATTCAGAGTTCAGTAATATTTAGTACTCAATATTTAGTTTTAGATAAGTTTAGATTTAGAATTTAGTAAGATTAGACTTAAGATAATTAATTTAGAACCTTAACATAATACATTATATGATAAGTCCTCATTCAGAGAGCCTCGAGATGATTTAGAGGCATCTGTTGCCAATTCATAGGAGTGTTTACTCCATTACAGAGGGCATGTTGTGCCAATAGAGGGTGCGTTGCACCATAGAGGACACTTCAGTGTCAAAAGAGGGCACATTGTGCCAATAGAGGGTGTGTTGCATCATAGAGGACACTTCAGTATCAACAGAGAGCATTTATGCCAACAGAGGATGCGTTGCACCATAGATGACACTTCAGTGTCAACAGAGGAGGACTTATTGTATAATGGTGTCCATAGTTAGATAAAAGTCGTAAATAAAAGATGCCTTAGTTCAAAGAATGTACATAATCTCATTATAAGTTTTGTAAAAGAAATTAAGATAAGAGAGAGACATGACTCAGGCCCTTTGTGCAAGTCATGAGGCCCAGGTGCCAGAGTGCAGGCCAATTTAGAGACATAACCCAGGCTTAGAGTGCAGGTTATGTGACCCAGACACCTTAGTGCAGGTCATGAGACCCAGGTACCAGAGTACAGGTCTCCAGAGAAAGATAAAGTAAAAAGATAAGAGATAAGTTAAATTAAGAAGAGGTATTTATGTTTAAGATTTTGTAAAGTTTTGATGTTAGTTCTCATTATATAATATTTAAGATTATTTTGCAATATCTTATCGTATCAAGCAATTTATACATTAGCATACTCATGCCACTTATGTTAACAACCATTTTTCCAATGCATGGATGGGGATGAGATGTCTGTAGGTGAGGAGTAGGAACAGAGTAGATCCCAAGGACTCAGACACAAGGATAGAGAAGGATAATATCTGGTGGGGTGCCAACTATAAGATGATCCTCAGGTTTATAAATTCACCTATATGTTTCCATGTTTAGAACTTTAGAATAGAGACTTTGTCTCAAGATGTAATATAAGTTTTCCATGTAACAACATTTATGTTCCTTTTGTTAGAACAATCATGAGAATGTTTTAATAATTCAATTTGTGTGATTGATTATAATGTTGTTATGTATGCCACTTTTATGTAATGCCCCCTTGAGTGCACGAGTTATGGATAACTCACTGTTGCTTCCGCTATTTACATGGGTGTACTTAGGAGGGTGTTACAACACAACCATTTTAAGATAGCTATTTTGTCAGTTTTTATGGGAAACCGATGTTGTACTTCCTTATCTGGTAAACATTTTTTTGATAAAGTTACATGTGTTGTCAGTTTGGTGATAAAATCGACAACACAGATTTACAAAATCGTTGGTTTTATCTCCAAAATAGACGTTGTACTTCCTTACAAGGTAAAAATTTAACTGATAACGGTTGATGTGTGATCGGTTTTGGTGATGAAATCGACGACACAAATCTAGTGTCAAAATTTTTATAATAACTGACGCCACATCTATATATTTTTATATTAGGTCTATGGACCTACTATCCTACTGTTCAGGAGGATGAAAAATCTATAATTCATTAGAACTGTAGATTCTATTCTATGTTCATCTTAAAAATAGGCCAATATACCTACAAAACCTGCAATCACAAAAACATACACACAATTCATCCACCCACATACCTTTACATTCTCCAATTCCATTCTCATGCACATACACAATTCAAAAAATACACATACAATTCCATTCTCCAAGTCCATTCTCATGACATGTACAAATGCAATTCTCATTTTGTTCGTTCCTCTTCATATTCATTCACACACATGCACATATACACACATCATTGACATATGCACCAAAAATTCATTAGCATCAAATCTAAAGTCACAAAAAGTCATAGCCATCACATGTATATAGAAATAATGACATCAAGGTTTAGAAAACTCTTATTTTATCCCAACCAAATTCAAAGTTGACTTTTCTAACGAAGGAGTGTGCCCACTCTTCTTGTATTCATCTATCTCTTCATTTGTATAAGACTTTGTTGTGCCAAATAGCTACAAAGAGAATGACATAATTCAAAAGTTTGATTTTATTTTTCCATATTATTAAGTGAGTCTATTTATTTATTTATGATTGTCAAGACTATATATATTACCTTTTATATATAATGGATGTCTAGTGCCGCTTGTCTAAAAATTAGGTCCACATACCACATCAAGTAATATCTACATGCCCAATTATTATTTTGTATAGAGAACTATAAAATTACACTTATGCAAAATGTTAATAAATAAAAGCAATCCTAGTTGGCATATATATATATATATATATATATATATATATATATATATATATATATATATATGCATTGGAGTTAGAAAACTACCTCAATATTCTTCCAACTCAATAATTTCTTTTTCTTATCTACCTTTCCTGCAACCATTTTGAATTCTTTTATACCCCTATAAGTTAAAGTAACACAATTAATTAAATTAGTAATTAGTCATGTAATGATGTAGACATTAATATGTTGACATATATAAAAATTAACTAATGCAATTAATATCTTTTTCATTATGTGTCCCTACTATCTACTTTATCACTCGAAGGATCTAGCAATTAGCATCTCAGGAACAATTACCAACAACTCCCAACGATTATTACTAAGTATAAAGAAGGTAAAAAAAAGAAAAAAAACAATATCCACAGTGAAGTATAATTCATAAATCTAAATTATAAGCAAAGTTCCTGAATCATACCTGACATTTAAAGAAGCTATAATCATGCTAAAATATTTAAATTTGGTAGAGCACTATTCACTAACAGATTTTGGGTTTTTATCTACACGACTATCGATGATAGAATTAAAAATGCCACATTTTTTAGTACGAACTCTCTACACATCCTATATAAGCAGCTTCATAACGTATATGTATGCATTGATATATAAGAAAATAGATCAATATTTATTTTCACATATATAGACCGTATTTCACCATAAGATCGCACCATCTTCAAAGTTTGTATTCAACCAAGCATAATGAAACAAGAATAAGTAAGAAGCTCCACAATATCTGTCAAAAATACAATAGTATCATGAGCTTGACCTGCAGTGTCCCCCCTTAATATGGACCATCATTGTCGACCCTTCTTCTAAGTTGCTTTGCCATAGTGCCAACCCCCTGTACTTAGAATCTAGTGAGTCAAATAGGTCCTTTGCAATCCAAGTAGATAACTGAATATCTAGAGGAGGAAGTGGATGTTGAATTGTAGGCGGTTTCTTAGGTGTTGTGATTTCTATATATTATCATATCAATTGCCATTTATATACACAAGTAGAAAGAATCACAAATATAGACACAATGAAAATTTAGCCTCCATCAGTATTGATAAGTCCCACTTTGGACCACACAACCATGTCACCTTCTGCATCACCTATTGTCTTGTGCTCAGGGTGTCCATGTGGTAGTGGTCTCTACTTCTAAGTGTCATAGAAAAGCCTGATAGACACACAAACCACATCAATGGGCATTAGAACATCATCAAACATGTCACCTTGAAGGAGTGGGTAATTGTCTCCCAATGCAATGACATAGAATCCATGTTCTAGTAATGTAAGATGACATGGCCTCAACCCCTACAAATTTCTATATAGTGTTATATATACCTAAACAAAAACATGTTATACATCCACTTTAAAGACTATTAAAGAAAAAAACATCAGGCATTCCAGTTGGCAGGTCCATGGATTACTCCCGACCACCTCTATCGTAGGCCCCCCCACCTCGTATCAATAGTGGGGCGATACAGCTACTGTCAGAGGAGATTGAGATCGAGAAGCCTAATATTGTCTCATTGCATCTTCTACTCCCTTTAAAATCATGTTTTCACCTTCTCTTGTGACAATCCTCCTTTCTTTATAGATTTGTGCTTCTCTGATGACCCGAAAAAAGATCTTATACCAACACCAACCCCAACTTCATCCCTTTGGCCCTCAGTGATGAACTTTCCTTCTTTTCTTTGCTCACAGAGCTCCCACTATTCATCATCAACAGTAATTGGTTAGGAAAATAGAACAATCAAGGTAAAATATGAACTTGTAGTTTGAGAGTTGAATTTTATCATTTTTGCAGACACCTCAGTGGTTGTGGGGTTGGGTATTTCTCTAGATCGGTTCTTCTCACACCTATCTACTCCTCATGATAAATTAAAGGTGTAAGAGTAGTAGAAAACTCAGTAGACCCATGAGTAGGCTACTCAGAAGAAGACACTTCCACTCTCTATCTGCGACGACTTGTGTATCCACCTGGACCTAAGCCGTGGTGGTGCACATTCTTTTTATGTATTTATTTTTTAGCATTGTGTAAATCGTGGTTAATCCAAAACATATTTTAGTTATAAAAATACATTGAATTCATAAGAATGCATTTTAAACAAGGAAGCTTATTTCCTTGAATTTATTGATTTTTCATGAAGCAAAAAAATACTTCCCACACCTTCTGGTCAATATAGGACCATTGCTTAGTGGCAGACTTCTTCTTCTTATCACTCATTATGTATCCTTTTTTCAGATTTGTCCTATAATTCCTTAATATCCTCCCATAGTGTTGCTTCATCTTTCTATGATGCAAATTTTCGTCAAAGTCAAAAATGCTCTACAAAATCTCATATACTTAATGGCATATTTTTTAAAATAGAATAGTGAATATCTTAAAAAATCAGATTATCTCACAGCTGCGTCCTTCCATATGTAGTTTTTTTTAAGGATCAACTTTATGCCAAGATTCTATTGTTATGTACACTTTTTTTGCTAGTAATAACCCTTAGATGTTGCATAAAAGTACTATGTTCTTCCCAATATGATTTTCTACATCATCAAAGTCAACAACCAACTTTAGTCCTTTACCCTTTTACTACTAACTTGTTCATCAAGGTGATGCCTCCTTTACATCCATGATCACACAAATTCTCAACAAACACAACAAGAGCCTTAGGGTGCACATCCTTAGGATGCTCATCCTAAAATTACCAAGAAACACATATAAGTGATGAAAAATTGAACTTATATAAGTGTAATAGAGAATGTAAAATGCACATCTATGTAATAAAACAATGCAACTTACACCAGACTCATCCTCACCGTTAACATCGTCATGGTGCTCATCCTCATAGTTAGATGTCACCTAAAAATGTCATATGAAAAAAATAAAAAAGTGAAATATGAGTGATAAAGAATAAAATGTACATGCACCATATGAAACATACATAACTATAATAAAGAATGTAAAATGCAACAAATAGAATTTTAAAAATAAAATACATGCCTCTAGTATTGGTTGGATCTTTGACCTATTAATGTTCCTTTTGTGCGGTCTCCATGCTTATATAAGTTAGTGTTAGCTTCAACATTTGGTGTTGGAAAGCCAACTAAGAATTGACTAAAGTCGACATACTTGTCATAATACTCTTCTTCATTATAACATCCACAATGCACCACCTTTCCCCAAGAAGAATAACAAACTATTTTTCATTGATAGGATCATCGATGTAGAACACTTGCTTTGCTTGTCACGCCATTAGGAATTGTTCACCCTTCTCACTAATCCTTTCAAAATTCACTAATGTGAAACTCAATTCATCCACTACAACTCCTTTTATATTATCAACCCAAAGATGGGAACTTTAAAATTTGTGTAGTCAAACTTCCATATGTCTTCAATGACACTGTAATAAGCAAATTTAGATTCACGTGGAATCTTATCCTTCGCACTAGAAAATACAATGAAGACGCCTGAAGGGTGACCCCACAATTTTGGACAACAATCTTATCATCTTGATATTTTGTGTAATATTAAAATTCATTTATGTCAAATCCTTTGTAAGATATAACATTTATTTTTGATTTATAAGCGAGCCATTTGATATTTTTAGCAACATTATTTAGTGTTTGAGATAGTTGAAAGAAGATTTTATCTTCAAACAACCTAATAAATGTCCTATTATGCTCTCTAGCAAGCCACATTGAACTGGGTCGAGGATATTTCATGTTATAAAATTGGTATGTTTGGTGATATGAATACCCACTTTGTCGATGTTTTATGAAACATACAAGTGTTCTTATTCCCACAACTCATGATCAATTACTTTCACTGATGCTCCTAAAATCCCTTTATCAAAATAGGGATCAATATTCTTTTTTGACAGGAACTTCATTACAACTTGAAATGTCATTGTAAGAGTCTATAACCTCCCTGGACACATAACCCTCAATAATACTCCCTTCAAGCCAATAACAATTTAGAACATCACCTTTAAAAATACTCATGTACCATTCAAAAGGATATTTCCAATGCAAGAAACCAGACCCAAAATTTTCACTTTCCTAGTCAAATGGACAATAGTTGTACCATGATATTAAATAATAAAGGAGGAAAATACATCTCAAGTTGAGATAGAGTATCACATCTCTTTGCCCTTATCAATATTTTTAGGATCAATAACTTTGCTTCTTTGAGTGTTGAAGAAGAAACAAATCTTAGTGATTGTAAACCTTACATACTTTGCCAGTATATATCAAATAGCCACATGCAAGATTTGCCACATTAGAGTGTGGAAATCATGAGATTTAAGACCAATCAGATTCAGATCCTTCATTAATATCAATCTACAAATATTGGAAGAGTATCCATATGGTACCTTATCATTAAGAAAGCACTCTCAAAAAGTTCTCTTCTCGAGTATAGACAAAGTGTATCAAATAGAAGGTAAATATGTTTTTGATCACTGCTAGCTTATTTTGTTAATTCTTTCCTTATACTCATTTGACATAGGTGCATTCTAGTTTGATGCGATCTTTTGTCTTACCTAGTATATTCAATAGAGTACCAGTGACACTATCAGAAACATTTTTGTTAACATGCATGACATTGATACGATGCCTACTTTTAAAGAACTCCAATAGAGAAGATCCCATAATATTGACCTTTTCTTAAATAAAGATTTGTCACTTCGTGTGGAAATATTACAGTGTGATTTATTGCAAAATGCATTTACAAAGTCTTTTAATATTTCATAATAAACCTCCCCTGATATAGGTTTAGGGACACTCTGTTCCTCGATTGATCCATTGAATGCTTTGCACAACCTTAGGTAAGGATGAACTTTTAGAAGAAACATTTGATGACCAAGATATACAACCTTGCCTCTAATTTTAGTTGTATTAAATTAGAGTTCTTCTTATATATAGGGCATGCTTTGGATCCTTTTACATTGTATCCAGACAAATTCCTATATGCTGGAAAGTCATTAATGGTGCAAAACAACATAGCATACAAACAAAATGTCTCTCTAAACAAAGCATCATAGGTAATCATACCTTCTGCCTAGAGTTTCTTTAAGTCACCAATCATAGGTTCAAGAAAATTATCAATATCCTCTCTAGGTTGTTTGGGGCCCGATATAAATAGGCACAATATAACATACTTATTTTTCATACACAAGCAGGGAGGAAGATTTTATATAACAATTATAACAAGCCAAGTGTAATGTTGGCTGCTTAAGGTGTGATATGGATTCATCCAATTGGTACAAAGCACAACTCTTACATTCCTAACTTATTCAACCAATTCATCGTACAATAAATCAAACAATTTCCATTGTAGGGAATGTAATGCATGTTGTAGTATCCCATGATTATATGTCCTTGCCTCTACATGCCAAGATAAATTTTGGGCATCCATGGTATTGGTGAATAAGCATTGAAACTATAGTATTATAGGTAGATACCACATCATTTTAATAGGAAAGCAAGTTTTGGACTTACCCAAAGTCATCATTTTGTACCTCAATGCCTCACATTTTAGATAATATTTTATATCAATATAGTTCTTTTGAAATAACACGCAATCATTTGTGGATGTATGTATCTTCTTAGACTCTATTCTCATTGGGAAGAAAAATCTATTGACTTTTATGTTGAGATTGGAAGCTTGTTTCCTTTAGGAAGAATTTATTTACACAAAGAAAATAGATACATGAATATTTTTTCACTCCATCTATTGTTAGACCTCAGAGTATACAATCTCAATACAATGCTCAAATTTGTGAACTTAGTACAACCTAAGTATAACAGTCATTCAACATCGTGCACATTGTTTCCAAATAAGGAAGGTGGATCAGTAAGACTTACCCCACAACTATCTAGCATCACATCAACCATGTCTGTCGAAATCGGTCCATTCACATCTACATCGTTGGCAATTTCTTCTTCAACACAAGCATTGCTATTGACATCTAGTGATCTCATAGTCAAAATCTCTCCATGCTAGTACCATTCTGTATAGCCCTGTACAATCCCATTGCACATGACATGACTTTGATTTCGTCAATATTGTCAACTTTCAAGTTGTTATTGCACTTCCTACATGGGCAATAGGACCCATGTCCATATTGTTTTCTATGTTCTTCTACAAATCTTAAAAGCTGATCAAGACTAGTAATAAACTTCAGAGTGCAACGATTTGAAATGGAAATACACAATCAATCCATTCTATGATCACAGAGAAAAAGCGTATTGAGTCAAGTATTTAGATATTAGGATTTAGATATTAGAGTTTATAGATTAGGGTTTATCATTTAGAGTTTAAGGTTGACAAATTAGGTTTTAGTTTTAGGGTTTACAAATTAGAATTTAGAGTATAGTAATGAATGTGTACCACCTACTCCATTCTTGAACACCTAATCTCACTAGTAAGTGTATAATGTGTATTTGGTTTTCAAGAATATTCTAACAACATTTCCCTACAAATCTCTAGGTACACTGATGTAGATGGGCAAACACCCACCTACATATGAACTTAGAAAACAAACAAAGAAGTGTTAAAAAACATCTTGAAAACCAAATACACATTATACACTTACATCCTAAGTGAGTTTCAGTGTTCAAGAACAGTCCCAGACCAAGGACTATCCAAGATTTACTCCTAATGAGTAAATCTCAAATGGGGTTTTATGCCAAAAAAATACATGTATGTTGTCATTTCTATACCTATGATCCTAGTATCATCATTCATATGCCATGTTTTCAATTCTAACTAGATATACATAATAGTCAATATTTATATGAATAATTTAAGAAAAACCAAACAAAAAACTATACATGCATTTGTCTCGAGATCATTTTCAATTTTAATTAGATAGATAAATAGAATTTGGTGAGATAACAAACATAAAATAAGCAATTATACATGTGTTTCCATAGATGGAGATAGTCCAGCATATAGTAATAAGAGTTTATCCCTAAAATAGCAAATCAATTATCATAGCTAAAAAAATTATAAGAAAACAACACACCTTATCCGTAGAGTAGAGAGGACAGGGAGGAAGTAGTAAGCAAAAATGACAATAGAAACCCTAGCGGAGATAATGTCTCAAGTGGTGGCGGCAACAATGGTGACAATGGTGGATAGAGGTGGCTTAAGCGGCAACAACGACAAGAATAGTGGTGGCGTTGGCATCGGCGGTGCCAATGGTGGCTCAAGTGGTGACATCATCAATAGTAGTGACTACAATGATGGAAATGATGGATCAGAGAGGTGGTTAGAGGAGGAAAAGAAGGGAAAAAGACAGTGGAGGTGAACAATGAAGAGAGGAAGAAGAAGAGGAAGTTCAAACGGCGGCGGCGGCGGTGTAGTACCAGTGATGACAACAACAGGGCGGGAAGAAGAAGGTGAGCAGTAGATGATGATCGCTAGAGCTCTAGGTCTATCACAATGAAACAAATAATAGGGGAAAGAAAGTTTCAAGTGCGATATTAAGTGGAAATTTGTCGTCGATTCTTACAAAAAATAAAAAATAAAGACTTTAGTCTTTGGTTGCATGGGATAACTCATTGCTCTTTTTCGTGGGCCAAAAGTGTGAACACAATTGTCCTAGTTAAAGAAATGAGACTTTGAATTTATACCTGACTACTAGAGACGTCCGCAACTCAATACGAAATCCTTGCAATAGTGTGGGGTCGAACGCAAGGACAAGGAGAATAACATAATAAGAACGTGAAATCTTTGCTTAGTCTAGCCTAAACAAAAGCAAACTTGTGGGTTTTCCAATTAAAGAATGGATTTAAACTAATTAAGTAGTAAACCAAAATTATTAAAGATCAAATAAGAAATAAAGATAAATCAAGAAATTAAGATAAAATGGGACTTGAACTGGGTTTCACTAATCAAGCCAACCACAATGATGTAAAATCTTCACTCTTATTATATATATATTTTCTACTCATTTTACAAACAACCATAAGAAAATATATGTCCCTTCCTTCTCTTGAGACCCGAGCAGATGTCTATCTAACAGGGTTCTCTCTCTTGAGTTAATAGCCGAAAGATCAAAGGAAAACAATATGACTTTTGTTATAACAACTTCTCACTCTCATGTATCATTACTATCATATACTCCAGATCTTGTTGAATTCATTCTCTCGAATAATATCCATATCAAATGTCAAAGGAAGATAGCTAGTCATCAATTGACATAATTAAACAAGAGTAAAGGAATAAGACTTTAAAGAGTATATGCCATAAAATAGAAAGATGAACAATTACATGGCTGGGAGGGCCTGACGGCTACTCCCAATCCAAGTTAGGGTTTTAGCCATGCATGGATAAAGAAACAAAAAGAGTACAACTAGAATAAGTCATGGTGAAGAAAAGAGAAAGAGAAGATCAATACAAGGGTAGATTGAATGATCAATCTACCAACCTCTTGGTTGATATCTTGGCCTTCGACAGTAGTGTCTACAGTCTTTGTCCTCATTTCAGATTTTAGCTTGAAGCAAGAAAGTCCTTTAGATCAACAATGATGGAAACGGAACCATCAAGGAGTAGGGTCGACAGGTCTGGATCAAGGGATCTATGCAGGTGGACAGGCCTCATCCTCCATCTCTAGAACTTTGGAAGTTTTGGCAGCATCCTCTCGATGCTCTGACTCCCTAGATTCATGATTCCTGGTACAACTATGCTGGGGGCATGTTTATAGGGTCAAGTATGTTGACCCCTCTCCATCGATGTCGATGGTTTCTTGTCGTTGGGATTGTCGACGTCGAGGTCGACAATGGATCTTATTAACAATCTTTGATGATCAATATGTATGTCGATCTCTTCTCGTTGTCCATAGAGTTCTTCCTTGCAAATGATCTATCAACCTTGCTATCGATAGGTATGTCAAGGTGATTCCTCGACAATTGTCTTCTGGACAACGATAATGCTATCAGTGTAGTCTATCTGTGGAACAAACGATGGGACTATCGAAGGTCCTCTACTCGATAGGTGTGTGGAGCAATAGATCGATAGCTTCATATTGACAAGTGTCTATCAGTGTCGATGGACTGGGTTTTCGATGTTGTATAGATAGAGGTGAGTTTTTCCATTTTGGTCGACACTCCTTCCCTTGACAGGTGGTTGTCGAGGTTCTTCAATTCGTTAGGTTGGTGCTCGATAAGTCTATCGAGCTTGAATCGATGGCCATTTTTTGATCCTCTTGGCGAGTACTTTTTTTTTGACCAATTGATAGACTGTCTGAAGCCAAGTCTTTTGAACAATTGCTCAATTTCATCGATTTCACTTGAATTGAGTCCAAGTCCTTCAAATATCACCAAAACTGAATTAGAACTTATTATTTAAGTGAACTAGAATAAAAATGGGTAAATCTAAACATCTAAACATTATTTCTAATGACTTTTATTATGTAAAAGGCTATTAAAATTGTACCAAAACTGATGTTATCAACTCCCCCAAACTTAGATTTTAGTTTTCCTCAAGTTAATGGAATCATTATTTCTTAAATCAGTCAAATAAATAAAAAACCAAAAATTACTGAAAACACAAGTTCATACAATCCTCTTAACAAAGCTAATATTTATCCAAGATGTCATTATGTCAACAACTTCTTTATTTATTTGTTTTTATCTAACGCTTGTCTACAATATATCTATCACTTCGTCAAAGAAGCTTTCAGTCTTGTTTAGGTATTTATGTGGAAAGATTAGATAGGTTGTTCCTTTCTTCCTCTGGGTGATTCAAGTACAAGTCCATTTAGATAGGCGAGTCATCATTGTGTTCCAAACCAGATAGTTTTAGAGCAATAATTTCACATCCTAAGTATCACTTCCCCCGATTGCAATACCTTTAAATGAACTCTATTAGAGTGAGGTAGAGTTTGTAGAGACTAAATAAAATTGTCATATCTACATTCATGAGAACAATGCTACATCATTTCAATAGCTTTAATTCATGGAATGTCTCTCAGATTCTTTTTCACTCCTTACTCTTTTTGGGATGAAACATTCAGAAGATAGCACGAGGTAGCTCTTTCTTTGTTATTGTATTAGTATTCTTTTGACAAGATAGGACATTATTAATTATATTCCTTTTGTAAGAAACAATTGATGACATCATAAAAGATGCATGATGTTATGCTAAGAGGAAAACATAAACTGTATCAGTAAAACAATATTTTTGTCTTAAAATATCATGTATAAGGGAATACTTTAGGGACAAACTAGAATCTTTGTAGAGGGAGATTTTCCATCAACTGTAGCTTCATTACATAAGCATATTTGAATTGATGAATGAAAACAAAGAAATTATGCAAGAAATATCAAAGGAAAAGGAAAAGAAGCAATGTTTGTGATACAATGGATACCTCACTCATGGGAGTACACCCCTAAACTTGCAACACACACTGTTACTAGAGTGTAAAAAAGATAGGAAAAGAAAATGTAAACATGTGTGTTTGTCAGTGAAGGTCCATTGTTGCCCATGGGGATTCGAGCAACATCAGAGCGTAATTTCCTCGAAGGAAATTATAATTATCATTGTGAGTTTAGACATCATCAACATCCTAGCAAATAAGAAATTGGTAAGCTACCATGAGGCTATGAAATAAACATCCTTGCGGTTGGAGAGTCTCCAAGAGGTCGTCTTTCATGACCAAAAGGTCATCTCTACTAAAAATGACATAATTTCCACCAAGTTTAAAGCGGTGCATCAACGTCATCAATTGAGGAAGAGAAAGTTCACACCATGTTCAACGGTTTAAATTCTCAAAACTTGGCTCTATAGTGGTAACAAGGCCATATACTGAAAATGGCGCAGGCTCATCAAGGAGTTTCAGTATATTTGCAGCTTCTTTAACTTTTGTAGTTGTTGTAAAAGTAGTAGGAGGTTCAGTGAGAATAGGTGATAGTGTAATCTTCCCTTCTTTTGCTTCCTCTTTCTACAAGACATCTCAAAAGTCCTCCTTCTTAGGTCGAGGAATAAGTGGATAAAGATCCCTTCATTTTTCCGATAGTTTAGGGTCCTAAAAGAAGTGTCTATCGTGGATGACTTCCATGGCATAACATCCAAGTTGGGTTGTAAAGCCAATGGGATCCCGACTAGAAATGGGAGTTTCACGATTGAGGGCTTCCATGACCTGGAGAACGATGAAGGCACTATTATTTTTCTCGGGATTGTGTTGGAAAGCTACTGGTACAATCACATAACTTGTCTACTTAGGTTGATAATATGGAACTTCTCAAACAACTCATTGAAGACGGATTGAAATATGAGGGAGCTTTTTGGCAATGTGATCTCAAAATCGCATATCAGAATGTGCAAGCGTTTCAACACACATGTTGAACAAAGTAATTTAATGTTTGTTTAGGTCAGCAATGTACAAGAGCCACGGTCCTCTGAAATGAAAGGGTAATAAGATCACCCTTGTCTTCTTATATTCAAGATTTGCCTGTAAAGTCAAAATAGCTTGAGCCTTCAGGTTCTTGAATAAGCAGCTTGCTATAATATGGCCAATCATTAACGCTAGGCATGAAGTCTTCCAGAATAGTTGAAGCAAGGATGGTGAACATTTTTCTGGTAACTTTGGTAGGATTGCGAAAAAGATTCTAGAAATCTTCTCATGAAAGGGTGATGGAGTTGTTGTTATAGATAATATGGCTACTACCATGTTGATCGTAGAGAATGTCTTGTAGGACAAAGATGTCACAAATCGGGATTCCCTTCAAGCAATCCGGATCAAATCCACTTATTTTCAGTGGAAGCTAAGGTGGAAGTGGCAAAATAAGTTCTGGAAAGATGGGTTTAGAAAGACAAGAGGGAGCAGCTGATATAACAATGGAGAGATCACCATTATCATCATCAGAAGAAACATCTCCATTGTCAGAAGGGCTTATAGGATCATCATCAAGGTCCATATGTGTTGTATATACCCCAATAGATATGTCTTCTTTTTTATGTAGACTAAGTAGAGAGCATATTGGGCTTAGATTGAGCAGTGCTTCGTCAAGTTTCTGTTTCATGTCCCTTTCAAAAATATCCTGGTAGATGGAAGAGATGGAGGAGGAATATTTTCAAATGTTCGATCCTTAGAAGGGCTGATGATAGGTGTTGTCTCAAACTGAGGTAGGCCATCCACTAGAGGCTGTGGGAGATGAGGCATTTGAAGACTATCCCTTGACAAGGTTTAGCATAGCCAAAAATGAATTCAAACACATGGGACACAAATTCTCAGAGTGACCCAGCGACCTGATCAGGAGAGTGGCGATGAGCATCTTCACTCATAGTATTGACAACATAAGAATTACCCTCAGTGGACTAGGAAGATGGTGAAGATGATTCTTCAAGAGAACTGCGACGATGCTCTCTATCTTTGTTCTCATAAGAGGGTGCGTAGTTCTTCTCAGTGCTGCCTGGCCTTTTTGTGATAAGTCATATTGAATAGGAGGTGGTGTTGGACCTTCAATATTTCATCTAGCTTGCGCTGAAGGGTCACCATTAGTACATGAATGCTGCTGAGCTTGCTGACCCATACGTTCAGAGATAGAAACCATTATTCAATGTTCATTATGACCTTTTGGAGTTTAGGAAAGGCAGTCATGATTTTGCCAGTGACCCTATATATAGTGTCAAATTCATGACCAAAGGCGCCTCCCAAAGTACCTGGATCCTTTGAAGATGAAGAATGATTATTAGATCTAGGGTCTTGGTGAGAAGAAAAAGGCTGATATGAATGTGGGTGATGTCATGGTGGACTATCAGGAACATCATGCACCATATGCCTTCACAGAAAGATAGGTTTACTAGTAGCAGTTGTAACTGGGATGGTGGCAGCGTGGTTTGTGGTGGATTTAGGTTGCTTGCTTGTAGTAGTAAATAAGGTGACTGGGGGGGGCGTTATTCTTTAGAGACTAGAGGGGATTCCGGGCCATGCTTGGGTGACACTCACAATTCTTCTAAATCATACCCAAAAACTCTTATTTGCTCACTTTCTTATGAAATCTTAGACAAAGGCCGTTTAGGTTTCTTTGTAATGATAGACTTTGGTCGGACCCGACCATGTGATGTGCTTGGCTATGTTTGATTCATCTTTTGAAAGTTTTGAACAAGATCTATAATTTCCTACTTAGAAAATAGTAAATAGTCTTTGTCATAATTTGTCGGTCTTGGTAAAGGAATCAAAATCTTGGTAATCATGAACATGTAGTTGTTAGAATTGTTTCTTCATACCAAGATACCAGCAGACATCAGGTGCCATATGGAGATAAAGTTGTCTCCTGCTATTTCCTTAAAAGTGACGCATGGCGGGCGTATGTATGCCTGAAATATGAGTCGAACGAGACCACTCATATAATATTCTTGTTGCAGAAAAGAGCAGATAAGTATCCATTTATCAATCCGAAGGCCGTCAATATTGATAAGGCGTCCGTCCATTATCAAAGATAACACATATAGTTCCTCAAGGTAGATGCTCCCCATTTCTGCTTTGGTGACGAGGATGTTGGCTACTATTTTGTGCATAACTCTCCAGAAACTAGAATGCACCACTGATGATTTGGAGTGTCCACTTTGATACTTCTTTTGGCTTGTTAATTTCTACCAATATTTAGAAGCATTAAAACTGGAATATTCTTTTTCTAGGAGCCTCAAAGAAGCCCTGGTAGCTTCTTCCTCTGAACCACATTAAATTTTGTTCAGACTTTGGTTAGTGATAACGTAGTCAACATTATTGATCCTGACTTGCAGCTGTTTAGAGTGCACTTCCTTGGTAGATGATACCTCCTTGATAGATGACATGATCTCTATAGTTTTGTCTGTGTAGGCTCGTGGAGTAGCAAAACAGAGGTGGGCTAAATTGGATTTAGCCAACATTTCCTCGACTCATTCCTGAATGCCTAATTCTTCAAGGGCAGTGGAAGAGATGAAGTGAGTAGGTTTGAAAACTACTCTTTTGATTGCCTTGAATGCCTCTAGATGATCTTTGTTACAAGGCCTGAAGGTTCCTTGATAGGGAAGTTCTAACTATAATTTTTTTAGCCTCCAGTTCTGGTGCAGTAGTCCTGCCCCTCTTATCTGCTTCAATCATGGGTTGTTTAGAAAAAGGTCTCTTCTCCCCCTTCTTTGATGGGATGGTGGTTCCTTGGTGAGCCATCACTGTAAAGAAAAGAGGAAAGAGAACAAATTAGGTGTGAATTAATTCTGTCGATTAGCATTATAGAAGCATGTGTCAACAACATGCACAAATGCCGAAAGTGTCATGAAAAAGGCGTATACTGTCGACATGGCTGTCGATTGATTATAGTGAAAATAGGTCGACAATGTTATCGACAAGAAGATCGACATGAGGTAAAACATCAAGAGGAATATAGGTTAGGTTGACAACTGCGATTTGTAAGAACGGTCGATAAGGCTATCGATTGACTATTATTGTGGCATAGGTCGACAAGACTATCGATTGTGGTGTGCATCTACCTGTCGATTATTTAGGATCATAGTCGATAGGAACACAAAGGCAAGGGTGTCGACTGATACATCGAGAAAAGTCTTTTCGAGTGGCTGAGCTTGGAGGTTATATGTGAGAAGATTGAGAGGAAGAGCTTCGCTAGAATTAGAAGGTGGTAAAAATTCTTAACATTGGGCCCTATACTTATAGCTGAGGTTAAAATCGGCGAAATTGAAGTTGGTTGTTCGGATGCAGATTCAGATCTAACAACTTGCTATCGGTTTCCAAGGGTGTCGACCAAGTGGGTCGACATGTCTCAATATGAACATGTCGATCATCTTGTGAATAGTGTTGATCATGAAGTCGACAACTGAAAACCAAAACATTATCGACCAACCTATTGAGAGAAAGCTGGTTGACCGGCCCGACTGTAAGGATGACAACCATTATAAAAGAAGATCAATTATAGTTGGTTGATAGTCTTGTCAACCTACTTGGATTGACAACATTGTCTACCTGATACGATCAATAAGGTTCTTCAAAAACTTTCTAAAAGTAATATGCGATAAGTTGGATAAAAAATTAGGTGGACATGTCAAAGTAAAATGAATTTCTTCCAATCATCATTTATAAGAAAACAATTGTCCACCTTGATTTAGATCTAACAATACCTTAAGAAGTTTTTGTACGAGAAGAAACAAAATCATCGGAAACTAATCTATATGGTAGAAAAGATAAATGCTTGGGTTGCCTCCCAAGAAGTGCTTTGTTTATAGTCATGTAGCTTGAATTCTTGAACATCTCATTCTGCCTCCAAATATGCCTTTCTGGTTATGTCTTTGTCTTCGTAGTACTGCTTTAATCAGTGACCATTAACTGAGAACGTTCCTGATTTCTCACTATGAATGTCCATCATTCCTGAGGGATAGATGGTAAATACTGTGAATGATTCAGATCAATGAGAACGAAGCTTTCCTGGGAAGAGACATAAAGCAAAATTGAATAGTAGAACTTTATCTCCTTCTGAAATATCTTTCCTCCTGATATCGAAGTCATGCCAAATCTTGGTGTGCTCTTTGTAGATCCTTGTATTTTTATAAGTGTGCATGAGAAGTTCTTCTAGCTCCTCTAACTATAAGAAGTTCTTTTCTTTAGCAAGTCTAACATCCATGTTTAGGGACTTGATTGCCCACTAGTCTTTGTGTTCCAGTTCCAGTGGGAGGTGATAATA
Organism: Alisma plantago-aquatica; assembly: GCA_963693085.1. Classification (NCBI taxonomy): domain Eukaryota; kingdom Viridiplantae; phylum Streptophyta; class Magnoliopsida; order Alismatales; family Alismataceae; genus Alisma; species Alisma plantago-aquatica. Next base: position 1,139,519,947 of record OY856411.1, read on the forward strand.
TTTCACATAGATTACATGATAAGGGGTGGTTCCTACGGGTGTCTTGTAAGCATTCTGATATGCCCAAAGAGCATTATCGAGTTTAGATGATGAATTTTTTCTTGACTTGCTCACAGTTTTATCAATAATTTGCTTGATCTGTCTGTTGGAGACCTTGAATTGACCTACATTCTGAGGGAGATATGGGGTGACTATATTATGCCTCACCCCATATCACTTTAGAAGAGCTTCAAATTACCTTTAATGATATGTGAACCTTCGTTAGTGATTAAAGTATGTGGAACTACAAACTTAGCAAAGATGATTTTTATGAACAGACACATGACCATCTTAGAGTAACATGTGGATGACGGTATAACCTCCATCCACTTTGAGACATAGTCAATGACCACCAAAATGTATTTGTTCCCAGATGATGGTGGGAAAGGTACCACAAAGTCTATTCCCCAAACATTGAAGATCTCTGCTTCAATCCATTCAACAAGGGGCATCTCATTGCGTTTGCTGATATTTCCAGTGCACTGACACACGTTGCATTGTTTAGTGAAAGTATGAACATCTTTAAATGTGGTTGGCCAATAAAAACCAAATTTTAGGATTTTTAAAGTTGTCTTCTCAGCACCAAGATGTCCTCCATAGGGGGTCGCATGACATTTTTCTAAGATTGAATGAGCTTTGTCGTGATCCACACAACGACGATATACATTGACTGCATACTTTCTGAGGAGTAGGGGATCATCCCATAAATAGTTCTTGATGTCATAAATGAATTTCTTCTTTTGATTGTAGGTCATTCCTAGAGGTAACTATTGGCATGCCAGGTAGTTGCAGAAATTAACGTACCATGGAGTTACTTGATCAAGAGAATGAATAAGAAGCAATGATTCATCTTGATAGGATTTGTTGATAGTGAGGGAATTGATTTCTTCTACCTTTATTTGAGTGAGGTGATCAACGATGACATTCTTTGTTCCCTTTTTGTCAACAATCTCATGATCAAACTCTTATAAAAGAAGGGCCCACCTGATGAGGTATGGTTTGGTATCTTTCTTATGCATAAGATACTTGATTGCCCCATGATCAGTATAAATTGTCACCTTCCCACCTAACAGATATGATCTAAATTTGTCGAAGGCATAAACGATGGCTAACATCTCTTTCTCAGTGGTGGTGTAATTAATTTGAGCCTCATCAAGAGTTTTTCTAGCATTGTAGATGGCATGATGTTTCTTGTCCTTCTTTTGTCCTAGGACAGCCCCTACCACATACTGTCACACATATTTTCAAAGGGGAGGTCCCAATCTGGGGCTTTTATAATGGGAGCAGTGGTTAAGGTATCCTTAAGGGTATTGAAGGCCTTCTGTCACTCTTCATCAAAGAGAAACAAAGTGTCTTTTATCAACGGTTTAGACAAAGGCTTTGCGATCATTGAAAAATCTTTGATAAAGCGACGGTAATACCATGCATGACACAAAAAAACTACAAACAAAAGAGATTAAAGGGGGGGGGTAGAAGTTTAGAGATTGCCTCTATCTTACTTTTATCCACCTCTATACCGACTTCAGACACCTTGTGTCCTAGGAGTATTCCTTCTCGTACCATAAAATGACACTTTTCCCAATTGAGGACTAACTACTTTTCTTCACATCTTTTGAGGACCAAGGATAGAATCTTTAAACAATGACCCATACACAGTGAATTCGTCCATGAAGACTTCCATGACCTCTTCTATTAGATCAGATATCATGGCTGACATGAATCGAATGACATGCGTCGAAAAGCATCTATCCCATACAAGCAAGTGAATGTGGTCTTTTCCTGATCTTATAGATGAATAGGAATTTGATAAAATCCAGAATACCCATATAAATAACAGAAATGAGAATGATGTGCCAGCCTCTCCAGAACTTGATCGATGAAAGGAAGGAGGAAATGGTCTTTGCATGTTGCTGCATTCAATAGTTTGTAGTCTATGCACATGTTCCAATCAGTCATTATACGAGTGGCTAATTCTTTTCATTCGCCATCCTTTACTACTGTTAGACCACCTTTCTTGGGAACCACATGAACTGGACTTACCCAATTGTTGTCACTAATAGCATAGATAATACTTGCATCCATAAGTTTGATGACTTCCTTGCGTACGACCTCTCGCATTTTGTCATTCAACTTTCTTTGACCTTGGACTCATGGATTTGCATCATTTTCGAGGTTGATTATATGCATGCACAATGTTGGGATGAGACCTTTGATATCATGTATAGAGTATCCAAGAGCCTTCTTCCAGCATTTCAGTTTAGATAAAAGTTGCTTTTGATGATTAGAGGGCAGTTGTGCATGAATGACCACCAGATTTCTGTTTTCTTTGTCAAGGAATTTGTACTTTAGACCTTCTGAAAGTGGCTTGAGTTCTGGTAGTGGTTTTGGAGCTAAAATGTCTTTTGGTTCACACTGAAGAGAGGTACATCTTACTATTTTAGTAGTGCCATAAAACTCTTCTTCCTCTTCTGTGGTTTCCATGTAAGCTATGATTTCTTCGACCTCAAGATCGTTAAATCCTGACGTAGGATTATTTAATGCTCACATCAGAGGATCAACTATAGCATTATGCTCTACCATTTCTGTGAACAACGTATTGCAATAGTTAGAAAAGTAACTTGTTTCTGTTGAAGAGGGTCCCCGCATGTGATCGAGTATGTGGAAAATGATAGATATTTTCCCAACACTTATTGTTATTGACCCATCAGCCACATTAATCAATACTCATGCTATTGAAAGGAAAGGTCGTTCGAATATCACTGGATAGGTGAGATCTTCAACTACGTCAATGATGACAACATTACAAGGGATGAAGAAATTCCCTATCCTGATTGGTATGTCCTCCACCACCCCAATTGGTTTAGAGTAAGAATTATCTACTAGTTGAATTCTCATATTGGATTTAATAATGTCAGCGAGGCCCAACTTGGCTGCTAAGCTGTATGTCATCAGACTGACGTTGGCTCCTAGATCTGCAAGACCATATCTCATCAATGAATCACAATGAGGAATGGTATAGTAAATGAACCAATGTCTTTTTGTTTTGTCAGCATATTCGATTGACAAAAGGAAGATGTCATTTTTGTAAGACATATTGTCTCGACTTCTCCCCTCTTCGTCTTCTTTCTGTTGAGGTCCTTCAGGAACTTGGCGTATGTAGGCATCTCATCTATGACATCAAGGAGGGGAATATCAAGATGATTTTTTTTAATGGTGTCAAGGAATTTGGTGTATCTCTTCTCGAGTTGTGCCTTGATGAAGCAATGCGGGTCAGGGGCTCCTATGAGAATATATGTTGGTTTTAACGACGGAACAACGTTTGTGGCTCCTTTTGACTTTTTGTATACTAGGGCCTCTTCTAGGTTGTTGATGCTTCCTTCAGAAGTAGAACTCCCAGAGCAAAGTGTGGCCATTCTAGCTGTTTCATTCTTGATATTTTGTTCAGTGTTGGATGGGAGTTGTCCTCATGATCTTCCAATTGATGCAGCAATATAAGCTAGTTGTTGATCGATCATCTGACTGTGGGTTTTAAGATCACTTATTTGAGTATTCACAGTGCTCATTTGTGTCTGCATGTTTTCTAGTATGTTTTTGTTACTCATGAGACATTCCCCCATCTTTTCGGTTAATGACTCCATATTGGAAATATACTTTTGATGTTGTTGAAAGAGGCTCCCCCTCGCCCATTGAAATTTCCCTTCTATTGTGGCTGAGATCTATTTTGTTGAAATCCGGGTGGTGTTCCTCTACCGACGGCTAGCCCCCTTCCCATTTCTTGAGAAGATTGATTCAGTTGAAATGAATTTTCTGCTACTGAGGTGTTCCCATAAGAGAATCCAGGATGATTGGGACGTTTGTAGTTCACATAAGACATATTCTCAGTTTGCTGTCTTCTACTTCATGGGTGTAGATATATGGATCAATACCATGAGTCCCTTATTCACAAGTGACATACTTTATGGATGCCTAGGTAAATCATATTGAATTGACTTCCTTATGGTTCTGGACATCAGATGCCATTTTATCAAGCTTGTTGTTCAATTTCTCTAATAGCTTAGAGTCTAGGGATTCGCTGGCGGTGGAAACAGTTGCTAAAGAACTCCTACCAAATTCTTGACCTGGTTGGAGAGCTGCCATGTTATCGATTATCTCTTTGGAGATGTCAGTGTCGTGTTTCTTGAAACTACTATCAGCTGCAACACTTAGAGATGTTCTCTCGGTCGACGTAAGGCTTTCATAGAAGGTAGTGACAATAAACTCATCATCATAGCCATGATGAGGATAGTCTCTGAAGTATACTTGATATCTTTCCCATGCATCTTGTAGGCTTTCAGTAGCCTTCTGTCTAAAACTGGTAATTTTTAGCTTACATCTTACTATCTTCTCAACTGGGGAGAACTTGTTCACTAAAGCTTCAGATAGCTGTTGCCATGAAGTGTAGCCCTTTTGAGATAGGTACCATTGTAGGGCTTTGTCCTTGAGGGAGAAACAGAAACCTTTCATGAAGATGACATCTTACGGTACTCTATTCACCTTGATAGTATTAAAGAGGTTCTTGAAGACGTCTATATGGTGATAAAAAAAATTTCTACATCATTTCCTCCAAACATCTGATTTTGGATCATACTGATGAATCTAGGCTTCAACTCAAAGTTTGCTGCTGGCATGGGAGGGAGAACTATGGGATCCCAGTCATCATTAACACGAACTATGACTAAGGAATGCAAAGAAGGCTTTTCTTCAGGGAAATTTGTTTCCGAGGGACCTTGTACCGCCATTGGATCTATGAGAGAATATATGCCTCTCGATATTTAGCAAGGAACTCCAGGATTGGTTAGAAATGATAAGAGGCTACCTATAAACAAAAATATTGAATGAATTAGAGTCTGAGACCGGAAGCGTAACCAATATTATAGCAGATAGGTAGTAAAAGAGATTTGCTAATAAACTTTTTGTAAAAGTTAGAAGCAATGACTAGTGCTAAGTAGACCTCAGGTTCTTAGAGGTTATCTAATGCCTTGTCCCCGACAATGACACCAATAGTTTATCGCTCTTTTTCTTGGGCTGAAAGTGTGAACACAATTGTCCTAGTTAAAGAAATCAAACTTTGAATTTATATATACCCGACTAGTAGAGATGTCTGCAACTCAATACGAAATCGTTACAGTAGTGCGAGGTCGAACACAGGGACAAGGAGAATACAGAATAAGAATGTTAAATCTTTTCTTAATCTAGCCTAACCAAAAGCAATCTTGTAAGTGTTTCGATTAAGGAATGGATATAACCTGATTAAGTAGTAAACCTAAATTATGAAAGATTAAAGAAGAAATAAAGATAAATCAAGAAATCAGGATAAAATGGGTCTTGGACTAGGTTTCACCAATCAAGCCAACCACAACCATGTAAAACCTTCACTCTTATTTTATATATATTCTCTACTCATTTTGCAAACAACCATAAGAAAATATATGTACCTTCCTTCTCTCAAGACCCAAGCAGATGCCAATCTAACATGATTCTCTCTCTTGGGTTAATAACTGAAAGATCAAAGAAAAACAATATGACTTTTGTTATGGGAACTCCTCACTCTCGTGTATTGTTACTATCCTGTACTCCAGATCTTATTGAATTCATTCTCTCAAACAATATCCATATCAAACAATGAAGGAAGGTAGCTAGTCATCAATCGACAGAATTAAACAAGAGTAAAGGAACAAAATGTTAAAGATTATATGCCATAAAATAGAAAGATGAACAATTATATGGTTGGGAGGGTTGTGCTGCACATGGCCAAAGAAGCAAAAAGAGTACAACTAGAATTAGTCATGATGTATAAAAGAGAAAGAGAACATCAATACAAGGGTAGATCAAATGATCGATCTACCAACTGCTCGATTGATATCTTGGCAGTCGACAGTGGTGTCGACAGTCTTTCTCCTCATTTCTGATCTTAGCTTGAAGCAAGAAGGTCCTTTAGATAAATAGTGATGGCAAAGGAACCATCAAGGAGTAGGGTCGACATGTCTGGATCAAGGGATCTAGGCTGGTCGACATGCCTCATCCTCTAACAGTGGAACTTAGAGAAGTTTTGGTGGCAGCCTCTTGGTGCTCTGACTCCCCAGATTCAAGATTCGTGGCACGACTGTGCTAGGGGCATATTTATAGGGTCAAGGCTGTCGACCCCTCTCCATCGATGTCGATGGTTTCCTATCATTGGGACTATCGATGTCGAGATTGACAATGGATCTTATTAAAAATCTTTGTCGACTGACAGGTATGTCAATCTCTTCTCATTGTTGACAGAGTTCTTCCTTGCAAATGATCTGTCGACCTTGTTGTCAATAGGTCTCTCGAGGTGATTCCTCGAAATTTTTTTTTGGACATCGATAATGTTGTTGACGTAGTCTATCAGTGGAATAATCAATAGGACTATCAAAGCTCCTCTACTTGACAGGTTTGTTGAGAAATGGATTGATAGATTCATACTGACATGTGTCTATTGGTGTCGATGGATTGGGTTGTCGATGTTGTATCGACAGAGGTGAGTTTTACCCTTTTGGTTGACACTCCTTCCCTCGACAGTCAGCTGTTGAGGTTCTTTAATACGCCATGTTGGTGCTCGATAAGTCTGTTGAGCTTGAGTTGATAGCCATTTGTCGATCATCTTGGTGAGTACTTTTTGTCGACCTATTAATCGACTGTCTGAAGCCAGGTCTTTTGAAAAATTTCTCAGTTTCATCGATTTCACTTGAATTGCATCCAATTCCTTCAAATATCACTGAAACTGAATTAGAACTTATTATTTAAGTGAACTGGAATAAAAATGGGTAAATCTAAACATCTAAACATTATTTCTAATGACTTTTATTATGTAAATGGCTATGAAAATTGCACCAAAACTGAATCTATAAAAAACTGATGCCATCATTCAATCATTGCCGTCGGTTGTCCACCAACAAACTGACGCCACATGTTCTTATACTTATTAAAAAACCAACCTCACTAAGATCTATGTCATCAGTTTTTTTTAACAAAATCAATGATATAGTTCATACTCTATCTTCCGTTATCCACGAACAAACTAACGTCATATGTACTTATCCCTATTAAAACTTCACTAAGCCATTCTTCATCGGCTATACTAGAAAAACTGATTCTCTACTTCACTCTCTTCTATCAATTTTCCACATTAAGTCGATGTCATAGGTACTTACGTCAATTAAAAAACTCCAACCTCACTAAAAGTTGTGTCATTAATTTCTAGAAAAAAAGTGACGACATAACCTAATTTTGAGAAAATTTTTTTGCAGGTTACGTGGAAGGAACTATTTGTTGTTGTTACTTTTAGAAAAACTAACACAACATGATTTTTGGAGGTAAATTTTTTTGCGGCGGGCTTGACCTAAAACGTCGGTTTATGGAGTGCAACTGATGATAGAGTCTTTTGGAGGCCAAATTATTGTGGGGTAAGAGATTTTTTATCAGTTTTGTACAACAGACACAATAGGGCTATATCAAATTTTCCCCTAAATATTTGAATTTTGGGGTCTATCTGAGACGTCGGTTCTTCACAACAAAACCAACATTATTGTAAAAGTGGTACCCATATTTTTCTTAACCGGTAAGACTTGACCAATAGTTACTTTTGTGCTTTACCAACTGACACTATAGGCACATATTGTAGATTTTATATAAAAATTGAAGTTAAGAAAAGTGACACCAAAGGTTAAAAATATACTAGTAAATTTGAATGATTTTGAGGTAAATTTCCTTCAATTTTAATTTTAGAAATTTCTCCACATCTATTAGGATGTGTCAAGATAATTGTTAAATATTGGTAAAGTTTAGAGAATGAATAATGATCCAATTTTGTGATGTATGTAGATGTGACTTATAACTATGTACACTTAAGATAAGAATAGTTTGATAATTTTATTAAAGATGATAGAGTACAACTAAGTTTTAAAAAAATTAATAGAAGCGGGAAAACAAGATTTGAACGTATGATCCAAGTTTGAGCTTGATCAGAAGCAGTCAGTGGAATTGTAAAAAGAAGTAGCTTTAATTGGATGACAAAAAGGGCTCTTAATTAACTTGGCCCAACAAAACCACCTAAACCTACAATTCAATAAGAGGACAAAGACCAATTCGTTCATGAACCACGGGTTGTCATCCCCTATCTCTAGTAGGAGGAGCACATACAATGATAGTCTCATGTGGAGTCAGATGGCTAAGAATCCTACCGAAACTAGAATTTAAAGAGTTGTTCCATGGAGGATGCAATATTTTGAACTCCCTAAGAGATTTGTGGGAAATCAAAGAGAATACAAACCTTATGACCCAAGCTTCCAGTGGCACAACACCTTTGGGAGTCTGAACAAACTATTGGGTTTTTGGATACGCCACACTCTAATTTTGAAGATGTTAATATTTCACATTTGTGTTACTAATGTCTGAATTTAGGAGTTGAGGTGATCAAGGAACTCAAATCATGTGCATGTTTGATGCTTTTACATGAATTTTTACCTAGATGACAATTTGTATAGGTGCACATTTTGAAATTGATACGAATGATGTACAAAATTGATCATTGGCTCAAAACTATCCTAAACCTAGTTGTATACATGTATACACACTTTAGGATACGTAGATATTCTTGTTATGTTCATTTGAGCCATTTTTTTAAATTTAGGATTTATTGGGACAAAGTGCTTTCATTTGAACTTCTTTTTTATCAAAATGCATCCCGCACAAACTTCTTTTTGACTGAGATGAATCTCAATCAAAATCTTTTTCCATCGATAATAGTTCCAAAGTAAAAACCAGGAAGTGTGCAGTTAGTTGTTTTAATCCCACTAGTTATAATGTAACAGGGCGACCACCATTGGGGGGAGGGAGTGTCTCCTTGACACTTTCCTCCTCGTGGCCTTTAGCCACGGCGAGGTTAGTGACTTGGAAGTAGAGTCTAATCGTTGGGCCTCTCCTTTGGATGCGGGGGTTGAAGAGGCGATGCGATGCGCGGTGGGAGTCTATCTTTGATTTGTGGTTCGCATTCTGACTCTGTCGGATCCTCTCCATTCAAGAGTGATGGAGGGAGAGTAGGCGTTCCCATCAGGATCGAGTCTCTTGCTACTGCTCCGTCATTGCAGGTGGAGGGGGCTCACTTCTTCACATGCATCATTTCCTCCCCTTCCCGAGGTTGACGATGATCCTTGATGCTGACTGGGCTCCTGCCATGGCATTCTGGCAGCGATTGGGCTTTCTCCTCTAGTTGGTTAGCTCAGGTCTTCTCCAACACGATTGGCGGAGCTCCTCATAGCGATGCATCGGCGGCGCTTCCCTTCTAGATTCTCGCCTGGTAGATTTGAAGGGGGCAGGTTCTCTCTAGGCGGCTGGGGTTCTTCTCTGGTCCGCCCGGTGACGACCCCTCACAGCTTCTGGATCTGGCGGTGGTGTCTCCCAGCTTGGGTTTCTCCCCCGACACGATGGTGGTCGTTAGCCTGTCAGCAACACTGGCCCCTTCAAGGGGCTCTCGTCAATGGGATCTAAGGCGATGGGGCGCCCCCCCTGTTGGCTCTACTGATGCGTGGGGTTGTCCTCAGGATGTTCGATGTTAAGCTTCTATCTAGGCGGCTTAGCTGGAGGCAATGGTTGGATTCCCTAATTGATTTCCTCATCCTCTACTCCGGCCAGGGTGGTGGTGGTTGGTCCCTCACATCTGTTCCTTCTTGCTCTGCCGGCGGATGGCCTTTGGCCACATGGTGCTGCGTGGCCTAGGTCAAGGGGGGCAGTTTTCTTCTCCATTTTGGATTTCCTATGCAGCGTGAAGGAACACCATCGTGGTGTTTGATGGTTTACTACTACCAGACAGTAGCATGCTTTTGAGCAGGTCTCTACGCAGAGAACTTGTTCTGGCTGGGATGACCTCGTTCTGGTTCACTTAGTTCAATGTGGCTGGTTGGAGTCCTCTCCTGTAACACATATTTGTGGGTGCTATGATCGAGTGTTATTGATTGTATGATGATTGGTTGCAGGGGCATTAGGTGTGCCAGCTTGGTTTATCTCTGTCTGGATACGTTATCTGGTGTGCTTCCTTTTGTTGGAGCTAAGCTTGGATGTGGCAGATCGTGCTTGCTCCAGGGAAAATGCTATGATGTGGCAGATCATGCACTTCTTTTTTGTTTCCTGCGTGTTCCTAGTTATCATATGTCCCATGTAGCAGATCCAAGATCTAATCAGGCGTATGGTCTGTAGTAGAGAAGAGGGGTGTGTCTCATAGATATATTTGTGGGTGTGTTCGATGGTTCTGTGTGCCATCTCTTCTTGTTTTACTTAGGCTGTCCTCCTTGTTAGTTTCTTCTCTGCTTTTAGGTTTCAGATACCTGGAGTTTTCTTTCTGTTCTGATCTGATGGGTTCTTCGTGTGTGGAGACACATAGATCTAGTTTCTTTCTGAGGCACTTTTGTACCTAAAGTTTTAGTTTTATAGTAACACGTTTTTTTTCTGACCAAAAAGTTATCATGTAACAACTAGTTTTCTGTTAAATCACCTTAAACACTCCAAACATCTATCTTAGCTATTCCTAACTGTTTCCTAAATATAGAAATACATTTTAATAGTTAGAGAATACTTGAGAGAGCCAACTACATAGTATCCTTTGAAGTTTAGACTATCACATTGTTATGTCCATCAGCCTCCAAGCTATTCTAAGCTTTAGCTCAGCATTAGTGTCCTACTCTACCACATATCACATTACCTAAACCTATGTGGAGTTGATCGTTACTTGTTCATAGTACTTTAATTGTATATCTTGTAAAAAGACTTGTAATTTCGTTTTTCCATTCTTGTTCCTTGTTTGGTTCAGTGCTTCATACTACTTCTTGCGAAAAGGTTGTGATGAAGTTTGTTTCGAGTTACTTCTTACAAGAATGTTATGTTCAAAAGTGGTAGAGGTAGACTGTGATCTTCTTGAAGGAGGATGGTTCATCCTACAAGAAAAGATGGTAGTTATCCTTGATATGGAAGGATGTTAGTCTTGAGCCACAAAAGACACCTATAATTTGTGTATTTTGTATCGATACAGAGGATGCAATACAATATGGGTTGAAAATGTTTGTTAGAAACAACTATGTAGTAGGCTGACGTCATTTGAAATGGAACCATCTACATCTTATGTCTTTTGTGCTTGCCTACTTTGTACACTTACTTGCTTTACTCTTTCTGCTGCAATATCTTCTTAAGCAAGTTCCATTTAACCAACCTTGTGTTTTAAGTTGTAAAAATAGAATTTCCTCCCTCTAGGGATTTGAATTAGTATTAGAGATAGGCTTTAAGGAGGTTTAATAAGTCTTGAAGATGGTAGAAAGTCTCTTGGTCCAATTCAACTTTGTAGGAGCACATGTCTACCGACCTATATCTTTACAACTCCAACCACACATATATGAAGAAGCACATATAATTTTTCATTCAAGGTATTAGCATTGACCTGCGGAAGATGGTCATCCTACTATACCTACCTCCAACAATGGATATCGAGCAATGAGATGTGTCTACAATAAGAAATGATACTTTACTAAAGTGGTAATTAATATATTCTTTTGTTTCTCCCAGTGAGTAAATTAGCATATCCTTTTGTAAAACTGACTACGATATTTGGATGAAGTTGTCTATTACTCGTTGATGAACCAATCAAGTAAATGATAATAAAATCAATATGTTAAACCATAAACTAGAGTTATTTCGCATGGAAAAATAGATTTGAAATGTACTCTAGGTTTACTAATACTGTAAATGCAATATAAATCTCTTGGGAAGAATATAAAAGATCATGAGCCTGTTACTAAAATTTTGTGTTCTCTAACCTTTACGTATGAAAAAAGTGTTACTGCCATAGAAAAATATTCAGATTTTTTTACTCTACTACTTGAAGAACTTATAGATAACTTAGGGACTTATGAAGTCAAGCTCCAAGAACTTGAGATGAAATATGAAGAAGAAAAATATGATAACAAAAGAAATACAACCCTCAAGAAAGGGTGTGAAAACAAGATTCGTCTTCATCTAGTGACACATCTAGTAGTGAGCAAGAAAAGAGTTATACAGGTAAAATGTTAATTTTTTAATTCTAACAAAAAACTATAGATCTTTCTCTACTAGATGACGTGCTTGGGGGAAAGGGACATTGAAAGGATGAATTTTGGGAAATAAAAAGGTAAAAGAAGAAGATTAATTCCAAGGACAAAAAGAAGAAGTCAGATCATGCTTCTTGTGATTCCACTTCAAATTTGGGGACAAATGATAAAAATGAAATTTCCCACCATGTAGCTGAATGCCTAATCATCAAAGATGATAAAAATGATGAACAAGAGGAAGAAGGTGCATGTACAAAGTGATGATAGTGGGGTATCTCTCTCAGATTGTTCAAATGATGAACTTATTGAACACACTGAACTTACTTTAGAAGAATGTGAAAAAATAAGAAAAAGAAAAGGCAACTATCTACTATTATCAATTCTTTGAATATAGAACTTAGTGATCATAATGATCAATGTTCTAGTGTGAAAAGATAGACAGATGATGTTGTTTATGAAATTAACTCCTTGCAAACTCAGGTTTCTACCCTTTTAGATAAGTTGAGTAAATGGGGAAACAACCTATTCACTCTATTTTTTATTATGATATTATTCTTGAAGTAAATGAAGATTTACATGATGAAATTAATATACTTGAAGAGAACATTGCTAGTACTAGGAGATGCTAACTTTATACTATTAAAGACTCATTGATGTTTTCAAAAGAAAATAAAACTCTTAAGAGATATTTAGATAAATCTTCAACCAGTATAAATACGTCAAAAAATATATTGCATTCTCATGATGGTTAGGTAGGTAGAAGAGGTCTTGGTTATATGCTAAGAAATATAAATAGGAAGAAGTGGCAAGAGCTTATATTTGTATAACCAACTACTACTTCTTCTTTCTTCGTTAACCATGTTACTCGCTCTTCTTGTGGGATATTTGGTCACTATGCCTTTTCTTACCCTTTCAAGAGAAAAGTTACAACAATATGGTTTGGATACAAAAAATCTCCCTTTGGAGAAGGATTTGTGTGAACATGGGCTTTATTTATCTATTTTATCATGATATTTTTGCATAGCTTTCATTTGGTTTATCCTTACTATTTGATGTTATTTTTTATTGGTATCTAAAATATAATCATTTGGTAGAGCTTTGTATTTTTGCTGCATAAAAAACTCCAATAGACTGTCTCCCGGTCAAAATATAGTTCAATTGAGGGGAAGTTTAATTGAAATACAATTTCACTGAAATAATGACCATCAAGTTTTATTTAGCTATCTTTCAATTGGCATTTATATTGGATTTTCTACATGTTTATTTGATCTTTTAGGTTTGAAATGAATTTTTATACATGTTGTAGGTGTGGTTTTTGTTCTTTAATGGATATTTTTATCTTACTTTTCATGGTTTCAACTTAATTTTTATGAGTGTGAGATTGAGGGGGGTCTCAAATCATGTGATTTTATCTTGCTGTCTTGGTTAGATTCTAGTTTTAATTGATTATCTATATCAACTATGGGCTTAGCATCCCTTGATATTGGTCTAGAGAATCTTTGTTGTTTTCTATGTAGTTTTCATGGCATATCTCTATAATGGAGGACTTCACATTCCTTATTTTGGTATTGAGATATCTTTTATGTAATTATAATTTGGGTTTGATTGTATCTCCTTAACAACTGTAGAGTTAACATCCTTTATCATTGACATTGAGAATATTTTTTGATCTTTTTTTGTTCTTAAAGGGGTCTCTTTTTCATGAAGTACTTAACATTCCTCTCATTGCTATTGAGACATATTTACACAAGTTCCTTGATTGAATGATATCTTTTTGTATGTCAAACTCTACTATTTCAGTTGTTTCTTTTAATTGTATTCCCTTATTAATTGGGTATGAAGCTGCATCCATATGAATATCTTTTTGAGGGCAAAAATTCCTTGAGGGTAGAGTTTCGTAAGTTATAACCACCCTTGTGACTTCGACAAAGGTGGAGAAAAACCCATGAGGTAAATTTGCTTATAGAAAATAAAAGGTATGATTATATCAAATTTATCTTATGGAAATATTTGTCATCATAAAAAGTGGGAGTTGTTGCCTTTTTGGATATGCCACACTCTAATTTCAATGATGTAAATATTTCAAATTTATGTTACTAATGTGTGGATTAAATATTTTAGCTTATCAAAAAACTTAAATAAGATCCAATATCAAAGAATGTGCAATCATATGTGTTCTAATGATTATACATCAAGTTGTATCTAGATGATGCTTTGTATAGGTATAAATTGTACAACTTGATAGGAATGATTTATGAACTAGTAATGCTCAACTAAAAATTATCCTAAATATAATTTTATACTTGTATACAACCTTTAGGATGGGTAGGAATTTTATCCATGTTGATTTGAGCCATTTCTAAAATTTAGGACTTATTAAGACATAGTGCTTTTTGGACTAACTTCTTTTCAACGAAAATACATCATAATCAAAATTTAGATCGACCAAGACATTACCTTTAGACCAAAGAAGGCATTTCTAGTGTTTCTATCAATTTTTTTTTGACTGAGATGCATCTCAATCGAAATATTTTTTGATTGAGGATAGTCCTACAACAAAAATCAAGAAGTACACATTTAGACATTTTGATCCCACTAGTCATACTATAATAGTTACTTTCTTAATAAAATCACCCTAAAAATTTCCAACATCTATCTTAGATATCCGTAAGTGTTTATCATTATATGGAAGTGCCTTATGAACACCTAGAGTACACTTGAGAAAGTACATGCTATCCTTCAAAGTTTAGAATATAGTATTGCTATCTCCAACCAGCATCCAAGCTAATCAAAGTTTTAAATCAACATTAGTGTCCTACTCCACCATATATAGTCTTGTCTAAAACTATGTGGAATTGATCATCATTTTTCATAGTGCTTTAATTGTTTCTTTGGTGAGAAAGAGTTGTAATTTTCTTATTCCGCTCTTATTCCTTGTTTGGTTTGGTGCTTCATGCTATTTCTTATGAGAAATTTATAGTGAAGTTTCTTTGGAGATACTTATGAAAATATGGTGGAGGTAGATTGTAATATTCTCAAAGGAGGGTGGACTTCCAGCATCATGTAAAAAGGGCGATAGTTACCCTTGAGCTAATTTTTTTTCATTTTGTATTGGTATAGAAAAGGTAACAAAATACATGTTGGAAGCCCTGTTTGGATACAACCAAGTATTAGACTAATGTCATTTAGGATGAAACCACTCTACATATTGTGTCTTTTGTTGTTTCCTACTTTGTCCACTTACTTACTTAACTCTTTCTGCTGTAATATGTTCTTAAGAAAGTTGCATTTAACAAACCTTGTGTTGCAAGTTGTAAAAAGGGAATTTGCTATATCCACCCTCCCATGTAGATATTTTATGAATATGTTCCACAAGGGATTTCCAAACCTATCGATAAAAGGGTAGTATTGGGTATTGAGATAAGAGAACCAATCTCGCTACCTAGTAGAATGTTGAAAGGGGAACAAGATTAGAGTTGTACCCCCATCCAACCAACCACAGTTACAGTGGATGAACAACATGATCTTGGCCACTCTAAAACCAAGAAGGAATCTTGATATGAGGAGTAGGTCTGACCAAAGACCAATGCATCACTCCTTGGGGGAATAAGGGGAAAAGCTAACTAACCTAGTCCCACCAAAAGGGGATAGGGAGAGAGAGCATGATGGAGAGGATCTTGCTTTTTTGGTGAGAGGTGTAGAAGTGAACAAAGGAGAAGGGTGGGAACGGGTAGCTGGGTATCCACCCTAGTGGATCACATGAAATATCCACATTCAAAGAAGAAAAGAAAAGGAAAGAGAATTAACTGAGGAATGTTTGACCAATACATCTAGAAAACCAACCAACACGATTGGTAGAGAAGGTAATTTCTTGTCCATTAGGGATCTGAGACAATATTATGCTAATAGGGTAAGCAAGGTACCACTAGAACTATATAAAAGTCTATATTCTAATGAAAATCCTAAGTTGAGGTTGTTTATATGTTTATTAGTCCAAATATTTTGCAAAAAGAAATTTGTACAACAAAAATGTATAAGAAATAGGTTGAGATAGGAATATCAAAAATTTATGAAGTAAACTTGTTTGATCTTGTTTTAAGTCTACAATATATGTTCAAGGTCTGACCATAGTGAGTTGATGCAATTAATTCCATATGATGATTTATCCCTTAGGGGTACTATGTTAATTTGAGTTATCAAATGATGAGGTAAAAATGGGAGAAAATAGTGAAATTTATTTTGAGTTATGGATCAATAATGTACTATTTATGTTTATATGCCATCTAATTTTTTATATGTATTTTGTATTAGAGAATCTAGGTAATTATCTTCATTTATGATACTAATGAATTAAGGGTGAATATAGTTCTATATTTTTTGTGGAGATGGGAAATATTGAGCATTCATGATAATGTCATATTCTACTAGAGGATGTGTTAATGTCACTCATACATAGGAAACCCTAACATGTTTATGAAGACACATACATTTTATTAGAGTAACATAAGATTTTTGGATATAGTGTTGGTATATGTGTAACGTTCATTTTCAAGAAATCTGAGGTTAACCAATACATGGAGGTATATTAGGTTAAGTGGCCACACAATTTGAACATGATGGATGTTTATATGTTATTATGTACAATGTACATGCATTGATATAAATGTATTAGTTATGCTTCAATTTCTTTGATAAATATAAATTATTAGATTAGAAAAGTAATTATATGTTCTTTGTATTTTAAGAGTTGTGATATCACTTGAAATGCATTTTAAGACCAAGCTTTAAGATTCTTTAAGAATAAAAATTAAATGAATAAATATATAAGGTCCTCTCTAAGAGGCACTTTGGTGCAATCTGAGACATACTTTGGAACAACCCAAAAGGCAATTTGGGGTAAATTTAAGAGGCAATATTAGTGGAAAGAGAAGATACATTATCATGACAACTCAATTATTCTTATATAATCCAGATATAATATTATGATAAAAAGTAGTCTTTTTTTATATTGTTAAATGTCTTCTTTCAAAGCATATTATTATCTTATGTTATAAAGTATTCAGTTTGACTTACGACTATTTCAACATAGTTGGGGATGCAATGTCCGTATAAGGATCAATAACAGGACTAGAACCATCTAACTACCAACTCAGGATTCATAAATACTTTTCTTGGTGGGTCTCCATATACACAATGTAAGATCTCAAAATATATGTGCACCCTTTTGCATTATATTAAATTTTCTTATAAAGCATGATGTAACAAAGTTTCCTATTTTAAGAATTTATAAGAATATATTATATACTAGTCTATGTCAGTTTCTTTATATTGTTATCGTGATGAATATCATGTTTATGAAAGAAAAATAAAGAAAGGGTTTTTATGATTTTTCTACAAAAAAGTGGTGTTACAATTTGGTATTATAGTAGTATTGTATAGGGATAACATGTGAATTGTGATATTATTAGTTTATATTACCCCACTAGAAGCCTAGTGAGACTAGTACATACATTTAGAAATCCAGTTAATAGACCATGTCCCATATGGTGTTAGTGAGAGATAGTGAGGACCAAGATAAATGTTTAGTCAAATGATAGAAGTTGAGATATGAACTGGGGATAGGTACCTATTTGTTTGTGACTTTATGTATTAACTCTAGATTTGCATATAGCATGCCCTCTCTCTTTCTAACATGTGGGCGATGTGGGATACAAGCTAATGGGGTATTGTACAAGGAATGATTTGTGCACAAAAATATATTATGATTCTTATCTCATATTTTCAAGTGCATGTGGTATTGGGTATGTGCACTAGTGAGGTGTTAAGATAAGTATAATAAGACATGCCACCATTAGATATATGAGATGTCGACATATATAACAAGGTGACAAAAAGAAGGTGACACAACAAGTTGAAGGTGGGTGGTAACTTGAACCTATTTGCTTACTTACTAGAACCTTTCAATACATGTCAAGGTTAGATACCACAACACATACTAATGAATAACTTATCAGAGTAGAACTTGAACCCTAAGATGTGTATACTTCTCTAGATCGAATTTCAAGGAAAAAATTACGAAAAGGGTTGGTAGAATCATCACACCCTAACTTTTAGAACCTACATAATAACAGAGAATGAGAATAGTATTCATGAGACAATAGGTTGATAATGCTAATTATGAACATGACTAATAGTTTTTAGCCAAACTTATGACCATATGACTGTTTACTAAACCTCGTGGGTATAATTGCAATTTTATCATGCAATGATGTTGTCTCATATCATATCAAATTCACAGTTTATGTATAAGTTGAGAAGAAGGTTCCTAAAATTTTTGGTGATTTTTGTAAGTAAGGAGAAAAATGATTTGAGGAAGAGGGTATTTTGGGAAATTTGACCAATTTTGAGGTAAAAATCTTTAATTATAGTTTTAGAAAATGTTTTCGATTTATTATAATATGAAGAAATAATGGCTAAAGTTTGCTAATGTTTGGTGAAGTACTAATGATCCAATTTAGTGACATATGTGGTTGGGTCATATCATCACGTGTATGTAAGCTAAGAATAGTTTGATAATTTTACTAAAGATTATGGAGGGCAATTAGGTCATGAGAAATATCATATAAGTGCAAAAATTATATTTCAATGTGTGGTCCAAATGTGAGCTTCATTTGGATGTAGTATGTATCCTATGGAATTTTGAAAATAACTAGTCTTAGATGGATGAGAAAAAAGCTCTTAATTGACTTGGCCCTACCAAGCCGCATGAAGGAATAGTTCAATTAGAGGATGGAGTCCGGTTCATTAATGAACCACAAGTCCACATCCCTTACTTCTCGTAGGAGAAGGATCACATACAACTCCAATCCGATGAGAACTCAAATGGCTAATTATCCTTCTAAAAACATACTTCTAGGAGTTGATCCAATGAAGATGAGATGTTTTGGACTCCCTAAGAGGTTCTTAGGCAACTTGACTAGAATAGGAACCTTATGCCCCAAGCCGTCAATGAGACAACACCTTTAGGAGTCTAAGAGAACAAATGAGAATGTTCCTCGATGAGCTTCCACACCTATAATTTGTAGGTAGGGATGAGACTTAAGAAAAGAGAACCCATCTTGACAGCCTAGTAGAAAATCAAAAGGGGAATGAGAATCAGAGTCAACCCCATGGCATTAGCTACAACAATGCTAGATGAACATCATGATCTAGGCCACTCCAAGACCAACAAGGAGGCTGACAATGAGGGGCATGGTCAATTGAAGACTAATGAAACTCTCCTAGGAAGGAAGAAGGAGAAAAGTGAACAAACCTAGGCTCACTTGGGGGGGGGGTAGAGAGAGAGCATAAATGAAAGGAGCAAGGTAGGCAGGGTAAGTTGGTCGCCACCCTAGTGGATCACATGAAATATCCATGAGTAGAGAAAGAAAAATCAAATGAAAGGATAAGAATGGAGGAAGATCTTACCATCGAGACTAAAAACCAACAACCATGATTAGAACACAAACTAATTTCTGGTACAATATCATGAGATGGGATTATCCTAATAGGGGAAAAAGGTGTATTTAGAAAGAAATCAAAGTCTAGGTTCTTACAAAAATGCTAAGTTGAGGATGTTTACATGTTTATTGTGCCAAATATATTGTGGAATGGAATATGTAAAATAATGATGTAAATGAACTAGGTCGAGATAGAGATATCATAGATTGATAAAAATAGATTTCTTTATCTTGTTTCGAAGTCTAAAATATATGAGGTCCAATGATAGTGAGTTGATGTATTGAATATCTTATTATGATTTTCCCTTTGGGGTCTTGTGGTAAATTGAGATACCAAATGATGTGTCAAACTTTGAAAAAAATATGTGAAATTGCTTTTTGAGGTATGGACCCTTAATGTTTGTTGATTTCACATGCATATTTAGAGACTGGGTTATGATCTCAATTTAATATATTAATGAATTAAGGCTAATGATGGTTATATAAATCTTTGTGGAGATGAGAAATGGTCATGATTCATGATCATGTTAGATGTTAGTATAGGATGTGTTAATGTCAATCATACATAAGGAAAACCTAACATGTTTAGGAAGACGAGAACTTATGTACTATTGGACGCTTCTCTCTCTAGGGTTGCTCCCACTTCTCTCTACCTGGCGGCACCGCAGGGGGGAGGGGGCGTCTTCTCAGGTGCACCCTCCCCCTGGCTTATCAACCACGACGATTGAAGCTTCAATCTACTCCTGAAGGAAAAGCATCGAGCTGTAATCCAGCTTCCCCGATGGGTGCCCTCTTGGTCCTGGAAGATGTGGGTCGGGCTTCGATGCGAGAGTCACGATTTGACGAGGTCGGCGCCTTTGAGTCATTGACTCCTTCTTGTTCAAGTGAGACGAGTGGAGATGAGCCTTCCCCTGTCACCGCTCAAGTCTTTTTCTCTATGCCACCTTCCCCTCGAGATCTGACCTGGTTATACAGGTTCACGGTGTCGTCGTCTGCATCTGGTCATGCTTAGGCGTCCAAGGTGGAGTATGGCTCCTCGGCGGGCGTCTGGACTCACTCTGGCGTCATCCTACATAGGGCTCTCCCTCGACCACGACGCTGTGTTGTGATCGGGCCTTGTCCCCTGCTTTGGGGTTCTGCTCCCGACATAGTAGGGGTGCAACGTCATCTTAGAGGTTGCCTGCTGCCCCCCACTGCTGTGTGAAGGAACACTCTCCAAGTGTTTGTTGTTTTTCCACTGTGCAAATAGAGGCATCGCGTGAAGGTGCATCCACAAGGTACCCGGTGAAATGCCTCTGTGTACACATGGGCATTTGGTCTCTGGCTGGGGTCTTCGCCTGATTCGTACTTATAGAAAGGAGCAAGGAAGAGAAGGGAAGGGGGTTGATTTCATCTACTTCTTTCCACAGTTCTTGCTGGTTGGTCTCTGGTATGCATAAGGGGTTGACCTCTTGGGATCTTGGCATTGGTTCAAAGGACCCTGTTGTTTCCTGATGGCTGTTTATTCCACACAATTTCAGAGATTGGGGATAATGCTAGTGTGTGAATGATTGGTTAGCTAAGGCAATATAATCTTATGGATCCAGTAGTTGATGGGCCCTTTGGTGCTTTCTTTTTCCTGCCGGATGCTCTAGGGTGCTGTTATGCAAATAGCAGGATTCTGAAAATCAAGACGGAGCTGACCAAGGAGTAGGGGTTGACGTTGCTGCTTGGTTCCTGGCTGTCTTGTAGGAAGTGCCTACGCTTTCAGCTGTTGTCTTGGACCTAGTCTGAATCCTGGGGTTT
This sequence comes from Alisma plantago-aquatica, assembly GCA_963693085.1. Lineage (NCBI taxonomy): Eukaryota > Viridiplantae > Streptophyta > Magnoliopsida > Alismatales > Alismataceae > Alisma > Alisma plantago-aquatica. The sequence continues at coordinate 1,139,541,401 of OY856411.1, forward strand.
CTCAAAGCCTTGTTTTTGTGTGTAGGTGCCGAGATCCTAGATTTTTGGGTCTGTTGGGGTGTGGTCTGTCTGTAATGTCATTGTACTCATACTTTGTGGGTGGTTTTATGCTATTGAGTGCTTGGTTTTGCTTAAGGCTTCATGTCATTAGGTCGAGTTGTTTAGGGTTACAACCTTATGTACAGTTTCAGGGTTCTGGTTCTTTTGCCCTTGATTACTGGCTTGTTGGTATCAAGGTTTTGTTCTTGCTGTAATGGGGTGCTCTGTGCCCAAAGTTTTGGTAATATAGTAACACGCTTTTTGACCCACCAAAAAAACATGTTTAGGAAGACATATGAAGTCCATTATGGTATAGTAAGGTTTCTGGATATAGTGTTAATATATGTATCATGTTTGGTTTTAGGGAATCTGAGGTTGATTGAGACATGGAGGTATGTTAGGTCTCTCTCCATCTAGGTAAGTTATCCAAACACCTTGAACATGATAAATATATGTGTTTATGTTATTATGTAACAAGTGCATGCATTGGTTATGCTACAATTTCTTTTATAAAGAAAAAAATTATTCGATCAGGACAATAATTATTTGTTTTTCCCTTTTTAATAAGTATTTTATCACTTTTCATACATGTTTAGAGCAACATCAAAAGCTTTCAAGAATAATATTAAGATAATGGACCTTGTATACACTCTTCAAAAAGAGGCACTTTTGTGCAATCCAAGAGACACTTGAATGCAACCCAAGAGACTTTTTAGGGCAAAATTGAGAGGTATGCAAAGAGAAAAGACACTTCAGAGAAAATGTGAGAATTTGTAACAAAGTCAGATAAAACATAATGATAGAAAATAATATTTTGGTTTTTATAGTGTTAATTGTTTTCTTATATAGTATATATTATTCTATTTTATAGTGTAAATTGTTTTTTATATTATAATTTAAGCATGGCGGAGGATGCGATCTCCACAAGAAAGGAGTAATAGCAAGAGAAGAGCCTTCTAAAGACCAACTTAGGTATTCAAAAAGACTTTAATTTGGTGGGTTGCAATATAAACGTTCCACGATCTAAGACAAAACTGTCAAAACTTTAGACTTCAACGTCATGTATAACTTTTTTATAAAGTTTAATGTATAAATTTTCTTTTCTAAAAAATTGTGAGAACATATTATATAGAGTAGATTCTGTTGAATTTTTAATTGTTATTGTGATGAGTAACATGTTTTGGATACTTCTAAAAAAACGAATGGTTGTTTATACTTCAGCTATAGAAATTTTGGTGATACATATACTAAGTAACAGAATACTAGACAAGGCATGAAATAAGATATGTGGTCTTATGGATATGGCCACATATATATACCCATGTAGAAGCTGTTCACTTAAGCAGAATAATCAAAGAAGCTTTAGGTTGTAGACTTCTGGAGGTTTCGGAATAAATAGGAGCCTCAACCACTAACTCAGCAAAGAGAATGAAAACCCCGTAGTCTTGGAGTGTTTACCAATGGATCGATGAGTCGTGAGGAGGCATGATTGGAGATTAGGCCCTCCGATTTTCATGAAGGATGCAGGGAGAAGGGCTTGGAGGACATGTCATAACGGTTAGGCGCCAGAACTTCTAAAGTTACTTTTCACTTTCTGTTACTTGAAGGTGAGCTACTGTCAGCGGACATAAAAACGACTATTTAGGAATTTTCTGTTTTCTTATTTGATGGCATGTTTCATCCTTCAAATTGCATTCCACAATCTAAACGATCCTTTCCATAAGAGCTTTTTAGTTCTTTTCTGATTTTAAATTGGGTTGACCGGATTTGCTTCAAACCGAAATTCAGCCCCAAAAATAATTGTATGTTTTCCGAATTTGGGTCCTTTGAGGTTGAGTCTGTAGAGTCAATGACTAAAAATCCAACTAACGTTGGGTCTGGCTTGGTTCATTTTGACAACCTTAACTTCGAATATCAAGTAGCGACGAGGTGCTATATTCTCTCGGAGCCACTAGTTCATTCGTGGGGGCGTCACTTGTGGTTGTGGGTTGAAACTGAAAGCCTACTAAAACAGGACAACTAAAGATTTGAGTGTCTTGTGCGATCCATTCATTGTCCACAATAGCAACAAACCCAACAGATAAGGCCATCCGCGAAGTGAACCATTCGTTGTCCGGAAAAAAGGAAAAGAAACAGAACGGTAACCAATAACAAGTTCGGCTTTTTCGACGATGTGAACGGATCCGTATGCTTTCGGCAGGAACTAACGAAATCGCATCTTCAGCATCAATGCCGTCGACAAACATAGCATCTTGGGCATTCCTTTTTGGATACAAACTCGGGTACGGGTGCCAAGGGCCCACGTCCAAGCAGGTGCATGGGTTTACCCTTTACTATTATTTAGATATATAAGGGAGACGAATATGAATGTGTATAGACTTGTCAAATTAGGTCAAAATCCACGGACGTCCTCCGGTCGACCTGTCTAGGTTGAGTTTGGATGGAGAAATTTATGTTGAAAATCACCCAAACTCATACCCACCTGTTTATATAGTGAGTTTTAAGGGTGGCCCGCGGGTGACCCGGTTAAATAAAGTGAATATATTTATATACATATTATAATATACACCTATTAAGAGATGCACGCCAATTTTTCACGAGGTAAATATTTACCATTAATTACAAAAATTGCATTCATTTTATGTTTGTAATACACAATAACAAGTACCTATATGATTTGGAATGTGTAATATTAAATGAAAAAATTAATGTTGCTTTCTGTGATACTTTATGTATGAAAACTACATCGGTGTTTTCCTAATTTATATAGAAATATAATAAGTAGCTAGTTTTTTTTTCTTTTAGTTTGGTATAACTATAAATCGACAATTAATCAATTATGACATCAAATATAGTAATTGATTGGTTACTTTGCACTATATTTGACATCCAAACATAGTTATCAGATGTTATAATTGTTATTTTTTGTGTTAAGGGAAGGAATAATAACTTATTGCTGTTTGGATACATATATGGGCACCTGCGAGGAACCTGCAACCCGCCGAGTCTGGTTTAGGTGTGCTTTTTTTCAACCCGTTTAGAATTGTATCTTTATGACCCGTACCCACAAGACCCGCACCCGCAACGACCCAACCTAAACCCACCCAACCCACCCATTTGATAGGTCTAGTTGTGTATGGTTCCTCGATAAAGAGATCCAATGTTGGGATTTCTCTACCTTGGGTTCCAATTCCATTCCTAATTGATCTCCAGGTGATGAATATCATGATCTTCATCAACCACTACATACTTATCTTAATAGGATACATTGACGAAGGATTTAGCAATTTCACCAAAGTCTCATGCTATATTATTTAAAAAAATTGACCTTAATGTATCTGCTAATTCAATGATTTACGTAAGAAAAACCCACTTTGAGTTTGATTTGCATTCTACAAGTAAGTTTCATTTTATTATCATAATAGAAGTTTTATTCCTTATATAAAAAAAATAAATCGTATCTTTAAGGATCTCTTTGATGATATCCTTTGACATATTCTGATAATAAATGGTCGATGACTACTTGACAAAATTTTAGGGGTGGGTATGTAACACAAGATGTATATGAATTACAATCAAGATAGAATCTATCTTCAATAAACTTATATTTACACCATTGGAAATGCCCCCTCTATATTAAGATGCTAGAATTGAGACATTTAATCATAGAAATTTTGTAGATTTATTTTATTGGAAACCATGCATAGGTTAATAGTTTGTGCATGGAAACGATTTAGTTGGATAGGCTAAATCATTTTAGTTACATTAGACTCATTAGACGTATAAGTCATAACATATGTACATAATGGTTCCAAATAAAATTAGTAGTATAAAGGTCTAGAGGAAACCTACCTTTAGTCTGTGTGACATAATAATATAATTGCATACATAAAAAAAAGTGAATATCTCTTGCTATAATAGTAGTGTATTATCTAATATCAACTAATAAACCCAAACAAAGCCAAGACAAAAGAAAATTCAAATAGTAGTGTGAATATGTCACTCTAATGCATGACAACTTTGAGATCGGAAAGATACTATTAGGTTGCAATGTAACACAATGTTAAATATTAATAATATGTACTAGTTGTACCTCACTCAATTAATTAGTGATGTAGTTGACCGTAGTTTCAATGATGTGAATTTGGTACTCACTATAAAGGAACGGGTGATATGGTGAAGTCATGGAAGATCATATAAAATAATAAATCATGTAAATTTCATTGTATGAAAGTGCAATTTGAAGTGTTTATAGGTTGGAAAATATGATATGCCAGTAACTAAAAAAGTTACATACTCAAAGTACTTATTTAATCATTAAGAAATTATAGGGTGCTTAATAAACCATAATTCATAAACCAACAATGTATTATAATAAATATATAACGAGAATTATGAGTTCCACCTAGTACATATATTCTCCCCTTGAAATATTAATTATATTAATCATGTATTTCAAGAATGACCCAAACAATTTTCCACAAAAGTATAACACTAATTACGTGAATGATATATTGGTGTATATGTGAGATAAATATGTTTTGTGAAGATTAATTAGCTGATTGAGAAATCATATAGGTACATTTCATTAAGGTTAACCATTTATGTACTTATTAGTTTAATTTCTGTGATATACAATTAAGATACTATTAATCTTTTGAATTATTTTCTTCAATACAAATGCCATTGTAATGTTTCATTAATCAAGTATATGTTAATATCCTTCTTGATAATGTTTCTTAATACATAGGGTCCATTTAAATAAGATAATAAAATGGGAAGTGTAAAACTTGATAATATAATGAGATAGTATTTACGGAAAAAAATAGGTAGTACTTGGTATTGAAATATGAATTGTAAGAGTCAAATTTTAATATGAGAGTTTTCGGTAACAAGAATCTAGTAAAAACATATATATAAATAATATTGTTGGGGTGTTGTGGTTTGAACTATTGATTTTGTACAAAGTCACATGTGTATTCTATTGGATCCTATTTTAGGCCTCATATTGGACCTTGTCAACTAAGATGTCAATCCATTGGGACAGTGTGGTTGGCCCCGTGTATATTGGAGTTGAAACCCATTGATTGGTCTTAGATGTCCCTAGGATATCATATGGTTGAAAAGTTATCCCCTACCTCTCACTTTGTCAGGGTAACAACACTTGGATTCCAGTCAATGGGGATCTAATCTATGTCATACAATTGATGTTTTCATGGAAAAGATATTCTCTAGTCCAGATAATATGGTAATAAATAAATCCCTATGGACCAAAAACCTGTAGCTCCCCATGGAATTAATTTATGAGTAGGGTCCCATTATGATAAAAAATATAAAATGGAGAGGCCCTTGTCTGGTTTTAGGTAGAGCTAAAATCTTCCTTGAGTTTGTTAAAACTATATGGATCATACAGTCATTGTATAGAGTGTGTGAATCCCCCAAATCAGAACATATCTATCATAATAGTAGAAGGAATGAACAATAAACAAGGATACTTGTTGTAACTAAATGAGTTTTCGTATACCAATATATTTAACTCATTACATGTGCACACTAAGGTTTCTAAAATCTTGTTGATTGTATTACTCCTACCAATGGAAGTGTTATTTTTCTATATGCATCAATGTGGAAATAATGTCCCAAGCATTGTATCACAATGTTTCCAAGATTAATTTGTTAAATTGTCAATATACTATCTACTCAAATAAGCCTAACCCAATGAGACTAGGGATATAGACCTAAATAACCTTTCTATATATGTTGTGAATAAATAAGAACATGATATCAATTGGAATTAGCATGTGATAGTTATGAACTTCCCAAGAAAGTGTATGAAATTGGATTACAAAAACCATATATATATATGAGAAATATCTATCCAACCCTTTTCTTGGAACTTGGATCTTTGAACCATGGAGTCCACCCTTATACCAAATAGTCAAAAGCCACTACACATAAGATAGCTCAAGCACTAGATCCTTCCCTTACATGGATCAAGAGGTCTATCTAGTGACAGGTTGTCCTAAGGTACCTTCAACGAATTTGGGAGAAAGGTTGAGATGAGTAACATGCAACAAGGTGGTTGATATCAACCATTTTTGTGGTTGTTGAATGTCTATTTTACCCTCCATTTCCTCTTGTATTTCAGGTTTTAGCATGTTACATCCTATGATTACTTTCACTATTTGATGTTTCTCCTTTTATAACTACTTCAAATCTTCTTATAGGGATAAGTCCCTCGTTCCGTAGCAAGACACAATTTCCATCAGTCATCTGCCAGTGCCAACTGATGGCCACTACCCATGGAGAATCATTGATCTCTAGTGAAAAATATTCATCGACATGAAATACCATCATCTATCTATTTATGAGACACCAAGATCACCTACCAAATAAGAGCACTAAATAGTCATTGATGAAAAAACTAGTTTCATCAACCAATGTAACCAAAAATAGTCACCAGCCGATGAAGCAACATGGTCATATAGTGATGACTTCCAAATTCACCCACTAATGAGAACATTTACAGTCATTTACCAGTGGAGGTCCTACAATATTGCTTTGTGCACTGATGAAAATACTAACAGCTTCAAAAACTGTTGAGGAAACATGGCCAATCAACGACCAGTGAACACATTGGTTCCAATATCATTGGAACTTATAGCTTTCATCCTCTGATGGAGTGCCTACAACACCACTAGTGCACTTAGTTAAGTTTGTGTCTGGAGGCACATTCCCTGAGGCTTGGGATACAAGTAAAGCCCCTGCACACACTTGTACATGGAGACACATTGCTCTAAAGACCAATCTCGATAAATAGGGACTCCCATCTTATATAATGGAATCTTTTATTTGTCCATGAAGAATTTTTGTTTTCCACTCTCATAATCATATAGCATCAGTATATGAAGGTGAGAACCTTAGTCTTCATCAATCATTGTCCAAGTCAATTGGAAGTCGATCACTGCCTACCTTTGAGAGATGGGGAAGTAGCAGAGATCTCCCCCAACCTTCATCGACATTGGATGCGTGCCTTCATCAACATTAGTGATCTTCTTCATACTCCATATTCATTGATGGTTATAGAGGAGAAGGTTTCCATCACATTCAACAACATTACTGATTTTTTACTATTATTTCCTATTTCCTCACTTTGTTTTCCATTTTTATTGACTATTTTGGATGGTAACCAATGAATCTTCTAATCAACTATCACACTCTTTAACATGAGTGGATAGACTCATTAACTTGGGTTGGAAGGAGCCTCAGTCCCTCCCAACCATGTAAATATCATATTGCATCAAATGTATATATCCAAGAAATGTTTAGCTCGTTGCTCTTGTTCATTTTTTAATCACTTTCATGCCTATCTACCATATTTTGATGCTTGATTTGTAATACCTCAATAAACTAGTATTAAATAAGATTTAGAGTTGAGGAATAGTGGGAATGCATGAGAGATTTATATTGCTAGATCTATTGATCATATGGTTTTATGTTTGGTGTTTGTATGTCATCTTGAGATAGACACATGCTTATAATCCAGACCTATCCTGAGCTCGAGTGAAGAGGGTAGAAACACAAATTATTATTTCTCATAAACTATTCTAAGGCTTTACAATAGATACAAATTCTTACATGTTTGATGAATGTGTCTTCTTGGTGAAATCCAGTCTGAATTCTATCTAATATCAAAATCTACCAAAAAGATCTACTGCTTGTTTTGTTTGTTGACTTAAATTTATTTTGTTTTGGTGTTTATTAATTTAGTTTGTTACTTCATTCAGAGGAACATCTCTTTTACACCTGGATTCGACTTAGCTAAGGCAAGATCTAAGGTCCTAAAGGTTTATCTCTCCTTGTCTATATGTTTGACCTCATTTACTAATTATGACCCCATATTTTATTATGGGTGTCTCAAGGTTTCGGTTATAAATTCAAAGTTTGATCATTGAAGAACCAAATCCATAATATATCTATTTGGATCCTAGTTTTGAAGTATAAAAACTTTTTGTACCATTGTTAGGGACAAGGTAACTAGAAATTGTTAAGGACTTGAGGTTTACTTAGACCAAGTTAGTGCTTTTGTTTCTTGTAATAGATTTGATTGAACATAACTTGAAAATGTGTTCACTTTACCTTAGAATTTTATTTATGCGCTCGATACCTTTCGTTTCCCGGTCTAATATATAAGTGCTAAGTGTAAACCGCTCTTCAACAAGAAGTGGAACTACGGACAAAGCTAATGGAGCAGATGGAGGCACAAGTGCAAGTGCACCAAAGGCAGATATAGTGCAATACCTTTAGTCATGTGTCCATCCCTCTATTACCTGGATATAGAAAGAGTGAGTGATAGTAGGCAACATATGGTGACCCAAAGGATGAATGTGGCCAATTTTAAACTCAATTTTGTATTCCTCTCCATCATAAACAAAGAAATTTTGATGAAATTATCTTGAGAATAACCCCTACCACCACGTTGATTCCTTTAAGAATGTTTGTGATACATTGAAGATAAATAGGGTTCCTCAAGAGTGGATCTAGTACAAAGATTTCTTATTCTCTCCTTGTGACAAGGCCATCCCATGGTATCACACCTTGAAGCATGGGATCATAGAAAACTAAGATGACCTAGTTGAGCGTTTGTGAGTAAATTCTTCTCATTCGAGAAGATAATCAAATGCAAAAACAATATTGGTGGGTTCAACCAGAAGCTTTTAGAAAACCTATGCAATGCTTGAGAAAGATACCAAACTTATAAGAGGGAATGAAATCACCATGAGTCTATTACCTATTCACTGCCTTCTATAATGGCCTCACTCAAGGTGAAATAAAATCATAAATGTAGTCATTGGTACTCACTTCATCCGATTGAATGTTTAGCGCTTAAGAGAGATAACAGAAAATGGGGCATCCCTTCAATCTAGAGGGAATGATGAGAGAGGATCAGTTGGCAATGTCTCCACTAAGGGAATTGTTAATGACTATAAATCTACAGAAACCCTAGCATTAAACTTGAACAAAATAGATATTGTGGTCTGCACCCTATAGGAGAAAAATGTAAAAGGAAACAACCATGTAGCATTTATGGTTGGAGAAATCAGACACATCTTGGATCATTGCATATACACTAATGAAGGAGAATAAAATAATGAAGTCCCAGTTGAAAATGTTTCATTTGTTGGTTACAAGAGTCTAGATCATGTAGGGTCCTCCTATGGAAACACGTATGTAGAAAAAAATTATCACCTACTTAATCAACCTCCTATACCACCTAAGCTTGGAAGAGGTAGCCGACCACCTTGTTTTTATGCACTATTGACTTTCAAGATTTTTGAAACTTCCAAAATTAGCCAAAGTATGATATGATGATGGAGTTGTATGCCTTCACAAAAAGGAAGGTTGAGATAAATGACAAGTTTAACCAAAGTACTACCACTAGAAACAACATGTTGAGCATGATTTTAGGAAATATAGAGATAGAGTAGGAAGTAGGAAAAAAAATTCTATCCATATTCCCTAACCAGTAGAATGCATCAACAATGATGTATCATGATAGAGGGTATAAGATGTACCTTGTCCCAGAGAAAGTCCAACGACTATCCTTTCATGGTGATGTGCTCCCTTAACAAGTAGCACACAGATGGTATTTGGTGATATCCAGCTGGTATAACAACCACATACGATGGTTGAGACATCCTCCTAGCATGGCAACAACAACTTTCATGCCTCTCTGTAGTCCACACAGACCGTTGGGAACTCACATTGCACTTACCAAACCAAAGAGAAGGAGTTTTCCATCCATTTTTCAATGTGCTAGTGACTTCCTTTCCCCTTGTTGTCTCTCCCTTTCTTGATTAAGACTGCTATGACTCTCTCACATGTTACCACAACTGTGAGAAGAGAAGTCTCGTACTTGATAGCCTTGGCCACCCCTCCTTGTATAGGAGTAGATGGGCTAGGTTCCTTAAAACTTAGGGGATACGAAAGGGCTGATCTCATGATTTGATGGATGTGATGCACTACCAGTCGATCAATTGGACTATCTGGTCGGTCGATTGTCTTAGTCAGTAGAGCAATAACATTGGATTTTAAAGTGATGATTAATGCACATTGTTACACATATCAGTAATCATTTGACCCATTTAAACTGGCCATTTCACATCCGTACAGTTGGTTGGACATTCTAATCCATCAACTGAGTATTTTGGCCATCCATTGAGAACATTATTCAGTTAATTGATTGAACATTCCAACCAGTTGATTGATTGGTTCCATTAGCCAGTGTCAAAAGCAGTTCATTCAGTCAAATGGACACTCCAGTTGATCAATTGGCACACCACTCGATCGAATAGACACTCTTGTGGGTTGACTGATAACCAATTTTGTTTAAGTTGATCACTAAAAACACTTTTAGTAACCGAGTTAGATCTTATCCATGAGTGAACTCCTATTCCAAGAGCAGCCTATGTGTGTGACCCTATAGGTCCCAAATTATGTTGGTAGTGTAGTCCATAATTATTATGACTACACAAGAAATGACCAGTATCTAGAAATGCATCATTGGTACCTAAGTAATTGGAAAGTTGGATAAAAACTTCAACCTACATCTGTGATCAATATTATCATGATCATATAGTTCTTTTGTCTCTGATATCCATATTGAACACAAGGCATGGAATCATCATCATCTTAACATTCAATCCATGTATCTTGAACTTGAGCAGACTATTGAGATGCATGTGAGCTCACATATCACATATTGGCTCACATGAGTATGGCCGTATGTTTCTTAGTCTCGCTTATCAAGTGGACATGATTTCAACTCCAAATGGAGGGACAAATCCCATCTATATCACTCACAATCAATCTCCATGTGTCACAACATACCCAAGCACCACTTTTATAGAAACCCTTATTCAAGGTCATGTTGAATGGTGTCAAAGTTCATCAAATGACATGTCATGAGTGTAGCAACTTCAGATCTAAGAACCACAATCACCACTATCACTTTTAGAGATGATTCTAATTACCATTCCATGGTCTCCATGTATCACTCTCAAGGTGGGTCTGTTCGGTACATTGTTCTCTAACTAGTACCTATGTGTTTGACTTGATATCCAATATCATGATAATGAGAATCTATCATCGGCCAACACACCTTCTAGTATTAAGTATTATTGGCATCTGTTTTGCTACCATAATAATATCCAAATTGGTACATAACAAGAATGTATGTAATCTTATCATACACATGATCTTATTGTTCGGGTCCTTAACCTGAAGACATATGTCATTGAGTAACATCATTTTTATACATCTATCATGTTATTATAATCATCTCATGATTTAGACAAACATAATGGATGAAATTACCTTTATTATCATCAAATTAAGTACATGATGTCCCAATAGAATCATCATATGTTTATCTATATGGGCATACTTACCAACAGACTCCCACTTGCACTTAAAGCCAATCACCCAAGAATACAATTCCAAGTGATCTAACATGACTACCATGTTTTTGCTATAAAAGTGCTTTTTTCAGCAGGTCAGAAACATTTGCTTCTTGTTTGTACTATGCAAATCTTCACATCTTCTCATTGTACGATCTCTTGTACGAGATCAAAATGTCGTAGTATTAAATTTGGGTTCCTAAGCCTATCTAATAGCTCCACTTTTGTCATAGTATTTCTACTATATCATTAATGGTTGAAACTTCCTCAAGTTAATCTAATAAACTTCTTGATCCATATCATATCCTCTGTTGTGCTAAAAACAACAAGGTACTTGGCTTCTATTATAGAATCAACAACTATGTCTTTCTTGGAACTATTCTAGTTTATAGTTTTGTTTTAAGGCAAAACCAAAATTCAGATTGCAATCTTTTAATCATCTTTATAGTTTGGAATCTTGCATAAATGTAATCCTTTACACCCAACTCTTCCTTAATGCCATAAATGTGGAAATAATCCTTAGCTCTTCACAAGTACTTAAGGATGTTCTTTACGGTAGTCCAGTGACCTTCACTGGGGTGTGACTGATATCTACTTGTCATGTCCAAAACATACGAGATAATGGGACGAGTACATAAAATTAGATACATGATAGATCCAATATCAGATACATATGGCATCTTAATCACATGTTCCCATTATTCACAAGAACAGGGACACTAGACCCAGCTAGGTTTTTACCATTTGTAGGGTTGGGATGCCATTCCCCATCAATATGAGGAATACAATTATGCTCCCACTAACCTTCTTGTAAACACACGTTTCACCTTCATTTTGACTAAAGTCAAACTCTTTGACTGCCTCGTCAAATCAAAGATTCCAGCTCTGAGATGCTTTCTTCAATCCATTGATTGACCTTTACAGCTAAACTACAATGGCAAACATGGTCCAGATGGATTTAACCATGGCAATTGGTGAAACGATTTCATCATGTCAAACACCTTGAACTTCTTTAAAACCCTTTGCAACAAATCACCCTTTGTTGGTTTGTACATTACCATCCATGCCAATCTTATTCTAGAAGACCCACTTGAACCCTAAGGGTTTTAACCCTTCAGGTGGATCTAGTAAGGTTCATACTTTTTAGGCTACATGGAGCCCTTCCCATTTCTCATATTTTGGCCCCTCTATAGATTCTAAGTAGGTTGTTGGCTCATCATTGATCACCAACTCATTGCCTTCTTGAGTCACAAGATATCCAAATCTTTCAGGCTCAAGGTGTGTGCTACTAGATCTATGAGGTTCAATAGTTTGTGACTCTCCTTGTTCCTTATGTACCTCTATAGGTTCAATCCTTTCTTGTTGGTCTCAAACCTTTTTTAGTTCTACTTTTTTCCCATTGTTTCCTTTAGAAATAAATTCCCTTTTAAGAAATACTACAATCCTGGAAACAAACACTTTGTTGTTGGATGGAATATAAAAGTAATATCCTTTGGGATATCCAAAAAAATAACATATATCTAATTTGGGACCAAGATTCTCAAGAAACTTCTTTCTCATATAGCCTTCACATTCCCAAATCTTCATAAAAGACATTTCATGATACTTCCTATGCCATATCTCATATGGTGTCTTTTGAACTGATTTAGATGGTAAATGGTATAGTGCAAACATTGTGGTTTCTAGATCACGTCCCCAAAAGGAATACGGAAGATCAGATGGACTTATCAATGATCAGACAATGTCTAACAGGGTATGGTTCCTTAATTTTGATACATCATTATGTTTCAGGTGGAGCCCATTGTGATACAATACCACACTCTCACAGAATGTCCTCAAACTCATGGTTCAAGTATTCTCCACATGAATCAAATCAAAATGCTTCAATGCATGAAACCAACTCTACCATATGCTCTAAATGGTCCACTCACATCAGTATACATGAGTCCCAATATATCACACACTCTCTCACTATTTCCAGCGAAAGGGATTTTGTCATCTTCCCCAATAAACAAGAGCTGCATATCTCCATTGATTCAAAACCAAAAGAGTCTAGATAACCATCTTTATGGAATTTCAAAATTATTTTCTCATTTATGTGCCCTAGATGAGAATGCCATATGTATGTTCTATTTGAGTCATTGGGTCTATTAGTATTTACATCATATACACATGTCTCTAGAACTAATGTGTATGGATCATGAGACATTGGGGCATTTCCATAAAAGATATAATCTTTAAAATAGAACATCAACCATTCATTATATGAAATTCAAATCCACTCTTGTCCAAACAAGATACAAAAATGATTTTTCTATTAATGGCATCTACATAATAGCAATTCACTAATTCTATTGCAATCCTATGGGACTGAGATAAATGACAGGTTCCAACTGTAGTGGAAACAACTTTTCTCTACATAGTTCCACCTCATCATGCTTACTTCTTCTTGGATATTGAACATTGTAACATATGTGATACTTAAAGTGGAGATCTTCATCCCCTACTTCTTCTTGAGTTCCTCTATGTAAAGAGGGAAATTCCTTTTCTAATGTCCAGTCTAGTGACACTAGTGGCAAATTCCCTTCCTTATTCATTCCTCCCTTTACTTAAAGTGATGAAGACTTGGGTTTATAGTTGTCCTAAGAAATCTTCTTGGCCTTACCTTTTCCCTTGAACTTCTCCTTTCCTCTATTGATCATCATAACAAATCAAGGGTTATTGTCACAGAACTAGAATCCCAGTCCCATGAACCAAACGAATACCAAAGACAACATGTGGAAGCGTGAAATTCTTAGCACACATGAACAAGTAACAAGATAAAGGAATCAACATAGTCTCAATATTCAACAAGTATAAATTATACAAAATGCATTATATTCATGAATTCAATTACATATTTCCAGAGTCAAGCTACAAGTCATTCATGTGCACTAAATATGGATCTTACAACAAATACACCTAGCATAGCTCACCAAGCCCATCCACCTTCTAGCAATCTCTGAACCTAAAAACAAAATATGAGAAACGGGTCAACACATGAGGTGTTGAGTACGGGGTAGAATGATCACACATATATATAAGCTTTGCATAATTTGAAAAGATTTCAAGACTAAACGAACAAGAATAAACATGTTAATTGTTTAACAAAATGAAAAACCATATTTTATGTCATTTCACTCCATTATACCAACAATATCAAGCATGTTTAAGGCCTTTGACCATCTTCCCATCAGAAGGGTTTGTAAGGGTGCTCAACATTAGCTAACCCTTTTATACGAGAGGGACCTCAAGGCCATAGGCAAGATCTAACCATTTATCAACAATATTATAATGGATATATATATATATATATATATATATATATATATATATATATATATATATATGTGTGTGTGTGTGTGTGTGTGTGTGTGTGTGTGTGTTCAAGTTATAAAACTGACAAGACAAATGTAGAGTAAGGCATAGCAATACTACATGGCAATATTTGAGCAAGTAAACAAACAAGCATACAATACATGTCTTTTCAAACAAGAAAGAGATATTCATATAACTAGATAAGGCCCATACCTAATTCAAAGATTTCATAACCTAACATATCCTTCACCATCTAGCCACATGCCAAACCTGATTAAGAACAAGATTGCATATATACATTAGATTCTCATCATTAATCCTGATTATCTTCATTTTAGGGTTTTGGTCAAGTTGGGTTCAAGGTTGGTTATAGTACATTAGATGATCTCATATTTATTTAGGGTCCATCATAAGAGTGTGGTTCAAGTTTCATATCATTTTGAGGTTTCATGTGGACATGACAAGATTTAGGACACTTATGCTCAAATTAGGTCACGAGACTCATAACAGAGTAATCAAGGTCAAAGATCATCAATGAATAAGAGCCAAGCATAAGGGATGGTTTAGATCAACAACATTAGGTCATAAGAAACATATAAAAAGATTAGGTGGGTGTCCATTAGAAGCAAGATTAGCAATCTAGGGCAAAGTTCATCATTAAGGTCCAAATGAGTCACATGATGACATTTGAATTAACCATAGATCAAAGATGATTATTAGGATGTTGATCAAGCTCAAAAGTAACCCTAAGTTACTTCTATGATGATTAGTGGGTAAGACAAGCATCAAGGTCTCAATATTGGACATACTCCTACACTACATGTGATTAATCATGATCAAGTTGATTGCTTTATCAAACTAGAAGAGCTACACTAGGATTTAAGGTCTGAAACTAAACTCATAGTATAGGTCTTCTCTTGCTGATCGTTTTGATATATAATTTTGTATATATTATCAACCATCATAGCATTGTTAAGGAGGTCTTAGAAAAAGTCATGACACTAACACCATATTAGAGCAAAATATCACCTTGGTAGGCTTGGGGTAGGCCGTTGGACTCTCTTGCGTGGTCCAAAGGCATTGGCTGGGGTCATCCCGAATGGGAGGCATCTCCATCACCTCGGCCCACTCAAACGTGCCCCTATTTTTGTTGCAAAACAAAGGCAGAACAGGGGTTGCTGTCCGGCCTCCCAACCGCTGCTAGTAAGCAGTTGAGCGGGGGGGGGGGAGATGGATTGGGGTGTCTCTAGATTCTCACTTGGGCATCCATCTCTCTCATCCTCACTGCAGGGATGTGTGAAGGAGATCAGGTAGGTTTGGTCCAACATCGCCAACCCTTTCTTCTTCAGCAGTACTGTGATGCCAAGGGATGTATCACTGCCCAACTCGGCTTAAAAAAACTCGACAACCTTCGTAGGAGTCCTATGGAGGAAATGTAAGGAGGGCAAGCCAGAGGAGAGCAAGGCTCAATGCCCCAAGATGCTGGCAGCAACCAACAAAAGAAAAAGGCAAATGGCAGCCAAACCTAGCGGACAGGAGAAAAGAAGGGTAAAGGAAGTACGAAGGAGAAAGGGTTGGATGAAGGGGATTTATAAACATAACAAGACTTTTAGGGTTAAGATCCCAAGCAATGAAGAGTTGTCCCTGCTACCCGATTTGGCTAAAGGCGGTTGATATGCTTCCTAATTCTTGTGATTTTTCCCCAAAGAAAAAGGGGAAGGAGGGGCAAAAAATTGGGCCTCGGTTTGTATTTGGGCCCAAAAACCCAAATAAAATTGATCAAAACATGTGCAAATTGAGCTAATTTCAAATGTTTATATCTTAGGCTAGGAGCCTTCAATTGAGGTGATTTTTGTGTCATTGAATTTGTAATGGAGTCCACTACAATGTGTTCCATATCAAAAAGACAAACGAGCATGGAGTTGAGGTTTCAAAATTAGATGCAAGAAGGTGACGTGATATAGCAAGATACTTTATTTAAAACTACAAATTAAAATCACACATTGCAAAATTGACCATTGTAGTCACCAAATTGGAACATCACAACTATCCAATTATGAAATTAATATAAAATTGAGTAAGAGACACTTGATGAGAGAGGAGTACAATAGAGGACAGAGAAAATCAAAGTTGTCACAGTTATCCTTTTTCAATTATTTCTTGACAGTTCTTAACATGCCAAGCAGTTTAGGTAGTGGCTTGGCAAAACTGTTCATTTTGTAATTCATGATAAATTGGCTATATAATTTAGGAAATAGTTGCAGTTAACCAATGCCTTTGAGACATCATATCTCTCTCGCCTAGACTAATCCTCATACATATTCTTAGGATGTGACACCATATCAAGAACATCCGTGTTTTCACGTTGTCTCTGTTACTCATAGTTCATTGAGCATAGTATCAAGCATTTGATGTCTACAAAATTGTCAGAATGCTTCTTATAAGCATAATGTTCAGCCTTAGGAACATTGAGAGGAGGTTCCTCTAGCTCCGGTATTTCAAGGACATAAAGCTTGCACTCATGAGTGAGAACGATTCACAGATTCTTGAACTGGTCATGGAAGTTTTTCACGTTTAGTTTGTCCTTCTTATGGACTGACCGCAATAAAAAAGAGTTGGTGGTTGTCATTTATTTCTACAATATAGAATTTATATTTTCTCAAAACACTTTTTCTTTGATTTGAAATTATTGACAGTATTAATTATGACTTTAATTAATTACCACTCCCACTATTTTTTTTTCAAATTAATGACCCTCACCATCATTTCGAAAGATTACAGGGCACGATCCTCTAATGAGCTAAGATCTAAAATTCATTAAGTTATCACCCAACCAATGTCAATGTCCATGGCCAATTATTTTGATAGGAAACATTTTCCAATTGCATCCAATGCAATTATTGGATAGATGGTATGCACAACTTCCTATCATAGTTAATTTGTATGCTTCTAGGAACTTAATCTCATAGGAACACCTAATTAGGCCTGACCCAAAAGCCAACACGACATAAATTCACCCTACTTTGGCAGACCCCACATAACTACCATCACACTTCCATTAGACAGAGGGTGCACCATGCTTTTGCATAACCTACACTTAGTCGATCAAGCTTTTCATGTATGTTTCTTGTGGAAAGCATCTAAGACTTAATATTTATTGAAAAATTTATTTATAAATACATATACATATTCAATCACCACATACTTATAATATACATCATATACATACTATATCCACAAACGGAACATGCAATCACAAATATGTGAGCGATGGTTATCGCCTTTCTAATGAAATTCTTTGGATCCACAAAGAATTATTGTCCACCTAAGGTCATACATCACATGTAGAAATATGTACTAGAATAGCTTTGTGCTAGAAATGGTCAGTCGGTCGACTAGACCTTTCAATAGATCAGTTGGTTCTCCTATCGGTTGGATGGTCTCCTTCGCTCAGTCGACTGGTTCCTAGATCAAGCCGTTGGCTAGACTCTTTTAGTCAGTTGTTTGAACCTCCAATTGATTAAATGACTCTTTTTGTCCTCCAGTCGATCCATTCAATTGACTCTCCTAGTCATAACACCTTCTAATTGCCAAAACACAAATGAATTTTAATCATGCCTTATATTATATTGTATAAAGGGAACACCTCAAGTTACATTCAATAGGAGCATAGGGGGTTAAGAATTAATTACATTTGGAAAAGAAAGAGGAATGCTCGGATGCAAATCAAATTTATAAGTCAGAAAATAAACCATTCAACAACACAAGCATCTAAGGGGTATTGGCCATAACCATGCATACATCCACCAACAAAACTCATTTTAGGGCGACACACATGGGTTGCATATATATCATATCATATATATAGAGGATCTATTGGAAATTCCCTAGAGTATGTGGTATTTAATCAGATATGCACATTAACCATTTAAATGTTTACATTGTATGCAACAAAATAAATGATAAAATGACATATGATCATATCAATTTAAATCTTGATACACTATAAATTGACGTGATTTTGATATCACTATTGGGAAACATAAAGACAAAGTAGGCAACATAAACAAAAAATTTCTATGCATATTCTCTAACCAAATTATTGCATCAAAACCTATGTATAAGGATAGAGGGTGCAAGATGTACCTTGTCCTGGAGCAAGTTCAACAACTATCCTTGCATGATGATTTGCTCCCTTCACAAGTAACACATAACTGGTAGTCAATGGCGTCTTTCTATTATAATGACCATGAATGGAGATTGACGACGTCCTCCTAGTGTGGTAACAACAACTTCCATGCCTCTGCAAAGTCCACATGGACCATCGAGAACTCCACATTACACTTCCCAAGCCTACGTGAAGGAGTAGTGTTGGTAAGGTATCCCCGTAGAGCCAATCATATGATGATTGACATGACATATAAAGAGTTTGATTAATAAAAAATAATAAAGGCAAGCTTACAACTTATTTGTTTCACTCATTTATGAGATAATGAGGAGACATAGTGAATGTCTACAGGATGACAATACTCAATGTCGTATGTCTTCAAATACAAGATTTCAACAATGAGATCATACGAATGTTAATAGTATGTACATTCTTATTATGTGCCTAGTCAGATGTTACTAAGGAAGATAAATAGACACTAGTAACACTAAAGACCAAAGTGTGGGTTGGTTGATGATAGAATATCATTAGTCATGATATGGCATATCAAACCAAACACATAGATACTTGTTAGAGAATAGAGTATCAGATAGACCTACCTTAAGAAGTGACACATGGAAACCATCATTTGTGGTCATAGTCATATCTCATAGTGAAGGTGGTGATTATGATTCTTAGACCTGAAATCACTACACTCATCACATGTCATTCGCTACCCTTTGACATCATCAAACGCAGTCCTGAAACATGGGTTGTCATAAAAGTGATAATTGGGTGACTGTGACACATGGGAACTAATAGTGAGTGATAGAGATGGGATTTGTCCCTCCTACTGAAGACTGATATCTTGGTCACTTAGTAAGAATGCATGCACATGCACATGTGTCACATATATCTCAGACAGTATGCTCTTGGTTCAAGGAACATGGATTGAACATTGAAAGGGTGGCATTTCCATGCCTTGAGTTCAATCCAAAAAATGGAGACAAAGGAATTATACAATCACTATAACACCTTATCACAGATTGTAGGTTGAAGTTGTTCTCCAACTTTCCATTTACTTGGGTAGCACTGATGTTCAACTAGGCACCACTCTTTGCTTGTTATGTCATAAGCTAGTTATGGACATTCAATGCCAATGTGATATGGAACCTATAGGGTCACACACATAGGAACTCATCTAGAAGAGGAGTTTAATCATGGATTAATTAATAAAGTGTTTAGTTACTCGATTCATGCAACAAATTAGCTGACTGGATTGCTAGATGATCGTTTCACCCAATGAGATGGCCGTTTGGAAAGTCAGGTTGATTGGAATTGAATTGGCTGAAGTTCTACACAAATTAAGCACCAATCGATCGACTCACTAGGTGAACTGATTGACTTAGTTTGAGTGAGACGACCCGTTCACCTGGTGAACCGATCTGCTCGGCTGAGTCGATGGAAGGTTCTAGCAACTTCCCAAAATTTGTGAGAAAGATTACTTGTTTCACTTGTTCAATTAAATGGGAACAAGAATTAATGTTTGTATTAATTAGAAATGATTTTTTAAAATTCATATGCAATTAGGATACACATGAAATGATTGGTTCGGACTACGAACCGATCAACTCGCATGTGAGACGACTGTCCCTCTTGTGAGATGACCGTTTTAAGCTTTGTAGGTTGTGAAAATTCATGATCTTCTGATCTCTTCCACTCCCACTACAATCAGGAACTCTGACCCTAACCACTCCTATAAATAGAGGGATATTGAGTGCTTACCAACCCATACAATTGAGAATCAGTTGCTCTGACAATTGTTGTCCTCTCTGGTAATAGTAACCAAGAGAGTCCAAGCAAGTCCTACCCGACTAGGGAGGGATAGTGAGGGAGAGAAAAACTGAGGATCATTGTAGTGAGAGAGCAAGTTGGTGACTTGT
Organism: Alisma plantago-aquatica; assembly: GCA_963693085.1. Classification (NCBI taxonomy): domain Eukaryota; kingdom Viridiplantae; phylum Streptophyta; class Magnoliopsida; order Alismatales; family Alismataceae; genus Alisma; species Alisma plantago-aquatica. The sequence continues at coordinate 1,139,562,346 of OY856411.1, forward strand.
ACACCAATGGGAGGGAAAACTCCTTCTTGTCTGTATTCTAGTTGAACGATAGGATTTCTAGTTGGTTTGTATAGACTACTTTAGAGGGAGGAGTCAATTGGCTGCTACTAGGAGGGAAAAGTCAACCTATAGTCCGTGGTGAAACCGCAGGAGCCGCTAAAGAAGTTGGCATGTGCTCTGTCTGTGGTGAAGACCAGGAGCTATACAACCACCATTAAAGGGAAACTAGAAGATAGTTGTATAGCAACGAGTTGTTGTCACTAGACTTGCTCTAGGACCAGGTATAAATATGTTAAACCATCTTTCCTATTTAATAGTAATTGATGCGATCTTATTGTTATGGGAATATGGATAGATAAAGTTTTTGTTTCCACTACCATACATTGATCCTCTATTTCCCAATAGTGATATCAGAGCCACCTCAATTTAGTATATTTTGAGATAATCGATATGTTCAGATATTTGGTTTTCATAGTTTATTTATTGCATGTGATGTGAATACTTAAACTATTTCATATGTGTATCCTATGAAACATCACATAATCTAAAACTAATATATATATATATATATATATATATATATATACATATATACATAAGCAATTGACATGTGTCGCCCTAAAAGTATTTTGATGGTGGATGTGTAGCATTGTTATGGCCAATAACCCAATATCTGTGTGTGGTTGGATGGTTTGCTTTTTTCATGTTTATCTTAGTCTGCATACCGAGCCTCTATCTCCTTGATCCCAATGTAAAGTTAATTCTTTCCTACCTTTTCTCCCCTCAAATGTAACTCGAGGTTCTCTCTACCATGCAATAAGTTTAATAGCAATAGGATAGTTTCTTTCATTACAATGATGAAGAAGATGTTCATTGCCGGGTGAGATGACCAGTTCATGAGACGAGTTGACAATCTAGAGAACCATGGAGGACATAATGAAGGAGAAAACCGAATGCCTGGTGGGCCCAACCAACTGTCTGGAAGATGTCAAGACATTGTTTGGACAGGAGACCAGATGACCATTCCATACGACCAACCAACCGGCCAAGAGGCCAGACGATCGGTTCAAGGATTGAACCAATCTACCTAGATTGTCAAGCAAAGATCTACACCAACAACATGTTCATGCATGTGATGTGATGTTGACTAAGGTGGTAGTAATTTTAGGTGGCTCTAAGAAATTACAGTAGACATGGCCGTAACCATCACCTTTTGTTTTATATTGCATGTTTATAACAAGGGATATAGTATGTATATGATACATACTGTATATATGTGGTGATTGGATACAATATATGTATTTATATATGTGTGTGTATATATATATATATATATATGATTTATATAAATCCTCAAATCAAAGATATTAAGTCTAAGATGCTTTCCATTAACAACACAAGATTTTTTGACTAAGAGTAAGTTTCACCCAAGCATGGTGCACCGTCTACCTCGTGGAAGTGTGATGGTAGTAGTGCAAGTTTCGCCCAAGCGGGGTGCATTATTATTGTGTTGGCTATTGGGTCAGGCTTAACTGGTGATTCTTTGAGCATCTAAGCCCAGAAGAATGCAGATGATTTTGGCAAAGAGTTGTGCATGTCGTCTATCCAGAATTACATATGATGCAATTGGAAAAAGTTTCCTATCTGGATAATTGACTGTGAATTTTGGCGTTGGTCGGGTCATAGTTGAATTATCCTGGATCTTGGCTCATCAGAAAATTGTTCACTACAATTTTAAAAACTGATACTCGAGGGTTATCAATTTGAAAAAAATAATGAAATTATATTTAATTGAAGACCTAATTAATATCGCCAAATTTTAATCAAATCAAATCAAAAAATGAGTTATGACAAAATTGCAAATTCTTTTGTATAATCAAATGGCAACAAAAAACAACCATTTTTCTCTGTGATTGATCCTTCATAAGGACAAACTAAATGGGAACAACTTCCACAAGTTCAGGATGCTAAGAATTGTTCTCACACAGGAGCACAAGATCTATATCATGGAGATGCCAGAGCCAGATGAACCCCTTCCCATTGCACCAAGGGCTGACATGGATGTTTATAAGAAGCATACTGAAGATGTTGAGGATGTCAAATGTATGATGTTATGCTCCATGAAATATGAGTTGCAGAGGCAGCATGAGAACATGGACGTTATTGAGATGGTCACACATCTCAAGAACATGTTCCAAGATCAGGCAAGACAAAAGAGATATGCTATCTCCAAGGAGTTGTTCAAGTATAACATGATAGAAGGAGATCCAGTAGGTCCTCATGTGCTCAAGCTCATTGAGTATGTGGAGAACATTGCAATACTGGGATTCCCCTTGGGTCAAGAGTTGCACTGATGTGATTTTGCAGTCTCTTCCAGAGTCATACAGTCAGTTTGTCATGAACTTCAACAGGAACGACTTTGACAAGTCATTGACAGAGTTGTTGGGCATGTTGAGAACAGCTAAGGCACAAATGAAGAAAGACAAGACCAAGTCTATGATGATGATCAACAAGACAAAGGTAAAGTCTAATGGCAAGGGAAAAGCTAAGAAGAGTTCTAAATCTAGCCAGAAGCCCAAGTCTTCAGATATCAAGGCAAAGGGAGAAGTAAAGAAGAGAGGTGATTGTCACCATTGTCGCCAACCTGGACATTGGAGAAGAAATTTCCCACTCTGGATAGAGGAATTAAAGAAGAATAAGGAGAGAACTGAAGGCTCCACTTTAGGAATAAACAATATAAGATAAATTTGATTACTTCTTCATCTTGGTATATGATACCAGATAAAGATCTGACATATTGATGTGCAAAATCTGAAGAGAAGTAAATGCCTATATAAAAGGAAAAAGATGAACAAGGTGGAGCAAGAGTTGTGGAAGTCATAATCTACATTTAAATTTATCTTAGCCCAATGGGAATGTAATAGAGTTAACTGAACTACTATTTCATTATGCTAATAAATAGAAACATTTACTATATACATCTTGTATGACAAGGATGATTATAAATACATAGTTGTTAATGCTTCTATTTCAAAGATGTAATCTTGTATGGAAATGCCCAATAATTTATTGATCTTTGTATGAAATAATCTTATAATGAATGTTTATACCAAAGGATTAATGTGATTACTGAAGAAATCTATAACACTATCATGTAGATCACACATGCAAGAAATGCATTTCTAGAACATGTTGATGTCAATCTAGACTCTTTTGGTTATTGAACTAATAAGAGACATGCAAGCCTCATATGTGAGCAACATGACATACCACTTCTCAATAAGTGTAGTGGAGAACAAGTATTCTATTAGAACTTATACATATGATGTATGAAGATCTTCTAGAATAAATGGTAAAGGGCTATTATATCTACTTCATTGTATTTACTGATGATATGGTGACATGCATGCAAAAAAGTACAAATCTCTTGAGGTGTTCAAGTAGATTGCATAAAGCGAAGTATAAAACTTCCTTAACAGATATTAGGATGCCTTGATGAGATCAATGCTGAAATACTTTATAGGAATATTTTGAGGACCTTCTATATAGACTATGATAGTGTATCACAGTCAAATCCAACTGAAACATGATGATGGGTTAGAAAGAAGGAATTACATCCTGATGGGTCATGATGTAATTATCATTTAATCTAATCTTCACTTTTCTTTGAAATATTACATGCTTAAGCACTAAATGATAGTACCGTCTAAATGGCTTAATAAGACAACATATGAAATATGGCATGGAAATGTCCTGATGTGTCTTAAGGATTGAAGCTTATGTAAGAAAATAGTTTCTTGAAAAGATTTAATCACATAAATGCTAATTTGTTGAACACTACTTATCTCAATCCAAAAACAAAGCCTTAGTTGATTGGATAGCTGAATTCCAAAAGAATTAGTGGAGTATAGTTTGAGACCAACAAGAACATTTAACCATAAGAGGTATAAATGAAACTATGCTGAATCACAACTTGTTGTGGAATCTCAAGTTCATTAGATAACACAAAACTCATAGTTCAACACATATGAAGTTAATAGATTGAGAATCTTATAACTCAGATAAGTTGTGAATTGGTCATATGATGAGTCAACCATCAACTAAGAACTATTGAGGTACCACAGTCTGAGTGATGGGTTAAGGCCATTATGTCCAAAATGGAATCCATGAATACCAACAAGATATGATCTTGATGGAACTGCCTAAAGGGGAAAAACTCAAAAGGTGCAATTGGGTTTTTAAGAGGAAAGAAACCATGGATAAAATGAAGGACATATTGATTGTAAAGGTTTCAAATCAAGTTCAAATGTTGAACATGATGGAATCACTTCATCAATTGGCTTGCTTACTATTATAACTTGTGAAAGACTTGATGATTTGGCATATGGAAGTTAAAACCACATTCCTTAATTAGAATATGTGAGAGGATGTGTACATGGCACATCCTAAAGGTTTTATAACTCAATTAATGCAAATAAAGTTTGTAAGCTACACAGAATTTGAAGCAAGCATTTAGACATGGAATCTTTACTCTGACAAGAAAGTCAAACTGTTGGAGTAGAGTCAAAATAAAATGTGAAATATGTGATTACAAAAGATTTAGTGAGAGAATATAAATATTCCATATATTAGTCGGGAATAGCATCCCAATACTGTGAGTATTGAGATATGGCATGGAAAACACCTTTAGAAATGAAGGATTAGGTGAAACATCCTATGTGATAGGGATCAAGATATATAGAGATAGTTCTTTATAACACAAATGGATACAATTGGCTAATTTTGAAAGAGTTCAACATGAAGGATTCGATGGGAGAGAATCAATCCATATAGATTAGTTTCTCAAGAATCCAATATTCTGATTCTGATGAAGAATGGGAAGGACATGAATAAGATGCCAATATTGGCTAATTGAAGAAATTTTGCCATTTTGGGAGTTGATCATCACTAATTGCTCCTCTATAGTTGGATCTGGGTCTATGAAGTCAGAAGGTAGGTGAGTGTTGAAGTTTATCTTCGATTGATCTCCTGACTGTAGAGAATCCCCATATTGGCTACTCATCCTTCCCTCTGAGAGCATAGTGCATGAATCATTATCCGAGTCAGACCTTGGCTCGGAAAATAATTCTTCCCCTTGTGATGTTATGAGTAAACCATCTTTGAATTTAGTTGTTAGCTCTGAGGATGGTTCCCACCCTGCACTGACGCTTGAAGATCATTGGAAGGCATATCCCACATGATTTCATAATCATCATCATAGTCAACATGTGGGTTAGGGATGTGCTTAGTTGAAGTTTGTGGTTGTTCTACATGTTGGTAAGAAGCGTTGAAAAATTGTGTAAGCTGATCAAGATTGGCTATCAACTTCTTGGTCACAGCTGTCTGATCAGCTAGTTGTTGAGCCACCGATATCTGTAAAGTTTGTAGTTCTTCCATCAATGTGTGTTGATCTTCATGAAAAGGCTCTTCACTGCACCCGTTGGGTTGATGATGATATTATCTCTCCTCATCATAGTATTGATCTGCATTGTTTTCCTGGTTTCCTCCTATATTGCAGTCTACACCTTGAAATACGTCATAGTTGGGTATTTCATAGTAGCTTCCAAGGTGATACAGATTATAATTTGTGTTATATCTATAGTTGTATGAAGAGGTTGCTTTGAGTTTCCCAACTATATGATTTTTGATTACTTGATGCAGAGCTATCACGTAGAGAGGAGGGGGGTTGAAGCAGTAAATCGATGAATGAGAATAGTCACCACATAGTTGACATCTAACGGTTGGTGGTGTTGACTGCTTCATTTTGAAGAGAGTTGGTACCTGAAATCAAAGAATGAGTTTATCAAGTTTAACCAACCACTTCAAATCCAAGAGGATATGCAAGATTAAGTCCTTCACTTTTTTAGGTTTTTGAAAAGAAAATGAAAAACCCTAGAGAAACCTAAATCGACACAGAATTCGAAAAAGATGATTCTTACACCGCTATCCCCGATAACGGCGCCATTTTTTGATGGAGCTAGGATTTACACCAAAATATTTCTCTTTCAATGGAAGTCCTAATGTGCACCAAAAACCCTAGGGAGTCGATGGTCTCTCTAGGTTTACCTACAACTGGTGCTAGATAAATGCTCCAACCCCACAAGAGTGTGGAAGCCTTATCATAGTACAGATTTAGGATCGAACCCAAAGGACAACGTTAAGAATCTGAGTGTCTTTATCTTATTTCGTTTCGATCTAAGTTAATCATCTATAGCCAAAAGTTTGATTTGAGTTATTTAACCTAAAACATGCGAAAGTAAAGGCAAGTATGAAAACTAGTTAGGAATTAAAAACTAAGATTAAGAAATGATGATGGACCACTGGGGTGGTGCGGGTGTTCACCACCACTACACATGTATTGTACCTGTACCAAACATAGTAAGACCTGCAAGCAAGACACATGGATGTTGTGTAATACTGATGTATTGTGAGACAAGAATATTGCACACATCCTTCACGGGTTGAGTAACACTCATCTGGTACATATCATTGTGTCAATGAAGATATGTAGTCTCCGAAGAGAGAATCTTACTCAACCTCGTGAAACGTGCATTGGAAAACTAACAAGTGAGCGATAATTACCAATTCGATTAGTATCCTTATAAACCATCCCTCTTTCGAGGACATAGCTACGAGAAACGTGGGAGTGTTGCAACGTCAACCATCCCCGAACTAATGGTCAAGTACTTTGCATCACTTCCTCCGCAGAGTGTTTTCCTCGACCTATCAAGATTGCACTTTTGTATGTCAACTGATTCCATTTCATAGTACGAAAGTGCAACGATTGAGGTGAGTTTACTCCACTCCTTGGAAAGCGTTCCTAGATACCGAAACGGATGTGCGGTGGATACACACACCAGAAAACAACGCTAAATCGGTATTTGAGTCCTAAGAGCGGTCGTAGACAAACCACAATGAAAGACAATAGATGCACACAAGAATGCGGCCAACATTCAAGCATGTATGAAACGATTTAGTATTGAATCGGAAAGATAACATCTTTTGGTACAGACTACAAAGCATGGGCAGCGGGGCTAGTCCCCACACCCCAGTGGATGAAACTACTCGCTCCTCATAGAGGGAGCAACAAAGAAAGAGAAGAGAGAGAAAGAAAGCATCGTCAGAGCAGAAGAGTAGATTTGTGACAGCCCGATGTAGATCGTCGCAATCTCTGGGACTGCTCCGTCGTGGTCGATGATGCCCGTCTCTCTGCCTCGATCCTCGTTTCTACCTCCAGGATTGCACGGGCAGAATGAGGTGGAATGATGGTAGAATAATGGTGGAGGTGAGATGGCAGTGGAGCAACCTTCCGGATCTGTTCCCAGTCCGGTAGCCTTCTATTTATAGGCTTGGCATGTGTCTTGGACGGATTGGGTTAGATCTGCAAATTACCCAAAATATCTTGGGCCAAGGAGTCACACTTTGTGCATGACTTTGGTCTATTTCGTTTCCAGCCTTTGCTTATTCAGTTTTGGTCTCTCGGTTTCTAGCCTTTCTTATTCAGTTTTGGTCTCTCAGTTTCCAATAGTACGCTTCATTTGGTTTTGACGCATTGCACTCCATACGGTCTTCGAGAGCATTTGGTTTTAACTCCAACACGAACTCCCCCATTTGGTTTGGAGGCGTAATGCTCCATTCAGTTTCAACATTCTTTGCTCATACGGTTTCGTGCTTTAATTGGCCATTCGGTTTCGTGGTGGTGCGGTGGCTGCCGGTGTAGGTTGCTTACTCAAACGGTTTGCATGCAACTACCCATATGGTTTTTACATGCAAACGGTCTTCGAATCTGTTCATTCAGTCTACGCGACCTCGGCATCCAAACGGTCCCGCGTTCCTGCCTCCAAACGGTCTTGGCAACCGGTCTTCATTTCCAAACGGTCTCAAGATGGAACTGTCCATTCGGTCTTGAGATCGAATGGGCTCAAACGGTCTTGAGACCGAATGGGCTCAAACGGTCTTGAGATCGAATGGGCTCAAACAGTCTTGAGACCGAATGGGCTCAAACGGTCTTGAGACCGAATGGGTTCAAACGATCTTGAGACCGAATGGGCTCAAACGGTCTTGAGACCGAATGGGCTGAAGTCGCTTGGTTAGATCGATTGGTCAGAATCAAGGGTGAGTGAAGGTGGACCCTAGATGATTGTTCAACTTTATCAAGACCTGCATCAAATCAACATGATTTCAGTTAAAGTCATAATAATTGGACCAATTTTGTAATTTCGCAAATTTTGATAATCAGTAAATGAAATTGAATGCATTGAGTCGCATTTGACCCAATGTGGTGATTGAAATTCCTGATGAATATGCATTCATCAAAGTCCCTAGAATTGGTACTATTTGCATGAAACTGAAAAGATACTTAGAGTAAACCAAAACAAGGGTAGATCAGTCGATACGAGGCACAAAATCTCTATAATTGGCGACTGTGAGGATGAATCTGGAGGATTCATCACCACACCAAACTTAAGTGTTGCTCATCCCGAGGAACGAAAAAGCCTAAGGCAGTCGCCAAAATGCTTGTTCGTCTCGTAATTACCTCATCTTCATGCAAATGTCAGAATTTTCACGAACAAAACAAAATTGTGTCAAAAATGTCAAAAATCCTTTGAATTGGTGACTGAGGATGGATCTGGAGGATTCATCACCACACCGAACTTAAGCGTTAATCGTCCCGAGGAACGGAAAACTTAAAACAGTCGCAAATGAAATCGTTCATCTCATGATTGCCTCATCCTTATGTCATATCGTAATTTTGTTTGTGGCTCAGATCGATATAGAATCAAGGCTTCCTAAGATCACGAAATGCATCTTATGATATCCTCATTTCTGATTTCACTTACTGAAGTATATCCTTCTCACTCTTTGTTGTATCAGTCATGTTTAAAAGTTTTATGAGACTTTGAAAAGACCCACAAAATCAAGCAAACATGTATATGATCTGTCGCTGGTATTTCTAAGAAAAGGAAATAGTAGGGATGTGATCAAGAGATAAGAGTCTCTCCTCTAATTTATTCAAGACTCTTATTATTGGTGGATTCATCAAGATATTTTGAGTGTTTTGTGCACAACTCTGGTTGACTTAGCCTTACACCCGATTTTTTTGCTAAAGGTAACTCAGAAGTGTGTATAGGTTGGCTTTAAGGCTTTTGGCTATTTTACCTATTCGAGAGGAGGTAAGGGGTCATTTTTGGATCCTTAGGATCTCACTACCGGTCGCGACACATCTCCTTTGTGAGGGCAGCTAATGTACCAGCCGGGAAGACCTTTATCGATTATCCTTATTCAGGTCATAACTCTCATGTTTTTATTCAAATTTTGGCTTTTATTCATTCTCACTTGGCTTAGGAGAAAGAGTATTTTTGGATTTTTGTAAATTTGGGCTGCCAAGCCTCTTTTTGGAATCAGGGTAGATTTTTCATCAACCTTGGTATGTGCACAATCATCATGGTATACTCTTTGAATCAAAGTGAGAAGGTGATACGCCCCTGTTATGTATTGAGGGGTATGGAAGAAGTGGTACTGGAAAAAGAGGTGTGGTGTACCACACCGAACTTAGAGTTCGACAGAGGTGTGGTTTACCACACCGAACTTAGAGTTTGGCAGAGGTGTGGTTCACCACACCGAACTTAAAGTTTGGCGATGTTCTAGTTTTCACTAGAAAGGAGTGTGGTGTGCCACACCGAACTTAAAGCTTTGGCATGATTGGTGGGTGGAAGGGTATGAAAATGAAGGAAGAAGTGTAGAAGATAGTTTGGATCATAATGCAGTTTGCTTAGTGATTCCATATGACGGGTTCCTTTTCTCCATCACACTCTGCTCAAAAAGTGACAAGATAGAACTTCAAATGAGAATTTCATATAGAAGATCCCTTATTCAGTTAGAGGCGCGATGCATTTGATCTATCTCATACTTATTGAGGCTGATCATTCTTATGGAGGATATGACATTAGGGTTCATAGACTATACAAGATGAAATCATTTATCGGTTAGTTTTAAGCATTGGTTCCTTGTGGATTTGCAACGAAAAGAGGTGATGAAAAAAGATTCGAAAAGCAAAAGCCGACTAGGTAAAGGCTTTATTTTAAGAAGAAAAACTATAAAGCGGTAAAACTACGAAAAAGAACTTAGAATAGAAAATAGAAAGCAGTAAAGGTAGAGGGTGGAGTGAGAGTCATACCACCCACCCTCCACCTCGAACTTATGAGTTTGCTCATTTCTAAACTAATACTAGGTTCGAGATGGAGGGGAAGGGTTGCACAGTGTTAACCAGGCGGTCCTCACAGTTGGAAGAAATTCCGGCAAAGATGTCTCACAATAGCTGGTGCCGAGAGCGAGGGAGTGGCCTGAACAACATGTTGACTGGGTGGTCGTGGCAACTTGAACATGTTTTCTGGATGATTTGGATGCATATTTCTTTCGCCTCTTTGTCCGTCCAGAAGAATCCAAAGTCCTTCCCTCATCAGTGGGGGAGGTGAAATATAAGCAACTGAGACTGAAGGGCTAGGTGAGTAATCAAAGCATTGTTTATTTGTGTCCTCCAGTTGTGGCTCGCCCTCGAAATTTAAAGTACAACTGCTTTCTTCAAAATGCAGAGCAGTTGATTGTGGGTCGGCCACTTGAACTTTCTCCTATCCTGGATCGGGTGGCGGATCCGGTTTAGGCTTCATTTCGTCAACTGGCTTTTCTTGTGTAGGATATGGTAGCCAGGATGACATTTCTTCATCATAGGAGTTATTGTGAGAAGCATCCTCATCTTTATCAATGTTGAAATTGATAAGAGCGTCATCCTTTTCTTTAGAATTTTGTTCAGAATTTTCCTCGTAAAACAATCTTAATTCATCCAAGTAACTAGAAGAGGATTCGACTGGTGGGATGAACTCTTGCTCAGTTAAAGAAATCATGGGATTCTAAAGTATAGCTTCCAATGATATCTCTTAAAGGGAGGGATTGGTCCATGAAAAGATGTTTTGAAGACTAGAATCTCCTGATGACTCCGTTTCTTTGATGTTGGGACTAGAATACTCCATTTCTGAGCCAGGTTGTTGTTCTAGCATTTCTTCATAGTACTCCTCCGATTCTATTAAGTGCTCGGGAAGAGCCACTATAGGAAGAATGAAACCTTGTGCAAGTAATGGAAGTATCTCATTCTCTTGATTATGTGGTGGCTCAGGAGGATCTTCTTCATAGGGATGATTTACTATAAGAGGGCAGGTTTGTGGCTCTATGTTCTCCCACGGGTCCTTTTTGTCATCACTAGAGTCTACAAAAGTGTCGTAATCTACTCTAAAATAAAGAGATGGTTTATGTTTCTCTTTATAGCGCACTATCAACTCGTTCAAGTGATTAGAAGGAGTTTTAATAGAAAGATCATGCTCTTGTTCGAGAATCGACTCCGTCAAGAATTCTTGTAAAGGTAATGTTATCTCATGGAAAGGAGTTATAGTATTGTCATCTTGAGACTCATCATCTTCCCTTGATTCTATTTAATCGGTGAGAGTGGTATGGTCCATTTCAGAATCAAGATCTTGATCAGTCCTATCCTCGAGGTCTGTTCCTAGATCAGCCGAATGATTAGAAATTTCTTCATAAGGATAATTCGGACCTTGTTCCAGAAATGGAGGAATTTGATTTTCTTGCATGAAAGACACATCATTTTCTGAATCAGCCACACATTCCTCTGAGTCTGATTGTGAAGGAGTGTAGAGTTCTTGTGACATAAACCCTTCTTCTATGGACTTCATTGAAGAGACAGCTGAAGTTGAAGAAATTTTGCCATTTTGGGAGTTGATCATCACTAATTGCTCCTCTATAGTTGGATCTGGGTCTATGAAGTCAGAAGGTAGGTGAGTGTTGAAGTTTATCTCCGATTGATCTCCTGACTGTAGAGAATCCCCATATTGGCTACTCATCCTTCCCTCTGAGAGCATAGTGCATGAATCATTATCTGAGTTAGACCTTGGCTCGGAAAATAATTCTTCCCCTTGTGATGTTATGAGTAAATTATCTTTGAGTTCAGTTGTTAGCTCTGAGGATGGTTCCCCACCTTGCATTGATGCTTGAAGATCATTGGAAGGCATATCCCACATGATTTCATAATCATCATCATAGTCAACATGTGGGTTAGGGATGTGCTTAGTTGAAGTTTGTGGCTGTTCTACATGTTGGTCAGAAGTGTTGACAAATTATGTAAGTTGATCAAGATCGGCTATCAACTTCTTGGTCGCAGCTTTCTGATCAGCTAGTTGTTGAGCCATCGATATCTGTAAAGTTTGTGGTTCTTCCATCAATGTGTGTAGATCTTCATGAAAAGGCTCTTCACTGCACCCGTTGGGTTGATGATGATAATAGCACTCCTCATCATAGTATTGATCTGCATTGTTTTCCTAGTTTCCTCCTATATTGCAGTCTACACCTTGAAATACGTCATAGTTCGGTATATCATAGTAGCTTCCAGGGTGATATGGATTATAATTTGCGTTATATCCGTAGTTGTATGAAGAGGCTACTTTGAGTTTCCCAGCTATACGATTCATGATTACTTGACGCAGAGCTATCACGTAGAGAGGAGGGGCGTTGAAGCAGTAAATTGATGAATGAGAATAGTCACCACATAGTTGACATCTAACAGTTGGTGGTGTTGACTGCTTCATTTTGAAGAGAGTTGGTACCTGAAATCAAAGAATGAGTTTATCAAGTTTAACAAACCACTTCAAATCCAAGAGGATATGCAAGATTAAGTCCTTCTCTTTTTTAGGTTTTTGAAAAGAAAATGAAAAACCCCAGAGAAACCTAAATCGACACGGAATTTGAAAAAGACGATTCTTACACCGTTATCCCCGAAAACGGTGCCATTTTTTGATGGAGCTAGGATTTACACCAAAAGATTGCTCTTTCAATGGAAGTCCTAATGTGCACCAAAAACCCTAGGGAGTTGATGGTCTCTCTAGGTTTACGTACAACTGGTGCAAGATAAATGCTCCAACCCCACAGGAGTGCGGAAGCCTTATCATAGTACAGATTTAGGGTCAAACCCAAAGGACAATGTTAAGAATCTGAGTGTATTTATCTTATTTCATTTCGATTTAAGTTAATCATCTATAGGCAAAAGTTTGATTTGAGTTATTTAACCTAAAACATGTGAAAGTAAAGGCAAGTATGAAAACTAGTTAGGAATTAAAAACTAAGATTAAGAAATGATGATGGACCACTGGGGTGGTGCAGGTGTTCACCACCACTACACATATATTGTACTTGTACCAAACATAGCAAGACCTACAAGCAAGACACATGGATGTTGTGTAATACCGATGTCTTGTGGGACAAGAATATTGCACACATCCTTCACGGGTTGAGTAACTCTCATCTGGTACATATCTACGTGTCAATGAAGATATGTAGTCTCCGAAGAGAGAATCTTACTCAACCTCGTGAAACGTGCATCAGAAAACTAACAAGCGAGCGATAATTACCAATTTGATTAGTATCCTTATAAACCATCCCTCTTTTGAGGACATAGCTATGAGAAACGTGGGAGTGTTGCAACGTCAGCCATCCTCGAATAAATGGTCAAGTACTTTGCATCACTTCCTCCACAGAGTGTGTTCCTCGACCTATCAAGATTGCACTTTTGTACGTCAACTGATTCCATTTCATAGTACGAAACCACTACTTGGAAAGCGTTCCTAGATACCGAAACTGATGTGTGGTGGATACACACACCAGAAACCAACACTAAATCAGTATTCGAGTCCTAAGAGCGGTCGTAGACAAACCACAATGAAGACAATAGATGCACACAAGAATGCGGCCAACATTCAAGCATGTATGAAACGATTTAGTATTCAATCAGAAAGATAACATCTTTTGGTACATACTATAAAGCATGGGCAGCGGGGCTAGTCCCCGCACCCCAGTGGATGAAAATACTCACTCCTCATAGTGGGAGAAACAAATAAAAAGAAGAGAGAGAAAGAAAGCATCATCAGAGAAGAAGAGTAGATCTGTGACAGCCTGGTTTAGATCGTCACAGTCCCTGGGACTGCTCCTTCGTGGTCGATGACGTTCGTCTCTCTGCCTCGATCCTCGTGTCTACCTCCAGGATTCCATGGGTAGAATGAGGTGGAATGATGGTAGAAAAATGGTGGAGGTGAGATGGCAGTGGAGCAACCTTCCGGATCTATTCCCAGTCCGGAAGCCTTGGGCCGTGATGAGATAGATGTCCAAGATCATGCCTCTACCCTTCTATTTATAGGCTTGGCATGTGTCTTGGACGAATTGGGTTAGATCTGCAAATTACCCAAAATATATTGGGCCAAGGAGTCACACTTTGTGCATGACTTTGGTCTATTTTGTTTCCAGCATTTGCTTATTCGGTTTTGGTCTCTCGGTTTCCATCCTTTCTTATTCGGTTTTGGTCTCTCAGTTTCAAACAATACGCTTCATTTGGTTTTGACGCATTGCACTCCATACGGTCTTCAGGAGCATTCAGTTTTAACTCCTACACGAACTCCCCCATTTGGTTTGGAGGCATAATGCTCCATTCGGTTTCAACATTCTTTGCTCATACAGTTTCATACTTTAATTGGCCATTCGGTTTTGTGGTGGTGCGGTGGCTGCTAGTGTAGGTTGCTTACTCAAATGGTTTGCATGCAACTACCCATATGGTTTTCACATGAAAATGGTCTTTGAATCTGTTCATTCAGTCTACGCGACCTCAGCATCCAAACGGTCCCGCGTTCCTGCCTCCAAATGGTCTTGGGTCCAAACAGTCTTCGCATCCGGTCTTCATTTCCAAACGGTTTCAAGATGGAACTGTCCATTCGGTCTTGAGATCGAATGGGCTCAAACAGTCTTGAGACCGAATGGGCTCAAACGGTCTTGAGACCGAATGGGCTCAAACGGTCTTGAGACCGAATGGGCTCAAACCGTCTTGAGACCGAATGGGTTCAAATGGTCTTGAGATCGAATGGGCTCAAACGATCTTGAGACCGAATGGGCTCAAATGGTCTTGAGACCGAATGGGTTCAAACGGTGTTGAGACCGAGTGGGCTCAAATGGTGTTGAGACCGAATGGGCTGAATTCGCTTGGTTAGATCGATTGGTCAGAATCAAGGGTGAGTGAAGGTGGACCCTAGCTGATTGTTCAGCTTTATCAAGACCTGCATCAAACCAACATGATTTCAGTTAAATTCATGATAATTTGACCAATTTGGTAATTTCGCAAATTTTGATAATCAGTAAATGAAATTGAATGCATTGAGTCGCATTTGACCCAATGTGGTGATTGAAATTCCTGATGAATATGCATTCATCAAAATCCCTAGAATTGGCACTATTTGCATGAAACTGAAAAGATACTTAGAGTAAACCAAAACCAGGGTAGATAAGTCGATACGAGGCACAAAATCTCTATAGTTGGTGACTGTGAGGATGAATCTGGAGGATTCATCACCAATGCACCAGCAATTGGAACTATCGTGTATGCCATATAATGTAGTCATCCCATATATCTTGTATGTATTGGACATGACATGACATATTAGACTCCAATGAGTGTCATTGGAGAATGTCATTTAGACATCCATTAATACTTATGAAAGTACTTAAGGATATTTTGTTAATTAATAACAACAACGAAGAGTTGAGTGTAAAGGGTTACACTGATGCAAGCTTCCTAAATGACATAAATGATCGCAATGAGTTGGAAAGATTTTCAAATAAAAAACTATCAATTCAATAAAAGAAGTCGTATGTCCTGGTGTTGTGAACATAGGAGAGATGTATGAATCTAGAAGTTCATATGATGAACTATTAACATTCCAACCATTGATGAAACAATAGAAATGCTATGAAAACAATGGAGATACTAGTTATGTAGGAATATATGAGATAATACAATGACAATTTCTTCTCATACGAAATGATGTATAGTGAAGAGATGAGAAACATGCAATATACCGACTATACAAAAATGTTACTAACACACTGAATTATCACTTGCGTAACAGAAACATGGTGAACACATTTAGATCATTGAGAATGAGATTCGTTCGTGATTGGATCCAAGTGAAAGTGTGAGTCTGTTGGTAAGGTATGCCTGTAGATCCAATCATATGATGATTGACACGACATATAAAGGGTTTGATTAATAATAAATAATGAAGGCAAGCTTCCAATCCATTATGTTTCACTCAGTTATGAGATAATGAGGAGACAAAGCGAATGTCTAAAGGATGACAATACTCAATGACATATGTCATCGACTACAAGATTTAAACAATGAGATCATAAAGATGTTAAGAGTATGTATATTCTTATTATGTCCCTTGTCGGTTGTTACTAAGGAAGGTAGATAGACACTAGTAGCACTAAAGTCTAGAGTGTGGGTTGGTTGATGACATAATCACATTAGCCATGATATGGCATATCAAACCAAACATACAGATACTTGTTAGAGAACAAAGTATCGTACAAACCCACCTTGAGAAGTGGCACATGGAAACCATCATCAATGGTCATAGTCATTTCTCATAGTGAAGGTGGTGATTATGATTCTTAGACCTAAAATAACTGCACCCATCACATGTCATTTGGTATGCTTTGACATCATCAAACACAATCCTAAAACATGGGTTGTAATTAAGGTCATGATTGGGTGATTGTGACACATGGGGACTGACTGTGAGTGATAGAGATGGGATTTTTCCCTCCTAGTGGAGACTGATATCCTAGACTCTTGATAAGCGAGACGGAGAAATGCATGTGCATGCACATGTGAATCAATATATGATATTGAGGTCACATATATCTCAGACAATCTACTCTTCGTTCAAGGAACATGGATTGAACATTAAAAGAGTGACGTTTCCATTGATCAAGTTCAATCTGGATATCAGAGACAAAGGAATTATACAATCACTATAACACCTTATCACAGATTGTAGGTTGAAGTTGTTCTCCAACTTTCCATTTACTTGGGTAGAACTGATGTGTGACTAGGCACTGCTCTTTACTCATGATGTCATAAGCTAGTTATGGGAATTCACTGCCAATGTGATATGGGACCTATAGGGTCACATAGATAGAGAATCATCTAGAATAGGAGTTTAATCATGAATTATTGAATTGATTTATAAAGTGTTTAAGTACTCAATTCACGCAAAAAAATAGCTGATTGAACTACCAAATAATCGACTCACCCAATGAGACAGCAATTTGGAGTGTCAGTTTGATTGGAACTGAATTGGATGAAGTTCTGCACAAATTGAGCACCAACCGATCGACTCACTGGGTGAACTGATTGACTCAGCTGAGTCGGCAGAAGATTCTAGCAACTTTCCCAAAATTCATGAGAAAGATTACTCATTTCACTTGTTCAATTCTATTAGAATAAGAATTAATGTTTGCATGAATTAGAAATGATTTTGTCAAATTTATATGCAATTTGGAAACACATGAAATGACTAGTTAGGGCTGCCAACCGATTGTCTTGCATGTGAGATGATCGTTTCAAGTTTTTCAGGTTGCAAAAATTCATGATTTTCCAGTCCCTTCCACTCCCACTTCAATCGGGAACCCTGACCCTAACCCCTCCTATAAATAGAGGGGTATTGGGGGCTTCCCAACACACACAATTGAGAATTGATTGCTCTAAAAATTTTATCTTCTCTGGTCGTGGTAACCAAGAGAGCTCAAGCAAGTCCTACCCAACTAGGGAGGGATAGCTAGGGAGAGAACAACTAAGGATCATTGTAGTGGGAGAGCAAGCTAGTGACTAGTATACTAACGGGAGGGACACATCCTTCATGTATGTTCTAGTTAAACGACATGAGTTCTAGTTGGTCCGTGTGGGCTAATCTAGTGGTAGGAGTCCTTTAGTTGCTGCTAGGAGGGTGAAGTCAACCTACAATTCGTGGCGAGACTGCAGGAGCCGTTGTAGAAGTTGTCATGTCCTTCATCTGTGGTGAACATCAACAGCTGCACAACTACCATCCAAGAGCAACTAGAAGATAGTTGCATAGAAATGAGTTGTTGTAGCTAGACTTGCCCCGAGACCATGTATAAACTTGTTAAATGATCTTTCCTATTTCATAGTAATTGACGTGATCTTGCTGTTGTAGGAATACAGATAGATAAATTTTTTGTATCTGATACCATACCCTGATCTAATATTTCCCAACAAGTAGTCCTTCTATTTGTCAACATACTAGAGTCGACTTCCTTTCCCCTTGATGTATCTCCTTTTCTTGGATGAGAATGCTAAGGCTCTCTCACACGTTACCACAACTGTGAGAAGAGAAGTCTTGTACTTGAAAGCCTTGTCCACCCCTCCTTGTATATGAGTGGAGGGGCTAGCTTTTCCAAAGTCAGGGGATACAAAAGGGCATATCTCATGGTTTGATGGCTGTTGCACGTGACTAATCGGTCGATTGGCTTGGTCAGTAGAGAAATGGAATTGGCTTTTAATGTGATGATTATTACATGATGTTATGCATATCATTAATCATCTGACCCAGACAAACTGGTCATTTCACATCTATTAAGTCAATTAGTCATTCCAATCGGTCGACTAAGTACTTTGACAATCTATTGATAATATTGTTCAATTTATCAATTGAACATTCTAACTGTGAGAACCCATTACACTAAATGATATTACTCAAAACATAAAACACAATCAATCACTAATTAATCACATACCAAAAAATATGGGTAAATTAAAACTGATTTCAACGTCAATACCTGCTCAGAAACATTTGCATAAGAGCCCAACATCTTTTTTATATCCATACTATGCCAAGAATTTGATACAAATTGTTCTATTGCCTTAGCCACATCATATATACACAGGAAAACAATATTTGTATATGCCACACAACAACCATTAACATGTTAACAACACTTCGATTCATTTGAAACACCATTTATAAAGTTTTCTTGCCTGGACCTGAGTGTACATGGATGACTCTAGGACACACTAGAAATCTAATCAACTTTCTCAAAGATTCATTACGATAGCTCCTCTTTACTTCCATGGTTCTGTTGTCTTCACTTCCGATTACCTAAAGAAATGTGGCGAACCACAAGGGTGAGACCCATGTCCCAACAAGAGATATAACCTCCAACAATGCTTATTAATTACAACATTTTAAATAGTAGATAACTAAGAAGTTGGAGTATTTAATAATCAATTGTACATATTGAATAGTTCAAGTATGCTAAACAAATTAAGCAATTAATCTTAGCAACAAGTATGATCATAAATGCATATATAGATAACAGATAAATCCATTTCTTTGGATAGATGTCTACTCAAATATCATAAAATTGCATCTAATAACAATCATTATCATTAATCTATCTATCATCATATTCCTTACTAATAGTACAAGCAATCTAGTAGCATAAGCACCCCTGACATCATGAATATGTCTAGTAACATAACATGGCTATCAATATTGGCATATCAAATAAAGGGAACAAATCTATATCATAAGTAGAACTAACATCATAACACAATGAACTACATAGGCATGATTAGCATTTGAAGCATTTATGATTACATCACAATGGCTAGCAATATTAAACATAGCTAGCAACAACATATTAACCATCAATGTCAATATATTTGACAACATAAGCATGTTTACAACATGATTATAACTACAACATAAGCATATCTATTATCTCTTATTGTACTATACATGATCTCAGTGAAAAGAAAGCAAACAAGGGTTATGATCCAATATGAAGCATTATGTATAACCCTAAACAGATATGCTACACGAATGTCTTACAACTTTTATTATTATGCCCTGAGGAATTTGAGGATACCACTCAAAATCCAACTGACCACTGCTAAGTCAAAATCAGTGCTATATAAGATCTTGGAAGAGCTGGACTCCTAAGATCTTCTCCACCCCAGTCAGTAGGGGTCTGCCACAATGACACATAAGGTCAAGCTGCTAACAACCTAGTCCATCCTTGGCACAGGTCACAACACTAGTGAAAGAGGTGGGTACGCATACCCTACCATCTGAGGTACAACCACATTTGTCCTCCAATCTCATCACATATTAATCACCGAGACACGACCACAATCATTCTCAAACTGAGGGCTAGCTATGACCACAGTCATCCTCACTAAATACTTGAATTCAGGATGACAACAACCCGCATACTCATCAGTATGCACTCTAATTTTCCCTTAGGAATACTCATTTCACCATCTGGCAAGTTCTGACACTCAGAAGGATCTATGGCACATGGCAATACATGATTAGAGTTTCACTTGATTAGTTATGCCAATTGGGTGAATTAAGGATACATCAAACAAGTGCACATACAAACCCTAATTCACTTCTAACAAGCATATAAATATCACAACTTCAAAATATATAAAACGTGTGAAACATAATTTATCATCTCATCATCACATGGTACTATTCACTTTCCATTCATGAGGCTACACTAGTCATCATACTATCACAAGATATAAATCATTTTCACAATATCACAGTGTATCAACCCTTATCAACACAAGAGGATTACACCTCATTCGGGGCTCAACCATGCCCAAAGGTCATTAAGACCATCATATTATTCCCTGGAAGATCATCATTATCTTTGCATGCCTTATAACAAGGCTCAACAACATCATTTACATATAATACACTGGATCAACACAATATTGCATTAATGAGCTAGGAGATATTCATAAACAATCATATCATGGTTATATTAACATTAAGAACATTCCTTTATTACATCAACATGCAAGGAATCTAGATATAATTAACCCTCATCATATTCATAATGCACATGTTTAGCATAAGAAATTATCAATCGTGCGACTATGATAACCACCAATTAACATATTAAGGTTATGATCACATTAAGGAGGTGATTCCACCATCATTCCATCATATAAGAATGTTAAACATGAATACTCATCTTTATCTATTTGTATTAGAGTTAGGTTCAACATGATAAATTATATCAATGTTACTAATCAACACTTATACCCAAACCCTAACTCATGGAATCCCCATTAGATCATTGATGCATAAGGTGAAGCATCACCATCACATTCCATACTATTCTCAAGTATGAACCCACACATAAATCAAGATGTAACCTTCGGGTTATAGCATACTAGGGTTTCTACAACAATAAGAGAGTACCCCGTGATTGTATTAATCATTCAAGGACTATTCATTCCCAATTACCATCATTTAGTTATATTAAAGCTAGGTATAACAATCTATACCTCATTAGGGTTACATATTAACACAATATGGTTATCTTCCCTTCTATTCATATGAATGAATATGTAACGTCCCAGGATTTGAGGCCTTGGATAGAATGATCTTATAAGGAATGATTGGACTACCCATATCACCAAGGTGCACCTCCTTTTCCAGGAGCCCATCTCTAAAGAACTCCATAGTTAAGCGTGCTCAGCTTGGAGTAGTACTAGGATGGGTGACCAGTCAGGAAGTTGCTCCTGGCTTGCGCGTGAGTGGACAAAAAGTGTGCAGTTAAGGCTAGTGGTGGTCTGTGGGGCCAGTCGTCATTCCTAAAACTCTACTAGAGCCTTGGGCAGTGGGCCCGGGCATTACAAATGGTATCAGAGCCAATTCCCCTCCAGTAGGTGGGGCCCACATGAGCATGTCATGACAGTCTTGAGCCGTGCGGTCCAGGCATGTAGGAAAGGGATGTCCATGGTTGACGTAGCCACCCTTGCACTGGTATTCCGTGATCGGGAGCTGGGTGTCCATGGGCCATTGTGGGTCTGCACTGAAATGGGGAAGAGATTATGAGGCCTTATAGTTGAGCCTTGACGAGGACGTCAAGAGTCTAAGTGGGGGAGATTGTAACATCCTAGGATTTGAGGCCTTGGATAGAATGATCTTATAAGGAATGATTGGACTACCCATATCACCAAGGTGCACCTCCTTTTCCGGGAGCCCATATCTAAAGAACTCCATAGTTAAGCGTGCTCAGCTTAGAGTAGTACTAGGATGGGTGACCAGTCGGGAAGTTGCTCCTGGCTTGTGCGAGAGTGGACAAAAAGCGTGCAGTTAAAGCTAGTGGTGGTCTATGGGGCCAGTCGTCATTTCTGAAATTCTACTAGAGCCTTGGGCAGTGGGCCCAGGCGTTACAGAATAGGTAAGACTACCTTATTAAGGGTAACCCTCCATTTTTTCTATCATCATTCAACCCATATCACCATACCACAATGTCACCCAGAACTATTGGATGTTTAAAATGTAAGACCATTGGTTGTTTACATAAGTAAACTCCTTTGATAAACCACCTATGAAGTCCTTGATTTGTTCTCTAGAAAGAGTCACCATTTAACCATAGGCATGCCTTGATTAACAACACAAAAAGTTCCATTGAGAGTAGGGTAAAACCCATAATCAATTGTTCATTTAAAACAAGACATCTATTGTCAACAAGTAAGCTCCTCAAGTTGATCATATAAAGGAAATCATATAAATCACATTATTAGGATCAACATATTACATTAGCCATCATTCCACTTTATTGGAGGAATAAATAGTAGATCTTGACCATTGGGTCAAGTTCATATGCTAAAACCATCAATTATAGTATAGGTCCGACCATTGCATCAAGTGACCCAAGAAACCATTGGTCTAAGGCTTAATTGATACTGCAACTACAATGCTTAACTCAACATAGGTTGTAGAGACCTGATCCACCATCATTAGTCACCATTAAATCACCATAGGTTTTTAGATCAACACTATATTCTTTTATCAGCATCAAATATTAAGCTAATGTCATCATTGATTGATAACATCAGTAGGGTACTTAATGGGTGATCCTTAAACTTCTAATTGATCCAAAACTTGACTTAAGGGGGTGACCATAGGTTGTCACCATCATATGAAACCTTTGATCTCGACCATCAATTGTCATGAAGAAAACACCATAGGGTTGCTGCAATCCAACCAGATAAAAGTCATATTATACCTTAGGAATATCATACACATGATCACAAGTTCATCTAGAACTGAAATAAGAATAGGTAACATTATAAAAATTGAAATCCAAGTCAAGCATATCTTTTTAGTGCATGAATCATCATTTTCAAGCAAGAACATGACCTAGCAAGCTTATGGTAAACAATAAATGTAGAGAAAGTTATAAAAATTGCCTCTAATGAGAAGATGAAATCCCAAATAGAATAAAACTCGAGAAGGTAGGGTAGAAAATCCAAGAATAAGTTGTGAACTCGTCCATCTAGCACCTTTCTTCATCAAATGAACAAACCCTAAGCATTAGGAGCAAGAAAGATAGGGTTTTAGTGCTTTAGAGCAATTTCTACCACGGAACAGAAAGGTTCCGACCTGGAGGAAGGTCTAAGGAAGGAGAAAAGCAAGATAAATGGTGAATAAAGGAAGAAAACAACTTGCCTTGGTTGAAATCCCTAGAAGATGACCTTGGAAACCCTAGGTAGGGCTATATGGAGCTCTAGGAGACCTTCTTCTGCAAAAAGAGGTTGTCTTCTACCTTAGATAACTTGGTTTAGTAGAAAAATATAGTGAAGTCATTGATCCAGGTTATAGAAAAGATAAAGTAAGAAAAGTTTCATACTTGGGCAAGGAAGAGGTAAATATAGCCCATGGATAAGGATGGAAGCAAGCATGAGGTGTAAAAGTAGCTTCCCCATGTGTCTATGGCCTTAAACTATTAAGAATATGCAAGCACACACACAAGAAGCTCCCCCACCGTCCATATAGACCTTCTTAGATTTCCTTTGTCGAATTTGTAAGCCAATCAAATAATTCATTAGTTGATAGCTACTAAAGGTAGCTCATCCGTGAAGGGGTAAACCCTAAAATACCCTTGGAGAAAACACCTTCAAACCAAGGTTTAAATAGGTGCCCCATGGATCAAAAAGATCAATAAGGATGATAGAATATCCAAGAAACATAATTCAAGTGATAAACTATAAAGAAAACCTCTCAATTTGGTAAATTGCAGAAAAGTCCAAAATGTGCATAAAATTGCACAACTTGCTCAACCAGTGTCCAAATTGGACCAAATTTGAAACTTAAGCTTGTATTATGATTTAAAAGCATATCATGAGGTTATATTAGTGTTATAAGCATTAAAGTTTGGTAATTAAGCTTATTCAACTCATTAAGTAAGTTTAGGGGCCTTGCTACTATAAACCCCTAACAATGATTTCGTCCCTGAAATCCAAGGTTAACAGAGATGGGTACTTCCTTTTCACATCATCCTATTACCTTTACATGGTTACTTTCATATCATGGTGATGTCACATCATTCATACATATCTCCTCTTGGGTTAGCACAAAAATCCCCACCTAAGAAGACATTCTCAATATGGAATGCTGAAACTTGTTGTGTCATCTGTACAACTCTAGTAGTAATGTTCAACTTTAAATTCTATCTATCATCATAAAATTATATATATTGTATCAACACATTACTCAAAATTCATACTTTTTAGATTTTTACCAATCATGGCATGTGTCCCATACCACTCCTTGAAGCATAAAAAAAGGCAATGTATCCATCCTTTTTTTTATACACTGACACTAGAACTCTTATCAGTTCTTTTTTAGCATTAAAAGAAATGTTGATGCTGGCACTTATCATTCCATACAAGGAAGCAACATTCCTAGTCAACCTTGTTAGGGGTGAAACAACAACACTATCTTCAGCTTACTAGTATTTACACAACCTACTTAGAAGACATATCATGATCCCATAAAGAAATTTAATCAAGCCCATATCACTCTTGTTCAACTTGTCTCATAGTTATTGCTGATTTGGCAACCCTAAGGTTTTTGAAGAAATATTGATCATATTTTTTACCATATTTGAAATACTTTGACATGTCATCATTCAAAGCTTGATATAACTTGTATGACATGATTAGAACACTATGTTCCTCCTATTCATAAATTCTACTTGTACATTGGTTAGTCTAAAGGACATAACTCTAAACTCGTAATGGTCATGTGAATTATGTCATCCAATCTTACTCTTATGCATTGATAATTGATCATAGGTTTATCTTAAAGGAACACAATATCACATATCTATTGACCAACAACCATCTATCCTTCATAGTGGTCTTGCCCAACTATCACTGAGCCATACACAACATTATAGAATCACTTTTTTTCTTCCAAACAACATTTATAGGGTCATCATAAACTCTCTTTCTCTCTCTAAGGGAGAGAAACACTTGGAATTTTCATTTAATAAACATATCCAACCTTCACATATTTCTCATACAGTTGATATATCTTGGATACTAGGATTCATTACCTTGGTATCCACCTCATGTGCTATAAGGAACTCACATCCTTATCTCATCTACTCTTACCAGAATAACAAATTTCAAGACATATAAGAGGAGTCTCCCAAATTATTAGAAGGCTCAAAAGCAAAATCATCACAAACTTTATGATCTTGGAACCATTGTCCAAATAACATTATGTTATAATACGGTATCCACCCTCATGTTTATAACGAATCCACACATACCAAGTGGCAATGATCCACTTGAAAGTTGTGCCTTGGAAAGGAAAGACACAAAGGGAAACACACTTCCCACATCATAGCAATATTGTTCAAGGGTCACTACCAAAAAGGTAACTGATTCTATTTTCATTATGCATGTTACAACTTCTTATGTATCATTTTATATTTTTCATTTTAGGTTCCTTGCCATTAGAAAAGGAATCATCATGATTAACATATCTCATTACTCCTTCCTTGATGACTATTTATCCCACTAGTGTATGTTCTCTTATTTTATTATGTTTTTCAAACACTTATCAATAGGTAAATCATCCTATTCTTCATTTTATTCATTAAATAGAGTTCATCTCCCTTAATTTCTTTCACATTCCATGCTGATTTTTCATTAACACTTTCTTACACACATAGGTTAGTCTGAGATTCACTCAGGTTCCACCTTATTCCTTTATCATTGTTCTCATTTATCTTCTCATTATATACTTATCATTGGAGTTCTCTCCATCTTATGTGGATTTCATACCTTGAATCACTTTATAAGCATAGACTTATCTATCTTTTACTTTATTATCTTCTTGAATCACATCTTCAAGAACTCCTCGTTTACTTATTTATATTCAGATTTAGATTTCATGGTGTTATAATTTTCTCTTATAGTTACCAAACATTCAAGTTTTAATAGATAATGATGCAATTCTTATCTTCTTTAAGGTTGGATTGAGATATTCACACCATGATTTCTTATTCGTTATGCTCTTTAGATTGTCTCAAAATGACTACTTGATCAGAGTAATAAAAAAGATAACAATCTAAGAGTTCAATACTTACCTTTCTTCAATAATTGAATACTTGGCCAGGGCACCCAAGTACTGAGATTAGGCAGAGTATGAACCATATTTTTATGTCATATTCCTAACTTAGACATCATCCTAGTCCTAAGTCCTAGTGTCCCTATAGACTCAGTGAACCTAAAGATTTTATACCAACTTGTGAGAACCCGTTACACTAAATGAGATTACTCAAAACATAAAACACAATCAATCACTAATTAATCACATACCCAAAAATATTGGTAAATTAAAACCGATTTCAACATCAGCACCCGCTTAGAAACATTTGCATAAGAGCCCAACATCTTTCTTATATCCATATTGTGCCAAGAATTTGGTACAAATTGTTCTATAGCCTTAGCCACAACATATATACACAAGAGAACAATATTTGTATATGCCACACAACAAACATTAACATGTTAACAAAATTTTGATTCATTTGAAACACCAAATATAAACTTTTCCTGCCCGGACCTGAGAGTACAGGGATGACTCTAGGAAACACTAGACATCTAATCAACTTTCTGAAAGATTCATTACTATAGCTCCTCTTTACTTCCACGATTCTGTTGTCTTCACTTCCAATTACCTAAAAAATGTGGCGAACTACAAGAGTGAGACCCATGTCCCATCAAGATATATAACCTCCAACAACGCTTATTGATTACAACATTTTAAATAGTAGATAACTAAGTAGTTGGAGTATTTAATAATCAATTGTACAGATTGAATAGTTCAAGTATGCTAAACAAATTAAGCAATTAATCTTAGCAACAAGTATGATCATCAATGCATATATAGATAACAAATAAATCCATTTCTTTGTATAGATGTCTACTCAAATATCATCAAATTGCATCTATTAACAATCATTATCATTTATATGTATATCATCATATTCCTTGCTAACAGTACAAGCAACCTAGTAGCATAACCATCCCTGACATTATGAATATGTCTAGTAACATAACATGGCTATCAATATTGGCATCTCAAATAATGGGAACATATCTATATCATAAGTAGAACTAACATCATAACACAATGAACTACATAGGCATGATTAGCAGTTTATGCATTTATAATTACATCGTCATGGCTAGCAATATTAAACATAGCTAGCAACAACATCTTAACCATCAGTGTCAGTATATTTGACAACATAAACATGTTTACAACATGTGCATAACTACAACATAAGCATATCTATTATCTCTTATTGTACTATACACGATCTCAGTGAAAAGAAAGAAAACAAGTGTTATCATCCAATATGAAGCGTTGTGTATAACCCTAAATAGATATACTACACAGCTGTCTTACATCTTTTATTATTATGCCCTGAGGAATTTGAGGATACCACTCAAAATCCAACTGACCACTGCTAAGTCAAAATTAGTTCCATACAAGATCTAGGAAGAGTTGGACTCCTAAGATCTTCTCCTCCCCTAGTCAGTATGGGTCCACCACAAAGACACATAAGGTCAAGCTGCTAACAACCTAATTTGTCCTTGGTACATGTCATGGAACTAGTAAAAGGAGGTGGGTATGCATACCTTACCATCTGAGGTACAACCACAGTTGTCCTCCAATCTCATCACATATATAATCATCGAGACACGACCACAACCGTTCTCAAACTGAGGGCTGGGTATTACCGTAGTCATCCTCCCTAAACACTTGAATTCAGGATGACAAGCACCCCGCATACTCATCAGTATGCACTCTAAGTTTCCCTTAGGAATACTCATTCATGATCTGGTAAGTTCTGACACTCAGATGGATCTATGGCACAGGGCACTACGTGATTAGAGTTTCACTTGATTAGTTATGCCAATTGGGTGAATTAAGGTTGCATTAAACAAGTGGACATACAAACCCTAATTCACTTCTAACAAGCATATAAATATCACAACTTCAAAAGATAAAAAATGTGTGAAACATAATTTCTCATCTCACCATCACATGGTATTATTCACTTGCCATTCATGAGGATACACTAGTCATCATACTATCACAAGATATAAATCCTTTTTACAATATCATAGGGTATCAACCCTTATCAACACAAGAGGATTACACCTCATTCACGACTCAACCATGCCCAAAGGTCATTAAGACCATCATATTATTCCCTACAATATCATCATTATCTTTGCATGCCTTATAACAAGGCTCAACAACATCACTTCCATATAATACACTGGATCGACACAATATTGCACTAATGACCTAGGAGATATTCATAAACAATCATAGCAAGGTTATATTAATGTTAAGATCATTCGTTTATTACATCAACATGAAAGGAATCTAGATATGATTAACCCTCATCATATTCATAATGCACATGTTTAGCATAAGAAATTATCAACCATGCGACTATGATAACCACCAATTAAGATATTAAGGTTATGATCATATTAAGGAGGTGACTCCACCATCATTCCATCATATAATAATGTTAAACATGAATACTCATCTTTATCTATTTGCATTAGAGTTATGTTCAACATGATAAATTATATCGATGTTACTAATCAACACTTATACCCATACACTAACTCATGGCATCCCCATTGGATCATGGATGCATAAGGTGAAACATCACCATCACATTCCATACTATTCTCAAGTATGAACCCACACATAAATCAAGATGTAACCATTGAGTTATAGCATACTAGGGTTTCTACAACAATAAGAGAGTACCCCATGATTGTATTAATCATTCAAGGACTATTCATTCCCAATTACCATCATTTAGTTATATTAAAGCTAGGTATAACAAGCTATGCCTCGTTAGGGTTACATATCAATACAATATGGTTATCTTCCCTTCTATTCATATGAGTGAATAGGTAAGACTACCTTATTAAGGGTAACCCTCCATTTGTTCCATCATCGTTCAACCCATATCACCATACCACAATGTCACCCAGAACCATTGGATGTTTAAAAGGTAAGACCATTGGTTGTTTACATAAGTAAACACCTTGGATAAACCACCTATGAATTCCTTGATTTGTGCTCTAGAAAGAGTCACCATTTAACCCTATACATGCCTTGATTAAAAACACAAAAAGTTCCATTGAGAGTAGGGTAAAACCCACAATCGACTGTTCATTTAAAACAAGCCATCCATTGTCAACAAGAAAGCTCCTTAAGTTGATCATATAAAGGAAAAAATATAAATCACATTATTAGGACCAACATATTACATTAGCCATCATTCCACTTTATTGGAGGAATAAACAATAGATCTTGACCATTGGGTCAAGTTCATATGTTAAAACCATCAATTATAGTATAGGTCCGACCATTGCATCAAGTGACCCAAGAAACCATTGGTCTAAGGCTTAATTGATGCCACAACTACAATGCTTAACTCAAAATAGGTTGTAGAGACCTGATCCACCATCATTAGTGACCATTAAATCACCATAGTTTGTTAGATCAACACTATATTCATTAATTAGAATCAAATATTAAGTTGATGTCATCATTGATTGATAACATCAGTAGGTACTTAATGGTTGATCCTTAAACTTCTAATTGATCCAAAACCTGACCTAACGGGGGTGACCATAGGTTGTCACCATCATCTAACACCTTTGATCTCAACGATCAGTTGTCATGAAGACAACACCATAGGGTTGTTGCAATGGTACCATCATCGGGTCATGTGTTTATAGAAGAAATCAGCTTGAACCCTAAATTGACCATTGGTTGATAGGTGCTTAGTACCATAGGTTGTCAAACCAACCTAATCCAAGTAATATTATACCATAGGAATAACATACACATGATCACAGATTCATCTAGAACTGAAATCAGAACATCAAACATTATAAAAATCGAAATCATAGTCAAGCATAACTTTTTAGTGCATGAATCATCATTTTCAAGCAAGAGCATGAGCTAGCAAGCTTATGGTAAGAAATAAACGTGAAGAAAATTATAAAACTTGCCTATAATGAGAAGATGAAATCCCAAACAGAAGAAAACTCGAGTAGGTAGGGTAGAAAATCCAAGAATAAGTTGTGAACTCGTCCATCTAGCACATTTCTTCATCAAATGAGCAAACCCTAAGCATAAGGAGCAAGAAAGATAGGGTTTTAGTACTTTAGAGAAATTTCTACCCTGGAACAGAAAGGTTCCAACCTAGAGGAAGGTTTAAGGAAGGAGATGAGATAGAGAAATGGAGAACAAAGGAAGAAAACAACTTGCCTTGGTCAAAATCCCTAGAAGATGACCTTGGAAACCCTAGGTAGGGCTAGATGGAGCTCTAGGAGACCTTCTTCTCCAAAAAGAGGTTGTCTTCTACATTAGAGCACTTGGTTCCATAGAAAAATAGAGTGGATTTGTTGATCCAGGTTAGAGAAAAGATAAAGCAAGCAAAGTTTTGTACTTGGGAAAGGAAGAGGTAAATATAGCCCATGGATAAGGATGTAAGCAAGCATGAGGTGTAAAAGTAGATTCCTATGATAACCCTGATTTTAGAAGTTTCATAGGCAATATATATTGGTTGAAGACATACATGGAGAAAAATGGTCTTTTTACATATCATGAGGGATTATATGCTCAAAGTAAGCAAGTTGAACTTGTATTGACGATGCGAGAGGCCAACTTATGTACATTTATGTTTAATATCCTTATGCATGTACCCTTTTCGCTAACTATTTTTTTTCACAGCCCAATCCATGAGGTTTGGATGCAAAAAAATTGTTTGCAAAGTGGACTACACTGAGAGGATCCTTGAGTTAAAAATTCAAAGTGAAAGCATGCTCCTATAGGAAGTATTGAGGTTTAAATGTCATGAAAATTATTGAAACATGTTAATAGTTGGGATAAGTTCATTGATTTGTTTGAACTAGTGATCGTGATATCAATTTGTCACTCAAACAGTAGGACTTTGGGGTGCGTTGGTTTGATAATAGGTGTTTAGACCTATCCTAACCCTCGATCATAAGATGAATAAGAACTACTCATCCACTACCTCCCGCAAGATGTGGATAGACGGTGACCATGTCATGTATTTCCAACACCGGCTAGTGCTCAAAATACGGATCAACATGAGTTCTAAGAGAGAGTCCTTACTGTCTCTCTCTCCTAACATCCCAACAACTCTTGATTTGGGGCATGAGATAGCGTATAGGGAGAGAACAAGATCCTGCCTATAGCGAGGTGTCTTTCAATGAGGATGAGAGAGTGACTGAAGGAGGAATGTATGGAAGAGACTCGTAGATGACTTCAAGTAGATTAGGAAGCTTCTTGTATTAGGGTGAGTTTTTTCTGGTGATCAAAGATGACTGGGGACACTCATTTAGTAGTCGTCCTCCTACACCTCCCTGCATTGTTCTCAATCACCGTCGACATCACTCGAGTTCAGTCTGTGCCTAACTTCGTAAGGGCATCTACAGAACTCGCGGAGAAGCAGGGAACAACCAATATGCCCTACTATGTACCAGCCACCATTTTTAGAGAAGAAGATTGAGGAGACCTGTTCGTCTGACAGATTCATCTTCATCGATGAGGAGGAGGTGGAGTCAGAGAGGGCAAACCATGATCTGACGTCATTTACCTACAGACATATGAAGATCCTAGAGTTCCAGTAGGATTCCACCTTGGCACTTTGGCTAGTGGTAGAGTTCCTCGGCATGGTGGAAAGGCACATGGTTGCATCTAGCTCGCCGAAGATCACCCTCCCAGCGATGGCACTCACGGACGGGCGTTAAGTGAAGGCCATCACCGGACGTTCCTGCTTGCCAGAGTCTTCCTAGGCGGTAGAGGTTTCATCGGGACAAGAAGGGAGAACATTTTTCACCCTTCTTCACCCTGGATCACCAAAGATCCGCCATTAGATCAGCGGCGATCGCAATGACGCGAGGTGCCTACATCCATATGCATTCTTTCTGTGAACCTAACATTGCCAAAGAGCCGCCACGATCGTACTGAAGCTATAGATGAGAAGAGCTCTATTTGGTAGAGGAAACAGAGCACCTCACAGGTTGGGGAGACAGCCGCATATATAGATTGCGATCCTCAACCATCTCTGAGGAGACAAGGCGCCGCCCGATCTCCTTGAGCTTCGACGAATCTTAAGGGCCGATCCTTCTTAGAGTTTAATGCTAGCGAATTGTGAGGCTGTGATCTCAGGCCACGATAGTGCTAGAAGTCAGGAGTAGGCAGACGCAAGAACGAACATGAAGACTGGATTTTGGAAAGGCAGGTTGATGGATCCTGAAGGTAGCGGATCCTTGCTTGGATCCGACTCACATTAGAGGTAAATCACTACATATTTTTAATATATATATACCTGATCTTAGATAATACATTAAAAATAGATCCGTTGGCCAATAAATCCCCTAAAAATACCCCTGGATTTGGAAAAATGTCCTCTACATTACTCAAACCTTAGATCATACCTTTGATAAACAAATAATGATGATATTTAATGTAGATGATAATGCTTCTTTTTGAGATCATATTATTGGTATAATTATCATATCATGG
This sequence comes from Alisma plantago-aquatica, assembly GCA_963693085.1. Lineage (NCBI taxonomy): Eukaryota > Viridiplantae > Streptophyta > Magnoliopsida > Alismatales > Alismataceae > Alisma > Alisma plantago-aquatica. Next base: position 1,139,595,282 of record OY856411.1, read on the forward strand.
AAATTAAATCTGAGAAAAATATTACTGAACCATAGTATGATATGGAAACCAAATATGAACTCAGATTTGACTATTATGTCAAAATAATAGGTCATTTCTCATCAAAACCCAATTCCATATTTGTAACCTCTTTTTAATTCTAGAAAATAGACTAATTAGTAGAAAAATATGAAAATCGTACCATACCTTTTTAATGGCATATAGATCAGACTAAAAATACTATACACTATCCTAACATCACATTGACCTAGGTTTGACCAAAACCCTAATTTGGACCTACAATATCAAGAATGTATGAACCATGTGTTAATGATGATTAATTGTTATTAATCAGGTGATGACCAAATTATCTAGATGATCATAGATATGTGAGGAATGTCTGAACTCAGGTACATGGTCTTATAAGTATAAGACTAGATTTCTTGGTTGCTTATGATATGTAATATCATGAATGCTATTATTTGGATATTCATTGCTTGGTTGAACTATTATGAGTTATACTTCTCCAAAATCTAATATAACATAAAAGGATATGGATGGGTTGTAGCTACTAATGCACCTAGCCCGGTATGCATGTATGTTGCCTAACATGGATGTATGATGCTTTGGCCCATGTTAGATGTATGATGATATAATTTTTGACCATACTGGATGTAAGTCAAGTGCAGATAAGTGTTGTACAACCACATCAAATAAATGTAATAAAAAGGATGTTTACCTGATTTTCGCCTTAAGAAATGGTTTTTCTCTCTTTCTTCCTTCTTCAAGTATTTTCCTTTATGCAACCTTAGTAGTGTATCTTCTACCACATACCAATTTTTATTGATTCATTTGTTTCACGTATGTTTTAGGTTCAAAGATAGCATGGGAGGAAAGGAACAGGTGTGAGCAAGTTGTTCATGTTACCTATTATCTAGGATTCTGATTAGCATACATGTTCACAGATTGTAGAATTTGCATTCAATATGTAAATGTAAATCATTTTGTAATAATTCATATTGTATAAATATTCATGTTGAATGTTGAGTATGTTATGGTTGTATGTTCATTTATGCGAATTATGCTTCCGCATCGCTCTCTGATATAATTGCTAATGTTTTCAGATTTTGTCTTCTCATCTCCATGGGGTTTTGAGTAGGTGAAAATATGGGGACGTTACAGTTGGTATCAGAGCATGAACAATAGCTACACCTCACAATTTCTCACCATGAAACATAAAACTAAATTTCACCTCTCACTTTAAGTCTTAGGAACTTAGTAAGTTGTTCTATTGAAATAATGTTTGACTTAGCCTCTAAGTTAGAACCTAGATGTTTGAGAACTAGGTTTAGACAAGTGTGAGAAACCCTTTCCATATAGAGATCATATGTACTGGGTAGCTACACTAGTCTACACCATGTTCTCACCATTTCATTAGGTTACATGGCACCAGACTATCTACTGTGTGTTGGACACTCGAGTTTGTTGGTTTGGTTTTGTTTCCCAATGGGCTCACACCTCGACAGTTTTCTTTGACGCCTTATTTCTCAGAGAAAAACTATATAATATTTTATTAGATATATGTAAATATAAAAATGTGTCCCTCACACAGGAGAGTAGTGGGTGTTCATGCAATCTAAGTGAAAGGGAGTGACATCAGTCTAGAAGAGAGAATAGATCTAGATTAGATGTCTAGACCCTCATAAGGTTATGTGATTGATAGATAGACAAAAGAAAGATGAAGGAAATAAGCATATAGAATCTTATCTAACTGTGATCTATAGTGGTATAACTTTACTTGTTAAGATTTGAGTTGTATATGAGCCATGATGATGAAAGTACATTCCCTTTGCCTACTTAAGATAAGCTAAGTTAAGATAAAGATGAGTATGCATGAGCCTCAAGCTCTTATACAAGGAGGATGTCTAGTGGTAGGATGAGATATGTGGTAAACTCCAGAGAGAGTAAGACCCACAGGGAGAAGGTCATAGGACCTAGCCTCCAATATATGAGATATATGTTAAAAAAGTGTCCTACCCTAGATTACTCTCGAGTGTTGAGTTGAGTCATTATGCATGATTCAAATCTATATGTGAGAATTGGATAAAATAAAAGGATGGCCAGATGACCCATATGATAAAGTCAATCCTTTGGCTGAGTTAGGTCCTAGCTAGAGTGACATATTTTGTAAATCTCATCATTAGTTGCAAGTGATGTAATATATGAACCCTAGTTATGAGAGTATGATGCTCTGTGCAAAAGATACTCAACATACATATTCTCCCTTCTTCTTCTCCTTCTTAATATACGATGATAGAAACCTCACTTGAGCTATATAGATGATTTATATATGAGGAGTCACTCGTATAAGCTTGACCTATTCTATATTTCCTCCTATAACATCCATGTAGTACCCAAAATTGAAATCATGATAAGTCTGACTTTAAAATATTCCCTTCCCCTTCATATGAAACATGAAAGATATGAGACTGAGATAATGTAATAAACTTAGTATATTCTCCTTTTCCCTTCAAATAATACATGCAAAAAAAAATGAACTCATGAACTTGATATAAAGATATTTTTGGATCATAGGATATATGATCAGAAATACAGTTTGTAACTTTGATCCTTCTCAATGTATGCTTCTAAGTTGAGTATGAATATCACACCATAGGGTGAAACCCTAATGGTTAGGCATGTTACGTAAGCCCTTCTTATGTAGAAAAATCCTAATATCAAGGATGAAGATAAATCTCCTCTAATGCTGAAATCATTGTAAGATGTTAATGATGTTATATTTTAATGATCTGAATACCATGGTATATAAACGAATTCCTCTTAAACTTTAAAAGTATGAACAAAACTTGTACCCTTGGGGGTGATATAATCCTAAGATATCATAATGTCATGTTATGGCTAAGAGATGAAGTGATGCTTCCAGTATATATAAGGTGGGGTGGTTACACCCAAGATGCTTTTATATCCTCAAATGACAACTTAGGGTATACCCAAATCTACATTGCCCTATCACCTAGAAATGGCGGCCTATATGAGGTTGAGCTCCTTGATATCACGATTAACATGACATTGGCAGAATTTCGAGGACGAAATTCATATAAGGCGGGATGAATGTGATAACCCTGATTTTAGAAGTTTCATAGACAATATATATTGGTTGAAGACATACATGGAGAAAAATGGTATTTTTACATATCATGAGAGATTATATGCTCAAAGTAAGCAAGTTGAACTTGTATTGATGATGCGAGAGGCCAACTTATGTACATTTATGTTTAATATCCTTATGTATGTACCCTTTTCGCTAACTATTTTTTTTCATAGCCCAATCCATGAGGTTTGGATGCAAAAAAAATTGTTTGCAAAGTGGACTACACTGAGAGGATCCTTGAGTTAAAAATTCAAAGTGAAAGCATGCTCCTATAGGAAGTATTAAGGTTTAAATGTCATGAAAATTATTGAAACATGTTAATAGTTGGGATAAGTTTATTGATTTGTTTGAACTAGTGATCGTGATATCAATTTGTCACTCGAACAGTAGGACTTTCGGGTGTGTTGGTTTGATAATAGGTGTTTGGACCTATCCTAGCCCTAGATCATAAGATGAATAAGAACTACTCATCCACTACCTCCCACAAGATGTGGATAGACGATGACCATGTCATGTATTTCCAGCACCGGCTAGTGCTCAAAATACGGATCAACATGGGTTCTAAGAGAGAGTCCTCACTGTCTCTCTCTCTCCTAACATCCCAACAACTCCTGAATTGGGGCATGAGATCGCGTATAGGGAGAGAACAAGATCCTTCCTATAGAGAGGTGTCTTTTAATGAGAATGAGAGAGTGACTTAAGGAGGAATGTATGGAAGAGACTCGTAGATGACTTCAAGTAGATTAGGAAGCTTCTTGTATTAGGGTGAGTCTTTTCAGGCGATCGAAGATGACTGGGGACACTCGTTCAATAGTCATCCTCCTACACCTTCCTGCATTGTTCTCAATCACTGTCGACATCACTCGAGTTCAGTCTATGCCTAACTTCGTAAGGGCATCTACAGAACTCGTGCAGAAGTAGGGAACAACCAATATGCCCTACTGTGTACCGGCCACCATGTTCAGAGAAGAAGATTGAGGAGACATGTTCGTCTGAAAGATTCATCCTCATCGATGAGGAGGAGGTGGAGTCAGAGATGACAAACTAGGATCTGACGTCAGTTACCTGCAGACATCTGAAGATCCTAGAGTTCTAGCAGGATTCCACCTTGGCACTTTGGCTAGTCATGGAGTTCCTCGACATGGTGGAAAGGCACAAGGTTGCGTCTAGCTCACCGGAGATCACCCTCCCAACGATGGCACTCACGGATGGGCATTAAGCGAAGGCCATCACCGGACGTTCCAACTCACCGGAATCTTCCTAGGCGGCGGAGGTTTCATCGGGGCAAGAAGGGAGAATGTTCGTCACCCTTCTTCACCCTGGATCGCCAAAGATCCACCATTGGATCAGAGGCGATCGCAATGAGGTGAGGTGCCTACATCCATATGCATTATTTTTACGAACCTAACATTGCCGAAGAGCCGCCATGATCCTACTGAAGCTACAGATGAGCGGAGCTCTATTTGGCAGAGGAAACAGAGCACCTCGCAGGTTGGGGAGACAGCCACATATATAGATTGCGATCCTCAGCCATCTCTGAGGAGCCAAGGCGTCGCCTGATCTCCTTGAGCTTCGATGAATCTTAAGGGCCGATCCTTCTTAGAGTTTAATGCTAGCGAATTGTGAGGCTGTGATCTCAGGCCATGAGAGCACTAGAAGTTAATAGTAGGCAGATGCAAGAACGAACATGAAGACTGGATTTCGGAAAGGCAGGTTGATGGATCCTGAAGGTAGCGGATCCTTGCTTGGATCCGACCCACGTTAGAGGTAAATCACTACATATTTTTAATATATATACCTGATCTTAGATAATACATTAAAAATAGATCCGTTGGCCAATAAATCCCCTAAAAATACCCCTGGATTTGGAAAAATGTCCTCTACATTACTCAACCCTTATATCAGGCTTTGATGAACATATAATGATGATATTTAATGTATATGATAATGCTTCTTTTTGAGATCATATTATTAGTATAATTAGCATATCATGGAAATTAAATCTGAGAAAAATACTACTGAACCCTAGTATGATGTGGAAACCAAATACGAACTTAGATTTGACTATTATGTCAAAATAATAGGTAATTTCTCATCAAAACCCAATTCCATGTTTGTAACCTCTTTTTAATTCTAGAAAATAGACTAGTTAGCAAAAAAATATGAAAATCGTACCAGACCTTTTTAATGGCATATAGATCAGACTAACAATACTATACACTATCCTAACATCACATTGACCTAGGTTTGACCAAAACCCTAATTTGGACCTACAATATCAAGAATGTATGAACCATGTGTTAATGATGATTAATTGTTATTAATCAGGTGATGACCAAATTATCTAGATGATCATGGATATGTGAGGAATCTCTGAACTCATGTACGTGGTCTTATAAGTATAAGACTAGATTTCTTAGTTACGTATGATATGTAATATCATGAATGCTATTATTTGGATATTCATTGCTTGGTTGAACTATTATGAGATATACTTTGCCAAAATCTAATATAACATAAAAGGATATGGATGGGTTGTAGCTACTAATGCACCTAGCCCAGTATGGATGTATGTTGCCTAACATGGATGTATGATGCTTTGGCCCATGTTAGATGTATGATGATATAATTTTTGCCCATACTGAATGTAAGTCAAGTGTAGATAAGTGTAGTACAACCACATCAAATAAATGTAATAAAAAGGATGTTTACCTAATTTTTGCCTTAAGAAATGGTTTTTCTCTCTATTTTCCTTCTTCAAGTATTTTCCTTTATGCAACCTTAGTAGTGTATCTTCTACCACGTACCAACTTTTGTTGATTCGTTTGTTTCACGTATGTTTTAGGTTCAGATATAGCATGGGAGGAAAAGAACAGGTGTGAGCAAGTTGTTCAGGTTACTATTGTCTAGGATCCTGATTAGCATACATGTTCATAGATTGTAGAATTTGCATTCAATATGTAAATGTAAATCATTTTGTAATAATTCATATTGTATAAATATACATGTTGAATGTTGAGTATGTTATGGTTGTATGTTCATGTATGTGAATTATGCTTCTGCATCGCTCTCTGATATAATTTCTAATGATTTTAGATTTTGTCTTCTTATCTCCATGGGGTTTTGAGAAGGTGAAAATATGGGGACGTTACACTTCCCCATGTGCCTATGGCCTTAAACTATTAATATTATACAAGCACACACACAGGCAGACCCCCACCGTCCATATAGACCTTCTTAGATTTCCTTTGTCGAATTTACAAGCCAATCAAATAATTCATTAGTTGATAGCTACAAAAGGTAGCTCATCCGTGAAGGGGTAAATCCTAAAATACCCTTGGAGAAAACACCTTAAAACCAAGGTTTAAATAGGTGACCCATGGTCAACAAGCTCAGTAATGATGATAGAATATCCAAGGAACATAATGCAAGTGATAAATTACAAAGAAAACCTATCAATCTAGTAAATTGCTGAAAAGTCCAAAATGTGCATAAAATTGCATAATTTGCTCAACCAATGTCTAAATTTGACCAAATTTGAAATGTAAGCTTGTCTTATGATTTCAAAGCATATAACAAGGTTATATTATGGTTATAAACATTAAATTATGGTAATTAAGATTATTCAACTTATTAAGCAAGTTTAGGGGCCTTACACAAGTCGGTCGACTAACTGGTTCCATCAACCAGTGCCAAAAGTAGTTCAGTCAGTTGATTGGAGACTCCAGTTGGTTGATTGGAAAGTAGTACTATATAAGTTTATTACCTAAACACTTTTAGTAATCAAGTTAAATCGTATCTATGAGTAAACTCCTATTCTAATTGCATCCTATACATGTGACCCTATAGGCCCCAAATTACATTTGCAGCGACATCCATAAATATTATGACTACACAATCAAGGAGAGTTATCTATAAACACCTCATTTCTACCCATGTAATTGGAAAGTTGGAGAACAACTTAATCCTACATTTGTGATTAGTGTTACCATGATAATATAGTTCCTTTGTCTCTGATATCCACATTGAACCCAAGGCATGAAATCCTCATCCTCTAAAAAATCAACTTGTATTTATTAAAACAAAGTAGACTATTGAGATGCATGCGACCTCACATATCACATATTGACTTACATGAGTATGGCCATACATTTCTCAGTCTTGTTTATCAAGGGGCTAGGATGTCAACTCTAAAAGAAGGGACAAATGCCATCTACATCAATCACAATCAATCCCCATGTGTCACAACGTATCGGAGAACCACGTTTATACAAACCTTATTCAACATCACTATTTAGTGGTGTCAAAGTTCATCGAACGACATGTGATGAGTGTAGTGACTTCAGGTCAAGAACTACAAACACCACTATTACCATTCCATCGTTTCCATGTATCACCCTCAAGGTGGGTTTTTCCGATACACTGTTCTCTAACAAGTACATGTGTGTTTGACTTGATATCCAATATTGTGACTAATGAGACTATCATCAATCAACGCACATTCTAGTCTTATGTCTAATTGTCATCTATTTTGTTTCCACAATAATATCTGAATGGGACATAACAAGAATGTATGTACTCTTATCATACATATGATCACACCGTTCATGTCTTAAAATTGAATAATTATGTCATCGAGTAACATCATTCTTTATACATCTATCATATATGTGTCATCATCTCATGAATGAGACATACATAATGGGTAGAATTACCATTATCATTATTAAATCAAGTACATGATGCCACAATACGATCATCATATGATTGTATCTATGGGAATACATACCAATACATGATGCAAGCTCAAATGGGGAGTATTGGTAAATTTTGTGACCTTCAACAACATAACAAGGTGATAGATCAACAACTAGCACAACTAGTAGTTTTGATCAAGAATCTTGTAGGATGGATTACATTTTTATCAAGAATCTAGTAGGATGAATTACATCCAAACTAAAAAAACCCAAGTCAAAGAATCCTCCATGTTCACCACTCTCAAGTTAAGAACTATTCTCAACTCAACCATCAAAACCACCCAACTTGAGATCATAGTAGTCAAATAAGAAAATACCCTAGAACCATTCCTAAGAAAACTACAACTAAATAAAGGGTAAGGAAAACAAATCTACTTAGAGAACAAGATCTAAAGAACGAGTATTGGACAATATGGATCCACATGAACCTTGGATGCCACTACCATACAAATTGATAAAATCTTGCCTCAGAAGTGATATGAAAGAATTATTAACCCACTAAAGAATTTACATCTTGACATTCGATTCTAGAGTTATTGAATAAATGCCCACCTAGTCTAAACTATTTAAAGATCTTACCACATAGAAGAGGCACGATGAAGATGTGGAAACTATTTAACTTGTAAAGATGTCTCATGGTTTTGTTCAAATAGATATTCCCACTAGAATGCTTAAAATCTTATTCCATGTTGAAGACAATGTGGAGGTAAGGGTTAGTTGTTGTGGGTGAAATTATAAGCCTCATGATGTCATCTCTAGCAATGTGAATGGGTGTAAATGACATGGTGAATATATGAATGATGATTCAACTCACATATCATACTTTCACAAAACCAATCAAAGTCATTGAAGAAGTTCATATAAGGATGGGAATATTCTTCATCCCATGTTCCATAATCATGACTGACACACTAGAGGCTCTACATATCCAACAATTTTTGGGAGATCTTTCCTATCACTAGTCGATATTTAGTTCAGAACCATAGAAATTAGAGTTGGGAAAAAGCACATCAATTTCAAGGTTCAAGATCAATGAGGGGACCATCTATTTTCAAATTTGTCTACTTTATGGACTGCTAACCAACTTTGTAAAAATAAAAAGAACAAAATGGAATTCTCTTGAAGACATCATGGAATTTTTGGGATGACTTTTCTATGTACGGATCCACCTTTGATGACTTCCTAAGAAACCTTTTCCTAGTATTGCAAATATGTGAAGAAAAACACCTAGTTATTAATTGGGACAAGTGTCATTCCATGGCTAGTGTGTTAGAAAATGGTATATAGGAAGACCAAATCAAGGTGGAAGTCATTTGTAAACTTCCCCATTCTAAGTCACTAATAGAATCAGAATTTTCTCGAGGCATGATGATCATTACCACAAGTTCATTAATGATTTTTAAAAAAATTCTAAGCCCCCATAAAACCACTTGTCAAGGCTGCTTAATTCAAGTTTTACAAAAATTGTCTATAAAACTTCATGACTTTGAAAAACACACTAACCACATCAGAAATAATTCATGTCCTAGATTGGGACCTACTCTTTGGGTTGATGTGTGATGCAAGAGATTATGTTTTAGGAGCATTTATAAGACAAAAGAAAGATAAGATGCATCATGTCATTAATTATTCTAGTAACATGCTTGATGAATCACAAGTCAATTACAATGCCACTAAAAAGGAAATGTTAGATGTAATCTATTCATTTGATAAACTAATACCATATGTGACAAGTGCTATCATGATAGTTGATAAAATTGTGGTGGTATCATATACTTGATAAACAAGAAATATATGAATCATATAATCCTAATGTGGTACTCTTATTCTAAGAATTTGACCACAAAATTGTTGATAAGAAATGTATAAAGAATTTGGCAGCTGATCACTTATCTAGATTACACCTTGAAGAATATAATTCCCTTTTAGTAAATGATGGTTATCTAGATGAATCTATAATGGTGTTTAAAGACATTGACCAAGTTATTTTGTGGTATGGGGATATTTGCAATGATCTAGCTTGCCAACACTTACCACCTGGGACTACCTACAATCAGAAGTTCTTTGCTGACCTAAAAACTACTATTGGAATACCCCCTACTCTTTTGGAAATTTGCTGATAATGTCTATCGAATATGCATACCTAAAGAGGAAGAACCAAAAGTCATTTATGAATGCCATGGTTTACCATATGGTGGACACTTGGGTGCAAAGAGCACAATAGCAGGGGTACTACGGTTAGGATTATATTAGCCTACTTTGTTCATGGATGCACATGCTTATGTCCAATCATGTAAAGAATTCCATAGGAAAAATATATGTAGCCCAATTGAGATGTCTTTGTCTTTCTGGATTGAAGTTGAAATCTTTTATACTTGAGGAGTTGATCATATGGGTCCATTTCCATCTTCATTTTGAAATCAATATATCTTAAATTATGTGTTATGTCTCAAAATTGGTTGAATCTATTGCAACTCCAACGTGTGACTCAAAATTTGTGACTAAAATGTTTAGTAAGATCATATTCCCTAGGTTTGGAGTTCCTAAGTATATGGTAAGTGATGTGGGCTCCCACTTTGTGAAAACACATATTCAATCACTATTGAGGTATATGGAGTGAAACACAATGTTGTGATATCCTACCATTCCTAGTCTTCTAGTTAGGTCAAATTATCCAATAGGAACATTAAGAAAATCCTAGATAAGACAGTGGGGAAGTCTAGAAAAGATTGAGCTGCCAAGAAAGATGATGCCCTCTGGGCATATAGAAAAGCTTTTGGACACCAATAGGGTTCACTCTCTTTAATCTGATTTATGGAAAGTCTTGCCACCCACCCTCGGAGTACACAAGGCCTTCTGGGCAATCAAATATTTAAACATGGATTCAGGCTAGCATGAAATAAAAGATTCCTGGGCTTATAAAATATGGTTTCATTTTTATGAAACTGTTAGATTGTATAAGGAAGAATAGAAATGTGGCATAATTCACACCTTATGAGAAAGATGTTAAGGAGGGACACAAAGTCCTACTATTCAATTCACTCATAATAGTTTTTCCTCCTAGTCAACTCTACTCAAGATGGGAAGGTCCCTTTATAGTGGTAAGGATTTATCCATCTAGAATGATGAAACTATTTGATGAGAAGGCACACACCTTCCCTATCAATGAACAGAGACTTAGAAGATACTATGAGGATGAAGGATTCACCAAGATGGATGATCTACAACTCTCTAGCCCACAAATGCAAAACTAATAACTATCGAGAGTCAAGATAATGAATAAAATAAGCACTCCTTAGGATGAAAATCATGAAATTTTAAAATGTCTATGGTTTCTTTCTCATGATTTTACTCCTTAAAGTTTAAATTTAAATTTTATGCTTTTTCTTTATGAATTTTGTAATTTTTATACACAAGTAGTAGTGTGAATAGAACATATTTAACATAGTTGAATAACATATATTTGATTGGTCAAGCGATAAATGTAAGTAGTATAATCATCATTTGTTATCAACATGTTGCACAAACCAATGGTGTTTCCACAAATCTAGTGTTTTCATCAGTAGATGAACACATGTCACCTTTAATTGGTTGATGTAACCAGAGTCTTCATTAGGACATGAAGTCAAGTGATCATCATTAGATGAAGTCTAATTCTTTAGTGGTGGATGGAGTTGAACTTCCATCTATGCTGACACTTCCATCGGTAGAGGTATGCAACTCTACCACCAAAGAGGAGTTTTTGTTTTTTCCATCCATGAATGGCCAATGAAATTTAATAGGTAGCCTCCTATGAATGAACTAATAAACAATGAATATTACACCCATGCCACTTAACCCCATGCCTATATAGGTGATTGGCATGATTAGGGCTAAGATGTTCAAGGCTCTAGTTGTCAAGCAAGCTCCAAGTCATAACCTAATTTATTTTGATTCAACTACTCCCTTCAAAGGAAATTCTCATCAATCATGAGCATCATCGACTCCCCTTAGTTGTGTTTGTTGTCAACATCCACTCATCGATCATCGGTTGGCATCCCTGACAAAAATATCCCTTGCCATCACCATGCATGCCACACATCGAGGCGAGAAACATATTACAATCTTCCCAATTCCATCACTACACAGATGAGGTTGCACCAAAGTACATGATGAACTAAAATTCTTCTTGGTCACCACCACAAGGGTGATGCTAATGGATGAATTCTCTTAAATAGGGTGATATTCGTCACCGACCACCATCAAAGGATCGTGTCGTTAAGGACATTACCAACTATGGAATCATTATCAGTTTGTGTCTTAACCTAGTGATGATCATTTTAATAGATCCTCAAATTTCGTCAACGGATGCATTCCCTCAAGTAGTGATTCCCTTGGTATAAAGTATTGAAATTCCATATGTTTGTGCTTCACGTGACTTGCACATTTGCTGACTAACAATCATCAACTACTAATTTCCTTCAATCTTGGATTCTCACCAGTTCTGATCGATTATCCTTTTTTATTACTTGATACCATCCATTACGAACATTGAGTTTATTCAATTCAAGATTATATGTGACTTTCATTGGTAATTGACACCCCCAGCTACAAAAACCCTTTTCATTTGTTGTTTTCTTGCCCCAATTTTTCATCACGTGCTGAGTAGTTCAACAACCCATAGTTTGCATCAGTTGTTGAACCCTATTTCAATTAGCATTATATTTTCATCAATAAAGATCTTCAACATATTCTTTTATAACCTCCATCAATTATACAAATACATATGGTTTCTGGGAATGGGGTTTAAATGATTAATGAAAACTCTCCCCTTTATACCCTAGTTATCAAATCTATCATAGCTATAAAATGTCAGTGTACAAATAACATAAGAAGTGATAAAAGTTATACCTTTTGTGTACACTAGTTATTTGAAGAACTTGATCTTCTGGATCTAGATCCAGGTTGGCCACCAAGAAAGTCATATGGATCATTAATAGATTCAGATTGGCTACCAAGATATTGCACAATTATCTTCTTCACATCAACTTATTGTCATCTTATGGAATAGCTTCTCTAACCGTCCACATACATGTCTCGACCTCTAATTTGTCCATGTGTATGAGGGAGAATATGGCACACCACCTTGGCTACCAAGTTGAAAAGGAACATGAGTTGTTGACGTGCTAGTCATCCTAAAACTCCATTTCTTTTCCAATCGTGGACATCAATCCTTTAGGTGTCTTCCTCTCTCTCTCTAAGAGAGATATGATGGTCAACTTGTCTTACAAGTTGTATCAAAAGATGCATGCAACCCTTTGGTACGTACCCCCTTTATTTAGGAGATTCATGGGCTTGGAAAACCCTAATTCTAATCCTTTTCCCAATCATACCAAAAATAGTCCAAGCCAAAAAACTTGAACTAGAATTCTGATCGGAAGATCAGGTTACATGATTGGCCGATTAGGGTTCTGTTGGGACTCAAAAAGCATTCTTTCAACCAACCATGTTACCTGATTAGACAATTAGGTCAACTCAGATCCAGATTTGAATTGTTTTCCAGTTTGATACTTTCCCTATAGAATTCTAAACAACTATTTAGGTAATTTGATCGGATGATCGAGATAATCCATTATAAAACTTAGTCAAACAACTAACAATCAATTGATCCATTGACCTGACCAATCCGGTTGTCCTACCAAACATTCCACTCATTTGATCTGACATGAAATCAGGTTGTTAGTGATTGAAAACTAGTGAAATTGTATGTTTGATTGCAAACTTCAAATTCCCTTATGCATCCGTATGCATGTGACTCGCTAATTTCCTGATTACAATGGTAGTGATGTTCAAAACAACTCAAGAAAATATTCATGTATAGCCACACATCATTGTCACCTAAGTAATAGGAATGAGTTGCAGAACAACTACAACTTGTAAAGTGACCAATGTTTCCATGATCATATAATATCTTTGTCGCATATATCCAGATTTAAATTGAGTCATAGAGCATTATTGTCTCGGTATTCAATTTATGTTCCTTGAACTAGAGCACACTATATAAGATATTGTGAGCTCAATATCATATATTTGCTCACATTAGAATTGTTATGCATTTCATAATCTTGCTTATCAAGTGGTTGGGATATCACTCTAGAGGAGGGACAATTTCATCTACATCGCTCACAATATTCCCCATGTGTCACATCGTATCTAGTCACCACCTTTTTGGGAAACCCTCATCTGGAAATCATGTTGGACTAGTATCAAAATATACAAAACAACATGTCCAACTATAGAGACTTTAGGTCTAAGGATCATAGTAATGATTCTCACATTGAGAAACGACTCTTACATGTCATTACATGACTTTTATGTGTCAATATTAAGGTGGGTTTGTCCAATATAACTTTTTCTCAAACAAGTACCCATGCATTTGAGTTGACAACCAATACCGTGACTATAAAGACATAGTCATCACTCACCATGCATGCTACTCTTTTATATTATTGGCTTCTTATACTATCCATGGTAATAATCAACTAGGTTCATAACAGGAATGAGTACACGTACTATGCATATAGTTTCATGCTTAGGTCCTCAAACCAAACCATTTGCCATCATATTTTTACATTCTTTGGACATTATTAGGTTTATTCATTATCTTAATATTAAAACAAACATAATGAGTGGTATTGCCTTAAATAATAATCAATTCAAGTACCAAGTATCCCCATTAAAATTATCATGCGATGACTCTCAGGACATACTATTGGATATCGTTTTTGGACGACGGGGATGGTTAGAGGAATAATAAAAAAATCTTCCCTTCATACTCAGTTGTTGAAATCGTTGTCGCTAAAACTTGTTGGTGAACATAAGACATATGAAGGGACAAAGGTGATACCTTGGTGCATTCTAGTTTTCCAACAACTAAACATGTCTTATGCCAATGAAGAACATAATCTTATGGATCTAGATTCAAAACAACCACCAAGAAATCTGGGTACATCAGATGAAAAATATTTGGATTGGCCACAAATATGTAGCATAGTTGTTGTCTAGTGGAACAACTTCTCCAAGCCTCACAAGTTTTCCATGGCCTCTATTTCATCGACACAAATGAGGGACACTGTGGACCTTGGTCACCAAGTGGAAGAGGAACATGGTTGTCAAAATGCTAGGTGTCCTAGAACTTTCTTTCTTCTCCTATATTGGGTAGAACTCCTTAGGGTGACTTCATGTATCCAAAGAAAGATGTTTGACAACCAACTTCTCTCATGAGTTGTCTCATAAGAATTTTGTAGCACCCTTAGGGATGTGCCTCCTTTAGATGAGAGATTCATCGGTTTAGAGTAACTTGATTCCAGTCCCTTCCCTAAAAGCTATCCCAACAATAGTTTAATGCTAAAATACTTGGACTGATTGTGATCGTCTAATCAACTTTTCTAATCAAATGATAACAATCCCTGATTGTCTGATCGCATTTCCTGATATATTGATCATAATCCTTTATTTCTTAATCATGTTATTTTGATGGCCCGATCATGAAAGTTCAGATCTAGATCTGATTTGCATTCCAATTTTAGACTTTCCCTATAACATTGTGGTCGTCTGATCAGGTTTCCTGATTGGCCAATCACATATGTCCAATGGAAATCTAGTAGACAAATTGACAATCAATTGATCCATTAACCCAATAAATCTAATCAGATGACCAAACATTTTGGTCACCCAATCAGAGGGTTATCATCCTATTATGATTTAGAACCATTCTAATTGTATGTTTTATTTTGAACTTTAATTTCCTTATGCACCCTTACGTGTGTGACCTGGTAGGTTCCTAATTAAATTGATAGTTATGTTCAGAACATGCAAGAAACGATTGTTGTATAAATGAACATATTTTTCTCCCAAGTAGTAGGAATGAGTTTGAGAGCAACTACAACCTATCAAGTGAAAATTATTGCCTGACCATATAATCCCTTTGTCATAGATATCCAGATTGAAACAAAATCATGGAATTTCATCCTATCAACATTCAATCTATGTTCTTTGAACTAGATTAAACTCTTCAAGTTAATATGAGATCAATATTATATATTGGATCACATGAGAATGGTCATATATTCCAAATTCTTGCTTATCAAGTGATCAAGATATCACTCTAAAGGAGGGAAAATTCCATCTACATCGCTCAAAATATTTTTGATGTGTCTTATTAGACACAATCATCACCATTTTAGCAACTATTGTTTCAAAGTAATGTTGGGCTAGTGCCATAGTACATAGAGAAACATGTGTTATTGTAGTGACTTTCGACTAAGGATCACAATCACCACTTTCACATTGAGATATGACTTTAAAATGTCAATACATGTCTACCATGTGTCAATCTCATGGTGGATATGTCCAATACAACTTGTTCTCTAACAAGTACTCGTGCATCTGAGTTGATACCCAATATCATTACTAAAGAGATGTAATCATCATCACTATACATGCTAGTCGTGTGTATAATCATTATACTATACTCTCTACAATAATAACTGACTAGGGACATAAAAAGAATTGGTACTTTTATTATACATATGATCTCATGTTTAGGTCCTCAACCCAAACCACATGTCATTGAGTTAAAATATTCTTATGACATTATTAAGTTTATTATACATGATGTCTTTTGAGAGATATAACCACTAGTCTCCCACTTGCACTAGAACTAATCACTCATGAACCTAAGTCCAATCGATCTAACATGGCCATCATGTCTCTGCTATGAAAGTGCTTTAGTTAGAGGATCAACAACATTACTTTTAGTTAGTACTTTGCAAAGCTTTATATCTCATTGCTATATGATCTCATGTATAATGTCTAAGTATATGCTTGGCATGCTGATGTGATTTAGGTCCCTTAGTTTGAGCAATATCTCCATTATTTTTGTAGTAAAGCTCTACTGCATTTTCAATGGATGGAACCAACCCAAGCTCACTAATGAATTTTTTGATCTATATTGCTTCCTTTGTTGCACTAGAGGCATCAATGTACTCAACCTCTATCATAAAATCAGCCATAGTCTCATGCTTGGAAGTTTTCTAGCTAACAACTCTATAGTTTAGGCAAAACACAAACCATGATTGTGTTAGATAATTGTCCTTATTGGTTTGGAAGCATGCATAAGTGTAACCTTATTGATTAATGCATATTCAACTTAGTTTTAGCCACTATTTTTTGGCCTAGTTTTGCACTCAAATCTCTCATATACCCCCTGAATCTACTCAGATATAATTTTCCTCAGTTTCAGATGATTATTTAGAGTTTTGATCAAATCCATTGGTCACCATTGTAAGATTAAGCATCACACTATGTGTACCAACTAGGAGATGGTGATCCTGATGGATGGCCAATCCCTTCATCAGAAAGCATCCTCATCAGCTAGAGGATTCATCAACGTAGGCCCATCGACCCATAGCAATAACCCCAATGTGGGGGTGGGTTTATTCCAAAAGGCTACGACCGCAACAAGTGTCACAGTTGCGACAGGCATATCGATCACTACTGACGTTGTGACCACAACACCTAAAGATGTCGCGACTGTAACACCAAAATATGTCGTGACCGCAATGACAAAGGATGTCATGACCAAAACCCCAAGATGACGTCGTGATTGGGACATGGTTGTAATCGAGACAGATGTCATGAATATAGCAAAACTCACAATTGCGAGAAGCGTCACGACCAATGCAACTAAGTCGATGCTCGTCAGATCTATGTCTATAAATAGATGACTCCCTCCTTCATTTGAGGGATCACTTCTACTCCACGATGTCTAGAGGCTTCCACTCTTTGCCCATACAAGGAAGATGATCAACCGCCACCAAATACTACCTTCGTGGTGTCCTTGATACTCTATCATCTCCTTTCCATCAAGATCTATCTCCTAGCCACAAAAGTGGTGGGCTTTCAGACCTACAACACCCTCCACCATCAGCCATCTATGACTCCATCTCCAATGACTAAGAGAATGAGAAGAGAAGGAAGAAGGAAAATGAAGATCATCCTCGGCTGCCTTGGTGTTCTTCCCCTCCTTGTCCAGATCTGCCCCACCATTGTGTAGAAGGTTGTTTCTCCATTGAGCCACGACCATATCTTCACCATGACCATGGTGGAATCTTCCCTTTCTCTTGTTTTTTTGTTTCTATCATGAGGAGCGAGTAGTCTATTTCGTTGGGGTGTAAGGACTAGCCATGCTGCCCGTGCTTACATGTCCATTTTATAACATTCCATGGCTTGTATATAACTTTCCATTTCATTATTAATCATTTAATGTGTGCTTTGTGGAATGATCACCTCCTTTGCATGATCGATTATATTCCTATATTGAGAGAACTTCAATACTTAGGATATGAATATCAATTAACATGGTTGATGCCCAAACAAGTACTTCTGAAGGGATATCTCTTGAGTAGTAAGTGTGTGATCTATGTGTAACAAGACATCGAGCCTATGAGATGCTTACGCAAACTTTATTTCCTAACGGATTGTTTTCTTACTCCATTCGAATAGTTGTATCTTGCATGGATGTATTTTGGATGTGTTTGCATGTGTAGTTGTGGTGAAACTTGATTCCACCCCAGTGATTCCCATCATCAATCTAAACTCAGTGTTAATCCCACTCTTCTACTTTCCTTACAATTAGTTTAACTAAATCCAAATAAACTCTTTGTTCTAAATATTAGTCTTAGTTGATCCAGATCCGACTAGTAAGATTCTTTAAAATGTTTTCCCTTGGGATTCGATCCATAACTATACTGTGATAAGACCCGTACGCTTGCGGGTGGTACTATTGCACAAGGTTTTAGTAAAAACTTAGGGATTTTAGCTTTAGGTGGATTGGTTAGTGCAGTAAAAGCCACGTTACTTATACAACTAACTCTTCATCACCTCTATAAATTAGGAATTTATCCTTAGTTCTTCTCATGTAGTAGATAATTTTCCTTTTTAGTTTGGAAGCTTGCATTAGTTTAACCGTCCACAACTAACTCTTCATCACCTATATAAATTAGGATTTGATTCTAAGTTCTTCTAAAGTACTTAAGGGTGTTCTTTATATAAATCCAATGACCATAACACTATTTGACTGATACCTGCTTGTCATTCTCAAAGCATATGAGACATCTTGGCATGTACATATCATTGCATACTTGATAGATATAATATTCGAGGCATATGGAATCTTACTCATCATGTGTGTTTACCCTTCCAAAAGATCTGGGACATTGAGCTCTAGAGAGACTTATTCCATGAGGCATGCGTAAGCTTCCTCTATTAGAATTTTGCATGCTAATCCTCTGTAGCACTTTGTCAATGTATGTACTTTGTCTTAGGCTAAAAAACCTTCTATATGTATCTCTATAGATCTTGATCCCTAGAACATAAGATGCTTCACATAAGTCCTTAACGAAGAAGGTAATTCCCAACCATCTTCTAACCAACTATAGAGTAGGTATGTCATTTCCCATCAATAGTATATTATCTACATACAATCTAAGAAATGCAATCTTGCTCCCACAAACCTTCTTGTAAACACAAGGTTCGTATTAATTTTGTATAAATACTAACTTGTTGGATAGTCTCATCAAATTAAGATTCCAAATCTGAGATTCTTAACTCAACACATAGATTGACCTTTGTAGCATACATACTTTATTAGCTTAATTTGGAGTGACAAAACCTTTAGGTTTTGTCGGTTACACATCTTCTATAATATTCTCATTAAGGAAAGTAGTTTTAATGTCAATTTGCCAATCACATAGTCACAATAAGTTGAAATGTAAAGTATGGTCTTAATAGATTTGACCAAGTCAATGGGTGAGGAAGATTCATCATAGCGAACACCTTGAACTTGTTTGAAACCTATCACAGCCAACATAACTTTATAGGTTTGTACCTTGTTGGTATACATGGAGTCCATCTCAAATCTCTTGGCCTCAAGCCATTTCATGGAATTTAGTCCATAAACAACCTCATTGTAGGTAGTTCGCTCATCATCTTCAATGACTAACACATCACCTTATCCAATCACAAGAAATCCATGTCTCTCTGGCTCAAGACATGTCCTACTAGACCTTCGATGTTATTGTGTTACCATAGGGACTTAAGGTTCCACAACCATTTTTGGTTCCTCTTATTCCTTATCTACCCCCATTGATATATTGTCTCTTTTTGGTCTAAAACTTCTTTGAATTCTATTTTCCTCCTGCTGATTCCTCTAGAAATAAAATCCTTTTTTGAGGAATACAACAATTCTAGAACAAACATGTTGTTGTCAAATGAAATACAAAATACTAATCCTTAGTTTCCTTAGGTTATCCAACAAAGATACACCTAATCTGGGTCCAAAATTTCATAGAACTACTTCTTGACATAATATTTACATCAAAGCTTTCATAAGAGACATATTGGGACATTTCCCATTCCATATCTCAAATGGTGTCTTTTCAATGAATTTGGAAGATACTCAGTTACATCTAAACATGACAGTTTCAATATAGCATACCCCCAAAAGGAAATCAAAAGATTAGCTAAACTCATCATTGATCATACCATGTTTAACAAGGTGTAATTCCTTCTTTCTGACACACCTTTATTTTGTTGTGTTCTAGGTGGATTCCATTGTGATACAATACCACATTCCCTTAAAAAGACCTAAAACTCTTGTTTTAAATGTTCACCACATCATTCTGATTAAAGTGTTTTAATTCTTTTTCCAAGTTGATTTTATACTTTATTTATGAGTTTCTTGAACTTCTAAAGGATTCCAATTTGTGTTTCATAAGACACACATATCATAATTTGTTGAAGTCATCAGTAAAAGTGATGAAGCATTGATATCCACTCCTAGAACTTGTGCTAAAAGGTTTGCACACATCAATATGTAAGAGTCCTAATAAATCACACACTCTCTCATTATTTCTATAAAAAATGAATTAATCATCTAACTCAATAAATAAGATTCACATGCCTATTTTTTCAAAATCAAAAGAGTACAAATAAACATCTTTGTGGAGTCTAGAAATGCACTTCTCATTTATGTGCCCTAGATGTTAGTGCCAAAAATATATAAAAAATTTGAGTCAACGAGTCTTAATTCTTAGTAATTATGTTGTATACATGCATCTTAGGATCTGACAAATAAAGACCAAAAGACATAGAGACACTGCCATTAAAGATCTCATCTTTAGAAATGGAAATTTGACCCTTGTTTATTAGAAATTCAAAACCATTCTTGTCCAAACAAGATATAGAAATAGTGTTTCTATTCATTAAAGGTATGTAATAGCATTTCTCTAATTTTATACTAGAACATTGGGTAGAGATAAAAAAATAGGTTCCTACTATACTGTAGCAACTCGTGCTCTATTTGCAATGTGTATTTCCACCTTTCTAGTGTTCAAACATCTACTTCTTTTTAGATCCTGAATATTTGGGCATATTTGAGATCCACATCCGATATCCGATACCCTTGATGAAGAAGTAGATAAGATTATTTCCATAACATCTATAGCTGAAGTGGAGATCTCTTTCTCCTACTTCTTAATCTTCACTCCATTAAGGGAGAGAGGGAAATTTCTTTTCTAGTATCCAGTATCGTGACAATACTGACAATTGCCTCTCTTAGCCGGTCCTCCTTTTGCCTTAAGTGAAGAATACTTCTGTCTATTTTTAGGCCCTTTCTTATCTTTTCCTTTGCCCTTAGACTTTTCTTTTCTTTTATTGGCCATCAAAATGGAATTGGGATTATCTTTCACTTTCCCCTTAGTTGTTCTTAACATGCCAAGTAGCCTTATCGATGACTTATAAAAAAAATTATGTTGTAATTCTTGAAAAATTGTTTAAAAGAATTTGGCAATGATTTCCTAATCACATCTATGGCCAAATCTTTACCCAAAGGAAATCTTGGTCTTTCAAGATTTTCCACATACCCAATTAAATTGAGTACATGTGGTCCAATCAGATCACCTTCTGCCATTTTGCACTTAAACATCACCTTGAACCATCATACCTTTATTGCCTTGCTTGTTATTCATACATATTTTTTAGATGTGTTATCTTCTAAATAACATCCATATTTCCATGTTTATTTAGAAACTCATGATCCATGGATCATAGAATGATGCATTTTATATCAATAACATCATTGAAATGCTTCTTGTGAGCTTCCTTTATGGCTCTAGGTGCATTCAGAGTTGTATGAGTATTTATGTGTCCATGACATAGGCTTATGCTCATGTGTGAGAACAATTCTCAATGTATTGAAGCTGTCGTTAAAGATATTCCCATTGAGTTTCTTTTTCTCAAAGACTGATTGCAGTGAAAAATGATTGGTTATGTTTTATAAATAAGATATCTTTCACGAGACATTATATTGATTTGAAAATTAAATTGATTTCAAAAATATGATTTGACAAAATTATTTTAGGCTTTTATTAATTATTCCCTCACTATTTATTCAAATTAATGGCCCTCCCTATTAATTTAGAAGATTACAACGAACAATCATCTAGTGAGATAATATCCAATATACATTAAGTCATGAGTCTGTTAGATCATTAACCACTTAATTATTAAGGTAGGTAGAAATTACCAATTGCATGCTGTAATGACCACATTTGTGCTTAATTGGTAAACTAGGGTTTACCTGAATGATTACATGCTTGATTGGATTGAACATCGTTTAGACTTGATTAATGATAGTAGGTCAATTGTGATGTTTCAAACCTAAGAAGAAACTCTAACTATGATTTTAGTTTGAAGAATTAGGGTTTGAGAAATGTAAACATTAATCGGCAAAAATTAGGGTTTTGATAGTACATGAATGTGGAATTTGACCAGGATAGTAGTGTGGTAAATGATTTGTAATATTTTCTAAATTTTTTTTATTTAATTTAATTTTGGATATGATATGTATAACTCAATCATGCATATTGGAGAAAAATTTCAGAATATTTGACTGTTCTTTGAATGTGATTCTCGATCAAACTATACTTTGACCAAAATGCTGCCAGAGTGCTTTTCATCAGTGTAGTGTTTTATTTTTATTTATTTATTGGTAACTCCAAATGATCTGAAATTTTAAATAGAGATCTAAAACTCAATAATAAACATCATGTAAAACTTTGATAATTTTTGGATGTGTTTAGACCTTATCAGTAGAGGAATTACAATAATATTTTTATGACAGAAAATTCAGCGGAAATAAGAAAAAGTATAGTGAGGGGTCAATGTGCAATTAACCCAAGCAGCTCAATTGCTCTATATGGTCAACCTAACACATAAGGAGCTCTCATAATTCGTTATTCAATCCAGAGAAATGAAATCCTAGAGAGAGAGAGTTAGGGCTTGAGATGAGAAATTGATGGAGATGCTGACCTAGGGTTTTGCGGTTTGAGGAATGATGAAATCATGTAAGTTTAGCTTCTTTGGATATGGTTTCATGGTGAATCTTCTCTCACATGTCCAAATTCTGTCCCTTCTCTGATTTGATCCAAACTGGTGTCAAAACTTCCCCATTTCTCACTCTTTCTTCGTAATCCCTCATTTTTACGATTTCCGAGTAGAAAGGAAGAAGAATTGGGTGAATTGCTAGGGATTTGTATGGATTTGATATTTTCAGATATGGGATACGTTTTTAAGGTGTTTTCACACCTTAGGGAGAGTGGGAAATTCCTTTAAACAATATATTGCACGAAAATTGGTTAAATCAACCATAATCTTTAATTGCATAGTATGCGACTACAAACTCTGAATTGTCTATTTGTTCTAAGTTGTTGCAAAATGATATGAAATGAATTATTCCTTTGTTTGAATGAATTTCAGATGATAAAACCATATTATAAATGTATACAATGCATTCTAATGAGAATTCCCTAAGTATTCACAGAGGTTATAAGAGTAAACTGAAATATAGGGAATTTGTCTATGACTGAAATTTGTTGTATAAGTAAATAGAGAAAGTTGCTTATCTAGATCCCCTTAGTTTTGAATGATTGTTTATCTAAATTAATAGTACATATATGTCATATACTATCTTGGATTTCATTTAAAGTGAGTAGTGTTTGTTTGGCATCTCAGTAAAGAGGGTGAAACCCTAGATGCGAGGAAAGTTGGATATTTGTGAATAGATATCATGAAATCCATTTGAAGGGAAATTCTTGACATGATAGACTTTATTTATTCAATGTTATTATTGATGCATGATATCCCAGTGAATGGCATGGAAACCCAAATTCAGCTCAGTTCCAAGGTTTCATACATATATTGATTTTATATGATATGTTGATAGTAGTCTTTATTCAGTGAATGTTTATGTCGCATGAGATCTTTATGGGAGCCATGGGAATAAGTTGTTGTCTAGTGATAGGTGACAAGATGTGTGATGGCCTTGTGAGCCATGAGAATACTTGTACAACTAGTGAAATGAATACATTGGTCTAAGGACCTATAGGTAATTGTTACATGTTACAGAGGTAACAATGATATGTGATGATCTAAGGGTTTGAATACCCAGATCCAGTAATTATGATATTGATGTGAAGGGATGAGAATTCCCAGTAATGTGATAAGGGATTGAGATCCCAGGTATCATGTGTTGTAAATATTTGAAAAGTATGTGATAGATGTATTACACCTTTCTTTGTAGCATTTGTTGTGATTAA
The DNA here is from genome assembly GCA_963693085.1 of Alisma plantago-aquatica. Lineage (NCBI taxonomy): Eukaryota > Viridiplantae > Streptophyta > Magnoliopsida > Alismatales > Alismataceae > Alisma > Alisma plantago-aquatica. The sequence continues at coordinate 1,139,619,887 of OY856411.1, forward strand.
ATGAAACCCTAATGGTAGGGCGTTCAATGAATCAAGTATTGTGACATCAATGTTCTCAGTTTTTATTAATAATTCTTGTCATGATAAGTAATTAACTCTTAATTGAGTTATGAGATGTACAACTCAAGATTTGGGTTGATATGCACGTTATTTGAGAAATTACAGATAAGTTGTAGGTGCTACTGATGATTACCCATATGTCAAGTAATTAACTCTTACCAGTGTAAATAAGATGATAAATTGCACGATTCTAGTGTGTATGTGCCAAGTGGACATGTAATCTATTTATTTAAGAATTTTAGTGTGTCTGCATGTATAGTATGTTGATTACTCAGTATATTATAGTGTTTTGAATATACTGCTCTGCCAAGTTTAGAATGATATACATGTTGTATTATAACTTCAAATAAGTAGACGTGACACCATAGAGATACCAGAGTCAAGTATAAGTAAGAGAAGGGTACAATGTAACGTAGGAACCCTGAACACCGTAGAACCCCTATGTGACGTCTGCGCCTTAGGGGTGAAATGACCTAACCCTGGTAGTGTCCAGTATACGGGGGTCGGAACATGCTATCAGGTGGCATGGGGGACGAAGCCCTAGTGGAAGTCTCCTTAAATTATAGTTTGTAGTGTCCAATATCAACCAGAAGTCCAGGTGGCACTAGAGTATAGAAAAGCCAAGAGGTGGTTTGACTCTCTGCCTGTGTGCACAGGTTAGAGGAGGAGTCCAGTTTAGGCCAGAGAGCCATTTCCCTATTGCAGACCAGGAGAGTAGTCAGACTTATCATTTCCCGGGTGTGTTCGCTAAGTCTTGTACGGTGTGATCATAGTGCACTATGAATCTTCATATGTATAGTACACTGTATATGATTAGGGCATAATAAAATGAATGAGAAGTCAAACAAGCGTGTACAGTTATTCAATTATTCTGTGTATGTTTCTGAATTATTAGTTCTCTTTATGATGAATCAAGGATTTCATATATTGATTCACTCTTATAGATATTTAGAGTATCCTGCCATATTTATGATTGTCAATTATTACACTCTTTAAAGCTTACTACTGTTATAATTGATATCAATTTCTCAAAAGTATATCTGTAATTATATCAGTGCTTTAAACTATTTCTTTGAAGTACTCATTCACTGAGTGAGTAGGCTCACCCCTCTACTCACAATTTTTAGGGAAATCACATGGACTTGAAGAAGATATCATTGCATCAGAGTAGATCTGCCACAAGAGTTAAGTCTGAGTATAGTTAAGTTCAGTCGGTCCTTGTCACTCTAGGTCCTTGTATAGATGTGAGAGAGTTGTAAATGATGTTTGTATCTTTGTTTCCTTAATAAGAGAGAATGCATTTGATTGTCATGTCGTATGTACATGGAAGTGTGAGAAATAGAATGAATGTATGGATGTGTATCATTAATGTTGAGATCATATTAGAGTAATCAAGGTTTAATTCTCTTATAAAGTTTGTTTATGTGCTTCAATGTGAGAAAACAAAGAGTTTGAGAAAGAAGAAAAAGTTAAGGGTGATCTTTGTATTACAATAAATCCTCAATTTATGCCCTAATCTCATGATTAATGGTAATTATGAGATTGGGGTGTAACAACTTGGTATCAGAGCTTAGGTTGAGTTATCAAGAACCATGAAGTTAGTAAGTCAGAGTCATACATGTGGTAGATAGGAGATGTTATGATGTTAGCTCTGGGGATTTGAGTATTTAGATATCCTGGCCCGGTATATGAGTACTTGGATAAACCAGTATCAAGCTAGTCTGTCTATTCTTTCATGTATACCCTGCCCAGGTATATAGTGGAAGGATAGTATAGAGAGGAACCCTAGAAATATTAGGGTTAGAAACAAGATAAGGAACATGAATGAAGAGCATAAATATATAATGAGATAGAACTTTCATTTCATATTGTTGTTTTATTGGAGATGAATAGAAAAGCTCTTATATGTTTAAATTCAGATATTTAGTATTTTGAAATATATATGGGTCTTTAAAATTTGTTGTACACTATGCAGTTGTAGCATTTATTGATTACATTCTTTGTATCAAGTAGACTAGAAATTATCTTTGAATGAGCTTTCCTAAGTTGATAAGTTTTCTTCTACACATTTGTGATGAATAGGAGTTGAGTAATCCTGAGTAGCTCTTAACTTCAGGACTGCAGGTTCAGCCTAGTCCGGCTAGTAGGATGCATTACTAGGATCTAATGACTCCTATTAGTAACATAACAATAGTAAATTATAGATAGATTAGATCCAAATTCTAGTATTAATGTATATACTCTAAGATTTTGAAGTATAAGGGAAAGACTGGGATAACTAAGAATCAGTTGGAACTGATATATGAGATCCAACTTTGGGGCCTCATATGAGAAACCCTTAATTGGGAATAAAGGAACACGACATAAGGTTCAAATTAAGTTTAATTATTAGTATTATATGAACTCTAAATATGAAATATGGAATAGACATGATAAAAGTATGTAAGGGGACAAGATAATAAGAATCAATCATGAGGAATGGATTATATAACTGAGTACAATGTTTTTATGTACTCCAAAGCAAAGGGAAAATAGAAGAAAAGAGCTAAGTATACAATAAGTACATAGAAGTGAAGAGTCTTCAGAAGAGTTAAAGTGAAGAGAACTATATGAACATGTAAAGCATAAGACTAAGATAAGAAACTTAGTAGAAACAAAGAGAAATGATGAGTTTGATTAAGGAATGAGGGTTATGATATAATTGAGAGCATGGAATGTATATCTTTATTAATAAGTTTAATACGTTCATCCTTACTGCCTTTAGATTCTAAGTCTCTATAGAACAACAAACTAGTTTATGAAAGAAGAACAAAAGTGTAGCTAAATAAATGAATAAGTCATATAAAGGTAGACTATATTCAGGAAGGAAAAACTTGATTGAAAGAGAAACTTTGTTTGACCCATGCATGAGCCGTTTGATTTAAAATGTAGGATATGTAATGTATTAAACATGAGTTGAAACTAGTAGAGAGATTATTGATTTAGAATTTCAACTTCACATTAGTAGAAGGATAAAAGGAAATATATGCAACATGGTGTACTTGATCATACACATAAAAGAAGCAACATGATCATAAGAGAAAACTAGAAGTTAAAGATGACATGTGGAATAGTAGTATATGGTAAGGGGATTATGGAAAGTAAAGAAGCGTTTGAAACATGATGGAGTAATATAGATTATAAAAGAAAGAGGTTTGCGAGATTCAAGAAAGTGCTAATTAGTCAAGTATCCTTGTTGATAATTAATTAAACCTACATATGAGAAATGTATTATTGAATATTTGAAGATAGGGATTCTAAGTCTCAAAATCATCTTCTCTTTCATATCTTCCTTAATGAGAGCAATGTGGGAATGAAGTGATAAGAAAATGAATCATATATGATGCATAACCACCATGGTAGAGACATCTAGTGAATGTAATAATGACACACAATATGATGATGAAACCCTAGCAGGGTAATTGAGAATGTAATCTATCTGAATGGCCAAGTAAGAGAAAGGAAATTTAATCGATAAGATAAAGAAGACTTTAGTAAAACTTGTGAGATCCAAAGTTTGAATTTCAAATTAAAGGAGAAAAGTCACATCACAATAACGTCATGCTTCTGATAAGGACCAAACCCTAGAATGTTTAGAGTTGTAGTAGTTCAAAAGATGTCAATAGTGATTTGACCTTGAATACTAGCATCTCTATAAAGCAAGATCATGAGATTTGCACTATGATACGTAAACTAGCACTGATAGTAATCCGAGGTTTAAAGATAGCTTATCTGAAAGGTAGATAAACAATATGGAAATGATTTGGAGTAAAGAGTAAGATATAAATTTGAAATGTAACAAGTGTGTTTTGAACAAAAGGAGAAATACAATATGAGTGAAGTGCGATATGAGATAAATTCTTGCAGTGATAGCAAGAATGATGAATAATCTATTTGTACCTTGTATGTTTCAATTTCAGGAATGTTTAATCTACATGATTAAAGTGAGAAAGATAAGTAGCAAAAAGTAAGTAGTAGTGAATGAGGAGAGAGATAAGATAAAATAATGGCTTTTAGTAATATGTAAATTTGTTTTTAGAAGTATAATTTGTTGAACGTATATTAAGGGATGTAAATTTGTTTTACATATGATTTTAGTTGTACATGTGCAAGCAATATGTTAATTAAAGGTGTCGGATAGTTGTAGTCATTCATACCAGTAATCCATCTAAGTATTGTACAATTGTAGTATGGTGATATGGGCTGAATAATGATGGAACAAATGAAGGGTTACCCTAAATAAGGTAGTCTTACCTATTCACTCATATGAATAGAAGGGATGATAACCATATTGTATTGATATGTAACCCTAATGAGGTATAGCTTGTTATACCTAACTTTAAAATAACTAAGTGATGGTAATTGGGTATGAATAGTCCTTGAATGAATAATACAATCATGGAGTACTTTGTTACTATTGTTGAAACCCTAGTATGCTATAACCTGATGGTTACACCTTGAATTATGTGTGGTTTCATACTTGAGAATAATATGGAATGTGATGGTAATGCTTCACCTTATGCATCCATGATGCAATGGGGATGTCGTGAGTAGTATTGTACAATTCCTATTGAATCTAGTCTTCCAACTCATGACTACTTTGCTATTTGAGTATCACAATAGTAATATTCAAAACAACATAGTGAACTCTCTTTTGTGACTCAGAGGTAATATAAAATAATAGTACATATTGAGTCGTATGAATTGAGATGGTTGGATTAGATTATCAATGTTGAGGTAACACCTCAAGAGTATGAAAATATTGAAATGGTTTCTTCTCTATCTACTCTATGATTGATTGTGGCATAGAGAATTTGTTTGTTATCATTGAGAACTGTTTTAACATGTTGTGATTAGAAAAGAAATAAAGGAGTTAACGTTAAAAACTACATTGAAGTATAAAATACAAGAATGTAATGAATGTAAGATTTCATAAGCTTAAAATAAACTTTTAATATACTTTGTTTGCATATTTATGTTTTGGGGATGAAACTTTTTAAGGGGGTGAGAATTGTAATGACCACATTTGTGCTTAATTGGTAAACTAGGGTTTACCTAAATGATTACATGCTAGATTAGATTGAACATCGTTTAGACTTGATTAATGATAGTTGACCAATTGTGATGTTTCAAACTTAAGAAGAAACTCTAACTATGATTTTAGTTTGAAGAATTAGGGTTTGAGAAATGTAAACCCTAATCGGAAAAAATTAGGGTTTTCATAGTATTTTATTTTTAGTTATTTATTGGTAACTCCAAATGATCTTAAATATTAACTAGAGATCTCAAACTCAATTATAAACAATATGTAAAATTTTCATTATTTTTGGATGTGTTTAGACCTTATCAGTAGACGAATTACAGTAATATTTTTATGACAGAAAATTCAGGTGAAATAAGAAAAAGTATAGTAAGGGGTCAATGTGCAATTAACCCAAGCAGCTCAATTTCTCTATATGGTCAACCTAACACAAAAGGAGCTCTCATAATTCGTGATTCAATATAGAGAAATGAAATCCTAGAGAGAGAGAAAGAGAGAGTTAAGGTTTGAGAGGAGAAATTGATGGAGATGTTGACCTAGGGTTTTGCGGTCTGAGGAATGATGAAATCATGTAAGTTTAGCTTCTTTGGATATAGTTTCATGGTGAATCTTCTCTCACATGTCAAAATTCTGTCCCTCCTCTGATTTGATCCAAAATGGTATCAAAACTTCCCCTTTTCTCACTCTTTCTTCATAATCCCTCATTTTTAGTGTTTCTGAGTTGAAAGGAAGAAGAATTGGGTGAATTGCTAAGGATTTGATATAGATTCGAGATTTTTAGATATGTGATACGTTTTTAAGGTGTTTTCACACCTTAGGGTGAGTGGGAACTTCCTTTAAATAGTATATTGCATGAAAATTGGTTAAATCAACCATAATCTTTAATTGCTTAGTATGCGACTACAAACCCTGAATTGTTTGTTTGTTCTAAGTTGTTGCAAAATGATATGAAATGGATTATTCCTTTGTTTGAATGAATTTCAGATGATAAAATCATTTTAAAAATGTATACAATGCATTCTAATGAGAATTCCCTAAGTATTCACAGAGGTTATAAGAGTAAACTAAAATATAGGGAATTTGTCTATGACTGAAATTTGTTGTATAAGTAAATAGAGAAGTTGCTTATCTAGATTCCCTTGGTTTTGAATGATTATTTATCTAAATTCATAGTAAATATATGTCATATACTATCTAGAATGTTGTTTAAAATGAGTAGTGTTTGTTTGCTATCTCAGTGAAGAGGGTGAAACCCTAGATGCGAGGACAGTTGGATATTTGCGAATACATATCGTGAAATCCATTTGAAGGGATTTTCTTGACTGATAGACTTTATTTATTCAATGTTATTATTGATGCATGATATCCCAGTGAATGGCATGGAAACCCAAATTCAGCTCAGTTCCAAGGTTTCATACATATATTGATTTTATATGATTTGTTGATAGTAGTCTTTATTCAGTGAATGTTTATGTCACATGAAATCTTTATGGGAGCCATGGGAATAAGTTGTTGCCTAGTAAGAGGTGACAAGATGTGTGATGGACTTGTGAGCCATGAGAATACTTGTACAACCAGTGAAATGAATACCTTGGTCTAAGGTAATGGTTACCTGTTACAAAGGTAACAATGCTATGTGATGATCTAAGGGTTTGAATACCCAGATCCAGTAATTATGATAATGATGTGAAGGGATGAGAATTCCCAATAATGTGATAAGGGATTGAGATCCCATGTATCAAGTGTTGTAAAGATTTGAAAAGTACATGATAGATGTATTACACCTTTCTTTGTAGCATTTATTGTGATTAAATGAAACCCTAAGGGTAGGGTGTTCAATGAATCAAGTATTGTGATATCAATGTTCTCAATTATTATTAATAATTATTTTCATGATAAGTAATTAACTCTTAATTGAGTTATGAGATGCACAACTCAAGATTTTGGTTGATATGCACGTTCTTTGAGAAATTATAGATTAGTCGCAGGTGCTATTGATGATTACTCATATGTCAAGTAATTAACTCTTATCAGTGTAATAAGATGATAAATTGCACGATTCTAGTGTGTATGTGACAAGTGGACATGTAATCTATTTATTTAAGAATTTTAGTCTACCTACATGTATAGTATGTTGATTACTCAGTATATTACAGTGCTTTGAATATACTGCTCTGCCAAGTTTAGAATGATATAAATATTGTATTATTACTTCAAATAAGTAGACGCGACACCATAGAGATATCGGAGTCAAGTATAAGTAAGAGAAGGGTACAATGTAGAAAAGAGCTTTCTAGGAATAATAAAATAATAGACTTAGGAGCCCTTAACACCACAGAAGACCTATGTGAGGTCTGCGCCTTAGGGGTGAAACGACCTAACCCTGGCAACATCCAGTATACGGGGGTCGGAACGTGCTATCAGGTGGCACGGGGGACAAAGCCCTAGTGGAAGTCTCTTTAAATTATAGTTTGTAGTGTCCAACATCGACCAGAAGTCCTGGTGGCACTAGAGTACAGAAAATCCAAGAGGTGGCTTGACTCTCCGCCTGTGTGCTCAGGTTAGAGGAGGAGTCCAGTTTAGGCCAGAGAGCCATTTCCCTGTTGCAGACCAGGAGAGTAGTCAGACTTAGCATTTCACGGGTGTGTCTGCTAAGTCTTGTACAATGTGATCGTAGTGCACTACGAGTCTTCATATGTAGAGTACACTGCATATGATCAGGGCATAATAAAATGAATGAGAGGTCAAACAAGTGTGTACAGTTATTCAATTATTCTTTGTATGTTTCTGAATTATTAGTTCTCTTTATGGTCAATCAAGCATTTCATATATTGATTCACTCTTATAGATATCTAGAGTATCCTGCCATATTTATGATTGTCAATTATTAGACTCTTTAAAGCTTACTGCTGTTATAATTGATATCAATTTCTCAAACGTATATCTATAATTATATGAGTGCTTTAGATTGTTTATTTGAAGTACTCATTCACTGAGAGAGTAGGCTCACCCCTCTACTCACAATTTTTAGGGAAATCACATGGACTTGAAGAAGATATAATTGCATTAGAGTAGATCTTCCACAGGAGTTAAGTCTGAGTATAGTTAAGTTCAGTCGGTCCTTGTCACTCTAGGTCCTTGTATAGATGTGAGAGAGTTGTAAATGATGTTTGTATCTTTGTTTCCTTAATAAGAGAGAATGCATTTGAGAATCATGTCGTATGTACATGGAAGTGTGAGAAACAAAATTATTGTATGGATGTGTATCATTAATGTTGAGATCATATTAGAGTAATCAAGGTTTAATTCTCTTGTAAAGTTTGTTTATGTGATTCAATGCGAGAAAACAAAGAGTTTGAAAAAGAAGAAAAAGTCAAGGGTGATCTTTGTATTACGATAAATCCTCAATTTATGCTCTAATCTCATGATTAATGGTAATTGTGAGATTGGGGTATAACACATGCTATGCAAATCTGGGTTAGATGGTTGCATAAATCCCTGTCAATAAATCATCATATGAATTATATGTCATCTATATGCCTATAGGTGATTAATCCTATTAAGTTCACCTAGTCAAATCCATCATAAGGCCAATACAATAACATATGCACCCTGCTTGGCAGGCCCACATACTTATAATCATACTTCCTCGAGGTAGATGATGAACCACACTGAGCATGCCCACAATAGCGGAACAAGTTTTTCAAGTGTATTGCACTTGGAAGACATCTTCAACATTGATATAAGGATATACGAGATATACACATAGATAGATAGAGAGAGATAAAGACAAACACACATGTATAAATATATATATATATATATATGCATTCCTATGTATGAAATCACCATTACCATACATTATTATACATATCATATGTTGGGTTTTAGGGGAGACAGAGAAGGAAGCAGAAACAAAAATTTTCTTCTCCCAAACCCAGTATAAAGGAATCACATCAATGTATACATAGTAGGAAGGATGGTTTGTAGAGACATACCTTGTCCCGAGGCTTGCTCGGCGACGTTACCTCGCGGCTTACCCGGTCTTCACCTCTGGTCTTGGAGGGTGTCTGTGCAGCTCCTGGTCACCGAGACTGTCGAGATTGACAACTATTCTCCGAGCGGCAGAAGTCTCCCGCCTCTGTAGTAGTCCACACGGACCACCTAGAACTCTGATCGCCTTGTCGCACAAGGCACCAGAAGGAGTTGTATCCTCCTCTCAGCGTACTAGTCACCGACACACTCTCCTACAACCAGTCACTTTTCTACAGTTGTTTTTCCCTTGTTGTGCCTCCCTTATCATGTAGCACTTTCTCGGGCTCTCCTGGTTACCACAACCAGAGAGACCAACAACTTTACAGAGCAACTGGTGTTCTGAGTTGTACTTTGAGAAGCCCCCAATACCCCTATATATATAGGAGGGTCATGGGACAAGGTTCTCTACCCCGGGCAATGCGGGATTAAAGTAGGAGTAGAAGGATTCGAGATTTTCCACAAAACAACTAACTGCGCCAGCTGAACCAATCATTTCAAGCATGAACCGATCGTTTGGGGACCTAAGCCGATTGATTCACACTTGAACTGATCGGTTGGGGCACCTGAGCCGATCGGTTCACTTCTGAAACGATCGGTTCACTGCCCTGGTTAGTTCCTGATTGACTTTTCCTCTTTTGTTTCGAATTGATCCTGTGACGTCGCCAGATTTTCTAAAACTTAATCTGATGTGTGACGTCTAAATTGAAACCCTCACCTCAGCGAGAATCCCAATTTAAACATCCCATATGAGACTAAGAAGAAGAAAATCAGAGGAAGTCAAAAGGAAACGCTCAGTAGCACATGTACATGAACAATAATAAAACCATACACACATGTTCACCATTCAACATATAATTACAACATGAATTGTTACAACATTTGATATTACATATTGAACAGCAAACTCATACATATACACGCACTACATCTAAACAACAGGATCTTAAGACAACAGGTCCACCTGTACATCAGCTCGCCATACAACTCTCACTATCCTGGATCTTCAAGAGCATAACCACAACCTAAACAAAGATTACAAGCGGTACACGTCAGCACAATATTTCAAGAATATTGTACTCAGTACGCCTATGTGTCTTTTTATATACCTCTCATCATATCTTGGCAATAAGATAAAACTAATATACTTGGCAGTAACAGAAGAATATAAGAAAAGCATATACTTGCACAAAGATATTCATTAGCAAAAGAGAACACATATTTTAATCACATTTTCCATTATATATCCATGCATTTTCCACCTGAGGGAATAATGCATCATCTCTGCTACCAACGAGAATGAGATGTAAGGCCTTATGATCTACTACCAAAGAGTTAGATCATTGTACAATGTGATCTGCTACCAAAGAGAATGATCACTTTCCAGCACTATGCTACCAAAGAGAATTAGTGCTTTCATATAATGGAATAGATATATTATGTTTGATGTGTTCATAGCAATAAGTATGGAGAATCAAGCAACATAGCATACAAGAACAATCATTTCAATCAATACCATATGCCAAGTATTTTACTACTCATATAACACAAGCATATTTTTTAATAAGCCAAGTAAGAGGTAATGGCGTACCTTCCAAAGAGACATCCTATTCACAACATATTCCTGATATCAACTATATCCTTGATTAAACCTGATTAAGACAAGATCATGCACTATCATCAGGTTCTTATCATCTTGCATATCATCTTAACCCTAGTTATGTCCATATTAGGGTTTCTCTTATCTCATTATGGTATTCTCATGATTACTTGCATTCTTGTCTTAGAATTATCATACTGATGTCATATTCCAGATTATAGTTCATTAACTGGATATACTCCTGTGTCACATTATCATGTGAACATATTTAACATTATGTCACTTTTATTAACCATCTTAAGATTACATCACTTTTATTAAGGGTGCTCTTCATATAACATGAATTTTGTGTACAAAACTGATCTCAGATCTACATATTATCTTCCAATTACTGATATGAACTTATTCTGTAAATTTTGTCATTTATTGATCGCCAATGTATTTATTGCATTTTATTTAGGGTAATTAGCCCTAATTAGACATATGGAGCAAATTACATGATTTCGTACATTATCATGACCATAACTGACATCATATGTATTCTAAACATTATTATATACTTACTGACATTTTTCCATAATTTTAGGTCTTCGTTTATTATTTATTATACATGAAAAGACCATTATACATCTTACATGATATCACTGTTATTAATGCATCAAAAGTAGGATATTATGCTTCCATCTTGTTGTACTCATTTTTCTGAGAATTTCGATACCTTACTTGTATTTTTCTGATGAACATGCTAATTTCTATTAATTATATACGAGTTGAGAATTTTAGGGATTTTACCTTGTTCGGGCCAATCGCGGGCCGCCACGTGTCCACGTGGGGGCGCAGCTCAAAGCTTGGGGTAGGCGGGCCGGCTGGTTTTCGTCTGCTGAACCGGGTTCAACTGGGTTTGATCCCGCCGGTCCAGGGCTCTCCCTTTTCTTCTTTCTCGCTCTGGTTCTACGCGATCGCGAAGTCCCAGCGGGACTCTTCTTCTGCAGCGCACTCGCCGCCGCCGCCTGGGGCTCTGCTCTGACCTAGGCTGGCTTCTCCTTGTGATTTCCCCATTGCGATCGTAGTGCCCGACGCGAGCATCTCCAGCCGCTCGCCGCCGCAGCGGTGGGGCTCTCCAGTTCTCAGCATGCAATCGTGCATCTCCAGGTCCACCCCCTCACTTCTAAGCTCACCGCCGCCCGCAGTGGTCATAACTGGAGACGATCCCCTTCTTCTTCTGTGAAGTCGATGCCACCTCTAGGCCGGAGTGCTGATGAGAGAGATCCTCCAGGGCCTCCTCACTTGACAGCGACTCCAGGCTCTGGCGCCCGCGAGCTCGCCTCCAACAGTAGTGTCGTGGTGGTGTGCAAGGGGGGGATCCTCTCCCTTCACGTCGTATGTGGAAGCGAAGGCCTCTAGTACCCCATCACACTATCCTTTCAAGGTGACGATGACTGATCCAGAGCTTCGTCTGCTTCAACATCCTTCTGTAGTGCTTGACTCCTATGCGTGTGGGCTCTCGTCCGCCCAAGCTGCCGCTGCAGAGAAGATCTGTGGTGTGCAATCGGCTGCTTACTCCATCCTAACTCATCGACTTCCTCTATGCTCATGAGGTCTACTACTGGGTGAGGGTCAGGGAGGATATGCCTGATGGAAAGCGAGACCAACTGCCCACTCCTAGTCGCACGTCCTCGTCGTGGGTCATGGGCACCCCACATCTCGGTCACAACCACAGGAGGTCGAGGGCAAAATACAACCATGGGATCCAGGTTATACTGTCTAGATCAAGGAGAGCTACAGGGAAATCCATGGACTAGCCCACAACCAGGTCGCGTGACATCATCGGACATCCAAGACTAAAGCTAAAGCTATTGAAATGCACATTATTTCACCAATTTCAAACCTATATGACTTTGTCTAGGGTCCTCTAATCACCACCAAACTTTAACCATAGCTTTACCATACATCAAGGTACAATCCATTCTATTTTGGTGTAAAAACTCAAATATTTAACCATTCAATTAAATTCCTCAAAAAGGGATAAAGTTAAGGATCTTAATCATGATATTAACATAAATCAACAAACCTACTTTGTCAAAACCCTGGAACTCTTAATCTATCTCAACCTTATGCTTTCACTTAAATCATTGGACGTTTTAGGATTCTAAAATCCACTCCATCACATCCTACACACCTTAAAAGATATTCCGTCCTCGGAATTAAGCCCGAAAACCACTTTGTCACATCATATACATCTTAAAAGAACTTTCATCCTCGAAAGTACACCATACTCATACTTCTAGGGAAAACCTTATCTTGCTTTCATCCACATGCAGGAACTATTCTACGTGTAACATATCTGCAAAGGTTACCTAGAATCATGTATCCAAAGCACTATTAGGGGGTTTTACAACCATCTTGGGTACATAAACACTTTGGTTATGTCATGACACATCTCATATATCAGGGTTGCATCCTTATCTTTATCCATGCATTAAGGTTTCTACATCATATTACCATGTTCTAAAGGAGTTAACTAAGATTAACTCGTACATCAAGGTGTCATCAACATTATGTTGTGCTAACTTTCAAACTATATTTTCATCATTATTGAGCACTAAGCTTAACACTTCGTATAACATGTTTCATTTATAGGATATTATTTCATTGTTCATAACAACTTACAACATTTACTAGTGATTTTATCACAAGATTAACCAACACTATCACAATATCATCATTATTAAAGCATATGGTTAACCATCTAAGCATCGATCTCTATTAAACCATTACTAGGTTTCCATCATATCTTGTCTATATACCACGTCTCAAGATCATATCACATCTTACATATATATATATCATGGTTGTGCTAAAACAAACTTATACAAGTGGCTCATCAAACACATAACAAAACTGTATCTAGTCCAACTGAGGTTCTCTTAACCCATATCATGAGGGTAGCATCTTGCCCAGTCTCTCTGAGCTAACTCAACTCAATGAGTATCTCATAACACAACTTCATCTTCCATTTATTAGCCTAGGGTTCTCGGATCACCTCATTGACACTAGTGAAAGCCTTACAAGGTCAAGCCACACAAGCACAAACCAAAGACATGACATGATGCTCTCATCACATGTCTTCTACCCATGGAACATGCTTACCCAAAACTCTCTTATATACACCACTAGATTCCTATGTGGGAAACCACCAACCCGAGCATGAGGCTACACAGAAACTAACATAGCTACCTCCTCCAGGGTCTTGGGCTCTCTCCCTCACCCAGATGGCAGGCACTCATATTAATGTTCACATATACACATATAACTAGGCTCTCCTGTATCTAGGGTTTGGTCCTCCCAAGGACATATAGGGTTCAACATAACTATAAGAATCATGCATAAAGCAACTCAACTCATTCACTCAGGAGTAGTCTAGTTCAGGACGTATCATATCACATATCTCAAAATTCTCATATCTTGGAGTTTAGGTTCTCTAACCTTCTCCCAATGGGTCTCACTCTCTTAGGAGTTAACCCCAAAACTGGTCCTAACACTAGAGGTCCTCCCTCATAAAAGAGATTGAGGCTCTTGCTGACTCACAACCTTGCCTTAGCTTAACATATCTTATCTCATAAAAGCATATTTACATGCATCATCAAAACTTATCTCAAATCCTCAAAACTGAACTTACATCCTCAAAGACAAACATAGATCATCACAAACTATCTTATATCATCTATATAAGACTTAGATCATATCATCAAACTTATTCTATCTATACCATCTATCATATATATCACAAAGGCTCTAGAAATCTAATCTAGAACTACTCTCTCTTCTAAACTGATGTCATTCACTTTCACTTAGGTTACATGAACACCTCCTACCCGTACTTGTGTGGGGACACATTTTTGTAATACATATACATAATAAAATATTATATAGTTTTTCTCCGATAAAACAAGCGTCAGAGAAAACTATCGAGGTTCGATTCGTTTGGAATCAAAAACAAAAACCAGAAACGAGTATCCCACACATAGTAGAGAGTCCAGTGTCATGAAAACTAGTGAAAAGGGTGAGAACAAGGGGTAGACTAGTGTAGCTACTCTAGACAACGTGCACAATATGTCTAGGGTTTCTCTTCCCTTGATGCACGTCATTTCCAAATAGTGCAACGTCCCATACCGCTGCACTACGAGGAAAGAACGACATCTAAGGACTTTCTATACAACAAGCACCAGTCTACACCTAGTTCTCATACATCTAGGTTCTAATCTAGAGGCTAGATTAGATCTAGTCTCTAAAAGACGACTAATCTAACCCTAAAAGATTTCTAAGTTCAAGGTTCTTTGGTTTTGTGTTGCATAATGAGCAAATGTCAGGCTTTGCTATTGTTCATGCTCTGATACCACCTGTGACATCCCCAGATTTTCTAAAACTTAATCTGATGTGTGACGTCCAAATTGAAACCCTCACCTCAGCGAGAATCCCAATTTAAACATCCCACACGAGGCTAAGAAGAAGAAAATCAGAGGAAGTCAAAAGGAAACGCTCAGTAGCACATGTACATGAACAATAATAAAACCATACACACATGTTCACCATTCAACATATAATTACAACATGAATTGTTACAACATTTGATATTACATATTGAACAGCAAACTCATACATATACACGCACTACATCTAAACAATAGGATCTTAAGACAACAGGTCCACCTGTACATCAGCTCGCCATACAACTCTCACTATCATGGATCTTTAAGAGCATAACCACAACCTAAACAAAGATTACAAGCGGTACACGTCAGCACAATATTTCAAGAATATTGTACTGAGTACGCCTATGTGTCTTTTTATATACCTCTCATCATATCTTGGCAATAAGATAAAACTAATATACTTGGCAGTAACAGAAGAATATAAGAAAAGCATATACTTGCACAAAGATATTCATTAGCAAAAGAGAACACATATTTTAATCACATTTTCCATTATATATCCATGCATTTGCCACCTGAGGGAATAATGCATCATCTCTGCTACCAACGAGAATGAGATGTAAGGCCTTATGATCTACTACCAAAGAGTTAGATCATTGTACAATGTGATCTGCTACCAAAGAGAATGATCACTTTCCAGCACTATGCTACCAAAGAGAATTAGTGCTTTCATATAATGGAACAGATATATTATGTTTGATGTGTTCATAGCAATAAATATGGAGAATCAAGCAACATAGCATACAAGAACAATCATTTCAATCAATACCATATGCCAAGTATTTTACTACTCATATAACACAAGCATATTGTATAATAAGCCAAGTAAGAGGTAATGGCGTACCTTCCAAAGAGACATCCTATTCACAACATATTCCTGATATCAACTATATCCTTGATTAAACCTGATTAAGATAAGATCATGCACTATCATCAGGTTCTTATCATCTTGCATATCATCTTCACCCTAGTTATATCCATATTAGGGTTTCTCTTATCTCATTATGGTATTATCATGATTACTTGCATTCTTGTCTTAGAATTATCATACTGATGTCATATTCTAGATTATAGTTCATTAACTGGATATACTCCTGTGTCACATTATCATGTGAACATATTTAACATTATGTCACTTTTATTAACCATCTTAAGATTACATCACTTTTATTAAGGGTGCTCTTCATATAACATGAATTTCGTGTACAAAACTGATCTCAGATCTACATATTATCTTCCAATTACTGATATGAACTTATTCTGTAAATTTTGTCATTTATTGATCGCCAATGTATTTATTGCATTTTATTTAGGGTAATTAGCCCTAATTAGACATATGGAGCAAATTACATGATTTCGTACATTATCATGACCATAACTGACATCATATGTATTCTAAACATTATTATATACTTACTGACATTTTTCCATAATTTTAGGTCTTCATTTATTATTTATTATACATGAAAAGACCATTATACATCTTACATGATATCACTGTTATTAATGCATCAAAAGTAGGATATTATGCTTCCATCTTGTTCTACTCATTTTTCTGAGAATTTTGATACCTTACTTGTATTTTTCTGATGAACATGCTAATTTCTATGAATTATATACGAGTTGAGAATTTTAGGGATTTTACCTTGTTTGGGCCAATCGCGGGCCGCCACGTGTCCACGTGGGGGCGCGGCTCAAAGCTTGGGGGTAGGCGGGCCGGCTGGTTTTCATCTGCTGAACCGGGTTCAACTGGGTTTGATCCCGCCGGTCCAGGGCTCTCCCTTTTCTTCTTTCTCGCTCTGGTTCTACGCGATCGCGAAGTCCCAGCGGGACTCTTCTTCTGCAGCGCACTCGCCGCCGCCGCCTGGGGCTCTGCTCCGACCTAGGCTGGCTTCTCCTTGTGATTTCCCCATTGCGATCGCAGTGCCCGACGCGGGCATCTCCAGCCGCTCGCCGTCACAGCGGTGGGGCTCTCCAGTTCTCAGCATGCAATCGTGCACCTCCAGGTCCACCCCCTCACCTATAAGCTCACCGCCTCCCGCAGTGGTGATAACTGGAGACGATCCCCTTCTTCTTCTGCGAAGTCGATTCCACCTCTAGGCTGGAGTGCTGGTGAGAGAGATCATCCAGGGCCTCCTCGCTTGACAACGACTCCAGACTCTGGCGCCCGCGAGCTCGCCTCCAACAGTAGTGTCGCGGTGGTGTGCAAGGGGGGGATCCTCTCCCTTCACGTCATATGTGGAAGCGAAGGCCTCTAGTACTCCATCACACTATCCTTTCAAGGTGACGATGACTGATCTAGAGCTTCGTCTGCTTCAGCATCCTTCTGCAGTGCTGGACTCCTATGCGTGTGGGCTCTCGTCCGCCCAAGCCGCCGCTGCAGAGAAGATCTGTGGTGTGCAATCGGCTACTTACTTCATCCTAACTCATCGACTTCCTCTATGCTCGTGAGGTCTACTACTGGGTGAGGGTCAGGGAGGATATGCCTGATGGAAAGCGAGACCAACTGCCCACTCCTAGTCGCACGTCCTCGTCGTGGGTCATGGGCACCCCACATCTCGGTCACAACCACAGGAGGTCGAGGGCAAAATACAACCATGGGATCCAGGTTATACTGTCTAGATCAAGGAGAGCTACAGGGCAATCCGTGGACTAGCCCACAACCAGGTCGCGTGACATCATCCGACATCCAAGACTAAGGCTAAAGCTATCGGAATGCACATTATTTCACCAATTTCAAACCTATATGACTTTGTCTAGGGTCCTCTAATCACCACCAAACTTTAACCATAGCTTTACCATATATCAAGGTACAACCCATTCTATTTTGGTGTAAAAACTCAACTATTTAACCATTCAATTAAATTCCTCAAAAAGGGATAAAGTTAAGGATCTTAATCATGATATTAACATAAATCAACAAACCTACTTTGTCAAAACCCTAGAACTCTTAATCTATCTCAATCTTATGCTTTCACTTAAATCATTGGACGTTTTAGGATTCTAAAAGTCCACTCCATCACATCCTACACACCTTAAAAGATATTCCGTCCTCGGAATTAAGCCCGAAAACCACTTTGTCACGGATCCAAATACCAATCCTTGTTCCAATCAAATTGGACAAGTGAAACGAAAAGAAAATTTTCACCAACCTGACTTTCCCAACTTGCTCATTTGGACCTGTTGAGCCAATCAGTTCAACCCTTGAACCGGTCATCTCAACCTATCCTAAGCCGATCGGTTCATCACATGAGCCGATCGGTTCACCAAGTTGAGCTGATCAGTTCATCATATGAGTCGATCGATTGGGAGTGCAGACTGTACAAAATCAGTCAATTGTAGTTTCAATCAATCTGATACTCTAATCAATCAGTCCAACATCTTGAACACTATGATATTGAGCTATCAATTGACTGAGTGTTTAATTGAACTACTAAACTTCTTTAGTAATCAATCTAAACTTCATTTGTGGATAAACTCCTCTTCCAGGTTAAATCCTATGTCTCTGACCTTGCAGGCCCATTTCATGTTGGCAGTGAAAGTCCATAACACTACTGACTTCACAAACAAAGAGCAATGCCTAGTCGCACATTAGTGATACCCAATCGAAAAAGAAAGTTGGAGAACAACTTTCAATCCTTCAATCCATGAATGGTGTTACAGTGAATGTATAATTCCTTTGTCATTGATATTCCGAATGAACTCAAGGCATGGAACATTCATCCTGTCAACGTTCATTCACTTTCTTGATCTCAGAGTAGATTGGAGGAGATACATATGACATCAATATCACATATTGATTCACAAATGTGTGCGCACACCTATCTCAATCCTACTCATCAAGTGTCCATGAATATCAAACTCCCTCAGGAGGGACACATCCCATATCTATCACTTACCCCTCAAAAGACCCATGTGTCAAAGCCACCCAATCATCAAATTTATAACAAAACCATGTTTCAGGACTGCGTTTGATGATGTCAAAGTGTACCCGATGACATGTGTTGAGTGTAGTGATTTCAGGTCAAAGAATCACACTCACCACCATCACTGTGAGAACTGACTGTGACTACCATGTCATGGTTCCATGTGTCAAACTCACAGTGGGTTTGTACGGTACACTTGTTCTCTAACAAGTGCCTATGTGTTTGGTTTGATATCTCCATATCATGACTAATGAGATTCTGCCATCAACCAACACCACAATCTAGTATTGTGTGTCATTGTTGTCTATCTACCTTCCACAATGACATCTGACTAGGGACATGATAAGAATGTATAAACTCTTAGGATTTGTATGATCTCATCATTCAGGTCCTTAACCTGAAAGCATACGTCATTGAGTATTGTCATTCTCTACACATTCAATCGGTTCTATCATTATCTCATATGACTGAAACAGAAAGAATTGGAAGCTTGCCTTTGATGTTTATCAAATCAATCTTAATGAATCCCACCAATCATCCCATGATTGGCTCTCAGGGCATACATATCAATAGACTCCCACTTGCACTACGAGCCAATCACCGTTGAATCATATTCATAGTGATCTTCAAACATGTCCCACATGTTACTGTGCTCTAGTGCTAACATAGTGTGTTATGGGAACACCTTGCCAAAGTCGGTATTAACTACATGTCTCTCATATCTTCATTATACGTCACACATATGAGATGGAGTTGTCGTAATATGCGATCTAGTATTCCTTTGCTAACCTTTAGCCACATTGCATGACCAATTACTCCTTACTTGTCATCAATGACCAGAATATCTATAAGTTCATCTCTATGAACTTCCAGATCCATATAGTATCCACTAATGTTCTCTAACACACGGATACTCGACTTTTCCTTTTAAACAGATTTATTGGAATGTTTCCATTTATCAACAAACATTCACTTTTATATATCTCATATATATTTTGCGATTAATTTTCTGTCCTTTTCGGAATTTCGCACCAGTGTAACTCTTTAGAGTGAACCCTTCCTTATTTCCATAGAACTAGTACTTCTCAAGTACTTATCAAGTTCTTATGGTATTCCAGTAACTCTTACTGGAACTAGATAGACATCCACTCGTCATGTCCCACATACGAGTTATCAACATGAGCACATCATATTTTCATGGCCTACATCTAAGATGATGAATGCATTTTATTCTTGCTATGTCCATACATGCAAGATAATGGGATGATTACATACATGATAGATCCATATTTATTCTTAGTGTTCCCATTCTTCATAAGAATTGGACACTTGGCCTTGGGATACTAACTCCATGTAACATGGATAAGTTTTCTCCCACTTAATCTGTGCACACTGAACCCTTCAGTATAGATTTCCAATGTATGCTTTCTCTTTTCAGGTCAAGAGGTTTTCGAGAACTGTCTCTATAGATCTCTATTCCTATCTATCTTTCCTAAAGATAATTTCCACTTTGGATTTCCATTCTAGAACATTTCCATTTCACATCAACATGTGGAATGTGAATATGCTCCCACTAAATCACAAATCCCATCTTTATCTTTGACATATCAGTCAAACCCTTTGACTATATTATCAAAGTAAAGATCACAGTTCTGAGTTCCTTATACTCAATCAATCACATTGATTAGTCCATTGTAACTTATAGACTTCATTTGCATTAATGGATCCATAAACCTTATAGGTTGTGTCACGTACACATCCTCATTTTATTCCTTATAGGAATGCAGTTTTAATATATGTATGCCAAATCTCTTAGTCATTAAGTTGCAATCAACAAGAATCATCCTTCTCAAAATTTCATCCATGTGTCTTAACACTTAAGACTCATTCACACTTATAGATTTCATCCCAATGGGTTCTACCATTAAGGTCATACCTTATGGTTCACATCAAAGTCATTTAGGATGTAATGGTCATAAACCATAACTCAAAATACAGTTCCTCATATTCATCTAGATAGTTGATTCATCACATGACCAACTCATCACATAGATAATCGAGGTGTGTCTGTCAAGGATATAAGAACTCACAACCCTTTGTGATTCTTAATGTCCTTTATTAGTGTAGGGTATGCTTTATTTAAGAAGAAATTAGTTATTTGATAATCATCCTCTAACTTCTTAGAGTATGACTCCTTTTTTATTTAGGCATCACCATGCCTTAATCACGAGCTTACTATGATACACTATCATAATCACTCATAAGGATCTCAAACATTTGGTTCAAGTATTTCATTCATTGATCTCATCAAGAATTAACACTTTACCAAATTCGTAATTCATCTATGATATTCTTGAACACTTCAAGATATTCATATTGGTATTTCTCTAAACATCGCTTTAAGTATTAGCATTAACTCTAATAGGTATGTAAATACATTACATGTATTATACCTGATAGGATAATCAATCTCCCACTATGACTAGTGAAGATTGATCATGTCCAAGAGATTCATGTCTCTTATTGGTTCTCTAACCAAAAAGAGTCTAGACTTATCCATCATATGGAATCTAGAAATGAATTTTCATGATTTATGCTAATTTGATTGGTTGAGTTATCAATAACTTTTAGGTATCATTTTATCTTATGCATACCAAGTACCACAAGATAAGCAAGGCATTGCCACAAAGATTGAAATATCAACTTTGTTAATTGCCATCATTGTCATACAATATGCAAAAATTAAGGTGTTTCTATCCATTGGAAAATATGAAATAGTAGTTCATAACTCTATTACATGCCTTCAAGGCTGAAAATAAACTAAATTACTCCTATCTATAGCGGAAACACTTGCCCCATTTATTGGGTGCTTTACACTTTATATCTTGGTATCATATACCTCAAAAGTGTAACAAGTTTATTTCCTGACACCTTCAGGTGGAGACGTCTGTCGCCTCCTTCTTCTTTAGTTCTTCCAGATAGAGTGAACAATTCCTTTTCCAATGTCCTGGCTTTTGACGATGGTGGCAATTGCCTCTCTTGGTCACACCTCCCTTGGTCTTGAGAGTTGAAGACGACTTGGGCTGCTAGATAGCATCAGAACCTTTCTTAGCCTTGCCCTTGCCCTTGCGCTTGGACTTGCCTTTCTTGTTGTTGATCATCATCACATACTTAGGCTTGTACTTCTTCTTCTGTGCCTCGACTATCCTCAACATGCCCAACAACTCTGTCAACGGCTTGTCAAAGTTGTTCATGTTGTAGTTCATCACAAACTGACTGTAGAATTCTGGCAACAATTACAGTATCATGTCAGTAGCCAACTCTTGGATCAGGGGAAATCCCAGTCTTGTCAGGTTCTCTACATACCCAATCATTTTGAGTGTGTGAGGACCAACTGGATCTCCTTCTGTCATGACACACTTGAATAATTCCCTGGAGACATCATATCTCTCTTGCCGTACTTGATCTGCATACATGTTCTTGAGATGCTAAATCATTTCAATGAAACCCATGTTCTCATGTTGTCTCTTCAATTCATGGTTCATGGAGCACAACATCAAGCACTTTGCATCAATGGCATCTTCAGAATGCTTCTTATAAGCATCCCTTTCTGCCTTTGGTGCGGTAGGAACAGGTTCCTCTAGAGCTGGAGTATCCAGGACATAGATCTTTCACTCTTGAGTGAGAACAATTCTCAATGTCCTAAACCATTCGTGGAAGTTAGTCCCATTCATCTTGTCCTTTTCAAGGACCGATCACAATGAAAAGTGATTGTTGTTTGTTGTCATTTGTACTACAAAAGGAAATATATGCAATTTAGTCCAAAACTCAATTTTGACTTATTTGATTGATTTGAAAGGTTGACGATATAATTAGGACTTTAATTAATTATCGCTCCCACTATGTTTGTTCAAATTGATAGACCTCACCATCAATTCGGAAGATTGCAGTGTACAATCTTCTAGTGGGTCAAGATCCTGAAATCCTCTGAGTCACAGACCAACTAGGGCTGTCACCCACAACTTAGATCTTCCAGTTAGGAAACTTTTGCCAATTGCATCATATGCTACTCTTGAAAGATGTCATATGCAACTCCTTGCCATGAGCACCTCCATGCCTCAAGGTTCTAGATCCTATCTAGGTCACCTTGTTAAGTCCAACCCAAAGCCTACACGATGAATATACACCCTGCTAGGGCAGGCCCACATATCCATCCTTCACGCTTCCACGAGATAGAAGGTGCACCACGCTAGGGCGTGCCCACACTTAGCCAATCAAGCTTTTCACATGTGTCGCATTTGGAAGGCATCTAAAACTTTAATATTTAATGAGGGATTTGGTTTATAGGTACATATACATATCCAATCACCACAATATATAGTATGTATCATATACATGATATATCCCATAGAAAACATGTGAAATGATAAAAGCGATGATTATGTCCATCCTAATGTGATTCCTCGAGCCAAGAGGAATCACAGTCATTTAGGTCTACATCACTTGCAACCTGTACAAGATGAACTCTGCACTTTGTCGTTCTGGGTTTGATCAACTCATCTCCATGATTGATCGGCTCGCCTATCAGGCTGGTTGTTTGGGTGCCACCAACCGATCGATTGGCTCCTCCAACCGATCAGTTCACTGGTCGTCATGCATCTCCTCAGGTCACCACCCGCTCGTCTCACTCCTCAAACCGGTCATCTAGAACGCCAACTGATCGATTCACACCTTGAACCGATCGTCTCATTCGTCATCAGGTTGTCTGCCGTTCTTTGACATAAATGGAAATAAAAGTTCTATCATATTTACATTTGAATTGAGAAACCTCGAGTTACATTCGAGGGGAGCAAAGGTAGGAAAGAAATCTCGATTTATCTCGAATTACATCAGGAATAAGGAGGTAGGGAATCAGTGTGTAGACCGAGATGCAAGAAACCACATTCAACCAAGCACACATACATAGGGTTTATTGGCCATAACCACACTATACATCTACCACAAAACTCATTTAAGCACGACAGGTATCGAGTGCATTAATATTACATATCATATATGTATATTGGAATTTGTGGATTTAGGATTGGACATGCATAAAGCCATTATTATTCGCACCATATGTAATAATTAAAGGCGACAAACCAAAATTGATCAAATCGATAATCCTAAAGTCTAGAGCAGTTGGCATTGCTCTGATACCACTGTTGGGCTTTAGGAGAGATAGAGAAGGTAGTAGAAACAAAAAATTTCTTCTCCTGAACCCAGTATAAAGGAATCACATCAACATCTATACAGTAGGAAGGATGGTTTGTAGAGACATACCTTGTCCCGAGCCTTGCTTGGCGACGTTACCTCGCGGCTTCTGCAGTCTTCACCTCTGGTCTTGGACGGTATCTGTGTAGCTCCTGGTCACCGAGACTGTCGAGATTGACCGATGTCCTTCGAGTGGCAGAAGTCTCCCACCTCTGTAGTAGTCCACATGGACCACCTGGAACTCTAATCGCCTTGTCGCACAAGGCACCAGAAGGATTCGTACCCTCTTATCAGCGTACTAGTCACCGACACACTCTCCTGCAACCATTCGATTTTCTATAGTTGTCTATCCCTTTTTGTGCCTCCCTTATCGGGTAGCACTTGCTTGGGCTCTCCTGGTTACCACAACTAGAGAGAACAACAACTTTACATAGCAACTGGTGTTCTGAGTTGTACTTTAGAAGCCCCCAATACCCCTATATATAGGTGGGTCATGGGATAGGGTTCTCTGCCCTGAGTAATGCATGATTAAAGTAGGAGTAGAAGGATTTGAGATTTTCCACAAAACAACCAACTGTTCCAGCTGAACCGATCATTTCAAGCATGAACTGATCGGTTGGGGGCCTGAGTCGATCGGTTCACACCTGAACCGATCATTTGGGGCACCTGAGCCGATCGGTTCACTGCCATGGTCAGTTCCTGATTGACTTTTCCTCTTTTGTTTCGAATTGATCCAAATACCAATCATTGTTCCAATCAAATTGGAGAAGTGAAACGAAAAAAAATTCTCACCAACCTGACTTTCCCAACTTGCTCGTTTGGACCTGTTGAGCCTATCGGTTCAACCCTTGAACCGGTCGTCTCAACCTATCCTGAGCCGATCGGTTCATCACATGA
Source organism: Alisma plantago-aquatica (assembly GCA_963693085.1). Lineage (NCBI taxonomy): Eukaryota > Viridiplantae > Streptophyta > Magnoliopsida > Alismatales > Alismataceae > Alisma > Alisma plantago-aquatica. The sequence goes on from OY856411.1 coordinate 1,139,645,228, forward strand.
GCCGATCGGTTCACCAAGATGAGCCGATAGGTTCATCATATGAGCCGATTGGTTGGGAGTGCAGACTGTGCAAAATCAGTCAATTGTAGTTTTAATCAATCTGATACTCTAATCAATCGGTCCAACATCTTGAACACTATGATATTGAGCTATCAATTGATTGAGTGTTTAATTGAATTACTAAACTCCTATAGTAATCAATCTAAACATCATTTGTAGATAAACTCCTCTTCTAGGTTAAATCCTATGTGTGTGACCTTGCAGGCCCATTTCACGTTGGCAGTGAAAGTCCATAACACTTATGACTTCATAAGCAAAGAGCGGTGCCTAGTCACACATCAGTGCTACCCAAGTGAATTAGAAAGTTGGAGAACAACTTTCAATCCTGCAATCCATGAATGGTGTTATAGAGAATGTATAATTCCTTTGTCACTAATATCCCGAATGAACTCAAGGCATGGAACAGTCATCTTGTCAATGTTCATTCACTTTCTTGATCTCAGAGTAGATTAGAGGAGATACATATGACATCAATATCACATATTAATTCACACATGTGTGCGCACGCCTATCTCAATCCTACTCATCAAGTGGCCACAGATATCAAACTCCCTCAAGAGGGACAAATCCCATATCTATCACTTACCCCTCAAAAGCCCCATGTGTCAAAGCCACCCAATCATCACCTTTATAACAACCCATGTTTCAAGATTGCGTTTGATGATGTCAAAGTGTACCCAATGACATGTGTTGAGTGTAGTGATTTCAGGTCAAAGAATCACACTCACCACCATCACTGTGAGATCTGACTATGACTACCATGTTATGGTTCCATGTCTCAAACTCACGGTGGGTGTGTCCGGTACACTTGTTCTCTAACAAGTACCTATGTGTTTGGTTTGATATCTCCATATCATGACTAACAAGATTCTTCCATCAACAAACACCACAATCTAGTCTTGTGTGTCATTGTTGTCTATCTACCTTCCACAATGACATCCGACTAGGGACATGATAAGAATTTACAAACTCTTAGCATCCGTATGATCTCATCATTCAGGTCCTTAACCTAAAAGCATACATCATTGAGTATTGTCATTCTCTAGACATTTAATCTATTCTATCATTATCTCATATGACTAAACCAGAAAGAATTGGAAGCTTTCCTTTGATGCTTATCAAATCAATCTTAATGTATCCCACCAATAATCCCATGATTGGCTCTCAGGGCATACATACTAGCATCATATACTATAACACTCACCACATGCGATAAAATAGGATATAGTAACTAGTACAATAACTTCACCAAATAAGTGTTTAAGAAAAACAACAAAGAGATTTTCATCTAAATGCAATCCCAAAACATCCCACTTAGGGTTTTTGATTGCTCGATTAGGCTCTCTAGTCAGCCAACCAGTAGTTCCAGATTTAGGTAGTTCTTGTGTTGTTGTTGATTGGTCATCTCGTCTTGATGACAAAATATCCAAGGATCATCCACTTTGGCATGGGCTTATGATTCTCTTCTCCTCTCCACCATGTTCCATCATTGATGTCATCACTTCATCTTATTCTAATGGAATAACTAAATTTTACATGGAAAATGAATAGAAAGATACATGCGATGCAAGCCATATACATGTTACATATCTTTTGATCTAAATAAAAAATATATATCACTATTTTTTTACCACATCATAATAATCTAATTACCATATTCACATCCTCCAAATATAATAATATTAAAGGAGTCACATAGGTATATGTTATGCTTATATATCATATGATATATGATATTAGGTGATTAACATTGATACTTTTTTCATCTAATTTGTCCAACACATCATTTGTGGTTCAAAACCCAAACTGATGCTAAAATCACACGGTGTTACTTATGATGCCATTATAGGGTTTTCTAGGAAGGGGGATCAATGTATTAACAAAAACAAGTTCCTTTATACGCTAGTTGTCAGATTTTGCTTAGTAATAAAACATTGATGAACAACAGATATAAGAATGCATAAATAATATAACTTAGTGCACACTGGTTGTTCAACAAGTGGAGGCACTTTTATTAGTGAATAACTCTATCATTTGGATCTAGATCTAGATCGGACACTAGGAAATACAGATGGATCAATAAGATATCTGGATTGGTCACCAACTTATTGTATGGTTGTTTTCTTTACAACACCTTGTTCTCATCTTATGGAATGACTTCTCAAGACTACACACATCTTCCTTGGCATATACTTCATCCACTTGGATTAGGGAGAATTTGGTTTACCACCTTGGCCGCAAAGTTGAAGAGGAACAAAGTTGTTGATGTGCTAGCCGTCACAAAATTTCATTTCTTCTCCATCTTGGGTAGTAGTACTTTGGGTTTCTTCTCCTATCTCCAAGAGAGATATGATGGAAAACTTGTCTCACAAGTTTTATAAAAGATATATGCAACCCAATGGTATGTGAGCATTTATATAGGAGAGTCATTGGATTGGAAGACCCTAGTTCCAATCCCTTTCTTAAACGCAAGCTTAAAAAAACTCATATTGAAATTCTGATCGACCGATCGAGTTATGTGAATAGACGACCATGATTTGGTTGGGATTTCAAAAGCATCATGATCAGTCGATAGTGTTACTTGATCGACCAATCATGTCAGTTCATATCTAGATTAGACTCTCTTTCTAATTTTAGACTTTCTCTATTGAATTCCTATCTAACGACTAGGTTATCTAATTGGTCGATCGGGCCAGTGGATAAATGCAAACATATGCATTTTATCTGCATCTTTTGGATTATTATATAGAAAATTTTTGTTGATTATTCACTAGTTTTATATTTAGTTTTAGTTTAGTTTTTCTCTCATTAATTGAAGTTTTTACTAGATTTTCTTGGATTTTTACATGAAAATGGCCCAATCACTCCAAATCCCAAAAAGATCCAAGAATGAGAGGTGTCAATCCTCCCATATTTTCTGGTCCATTGACTGACATCAAGACTCACATGCAAGAATTAGTGAAGTCTATAAACTCAAATAGATTTATTGGAATTCCATTCGATCAACTCATCACCAAGACCTAGTCAAACTCATAATCGAGAAGGTTCATTAATACAAACTAACTGATCGACTGGCATTCCACTCGATCAACTTGCCAGTATCAATCAAAGTCAGAATCAAGAAAGCTCATTAATAGAGACCACCTAATTGATTAGCATTCTAGTCGATTGACTCGTCAACAAGACTCTGTCAAACTCCAAATCAAGAAGGGCCGTTATTGCGGTCAAACCTTCCTTCAAGTCAAAGAAAGCTTTTAAGCTAGTCGACCGTATGGTCTTCCAATCGAACAACTGGTGTCGTATACCAAGTCTCCCCATCCACCTCCAGGAGATTTTTTTTAGGGTTTCATCCCCCATTTCTATCCTATAAAAAGAGGGAGGGTCTGAGCACAAAGGGATCCTTTTTCATTTCACATTCCATTTTTTGCACTTCATTCTCGACCATCTTAGAGACCCCTTGGGTATATGGGGCAAGGAAGGGGAAGAAAGGAGTCCTCATTGTCCTCATGGAGATTTCTTCATTGTTGCATCTTGCCAACATGACTGTTTATATCCTTATTCTTACTTCTGTATCTTTTTCTATTATGTTTGAGTAGTTTCTCTACTGATCATGGGGAGTAGCCCCATAGCCCATTTCTTACTTAATTTGTATTTAGCTCCAATGTTATAGTGATTATATGTTTTCCATCTATTTTTCACTCATTCTGTGGTTAGATGGATTATATTCCATATGGTGTGGAGGTACCACCTGATCCCAACAGGATTGAACCCATAGTCTCCTGACAAGACTTGTTGATAGAGCTTATGATATTTTTACCCAGTTCATCTTGTTTGTTATAACTTATGGTGACAAGAACACCTAATCCATGGATTGAACACTGGAATGGAGATCACAAAATTATTGACGAGACCATCTAATAGAATTTTTTTGGATGATTGGACGACGATCCTCAAAAGCGAAGACCCCGGGTTGGGAGAAGTCCAAGCCTTGTGAGATTTGTGCTCGGTAAGGACACAAATCCACATGTCCTGATTTAATCATTAAAATAAAGGAGTTGAATCAGTTAATGTAAGAACATAGTCTATGGTGGTAATCCCCTAGACCCCCAATATCTCTCACCATTAATTAATCTAAAACCCAGTTAACTACTTTTATTTCTTCATTTTTAATTCCTTCTTTAGCTTTAACCAATAGCGACAACCAAATTTTGCATATTGTTCATTGCAAAATGGTTTGATTTAATCTCTTAAAAATAGTATCACATGGGCTCCATACATTTATATAATAAAATGAACTCACTTTTTTGCAAGTGAGTCGATAGTCGTCAATAGGTTAAACTCTAGGGATAATTTCACTAGTGAATTTGTTGAGTTGATGACACACATCACCAGTCTAGTGCTAAACTCAGTTGACCAATTGAAAATCAATTGATCCATTGCTCTGAGCATTTCAATTAGCCGATTATACATTTAGGTCACCTGATCAAACATATAATCAACATGTTTATGATTTAGAAGCATTCAAATCTTTTATTTAGCTGCAAACTTCAATTCCCTTATCCATACTTATGTGTGTGAATCAGTAGGCTCCTAATTATGTTGGTGGTGATGTTCAAAATAGCACAAGAAAATATTGATGTCTAGACACACATAATTTCCAACCAAGTAATAGGAATGAGTAGGAGAACAACAACATCATATATAGTGATCAATTTTCCATGACCGTATAGTACCTTTGTCACAGATATCTAGATTGAAATTGTGGCATGGAATGTCATTCTCTTAGCATTCAGTACATGTTCCTTGAGCTAGAGCATACAATTCAAGATATTGTAAAGTCAATATCATATATTGACTCACATGAGCATGGCCATACATTCCATAGTCTCACTTATCCAATGGACATGATACCACTCCAAAGAAGGGACAAATTCAATCTACATCACTCACAATATTTCCCATGTGTCACTGTGTACCCAATCACTAGCTTTTAGAAAATTCTTATTTCAAAGTCACATTGGGCTAGTATCAAAGTACATAGAACAACATGTCCAACTGTAGCGACTTCAGTCTAAGGATCACAGTAACTATTGTTAGATTTAGATATAACTCTGACATGTCATTACATGAACTCAATATGACTATCTCAACATGACTAAAAACGTGGGTCTATCCTTTACAACTTGTTCTCTAACAAGAATTCATGCTTCTGATTTTATATCCAATATCAGAACTAAAAGGACATAGTCATCATTCACCGTACATGCTAGTCTTGTGTATTATTGTTGTCATTTATCAATAAGATAATAACTGAATAGGGACATAACAAGAATAAATACTCTTATAATACATATGACCCTAATGTTCGGGTCCTCAACCCAAACCATATGTCATTGATTTAAAACATTCTTAAGACATTATTAGGTTTATTTATTATCTCAATACTGAAACAAACATAATAAGTGGAATTGTCTTAATGGATAATCAAATCAAGTACAAAGTATCCCTATTATGGTCATCACATGATGGCTCTCATGACACACAACCAACAAAATACACGTCAACTATAGTTGAGATGGCATGATCACCAAGAATCCCTAGAACCTCGGAGACCGACATATTGAAGGAATTAACTTCCAAATGCATCGGAGAACCTGAAGAGCAAACTCTAGCATGTAGGCATACCATGTACCTGGTTGACCATCTGAGGCCCATGCAAGAGTGCAATCTATAAGAGAAATCATTTTCTTAGTCAGTTGAATTCTCAACATCTTTTGACTATATACCTTTAGAAGAGGTTATTAATTTAAAGAAGAGAAACACAGTCAACCCTCTTCCCAGTGGCCCAACAAGAAAGAAAATAAGAATAAGAAAAATATAAGAGAAAGAAATTGAGGATGAACAACAAATAAGCAGTAATGTAGAATATATAGTACAACCTCTACATATGAGATCAACATTTATGAACTGGAAACAATGGAACCTTCTACTCATCATGACTATTATTACATCTTGAGAGATGATTAACACTAGAAGAATTATGAAAAAAATGGTGCAAGAATGATTGTTAAAATAAATGCAATATGGGTTTGTAAATTTCTTGTAGGAGATGGGGATATATGATAGGGTCAGGGAGAACTTAACACCAACAAACATATTTAAAATGTGTTTCTATGACCAAAGTTCTCACGATGAATTGACATTGGAGTTCATGTTTTTTTGGAAGAAGCTCACCATTGAGAAGAATGAGATAGAGAATTATGGAGGGTTGTATAAACTAACATTCATAATATTTAAAAAGGACTTCATACAGCCTAAAAAGAGGTTGAATGAATTATTTTGTGGAACGAATGAAGAATCTTCCTCTACAAATAAAGTTAAATCTGACATGGAGGTGAGAGGATTTGACAAAGATAAGACTTGGGAATGACTCACGTAATAGATGTTCCACATGCTTGGTCAATACAAAGCATGTCAGATATATGCTGGGACGATGTGTGTTATTTGATATCTTGTAACTTATGAAATTTTCACCATATTTGACATAGGCAGTGTAACCATATAAGACCACCACATATTACACAGTAATAGAGAAAAGAATATAGTAGCATAAGGAGGTTTCTAACTTGTAAAGTAGTAGTGGCCAGTGGACCAAAGGGGTTGAAAGAACTCTACATGAAGGTCTAGTTATTCTGATTGGACATCCACTTGGTTAACTTAATGTTCTACATAACTTAACTAAAATGAAGGGGGCATATTTGTTGACGTTAAGCACCTCACCTCTACCCAGATCCTAGTAAGGAGAAAAGGTGGCAATAAACTTTTTCAACAAATTTCAGATATTTTCAAGTGAGTTGATAGCCATTAAAAGGTTCAACTTTAGGGATAATTTCTTTAGTGAATTTGTAGTGTCGATGACACACATCAAATTTTAGTGTTGTTTCTGGGGACAATGATATTTTATTTCAAACATCCTTTTCTTTGAATAATTAGGAGTTTTGTTTTCAATTAATAACCACTCTTATCTACTTGAATCTTGAAGTCCTTAAAACTTAACGACTATTGATCTCTTTTTTAGGTACCAATGATTTATGCAATGCTCCCAAGGCATTGATTCTACACCACTTGTATTTGACCCAAAGACCGATGTGACCTTCCATCACCTAAATCGGATTCAACTGTATAGGATGGACCACGAGGAATTCACCTGGAAGATAGTGTGGGCCTTGAACGCACAGAGAGAAGCCATCTTGGCTGACTCAAAGGCAACTACGATTGTTGAACCAGAAGCCCCAACCAATGCACAATAAGAAGTTGAATGGAAAAAGTAACTTAAGGAATTCTATGTCCCTAAATCCACCAAGGAACTACATCAAATTGTGCCTCCTACTATCCTACTTCACAATTCAATATCTGCATAGAATGTCTCACCATGTTTCAAGGTAGTGCAGTTGTGGGGAGAATAGGTGAAAGTTGTCAAGACCATCTCTAGTGCTTCATTGATTTTTGTGCTTTATATAAGATTCCAGGCATCTTGGATGACACCCTCAAATTATTTCTGTGGCAACACATCCCACTATCACACAGACAGTGAGGTGTTACGCGAAAATGTGCGGAAATCACCATAACCACAGATTACCAAAAACACGGGTTAATTAAAACCGATTGCAGAAAGAAGATAAACTCAGAAACTATTACATTTAGATCCTCATCCTACAAGGAAACAGGTTATATAAACATATACAAGATCTTGACACGTGGACACAGCTTAGGAGATTAGCTGTCAAGCTATCACATGAGTTCATCACCTGTTATACATACATAACAGCCAACATCCGGCCAACAGCAGGATATACAAACCATCAATAGCTATACATCGTGAAACAACGTCAAAACGCTCCCAAGGACCTGAGAGTACAGGGATGACTATAGACTCTACTACAAAACAACCAAAACAGCAACATGTCCATCTCTTGCCTTCTACCGCTCGACTTGCTGCTCGGCCGCAACTCTACGACCACCACCACGTCTAGCTTGAACACCTAAAAAGGTTATAAACCAGCGGGGTGAGACACACAGTCCCAGCAAAAAACATAACTCCCCACCGAAACCACAAACCTCAGAAAGATAAACCAACATCAGCAGATTACTGATAAAAGGTACAACAAGAGCAGTCTATATAGTAAAGCTATCTGTACCATCAAGCTTACCAGATGTACAGAAGGCATGTACCCAAGCATTTCTTTATAGAACATGATTGAAAAGATAAGATTTATAAGATCTTATAACATAAGGAACGCATAAGCAACTGCATGTATAATAAGATTAACTACACAAGCAAGGCCTCAACCAATGTTCCGTGTTTTGCCTTAAGCAGTAAATACTATTCTGCTAGATTACGTATTATTATGCCCTGAGGAAGTGAGCCGTACCGCTCAGATCCAACCGATGGCTGTGAAACCCGGAGTCGGTGTCATACAAGGTCAATGGAAGAGTCGGACTCCACGACCTCCCACCTCGTGGTCAGTGCACGAGTACAACACAAGCAGGACCGCAGTCTCATGCTTAAGTGGCCTCAGCCACTGGTTCAGCTCCCGCAGGCTACCCTCTGCCTAGCCCGCCTCGGTACAGGTCTCGGCGCTAGTGAAACTGAGCCACGGGCCTGTTCACCGTGCTCTGAGCCATGAACGCATTCATGCTCCCATATCGCATATCCTGAGCCATGGGCCTGTTCACCATGCTCTACACATATCCCGAGTCTGCAACCGCAGCTGCACTCGCATCATCTCTATTTTAGGCTAGGAGAAACCTCACATATTCAACAATATGCGCTCCAGGTTAACCCACATGAGAACCCGTTTCACCATCACCAGCTACTAATGATGATGGATCTATGGCCAGGGCAAACTACATGATATGTTCCACTATGATTAGTTAGTATATTTTAAGTGGGTTATTGAGGCAAACAAGATGTAACACATGCAAATCATAACAAGGATAAGCAACATGAAACTCTCAACATCATCATGATCCATCACAAGGATCCATCATTACTTTGCCATGGGATCTCAATCCCTCATCACATAGTGCCATTGCCTCTCAAGGCTTACATCATCACCTATAGGATCATCATCAGAGGATAACACCTCATCAAGGCACTTTAGCCAAACTCAGGTCCTCGGACCAACACATCATGTATATCATCTCATTATTAAGAGTAACCATCAAAATAGTGTTACTCGAACATATATACCTCATAGCCCTTTACCTGGCTATGCAATTGTATGAAACACTTGCACGGTTAGTATGCACAATCATCAAGGATTAATAGAAGAATCATATTATCAACATAGGGTGACTTTTATCATTCATGCCTCAACATGTGATCATAAGCATAGGTCATATCATTAAGCAACACATCTTATATGCTTACCATTTACCCAGCACTATACATATGATCCAAGATGATCACAAACACAAGTAACATAATGTTAGGTTACATAGATGTGATCAACCATATCAATTACTATCAAGCATATTGAGGGTCACCATCTAAACTAACCGTGATAGCAAGAACAAGATCTAACATATCAGTAGAAGGGACAAGACCCTCACCAGAAGCGCCCACTACCCTCACCAGAAGTGTGACGGGTAGGGCACCCTCACTAGAGGTAGTATTGGGCAGGGTACTTTCTCATATCGCCCAACACTACGACCTCATCACGGTCAAGCCAACCAGTCATATAACGGCCAAACACTAAGCAAGGGTGTCGACTATCAGCTCAAGATGTATCGGGCAACCCTAGGTGTCGTGCACCTATGTGTATCGTACAGCAAGGCCCAAGGCATAACATGCACAAGCATATCGTGCAGCATGTGTATCAGGAACCTCTATGTCGTGCACATCAGTGTTGTGCAAAGTTATTTCGTGCATCAAGGATATCGGGCATACATATGCAACGTGCAGCTCAGCCTATATCGTGCAACGGTGCGTTGTGCACTAGGCGTATCATGCAGTAAGGTCCATCATGCAACTGAACCCAAGGGGTGTGTCGTGCAACCCACTGCTAATGGGCAACCAGGGCATGCAGCAAAGAAAGCATAACGCTCACCTATACACATGCTATCGGCCAACACACACAGAGCTATGGCCAAGGGGTAATACCCACCACAAAACTAGCTAACAGGGCTTCCACAACATCCAGGTATAATGACACCAAGCCACCTCCTAGGTTATGTGTGTCGGGCAGGGTACTCAGCATAGTGTGATGCCCGACACAACAAGGCAAGAACTAGATGTGTAATGCCCGACACAACCATATCATGTCAACCAAGGCTCTAGGCCAAAGAAGGATATCGGGCAGCATCACCACCAAGACCATATCGAGCAAGATGCAACCCAACCAGGTCGTCACCAACCCCAAGCACAAGGGCACCAAAACCCTAATGGATCAAGAAGATGGCTCATCTCTCAAAAACCAAGAGAGAGGGGTCTTGCACACCTTCTTATCATTAATCGGGCAACCCAAGGATCAACCCTAACAAAGGTCTACAACCACCACAAAGCTCACCTCTCGAATCTATGGTGAGAGAAGGGTGTTGCTCAAGCAACTAGAACACAAGCTCACCTCTCAACTCAAACGATAGAGGAGTATTGCTCATATTACTAGAGTTTAAGCTCACTTCTCAAGACCAAGGAGGGATAGGGGTGTTGCTCAACAAGAAACCCTAGAACAAGGTTTGGCCAACAAGAATCAACTAAGCAAGAAACCAAACTAGCAACATGCATAGCCGATCATAAGAAACATACAAACAAGAACATAGAAGATGGTAATGTAGTTAGGGTTAGGAGTTATGTAACCTGCCTTAAGCAAGCTCCAAGCTCCTAGAACCAAGCTCCAAGCACCACCACAAGAAGGAGAGCAAGGCACTCTAGGGTTCAGCCACCACTAGAGGAAGAAGGAGACCCCAAGAAGGATCGACCACCAAGCTTGCAAAAGAAGAGGGTGTCGTGCATCAAGGGAGAGGGAGACTAAGGAACTAAAGGGATCTTTAGCAAGAGAAAGGAAACACATATATAGAAGAGGATGGAGGAGAAACCAAGGAAAGACAAGGCAAGGTGTCGCCCACCTAGGGACACTTGTCCATGGGCAATGCCACCACTCTAGCATGTCTTAAACACATGTCTAAGGCCATTGCCACATGCAAGCATCAGGCACCAAGTGTCCACTAGTGGTGACACAAATGAGGTCAAAGAAGGTCAAAGGGTCCATGGGCGACACACCTCCACACCATGGCCGACACACACCCTGGGTGACACAACTCAGGCTGACACCACCATGGCCGACACACCTTGGCCGACACAAGGCTCACTTGCCCGACACAAGGTCCAAAAAGGCAAAGGCAAGGCACAAAAAGGCCCAACAAAGCTCAACCAAGCCCAAAGGAACTCAAGCAACGAGCCCAACTCTTCCTCTCAACACTAGATGAAGCAAGGAGAGGAAAGAACACTTCACAAGGTGACAAACTTGCCCACAAACCCTAAACTTGGGTTAATTGCAAGTAGCACCTCCATCTCTCAACAAAGAACCAACAAACTCTAATCACCACTAAAGGTGATTAGCAAGAAACTAAGCATCAGGGTTGAGCAAAGCAAATAGGATAATCCCTAAATGGAGGTCAGTGTCCTTACAAGCTATAACCCTCTACAAAGGGATTTCGTCCTCGAAATCCGAAGAGAAAAGTGAGGGATACTTCCTTCTCATCTCTTCCTCAAGCTCCCACGTGGCTTCCTCAACGCCATGATGATGCCAAAGAACCTTTACAAGAACCAGGTCCTTCCTCTTCAGCTTCTTAACTCTTCTATCAAGGATCAACACAAGACCTTCCTCGTAGGTCACATCTTCATCAAGCTCAACTTCGACTGGCTGTATCACTGTTCCTGTATCTGGATGATTTTTCTTCAACATACTGACATGGAATACTGGGTGTAACCTGTGCAACTCTGGCGGCATCTCTAACTCGTAAGCTACCTTGCCCATACGTGCTATGAATGGGTATGGCCCCATATATCTTGGTGCTAGCTTACCCTTCCGTCCGAACCTCAGCACACCTTTCCAAGACGAGACTTTAATATACATTTTGTCTCCTACCTGGAACTCCAAAGGTCGTCGGCGATTGTCTGCGTAAGACTTCTTCCTGTCTTGTGCCGCTTTCAACTGTTGTTGTATCACCTTGATCTTTTCTGTTGTCTACTGTACTAACACAGGACCCAAAAGCTGATATTCACCAGACTCATACCAACACAATAGAGATCTGCACTTCCTTCCATATAAGGCCTCATAAGGAGCCATGTCAATGCTCCACTGATAACTATTGTTGTAGGCAAACTCTATCAAACTGAGATGTATGCTTTTAGCACATATGCAAGTCAAGCCTACGCTGAGACAGTAGATCAAAGACGCACAACAAACAGATGATACAGTAAAGTTGATCAGGTCAGAGTTTGACAGTGAAAGGCATGATGGATTCCATGAGTCTGAGGATGGACTAGTTTGTTATCATGATAGGATGGTGGTCCCCGATGTTGATGATCTGAGGAAGCTAGTGCTCGAGGAAGCACACACGTCGATGTATGCTATGCATCCAAGAGTCACCAAGATGTATCATAATCTGAAGAACTTGTATTGGTGGCCCGATTTGAAGAAAGATGTAGCCGAGTTTGTGGCTAGGTGTGCGGTATGTCAGCAAGTCAAGGCTGAGCATTGGAAGCCGGTAGGTACGTTGCAACCCCTGCCGATACCGCAATGGAAATGGGATCATATCACCATGGATTTCGTAGTTGGTCTGCCCAGGACAACTAGGAATCATGATTCCATTTGGGTAGTAGTGAACAGATTGACAAAGTCTGCCCATTTCATACCTGTGAAGACAACATATACAGCCGAGATGCTCACTCAGGTATATGTATATGGGATAGTATGTTTGCACGGTGTGCCAGCAATGATAGTTTCCGACAGAGGTCCTCAGTTCACGAGTCGTTTCTGGGAACAGTTGCACAAAGCGTTGGGGACGCAGTTGAGGTTCAGCACCGCTTTCCACCCGCAGAGAGATGGACAGTCTGAGAGGATTATTTAGACTTTGGAAGATCTCCTTCGAGCTTGTGTTTTGCAGTTCCTAGGCAGTTGGGCAGCTAACAAGGAAACTTCCATCTGCACATTCATCTATCGCAAAGAAACAAACATATCTCATCTATGGCATACCAAGGAATTCAACTGTGCCTTCTTTGTAGAGAGAGAAGAAGACTTTCAGCTAAGCGCATCAGCTACCACGTTTGCCTTACCATGATGATATTCGATGGTGCAGTCGTAATCATTGATTAACTCCATCCATCGGCGTTGTCGCATGTTTAGCTCATTCTGCAAAAAGATGTATTTCAGGTTCTTATGATCTGTAAAGATCTGGCATACCTCCCCATCAAGATAGTGTCTCCAAATCTTTAACGTATGAACCACTGCTGCCAACTCCAAGTCATGTGTCAGATAATTTTCCTCATGTTTCTTGAGCTATCGCGAAGCAAAATAAACCACATGATCTTCCTGCATCAGAACACAACCTAAACCTTTCTTGGAAGCATTGCAGAAGACAACATATCCCTTCCCAAGCTCTATTAGCACTAGCACTAGAGCACTAGTCAGCTTCTCCTTCAAACTCTAGAAGGCTTGCTGACAACGATCATCCCAAACAAAAGGTACATCCTTTCTAGTCAACTTTGTCATTGGCAATGCAATCATACTGAAGTCCTTGATAAACCTTCGGTAGTATCCTGCTAAACCCAGGAAACTATGAACTTTTGTCGGCGTCTTCGGCTGTTCCCATTCTGCAATGGACTCCACCTTCTTCGGGTCCACTCTGACTCCTTCTGCAGATATTACATGACCCAAGAAATTTACTTCTTCCAACCAGAACTCTCACTTGCTGAACTTGGCATACAACTGATGTTGGCAAAGAAGAGTCAACGCTAGTCGAAGATGTTGCTCATGCTCTTGCTTGTCCCGACTATAGATCAAGATGTCATCTATAAAGACTACAACAAACTGATCTAGGAACAGACGGAACACTCTGTTCATCAAATCCATGAAAGCAACAGGCACATTGGTTAGCTGAAACGGCATAACCACAAACTCGAAGTGACCATACCTCGTCCTAAAAGCTGACTTTGGTATGTCCTCTGCCTTAATCCTCAACTGATGATATCCAGATCGCAGATCGATCTTTGAAAACACTGTATCACCACGGAACTGATCGAACAAATCATCTATCCTCGGTAACGGGTACTTGTTCTTGATCGTGACCTTGTTCAACTGTCAGTAATCTATACATAACTGCATCGACCCATCCTTCTTCTTAATGAACAACACTAGAGCACCCCAAGGCGATGTGCTTGGTCGGATGAAACCTTTCTCCAACAACTCTTGTAACTGCTTCTTAAGCTCTTCCATCTCTACTGGAGCCATCCTATACGGTGTTTGCGCAACTAGTTGTGTTCCTGGAACCAGATTGATCTCGAAATCAATCTCTCAGGGGGGAGGAACACCGGGGAACTCATCAGGAAACACATCTGAAAACTTTCAGACAACCGCCACCTCCTCAAGGCTAGGACCTTTTGCCTTGGTATCCACCACGTGAGCTAAGAACGCCTTACATCCTTGTCGTAACAACTTTTCTTCCACCATAGCTGATACTAGACACGTTGGAAGAATCTTCCTATCTCGTTGGAAGATCTACTTCTTACCGCCATCATCAAACACAGCTTTCTTGGAACCACAGTCCAAAACAACCTTATACTTTTATAAGGTATCCATCCCAAGGATCACATCGAAACCATGCATATCAAGTGGTATAAGATCCACTTGTATACTGTGTCCCGAAAAAGATAAGACAAGATTTACACTCCTCTCGAAGCATCGAGGAACCATCAAGAGGGGTTTCTAACAGTAGGGTATCCTTCTTACAACTAACAGGTAAATGATAGTTTTCAAGCATGCTATAGGCGATAAAAGAGTGTGTAGCACCTGGGTCAACCAGAACAGATATAAAGCAAGAAGAAGACATATCAGAATGAAATAACTCCATCTGACCTGTCACCACTCGCGGGTTGACTATCGCCTCTGGCTGACTCATAGCATAGAATCGAGCCATTGCTTGCTATCCACGTCCTCAGCTTCCTTGAGCAGATGATCCCACTTGTGATGCCTGACCGCATCCTCGCCCTCTGCTACTACTGGGTTGCTATCTGTCTGACCCTCGTTGGTTCTGTCTCAGCTGCTGTGTCACTTCCACATCCCTACTTGGGCAATTTGACTTGAAATGCCTTGTCTGACCGCAGATATAGCATGCCTTAACTTCAAACCATGGCCTAGATGGCCCTGTCACTGACACATAAGCTGTACTATGTGCCTTTGACGGTGAAGAAACATATCCTCTTCCCCTACTCAGAGACCACTACGATGGTGCACTGGAACCTCTCATCACGGAAGGTACTGAAAACCTTGGCTTCTTGAAGCTACCAAACCTCTGTCCCTGGAACTGAGCAGGCCTCTTCTTAGACATAGATTTTCTTTTCTCCCTAACTGATCGTTCGATCCTTCGGACAGATTCCACAAATGTAGCAAACCGCTCTCTGTTTTCTAATGTAGAAGCAGGTGTTGTTAGCTCAGCACTTAGGCCTTTCTCAAAACATCTGATTCGCTCTTCATCTGTTGCTGCCATATGAGGACAAAACCTCAACAGATCCATGAACTTGGCCTCGTACTTGGTGATATTCATCGTTCCTTGGCGCAGGCTCTCAAACTGACTGATCTTCTCATCCAGATACGTCTTCAGAAAGTATCTACTGACAAACTCACACTGAAAAACCTCCCAACCGATCACCTCACTAGGTCACTTCTCCTCCTTCATGGTCCACCAGTGACCAGCACTACCCTTCATAAGGTAGACAACGTGCTTTACTTTTTCTGCTTCGGGGATGTCAAGGATCCAGAAAGCCTTCTCAAGACTTGTCAGCCACAGATCTGCATCCACTGGATCATCCGTTCCAGCATAATCTGAAGCTCCAACTCGGCGAAGCCGCTCAAAGGTCTTCCCAATACCTGATGTTTCACCATGGGGAGCCTGTGCTCTCGGCGGAGGCACTGACAATCTTTCTACCATGAGATTCATCGTAGCCATCATTTACCCCATAACCTGTTGATAGGCAGGGTGTTCAAGAATGGCTGGGTCAGGTTGGGGGACCTCAAGCACCCGATCTTCATGTGCCGACCAAAAGCTCCATCAACTGATGCAGCATCGTTGTTCTCGGCAGCATGTTCTTCATGGTTTCCAGACATCTTGACTTTTTCTTCCACTTAGGGCAGAAGATGATTGTAAGAAAATCTGGAAAACTCAGAAGAACAGACACAACCTAGTCCTAAATCCCTGTAGACTCAGCGAACCTAGAGCTCTGATACAAAAACTTGTGGCAACACATCCCACTATCACACAGACAGCGAGGTGTTATGCGAAAACGTGTGAAAATCACCATAGCCACGGATTACCAAAAACATGGGTTAATTAAAACTGATTGTAGAAAGCAGATAAACTCAGAAACTATTACGTTTAGATCCTCATCCTGCAAGAAAACAGGTTATATAAATATATACAAGATCTTGACACGTGGCCACAGCTTAGGAGATCAGCTATCAAGCTATCACATGAGTTCATCACTTGTTATACATACATAACGGCCCACATCCGGCCAGCAGCAGGATATACAAACCATAAACAACTATACATCATGAAACAACATCAAAACACTCCCAAGGACTTGAGAGTACAGGGATGACTATAGACTCTACTAAAAAACAACCAAAACAGCAGCATGTCCATCTCTTGCCTTCTACCGCTCGTCTTGCTACTCGGCCGCAACTCCGCGACCACCACCACGTCTAGCTCGAACACCTAAAAAGGTTATAAACCAGCGGGGTGAGACACACAGTCCCAGTGAGAAACATAACTCCCCGCCGAAACCACAAACCTCAGAAAGATAAAGCAACAACAGTAGATTACTGATAAAAGGTACAACAAGAGCAGTCTATATAGAAAAGCTATTCGTACCATCAAGCTTACCAGATGTACAGAAGGCATGTACCCAAGCATTTCTTTATGGAACATGATTGACAAGATAAGATTTATAAGATATTATAACATTAGAAATGTATAAGCAACTGCATGTATAACAAGATTAACTACACAAGCAAGGCCTCAACCAATGTTCCATGTTTTGCCTTAAGTAGTAAATACTATTCGGCTGGATTACATATTATTATGCCCTGAGGAAGTGAGTCGTACTGCTTAGATCCAACCGACGGCTATGAAACCCAGAGTCGGTGCCATAGAAGGTCAATGGAAGAGTCGGACTCCACGACCTCCCACGTCATGGTCAGTGCACGAGTACAACACAAGCAGGACCGCAGTCTCATGCTTAAGTGGCCTCAGTCGCAGGGTCAGCTCCCGCAGGCTACCCTCTGCCTAGCCTGCCTCGGTACAGGTCTCGACCCTAGTGAAACTGAGCCATGGGCCTATTCACCGTGCTCTGAGCCATGAACGCATTCATGCTCCCATATCGTATATCCTGAGCCATGGGCTTGTTCACCATGCTCTACACATATCTTGAGTCTGAAACCGCAGCTGCACTCATGTCCTCTTTATTTTAGGCTAGGAGAAACCTTGCATATTCAACAATATGTGCTCCGGGTTAACCCGCAGGAGAACCCGTTTCACCATCACCAGCTACTGACGATGATGGATCTATGGCCAGGGCAAACTACATGATATTTTCCACTATGATTAGTTAGTATATTTTAAGTGGGTTATTGAGGTAAAGAAGATGTAACACATGCAAATCATAACAAGGATAAGTAACATGAAACTCTCAACATCATCATGATCCATCACAAGGATCCAACATTACTTTGCCATGGGATCTCAATCCCTCATCACATAGTGCCATTGCCTCTCAAGGCTTACATCATCACCTATAGGATCATCATCAGAGGATAACACCTCATCAAGGCACTTTAGCCAAACGCAGGTCCTCAGACCAACACATCATGCATATCATCTCATTATCAAGAGTAACCATCAAAACAATGTTACTCAAACATATATACCTCATAGCCCTTTACCTGGCTATGCATCCGTATGAAACACCTGCATGGTTAGTATGCACAGTCATCAAGGATTAATAGAAGAATCATATTATCAACATAGGGTGACTTTTATCATTCATGCCTCAACCTGTGATCATAAGCATAGGTCATATCATTAAGCAAAGCATCTTATATGCTTACTATTTACCCATCACTGTACATATGATCCAAGATGATCACAAACACAAGTAACATAATGCCAGGTTACATAGATGTGATCAACCATATCAATTACTATCAAGCATATCGAGGGTCACCATCATAAACTAACCGTGATAGCAAGAACAAGATCTAACGTATCGGTAGAAGGGACAAGACCCTCACCAGAAGCGCCCACTACCCTCACCAGAAGTGTGACGGGTAGGGCACCCTCACTAGAGGTAGTATCGGGTAGGGTACTTTCTCATATCGCCCAACACTACGACCTCATCACGGTCAAGCCAACCAGTCATATAACGGCCAAACACTAAGCAAGGGTGTCGACTATCAGCTCAAGATGTATCAGGCAACCCTAGGTGTCGTGCACCTATGTGTATCGTGCAGCAAGGCCCAAAGCATAACATATATAAGCATATCATGTAGCATGTGTATCAGACACCTCTATGTCATTCACATCAGTGTCGTGCAACGTTGTGTCATACATCAAGGATATCGGGCATACATATGCAACGTGCAGCTCAGCCTATATCGTGCAATGGTGCGTTGTGCACTAGGCGTATCGTGCAGCAAGGTCCATCATGCAACTGAACCTAAGGGGCATGTCGTGCAACCCACTGCTAACAGGAAACCAGGGCGTGCAACAAAGAAAGCATAACGCTTAGCTATACACATGCTATCGGCCAACACACACAGGGCTAGAGCCAAGGGGTAACACCCACCACAGAACTAGCTAACAGGGCTTCCACAACATCCAGGTATAATGACACCAAGCCACCTCCTAGGTTATGTGTGTTGGGTAGGGTACTCAGCATAGTGTGACGCCCGACACAACAAGGCAAGAACCAGATGTGTAACACCCGACACAACCACATCATGTCAACCAAGGCTCTAGGCCAAAGAAGGATATCGGGCAGCATCACCACCAAGACCATATCGGGCAAGATGCAACCCAACCAGGTCATCACCAACCCCAAGAACAAGGGCACCAAAACCCTAATGGATCAAGAAGATGGCTCACCTCTCAACAACCAAGAGATAGGGGTCTTGCACACCTTCTTATCACCAATCGGGCAACCCAAGGATCAACCCTAACAAAGGTCTACAACCACCACAAAGCTCACCTCTCGAATCTATGGTGAGAGAAGGGTGTTTCTCAAGCAAATAGAACACAAGCTCACCTCTCAACTCAAATGAGAGAGGAGTATTGCTCATATCACTAGATTTTAAGCTCACTTCTCAAGACCAAGGAGGGAGAGGGGTGTTGCTCAACAAGAAACCCTAGAACAAGGTTCGGTCAACAAGAAGCAACTAATCAAGAAACCAAACTAGAAACATGCATAGCCGATCATAAGCAACATACAAACAAGAACATAGAAGAGGGTAATGTAGTTAGGGTTAAGAGTTATGTAACCCGCCTTAAGCAAGCTCCAAGCTCCTAGCACCAAGCTCCAAGCACCACCACAAGAAGGAGAGCAAGGCACTCTAGGGTTCGACCACCACTAGAGGAAGAAGGAGACCCCAAGAAGGATCCATCACCAAGCTTGCAAAAGAAGAGGGTGTCGTGCACCAAGGGATATGGAGACAAAGGAACTAAAGGGATCCTTAGCAAGAGAAAGGAAACACATATATAGACGAGGATGGATGAGAAACCAAGGAAAGACAAGGTAAGGTGTCGCCCACCTAGGGACACACTACTACAGAAACGGCCTTTGGCGTCGGTCGTTTAACCCCATTTGGCGTCGGTTTCCGACCGACGCCTATGTGGGCGCCGCTAAAGGTTGAACACTTCGGCGTCAGTTTTTTAACCGACGCCTATTTGTCCTATTGGCGTCGGTTGTTTAGTAAATTACCGCCGCCAAAAGTGTTCGCGCCACAGAAAATGGCGTCATCTAGGGCACTTTGTGCGTCGGTTATTTACTACACAACCGACGCCTATATGGAATATAGCGTCGGTGTTTTAGTAGATAACCGACACATTTTCTGTGGAACACTTTTGGCGTCGGTTATATACTAAACCACTGACGCCTGTACTTCAAGACGACACGGCTGTGCTTCCCTGCACGGCCGTGCTTCCCTGCACGGCCGTGCTTCCCTGCACGGCTGTGTTAGTACTATAGGCGTCGGTTTTATATGAATAACCGACGCCATTTACACCACGGCTGTGCTATCCTGCACGGTTGGGTTGTTTGTACTATTAGGCGGCGGTTTTATCAAATAACGGACGCTGTATGTCTTTGCTGACGGTTTTCGATAAATAACCGACGCCATTTACACCACGGCCGTGCTATCCTGCACGGTTGGGTTGTTTGTACTATTAGGCGGCGGTTTTATCAAATAACCGACGCTGTATGTCTTTGCTGACGGTTTTCGATAAATAACCGACGCCTATTTATATTTTTTTTTCATATCAGTTTGCAGGCCTGCTGTGGCTGGTCAGCAGGATGAGAACCTGCAGTTCAGTTTTCTGAACTGCAGGTTTACGACATCCATTGATATCAGCCTACAAACAGGCCGCAAACCTGCAAAAGTCACAAGCAAAATTCTACACAAGTACATACATTCAGACATCAATTCAATTCTCACATTCACACATATAGAAACATTCAAATACATGTATTAACATTCAGAAATATTCATTTACATAGTATCATTCATTATCGCTATCAACATCCCAATTATATCTTACAGTTGCCACTGCTTGTATGGCTTTTGCCCATTCTTCTCTTACTTCATTTAATGCTTCCATCGTATATGGAGCATGTATATTTTTTAAACGTTTACCTGTAGTGTTGTCAGTTTTAAACACCTGCAAAGAGAATGATGTATATATATAAGTAATAATATAAAAATAATATAAGATTGATATATTGCATACTAACTAATGAGACTATATATAATACCTCATGTATGGTATCGATGTCCAATGCGGCATATTTGATAATCATCTGCATAAATCGCATCACATAGTATGCGCATGCCCAGCCATTGTCTTGTGTAGCACACTATAAATTGAAACATACAAAATAATACAACTAAGCACAATTCACATCAATAATATATATATTCGAGTCGGGAACTTACTTGTACGTTCTGCCAATTTATTGGCTGGTTCTTTTTCCTTGGGACCGTTCCTCCAGCCTTTTTGAATGCATCTAAACCCCTACATGTTAATATAACACAATAAATTGCATAAGTAAATAGTAATGTAATAAAAGATGTTAACGGATATAAAAATGAAATATTTCTCACCAGAATAATGGCATTCTCATTACGTGTCCAATTTTAGTGTTCAATGTACTCCCCGCAGGATCTAGATAATAAACAGTGAATGTCCCGGGGACAATAACTAGTAACTCCCAATGTCTACCGCTAGAAGTAAGAAGTTAACAATTAATAACTCAAAATGCAAAATAAAAATGGAATTTTCTTAAGTCCAAATTATAAATAAAGTAAACTTACTTGACATTGAATGGAGCTATTATTATCGTCTTCTTTTGCTGACCAAAAATTGTAAAAGCATCTATACAGTATTGTTGAACATTATCAGGGTCTTTAGCTACCAAACTAATCAATGATGGAATCAAAAATCCCACATGATCAAATGCAAATTGTTTGCAATGATCTTCGACTAGGTAGCTGCAAAACATATAGGCGTATGCATTAATATATAAGAAACCAGATCACCGGATCTTACACAAGGTATATGGATGTATAAACAAGATCTCACCTTATCCATGTCTCTATCATTGATGTATTCAGCCAATCATACATAAACAGCTCAATAATATCTTGTATAAATAAAGAGCTATCGTATGATTGACCTGCATAATCTGCATCTAAAGAAATAATTATAGGGCAATGTACATTATGTGCCCGTAGCCAACATGCCATTCCCCTACAAGCAGGAGCTAACGGGTATGTTAGGTCAGTTGGAACCCAATCGGGTAATGCGGGAAGTGGAAGTGGAGGCCTAGGTGCTCCTGGTGTCTTCTTTTTAACCTGTACATATAATTTCAGATCAGTTGACATCATATATACACATTAACAGTCTAAATCAATGTAAATTTATCTTACAATTTCAGTCGTGTAGACGACATCTGCTTTGGGCCACAATATCACCCCGCCTTCTGCATCAGCAAGTCTATCAATATCCGGGTGGGGATATGGCAATGTAGCTTCTCTCCAATCAGGTAACACACGTATTGGGCTCACACGAACGTAGCCCTGTGGCATTGGAGTCCCGTGAAACATTGCCCCAGGAAGGGACGGGTAAGCCTGCGCCTCTGCAACAACGTAGTCTTGCATTCTTAAGCGGCATGGCTTCAATGCCTACAAATTTACGTAAAGAATATTATACATATATACATATCATCTTGAAAACATAACAACTTGAAAAGACTAACTACAATGTCATAAACAATACTTACAGCAGACGTGCTAGGCGATGGGTCTCCAGGATTACTCGCAGTCTGTGCATCAGGAGAAGAGTGGGTCGCCATAGGCGTATTGGAAGCCTGAGATGCCTGCCACCGCAGCAATTCTTCCTTGACCTTCTCAGCAACTACATCGTTGATCTTCTTAGCAACTAAATCCTCAACTCTCTTATTCTCCTATACATGGATAAAAGAAACATTAGCTTCTTATTAATGAATTTCCTTTTGCAGTAACATTCTAAAAAAAGAATAGGTTACCTCTTCTTGAGAAAGTCCCGCTCTGGGTTTGCGCTGGGATGGCCCAAAGAATGCTTTGATGCCAACACCAGCGCCGGCACCTCTAACACGTCCAGGATGCTCTGGGTTACCCAGAGCAACTGTCAATTCATCCCTTGTGCCCTGAGGGATGAACGTGCCTTGTTTCCTCTGCTCGTGCAGCTCCCGCTAATCACCATAAACAGAAATTGGTAAGTTAACACCACAAATAATCAATATTCAAACGATTTCTGTAAGAGTTGTATTTTACCATTTTTGCAGCCGCCTCAGCAGTTACAGGTTTCTTTATTTCACCCTTCTTGTTTTGCCTGCCAGCTATCCAGATATCATGGCGAGGCATGGGTGTGGCAGACTCCTGAGTAGGAGCAGACTCCTGAGTAGCCGCAGACTCCGCTGTAGTCTTTGGTGAACGCTTGCATAGCCTTTTGGACCCATAGTGTGGTCATGCACATTCAGTGCACGCCTTGCTTTTTGTGCGTCACTGAGGGCCTAGTTAGTATGCACATTAATGATTTGGTTAGTAGCACTAAATGCTAATCTTGAATAGGTGAATACAATGTATATTAATTAAATTAGGAGTGACGCCTAATACCTTGAATTCTTCAGATTTTCTTGAAGCAACAAAATTGTCCCAATCTTCTTTGTCCAAGAAGTTCCATTGTTCAAGGGCTGACTTCTTCTTCTTATCACCCTCTTTTATGTATTCTCTGTTCAGATTTGTCCTATAATTCCTAAGCATCTTTCCAGCGCGTTGCATCACATTTTTACGATGCAACTTCTCATCCAATGCAAACAGATTCTGTAAAATAGAAATGTTATTAACTAGTATCCAAAATAGAATTGCAAATAATAGAATTTGTAATCTACAAAATAGAATTGCAAATAATAATAACTCACGCATAAATCCTTCCATATCAAGTCTTTTTTCCCTTGAGGAACTTTATGCCAATTGTCATACTTAACACCACAATGGCTCCGAGTGGTACACCCAAGATAGTTCACAAAATTATTGCGGTTCACTCCAATTGGATTTCCTCCATTATCAAACTCCACCACCAATTTAGATCCACTACCACTTAGCGCTAATAACTTCTTCAACAGAGTGATGCCCCTTTTCTTGTTAAGTGTCTGGTGTTGCGCATCAAGTTGCTCCAGTGCTTCAGTGGGTACAGGTGCATCAACCTAAAATTTGACAAAAATAAAACACACTAACTTAGCCCAATATAGAAATATAGGATATATGACATAACTAGAAGATAATGAATTTTATAGAAATACAGGATATGTTTTTAGAACTTACATTAGTATCCTCGCCATGCTCGTCATGGACAGCATGCTCATCATGGACTTCATGCTCATCATGGACATCATGCTCATCATGGTCAGCCATCTGAAAATGTCATTAAAAAGGCAAACATTTAGCATTTCTATTAACTAGAA
Organism: Alisma plantago-aquatica; assembly: GCA_963693085.1. Classification (NCBI taxonomy): domain Eukaryota; kingdom Viridiplantae; phylum Streptophyta; class Magnoliopsida; order Alismatales; family Alismataceae; genus Alisma; species Alisma plantago-aquatica. Next base: position 1,139,669,844 of record OY856411.1, read on the forward strand.
AAAGGCAAACATTTAGCATTTGTATTAACTAGAAAAAGGCAAACATTTAGCATTTGTATTAACTAGAAAAAGGCAAACATTTAGCATTTGTATAAACATACATGTCTCTAAAATTGTGATCTTTTATCAATTAACAATCCTTCATTGTGATCTCCGCGCACATATAAGTCATCATTAGCTTCAATATTTTGTGGAGTTGGCAACCCAACTGAGAATGGACTGGAGTCATCATACTTATCATAGTACTCTTCTTCATCTATAGGATCTTCAATGAACTATCTTTTACCATGAAGAACAACCGACCATTTATCATTTGCAGGATCATCGATATAGAATATTTGTTTCGCCTGTGATGCCAATATGAATGGTTCACCCTTCTCGCCAATCTTTTCAAAGTTCACCAAAGTGAAACCCAATTCATCCACTATAACTCCTTTGGTGTTATCAACCCAATTACATTTAAAGAGCGGAATTTTGAAATCTATGTAGTCAAACTCCCAAATGTCCTCAATGACACCGTAATATGACATTTTAGCTTCACGTGGACTCTTATCCTTTGCACTTGCAAAGTACATAGTCGACGCTCGAAGAGTGACCCCACTATTTTGGACGACACTCTTATCATCTTGGCGCTTTGTGTAATATGTGAATCCATTAATGTCAAACCCTTCATAAGACATAACATTCGGTTTTGGTTTAAAGGCGAGGCATTTGATAGTTTCTGTAATATCATTTGGTGTTTGAGATAGTTGATGTAAGACTTTATCTTCAAACCACTTAGTAAAAGTCTTATTATGCTCTCTAGCAAGACACATTGAACTTTCTCGAGGATGTTGTCTCTTTATGAAATTGGTATGTTCCTCGATATAAACACTCACTTCATCCATATTGTGTAAAATATACAAGTGAGCTTGTTCCAACTGCTCACGGCTGATTACTTTCACCCGTGATCCCAAAATTCCTTTGCCCTCCTCAATATTCTTGTCATTATCAGGAGTGTCATTACCACTGAGAAAGTCATTGCAAAAATCCATAACCTCTCTCGCCACATAACCTTCAATAATACTCCCTTCAGGCCGATAACGGTTTCGAACATCACCTTTAAAAACGCTCATGTATCGTTCAAAGGGATACATCCAATGCAAGAAAACTGGTCCCAACATTTTCACTTCCCTAGTCAAGTGGACAACAAGATGTACCATGATATCAAAGAACGAAGGAGGGAAATACATCTCAAGCTGACATAGGGTAACAACCACTTCTCTTTGCAAATTATCGAGAGTATCAGGGTCAATAACTTTGCTGCATAGACTGTTGAAAAAGAAACAAAGTCTGGTAATTGCAAACCTTACATGCTTCGGCAATATAGATCGAATTGCCACGGGCAATATTTGTTGCATTAGAGTGTGACAATCATGAGATTTAAGACCTATCAACTTCAGATCTTTCATTGATACCAATCTACGGATGTTGGATGAGTAACCATGTGGCACCTTAACATTTACCAAGCATTCACAAAAAGTTTTCTTCTCCTTTCTAGACAACGTGTAACAAGCGGGAGGTAAGTATGTTCTTTTATTACCCATTTCACGTAATTCTGTTAATTCTGACCTTATTCCCATTTCACGTAGGTCCAGTCTGGATTTTATCCCATCTTTAGTCTTACCTGGTATACTTAATAGAGTACCAATGATGCTATCACATACATTTTTCTCAACGTGCATTACATCGATACAATGCCTGACTGTCAAAGAACTCCAATAAGGAAGATCCCAAAATATTGACTTCTTCTTGAATGAAGAATTGTCACTCCGTGTGGCCATACTACATTGTGATTTCTTACCAAATTCATTGACAATGTCTTTTACTCTTTCATAAACAACATCCCCTGGTATAGGTTTAGGTGCACTTCGTTCATCATTCCATCCATTGAATGCTTTGCGCTTCCTACGATACGGATGGAATTTTGAAAGAAACCTTCGATGACCAAGATATACAGTCTTTCCGCCATGTTTTAGTCTTATTGAATCAGTGTTTTCTTCACATATAGGACACGCTTTAGCTCCTTTGACACTATATCCAGACAAATTCCCATCTGCTGGAAAGTCATTAATAGTGCAAAACAACTTAGCGTGCAAACGAAATGTCTCTCTTGCTGAAGCATCATAGGTCATCACACCTTCAGCCCAAAGTTTCTTTAAGTCATCAATCAAAGGTTCAAGATAAACATCGATATCATTTCCGGGTTGTTTAGGAACCGGTATCAACAATGACAACATAACGTACTTATTTTTCATACACATCCAGGGAGGAAGATTGTATATAACAAGCATGACTGGCCAAGTGCTATGTTGGCTGCTCAATGTCCCGTACGGATTCATCCCATCTGTACAAAGCCCAAGTCTTAGATTCCTATCTTCTTCACCAAATTTAGGGTACAATAGATCAATCTTCTTCCACTGTGGGGAATCAGACGCATGTCGTAGGATCCCATCATTATTTTTCTTAACATCTGCATGCCACCTCAAATTCTTCGCATCTTTTGGATTTGCAAACAAGCGTTGAAACCGTGATATTATAGGTAGATACCACAACACCTTGGCAGGAGAACCAGTTTTGGACTCCCCCGAAGTCGTCAATTTATACCGTGACGCACCACGTTTTGGACAATCTTTCAAATCTACATATTCCTTTTGAAATAATACACAATCATTCGGGCATGCGTGTATCTTCTTGGCCTCCATTCCCATTGGGCACAACATTTTCTTTACCTGGTATGTTGAGATTGGAAGCTCGTTTCCTTCAGGAAGCATTTCTTTCAACAAAGTCAACAATGAAGTGAAGCTTTTGTCGCTCCATCTATTGTTAGCTTTCAACTTATACAATCTCAAGACAGCGCTAAGCTTCGTAAACTTAGCACAACCTGTGTATAACGGTATCTCAGCATCATGCACAATGTTTGTAAAGATAGGAGGTGGATCGGTGTGCTCTACCCTACAACTATCCAGCATCGCATCAACGATGTCTGCTGGAACTGGTTCGTTCACATTTACATCATCAGAGGCAATTTCTTCTTCCACCCAAGCACTGCTATCGACATCTACTGGTTTCGATTTTGAAATCTCTCCATGCCAGTGCCATTCTGTATAGCCTTGTACAATCCCATTGCACATGACATGACTTTTGATTTCCTCACCAGTGTTGACTTTCAAGTTGTTACCGCAATGCCTACATGGACAGTAGAACCTATCTGTAGGTTTTTTCCTATGTTCCTCGGCAAATCTAATAAACTGATCAAGACCAGATATAAACTCTGGGGTGCAACGATTACGAATGGACATCCATGATCTATCCATTCTATGATCAGAGAAAACAAGTATATATTAGGAAACAAGTATATATTAGGAAAAGATTAGGCAACATTTCCTCGCTGTTCTCTAAGTACATATATACTTAGAGAAGAAACGGGGAAATGCCGACAAACACATGTAATGTCATTCTTATATATAATAAATGTGTACCACCTATCCCATCCTTGAACACCTAATCTCACTAGTAAGTGTATAATGTGTATTGGGTTTTCAAGAAAATTTCGGCAGCATTTCCCCGCTGTTCTCTAAGTACATATGTACTTAGAGAACAAACGGGGAAATGCTACCAAAATTTTCTCGAAAACTCAATACACATTATACACTTACATCCTAAGTGAGATTAGGTGTTCAAGAACATTCCCAAACTGGGGACTATCCAAGATTTACTCCTAATGAGTCAATCTTGGACGGGTTTCTAGGCCAACAAACACAATAATAGATATCTACAATGAAGCCGGACTCCATACAAACAGTATATAATTTGGTGATTGTTCATTCTAATTTATACCAATGTACAAGTAATATAAAAAACAATGATTGTTCACATTCTAGGCCAACAAACACATGTGATGTCATTCTTATATATAATAAATGTGTACCACCTATCCCATCCTTGAACACCTAATCTCACTAGTAAGTGTATAATGTGTATTGGGTTTTCAAGAAAATTTCGGCAGCATTTCCCCGCTGTTCTCTAAGTACATATGTACTTAGAGAACAAACGGGGAAATGCTGCCAAAATTTTCTCGAAAACTCAATACACATTATACACTTACATCCTAAGTGAGATTAGGTGTTCAAGAACAGTCCCAAACCGGGGACTATCCAAGATGTACTCCTAATGAGTCAATCTTGGACGGGTTTCTAGGCCAACAAACACTCTAGGATTTAGGGTCATAGGTACCATCATAGAACAAAAGGGGTACACTCTAGGATTTAAGATCACACTACATCATGTATTTTATACAAAATTACATGTATGTGTATATAAAAAATATATTTATAAGGAACTTCTATACATATCTAATCAACACATTAGTAATTAAGTAAGTATTCATCAATACTTACTATTAATCAGTATCTCTAATCATTAAAATCGGCAAGCAGATCAGTTATTGTAAAGATACAATTTACAACACATCAAAATTTCTAGCACAAATGAGCACATAGTCAGAGATAAAGATGACATAGTTCTTTTTTTATAATTGTCTAAGAACAGTTATCAATTTGTCTGTGGACTGACTCCAGAAATTATTATCTATAGCAAAGTAAACCTCATCAGTAAGTGACCAGCTCCATGAAGGATCAGAAGCTTACATTGTATAAAATGCTTCACCTCACAAAATAATCCGCGCAGTAAATGAGAAATAGGTAGAGGAAAGGAAAAGACACTGGCGCATACCAGTTCTGTTGGTGCCGATAAGGAGGCAGCGGGAGCCAGGTGGAAGCTGCAGGTTGAACTTGACGGCGTGGCGGCGGCGCAGCGGATGGAGCAGCAGGGCGGGCAACAGGTGGCTGGAGCAGCAGGCCGCGACGGCGAGCTCCAGGCGTCAGGCAGGCGTCGGCGGCGAGCTCCAGGCGTCAGGCGTCGTCAGGCAGGTGCAGCAGCAGTGGCAGCGGAGAAGGGGGCGCCGGAGTAGCAGTGGCGGCACGACGGCGCTGTCGTGGTGAACAAGGAGCAGAGAAATCGACGGCGACAGTGTGGGAAATCGACGGAGAAGCAGAAAAAAGGGCTCGCAATGAAACAGAAGAAAGGGGAAGAGTCGGGCATCGCGGGTTATAAAGTCCCACATAGCGTCGGTTTTTTACAACAACCGACGCCTAAACATCTTTAGCGTCGGTTGTTTGAAATAACCGACGTCCAAGTGGACGATATTTTCATGAAATTGTTTGGCGGGAACCACCTTCAGCGTCGGTTATCCTTTAATAACCGACGCTGAAGGTGACACTTTTCACGCAAATTTTTCATCAGACATAGGCGTCGGTTTTGACCTAAATAACCGACGCTGAAAAGGACACTATTTTTTTTTATCAAAAAATGGATTTCGCGGGCGACTTTAAGCGTCGGTTTGTTATACACAACCGACGCTGAAGACAAAGCGGTACCCGTGTCTGGCTGGTCTTCGAATATAGACGTCGGTTTTCGTAAACAACCGACGCCTAACATAGAAGGCGTCGGTTTTCCTTAATAACCGACGCCCAGAAGAGTGTCACTGAATGCTATTTCTGTAGTAGTGACACTTGTCCATGGGCAATGCCACCACTCTAGCATGTCTTAAACACGTGTCCAAGGCCATTACCACATGCAATCATCAAGCACCAAGTGTCCACTAGTGGTGACACAAACGAGGTCAAAGAAGGTCAAAGGGTCCATGGGCGACACACCTCCACACCCTGGGTGACACACACCCTGGGCGACACAACTCAGGATGACACCACCATGGCCGACACACCTAGGTCGACACAAGGTCCAAAAAGGCAAAGGCAAGGCACAACAAGGCCCAACAAATTCAACCAAGCCCAAAGGAACTCAAGCAATGAGCCCAACTCTTCCTCTCAACACTAGAGGAAGCAAGGAGAGGAAAGAACACTTCACAAGGTGACAAACTTTCCCACAAACCCTAAACTTGGGTTAATTGCAAGTAGCACCTCCAGCTCTCAACAAAGCACAAACAAACCCTAATCACCACTAAAGGTGATTAGCAAGCAACTAAGCATCAGGGTTGAGCAAAGCAAATAGGATAAGCCCTAAACGGAGGTTAGGGTCCTTACAATTTCGATTCAAATATTCCCTGACTGGTCTGGATAGTATCTGGCATAATTCTATGGAGGGAGACTGCACTACAACATGTGAGGCCCTCCATGAAAAATTCCTTGAGGAATACTTTCCCCCATCCCTCACTTATTAAATATGGGGGCAAATTAGAAAATTCTCCATAGTTCTAGGAGAAACCTTGGGTGAAGCCTTGGACAGTAAAGAACTCCTTTAATGTTTTCCAAAACATGGCATCCCCCATATACAATTGATTGAGACATTTTATGAGGGTGTGGACAAGGATACCAAAACCTTCCTTGATACCATATTTGGAGGTAATATCATGCTCTAAAACTTCTAGAATGTTTGGGAAGTTATAAAATAAAGTGTTGAGACCCATGTCCAATCAAGTTGAGGGCAAGGGGAGTTCTCAAAGTAGCCAAGGTTGAAGATAGATCTGAGCTCAAGTCTATTGTCAAAAGCCTCAAGATGCTCACCCTAAATCCAGATCGTCTAGAGTCCAATTTCAACACCTATGAAAGAAGAGGACAACCACTACATCCTCAGTGTCTGCAACAACAACTAAAATCCACATATTATCTTTGTGTCATCTTCCAAGGCCATGATCACTCCATACATCAATGTCAATTATTGTAGAACAATCCCATCTCCATTCACAACGTATTGGGTCAATCCTATTACTATATGAATAAAACCACAAGTCACACTAGTTTCCATTATGGCAACCCAATCGGCACACTGAATGTGGCGCAGTAGAGATTGACTCAGTTTAACAATTAAAATCATGTTCCTCAACTGCAACAACCTGCTATCAATTCCAGGATATAAATCAAGGCCCTCAACTGCAACAACCTGCTACCCCTCACTTTGATGACGAGAGGTTCTCTACTATATAAGAAAACCTCCATGTCATGATTGCTAGTCAGCATGTTCATGAAAAATCTATTGGTTCCCAGTTGGTTTCATTTCTACACCCTCTTGTAAGAGTTTTTGTAGGGAAACTGGAAGTGAATCCAAATCATGTGGAAAAAATTAAGACTATGACAACTTGCTTTGGCTCCATATCTCCAGAGAAGGTGAGCCTTTCGAGAATGAGCGAGGAGGATAAAAATGACATGTCATCGCTCAACATCTGGCAACATCTCAGCTAGAAGAAATCTTCACACCTATTTCATACACCCATAGATATAAACCACACGTTCCATACCAAGATCATTGAACCAAACTAAAATAGATACCTGGTTCAATAAATTTAAAGATACCCTAAAAAATTGTCAATATCCCATTACTCTATGTTATGACTAAAATGCCTCGATGAACAAAATTCTTCAAGCTCCTACTCAATCAATAATACCTAATTGTAGAATGCAAAATAGATAAATTGGCAAGGATGCCATCAGATTGTTTAGAACAAGATGCATAGTAAGCGCAAAGACCCCGAGTCTCTTGGAATTTCAATTTCATGCTCCATAAGTGATTCTACCTACCAAATGGGGCTAGATGACCTTGGCAGTAGCATTCATATCATACCCCTTAGCCTATGTAGGAAGCCCGAACTCATTGACGCTTGACCCACTTACATGACTATCCAGTTCACTGGCTCCTCCATAACTAAGACATTTTGTATCATTGTAGATGTATAGGTAAAAATTGGTTAATTCTACATAACTTCTAATTTTATAGTGTTGGACATCAAGGAAGATTGCCTCTACCCTCTGATCTTTGACATGCCATTCCTCACCACAACCATGGTCGTAATCAATATTAAAGCATGACTTCTGACCCTTTGAGCAGGGAATCAGTCTTTCAACTTCTAAGCTCTTGGAGGCTTCACGAAGTACACTAGAGAAGAAGAAGCATACTTCCTAGACTAAATCAATCAATTCTCTATGTTGCAACAATAACTCTTCTCTTCATATGCCACATCCATTACTAAGTGCATGATATCCTTAAGAGTGCAACCAAATTACAAAGAATATTGAGAGTGCACCTAACTCCTGGCTAAAAGTAACACCCTCTGAAGAGGTACCCCTCCATGTTGAATCCACCCCTGCATAGCACATGCCAAGTGCCCAAGAGCCATCTTTTCAACAAACACTTGTCTACCTACATACCCCAACAATATATCAATTAGTTCCCACTCATATTCCCCCCTCCCCTCACTAATTCCTGAGCAATGAAGGTTACCATGCACCACATGAGTTGAGCATACCATATGTCTATCAAGAAGAATACAATGGGGACATGGGTGGTCAATTTCCCAACTATCAACCTCTATATCCAACCCCCATAGATGTCACTCACCAAATTGATGGGATGACCATTCTTCCAATGAACCCTACTCCTACACCCCCTCAATATTATCCTATTATGCTTCTCAAATCCTTCACTCACCACCATACATAGAGTAATGGGAACTAGCCAAGTATGAATCCAATTATTTCCTTTGGTATTCTAACATGTATAGAACCATTTTTGGTAGGCTACAGGAAATAAGAATACAAACAATGATAGGGGAAAGGTTGAAAGAATAGTCACCAAGACAATACAATCGTCTCGTAGAAGCTCTAGTTATCACTCTTCCATGGTGGATCACTCACTCATTTGGCCTTTTACGTTAAATAAAATTCTTGTTGGGAGGCAACCCGACGTGTTTTCCCCCTTCATCCTGGATTTAAGTTTTTCTCATTGAAAGAAAAACTTTAAGTTGGGATGGAGGCGGTTAGCACATATCCATTCCATCCAATCTATCTTCCCTTTTTAGTAATTTTTACTATGTTGTGTAGCTTAGCTTTAAAATTTTCAAATTTTCCTTTTCTTACTTGTTTTTTCCTTTGTCTAGTCCACCAATTATGCATGGTGATGAATGACCTCCTAAATAAGTAAATTTTCTTGCAAATATTTCATAAATTATCCTTTTTAAAAATTATTTGATCCCCTATGACCTTTAATAGAACTACCCTTTGAAAAAATTGACAAGTTGTAATGGTTAGATAAGAATCAAACACAATCGTCCTTATTTAACATTTGCAAATAACTTGTAAAATTTCTTGATTGTCGCAAGTTATAGAGAAAATGGAACTTATGCCCTGATGCACTCAATGCATTAAATCCCAAACACATGATGCATAAATCCAGCCTCTTTGACATTTCTTCTATCACATTTTGACCCCTACATTCACAAAAAAATCAAAAACCAAAAAAAGTGCCAAACTCCAAGTTTTGGGTGGCATACCCTTTCCTCCTCTACCACTTCTTCCATACCCCTCATAAATTTTATTGGGGTGTACCTCCAAGAAAATATGTCACATAGCACACAAAAAATACAATCAATGAAATTGCAACAAAGAAAATAAAAAGATCATGATTTAAATACAGGACAGATCGACTTCGTCAATATCTCCATTCACTCTGATTTTCTACCCAGGGGAATCTACATAACACCAAACCATCAAATCTATGAGCCTTGTTGTTGTGCAGAATTTGTAGGAGTACCAAAGATAGAAGATATAGGGAATCTATTTCTTTGTGGGTCTTCAATTGGAAACAAGTCGTGAGAAATTTTGAGTAGGGGATTAGATAATTATTTTCCATGGTTCTAGGAAATCATTGTCAATTGGCCATGAGAGGGGGAAAAGATTCAAATAATGTTATGCAAGTGAGGTGTATTGGTTAAGAGTATTATTTGGTATTGTTTATGATACAATGTTGCTTGAGGATGACCAATTTCAAGTCTGGGGTATTTGATAAATGCACATTTATCCATTTTATTTGCATCTTTTGGATCATTAATAGAAGCATTTTTGTTGAGTATTCCCTAGTTTTAATATGGTATTTATTTACCTTTTCTCTCATCCATTAGAATTTTACTAGATTTACTCAGATTCCCCTGAAAATGGCCTCATCACTCCAGATCCCAAAAAGACCAAAGAATCAAAGGCTTCAATTGCATATTCAACCTCCTAAGTTTTCCAGTTGCTGACTGACATCCCACTCGATTGAGTTGCGTGAAAGAACTGGTCAAATTCAAACTCCAACCGATCGAATGGAAATCTAATCAATCGAATTGTCAGCAGGACTCATCCAAATTGAAAATATGGAAGGTTCATTAATACAAACCAGCTAATAGACTGCATTCTAGTCGATCGACTCACCATATGACTCAATCAAAGTCATAATTAAGATTTTTCATTAATACATACAAAACAATCGATCGACACTCCAATAGATCGACTCACCAACAAGCCTCAGTCAAACTCTAAATCAAGAAGGTCCATTATTGGAGTCAAACTTGCTTTCTGGTCAAATCAAGCATTTAAACTATTCGACTGACTAGGCTTCTATTCGAAGGACTGGCGTCACAAAACATTGCTCCTCAGTCACCGCGAGGAACATTTTTAGGGTTTCAACCCCCATTTCCCTCCTATAAAATAAGGGGGAGTTTGAGCATAAAGGGATCCTTTATCACACTCCATCTTTTACACTTCATTCTTGGCCATCTTAGAATTTACCCTTGGGTGTATGGGTCAAGGAAGGGAGAAAAGAAGTAAATGTTGTCGTCACGGAGATTGCTTCATTGTTGCAACTTGGCAACATGATTCTTTATATCCCTATCCTTACTTTTGCGTGTGTTTTTATTATGTTTGAGTAGTTTCTCTACTGGGCATGGGGAGTGACCACATATCTTGTTCTTTACTTAATTTCTATTTAACTCTAATGTTTTAATGATTAGATGTTTTTCATCCATTTTCACACTCATTGTCTGGTTAGATAGATTATATTCTTTGTAGGGTGACGAGATTACCTGATCCAAACAAGAATTAACCCATAATATCATGTGGAGACTCGCTGATGGAGTTTATGATCTTTTTGCCCAGTTTATTTTTTTTATTATAACTTATGGTGATGAGAAAACCTTATCGATGAGTTTGAATACTGGAACGGAAACCACAATTTTTTGATGAGAAAATCTAATCCATGAGTTTGAACACTGGAACAGAAACCACACATTCTTGATGATACCACATGATGGAATTTTGTTGGATGATTGGATGAGGATCCTCAGACGTTGATTCCCCGAGTCCTTGTGAGATTTGTGCTCCATAAGGGTACAAATCCACATGGTCTCGGTTAAATCATTAAAATTAAGGACTTGAATCAGTTAATGTAAGAATGTGGTCTATGGTGGTAATCCCTCAGACCCCCAATATCTCTCATCATTATTCAATCTAAAACCCAATTAACAAGTTTTATTTCTTCACTTCTAATTCTTGCTTTAATTTGAATGAATCTCAACAAACAAAATTTAAATAGTGTTCATTGTAAAATGATTTGATTTAGTCTCTTAAAAACACTGCCATGGGATCTATACCTTTCTATACTAAAATAAACTTGCTTGTTTGCAAGTGATTTGATATTGTTAAAAGGTTAAACTTTAGTGATAATTCATCTAGTGAATTGGTTGTGTCAATGACGTGCATTACCAGTCCAATGCCAAACTCAATCGACCAACTAACAATAAATTGATCCATTTACCTGAGCAATTTGACTGTCCTGGCTTAAAAGGGATTGAATGCATTATTTTGTGGAAAAAATGAAGAACCTTTATCTACAAACAAAGTGAAATTTGACATGGAGGTGAGAGGATTCAACACATATAAGACATGGGAATGTCTCATATGAGAGATTTTCCACATGCATGGTCAATCCAAAGCGTCATAGATTTATTCTAGGATGATGGTTGTTATTCATTATCTCATCACTTGTGCAATATTCACTAGTTTTGACATAGGAAATGCAACCATAGAAGACATCCACATATTATGGAGTATACTAGAAAAGAATCCAATAACATAGGGAGGTGGCTAATTTATAAAGTAGTAGTGTCCAGTGGCCCAAAGGGGTTGAAAGAACTCTACATGGGGAATCTAGTTACTCCAGTTGGATGTCCACTTGGTTAACTTGATATTCTACATGACTTTACTAAAATTAAAGGGGATGTATTTTGTTGATGTTAAGTAGCTACCTCAACCCAGGTCATAGTAGGGAGCAAAAGGGACAACAAACTTGTCAATAGATTTAGGATATCTGATGACTTGCTTCCCCTCCCTGATATGTACAATTACAATTTTGATATATTCATTTTATTTTAGGAGGATATCTTAAATTTATATCAGGTTCGATGGTCTTCACTAAAGGGAAAAACCCAAAGGAACCTCCTACTTTAAGAGATGCAGTGGAAATGAACCAACCCAAGGTAGCAGCGGTTGAGACTATCAAACCACTAGCAAAGCCTTCTCCAAAGTGAAACCTCATTATATGGATGCCATGGAATGATCCAAAGGATGGAAAGATATAAAATACTCTAGGGGCTAAGCCACAACAACGAAAACAATAGGATTCCACATCTCTGTAGCAAATGGCACCCAAAATAAATCCATCAATACAAGTGACACAAAGAGAGCCCAAATACATCAATGAAGAGGTGTGGATCACATAGTACATTTAGTTATTTAAAGACAACATATATCAACACATCAAATACACCAAACAACACTCCCCTTTTAGAGAGCCTCAAAGAATTGAAATAATTCTTTAGGAACAAGAAACATACTTCTCTAAAAGAAGCTACCAACCCCCCTCCAACTGAAATCATCATGTGATGCTTTCCTTCCCAGAGTAGTCCAAAACACCAAGTGTTGTCATGGGATCCAGGTGTCAGTTTGACATCATAAGCGAGACCATTTTTAATTTATCCTTAAATATATGTTGTCTATTTTTAAAAATGTAAGCACTAATTGTGGAACGTATTCAGCCATTGGAGAACCTTCTATAATAATTAGACCAACTCACTACTTACCAAAAGTAGATGACAAACACCATGGCAAGGTAGTTAGAAGAAGTGCTAAAGCAATATGATGAGATGAGAAAGGAGAGAAAAAAAGGAAGCATTGTGAAGAAAATTATTTGTAGAAATGGCTCAGATGGGAGGAAGAATCATTTTCATCATCTTCCTAGATAGACAGAGAGAGCAAGAAACTAACTCAAAAAAATATGAAGACAGCAAAAAAATTTCCTCGATCCAGATAGACCATTCATCATGGTGGCAAGATCTAAACTTTCCATCAATTAATGGCGAGTTATTAAGAGAAGTCATTGATGTTGAACACAAAGAAGTGCTAGATGAAGAGGAGAAATCAGGAGAGGAAGAATTATCTACAAATTTTGAAACTTCCTTCTAAGTTAGTAGAAGAAGAAATGTTTATCAATTCTCTCCCAACTAATGAGGTGGATGTGGGTGTCGTTCATAGATGGCAACGACATCTTTGCCTATGCTTTCTCTAAGTATGAAACAGAGTAGAGAGCACATCTTGACCTAGAAGACACCTCTAAGAAAAAAAGATCACATTTATGAGTAGATGGTTGATACAAACACAGTAGAGGGTGTCATAAACAATTCTAAGGCAACCTTGAGTGGAGGTGGAGGATATAAGAGAATACTTGATGGAGAACTTGATAGATCTATTTAAGTATGAAGCACCTCCGCCACCACATGACATCATTGATGAATTTTTGCACTATTCATCATAAATAGAATTTGACAAGGCATGACTCCAAAAAAAAGAAGCGAGATCCAAGAGATCTTCGCATAATGTGGACAATCTATCTAATGATAGTGAACAATATATGCAAACTCTGATTGAGAATGAACCAAAGAAAATGTAGAATCCTATATTCCATATACCACCACTTGTTCCATGAACATCCCTGGACCTCCTCCCCTGCCTTACAAGATGAAATGCATGGACATGACCTCCATCTTAGCGCTTCTCTTACAAGAAATGTACATCTTTAGAATCAAAAGCACACATTGATCCATGATGACTTCCAAGATATCTTCATAGCAAAATCACAAGTCGTCTTTCAATTTTTCAAGGTGTTGTGCACAATTATATTTGAATAATTACTTAATAAAGTCATGAGGGGCAATTTTTCTATACAACTCCAAACTTGTCCGCCCAACTTTATGAAGGAAGCAAAAAACACCTTCCATCAAGGAACTATTCATAGATCTAAGAAAAAGGCATACAAGGATCTTCAAGGATCCCAACAAGCATAAATGTCATTGGATACCATATGTGGTAGACCTAGTTAATCTCCAAGTCGTGATATATATATAAAGGTGTGATATATAAGTGTAATGCAAAATATTTTCCAAACAATAGTCTGCTATTTTGAGACCTTGAAGAAATAAGAATACAACAAATACCCATTAGACTAGAGAACATGATTAAACCCTCTGACAAATGACATAAACATCATTTGAAAACTTTCACTATCAAATATTATATCCTACAATAATAGCCAAAATCATGAGATAACACTTTCTGTAATGCCCATGCCCACAAATCAATTCTTGTTTAGAGTTTCATGATAACGAATAGCCTCATAGACCACCACATGCCTCGACTTCATGCTTTGTTCTCACACACACACAACCCAAGATCAACTTCCCAATAGTTTAGCCATAGTAGTACTATTATGGACTAAGAATGCTTAACGATAGAGTTTTTTGTATTGAGCTCCCTGAAAAGTAGGTGCACCTTGGTGATATGGGTAGTCTAATCATTTCTTTAAGATCATTTTATATGAGGCCTCAAATCTAGGGATGTTGCAATCTCCCCCACATAGACTCTTGACAACCTTGTCAAGTCTCAACCATGATCTCATAATATCGTCCCCATTTTAGTGTAGATCTAGAGTGGCTCATCCACACTTATCTCCTATTCACAACTACCAGTACAAGGGTGCCACCATCAACAAGTATAGCTTCTCCAACATGCATGGATTGCACGAATTAAGACTATCATGTCAAATGTTGATGTGGGCCCCACCTAGTGGGGGGACTATCTTTGATACCATTTCTAATGTCCAGGGATACTACCCAAGGATCTAATAGAGTTTTAGGAATGATGAATGGCCCCATAGACCACCAGATGCCTTGGTTGTGCACTTTGTCCTAACTTATGCACAACTTGGGATCAACTTCCTAACATGTCACACATCCTGGTACTACAATGGAAAGAGCATGCTTAACTACAGAGTTCTTAGTATTGAGCTCACTAAAAAGGAGGTGCACCCCGGGTGGTATGGATAGTCTGATAATTCCTTCAAGATTGTTTTACCTAATGCCTCAAAGACTAGGATATTATACTTTTAGACTAATCCATCTCATGTAGGCTTTGAATATGAGAATCACTTTCAAATATTTAATCAGTGAGGACTTCCACACTCTGGCGCCACAATTATGTGATGAAACTTAATCATGATAAGTGATTCTTCTATGACCCCTTCAAGCCAACTACCCAATGAGAATGTATGACACCATAACCCTCCCCAAGAAACAACCATGGAGGGAAGTAATCAAGAAACGTTGGATTGAGCCTATTGTAAAGGATCTGTCATCACCTAAACTACACGACAAGTTCACCTAGATAGTGATGATATTATAAGGATAACCACAAAATGTATAAACAAAAAAGGGAGATCATGGGCTAATTTTATCACCAACACAACATGTAAAGTAGAAACGCAAACAAAAACACCAAGTGCCTATCATAGATATATAAGTTGAAACATCAAATGCAAGAAAGCCTACCAATGATCCCACAAAATAAAGCTTTGTTGAACACATCCCTATATATCATAATTTGTAATCAAAAGAAAATATGCATGCTAAAAGTGTTTATCTTTAAGATGAAGAGATCTAGGTAGATGATCCTATAGATGAAACCCATTCAGAGCATCTCTTAAAGCTTAACGTCCATGCATATGAAAGTTGATGAGGGATAAGATGTATTGGAAGGCACAATTGGGATAGTGAAGGCAACTTTCAAAGATTATGATAGATCAACTTGTGACATATTGAACCAAGAAGACATGGATTTAATATTATGGAAATGTTGAGATAAGATAAAGATGAATATGAAGACATGAACTTGTCTTTTAGTGAGTAAGAGTATATGTTGTAAAGGAATATATCTATGATATCCTACAAAGAAATTGGTATATGATATGCTTCATGGTAGCTTGTAAATCCCTACTAGGAGATGATCTTCAAGATATCTACATACATGGATATGGACTTCAAGGCAACTTCATCACTAAAAATGATTCGAAAAACAAAAATTGGTTGATCACAAGGATTCATTTGTCTATCCCTATATACATCTTCCTTCCTTCTATACATGACGCACATTGGACTTCTCTACATATAGATATTGAATCTAGAATTATTGTTCTCTATAATAGCTCCAATGCATAGTTTGGTCATAAGAAATACAGATGTGATACCAAAGTGCAAAGTGTAACGAAAGAAAAGGAAGGAATGTGTGCAATAGAAATGATAAAACTAATTATAGATTATGGAAAAAGGCAAGATGAAGTAGATGAAGATTAGAAAGGACTACAAAAGTTGCAATTCTTCTATGGTTGCCATCAACAAACACATAAATCTAACAAGTGTGGCTTCCATATCGTATTCTAGATCCATGCCCTTTCCAATTTAGGAAGAAGAAATGAAGACCTCCATGATTAGAAATATCACTATGTAAGGGGAGCCTATAATATTTAGTTGATGTGCTAATATTGAGCAAATGAGGGACTGCATGACCAAGTCTAAACATCAACAATTTGCACTTGACCTCATCCTTTGACACTCTGGGGATAGAGTTAATGATAATTTTGGGGGTTGGGGTATAAATAGGTGAGGTAGATACTAATCACCCTATCAGTCGAGCTCAATTTCCTTTACTCTCCCTTCACTCGAGCTCCTTCATCCTTGCCTCTCTCCCGTTGTACATGTCGCTATCCTTGTCAGTTTCAAAGTTAATACCTTTGGTCACGAAAGCAATCCGGGTGCCTCACCTTTGGGTCTGGCTGGTCCACGATTGACTAAGTGCCTTCTTTCATGTCATAATTAGAGTTTATCATTTTTCCCTTCACTTTATCTCACCTCTACTTTTGCCATTGCATCCATACAATCTTCTAGTAGAAAATTTAAAAAATGTTGTATTTTTCATAACATAGTAGTTTCAATTAATGCTTAAACCTAATTGAGGAAGTGCTTAAATTAATGGATGATAAAATTTTAAACATTAGAGATCTCTTGATCCCATTTTCCTGATTTTATCTTCATCCCTAAACTGACCTGACTTTGTCCAAGATTTTTCAGCTTATGTTACTTTATCAAGTAACAAAATAGGTCAAAATATGTCTATTATCATATGAATTATCATATTTTTTGCCAACTCTCAAGATGATGTAGGTTGCTTATAAGATTCCTTAATCCTAATTTGTTTTATGAGAATTAGATGGATCTTAGTTTGAGTACACTTTTGAGTGATCGTCTAAAACCTCAAGCACTGTCTGGAAATGAACATCTCTATAAATGAGGAAAAAATTGACATGTTCTCTCATAAAAATAAAAAAGGGATATAAAGGGATTGGCCTCCAATAAAACATCAATAAACCCCAAAAACCTTGAAAATAAAAAATGATAGACAATGAAAGCTTGGTTGTGAATAGAAGTATGAGAGCATTATGCTAGGAGTCAAAGGTACTACCTGGTGGGTTTATTATTGCTCTCAGGATGTAGTTACATTGAAATTGGTAGTGGTAGACAGGAATTCAATAGAATAAGCCTTTGGGTTTTGATGGTGTTCACTAAAGACAAAGCAAATCAAGTTAGTGGTACATAGCATACAAAGTCATCGCTCTGAAGACAACTAATGTGGATTATACATATTACTTGCTTAATAGATGGACCCTTGGTTGAGTGACCCAAGGAATTCCAAGTTACACCTCAGACGTAGCCTACCCATAGACACCTTGTAAAGTAGAAAAATAAAAGCTAAGAGTGAAATCTACCTTTATGAGGAATCTGAATTGTGCATCTAGGAAATAAGACAGAGGAAGGCTTCAACTTTTACCGAGGAAAGTAGCAGATGAAAGATCAATGCACCCAAAAATCAATAGTTAATTCTGAGGGATATAAAAGAAAGAAAGCATAGCCATGTAGTTATCCTAATATAAGGGTGACATAGAGCATGATTACAGTAACCTTGATTTATCTTTTCTAAAATCCCTAGTTTTTTCAATTATATTTTTATACTATTCTTAGCTTGAGGAAACTCTAGAACCCAAGTTTGGGGGTTGACAACAACCAATTTTGTGGATGTTGTATGCCTATTTTAACCTCCATTCCCTCTTGTACTTAAAGCTTTTGCATGTTGAATTCTATAATTACTTGTACAATTTGATGGTGCCCCTTTTGTAATTACTTCACATCTTTTTTTTGTGAAAAATCCTAGTTATGTACCTAGATGCCATTTCCATTGGTCATCGACCAATGCCACCTAATGAAAACCAGCCAGGAGAATTATCAGTCTCTAACGTAGACTCTTAATTAGCTTGATAGACCATCAATTGTCTACTAAGGAGATGCAAGGGTTATTAACTGAGGAAAAGCAAATTCAGACATTGATGAGAAGACTAGGCCATCAACTAATATTACCACAACTTGTTACCAACAAACCAAGCCGTAGGGTCATCTGTTAATAACTTCTAGAATAATCCACCAATGTGAATGCCAGCCAATCATCCACTAATGGAAGTCTTTAAAGCTTCATACATTGATGAAATTACTTATACCTTCAAATACCACTAAAGTAGTAGGGCCACTTACTAATTGATGAAGGCATTAGTTCATCAACCAATGGATATTCTATCTTCATCCTCTGATGAAGTTTTTGTGACACCACCACCACAAATTGTTAAGTGTGTATCATAAGGCACATGCCTTAAGGATTGGGTTACAAGTAAATCCACCTACACACATTCGAGCTAGTTTGGTAAAAGAATTGATCCTTATAAATAGGGAATCCCAACTTCCTTAAGACACATATATTCTATAGCCATAAAATGTTGTTGGTTTCCACCCTCACCATAGGGCACTAACGGTAGATGAAGGTAAGGGCTTTAGTTCCTTAGGCCATCACCAAGGAATTAACAAGTCAACCATTACCTACCTTTAAGAGAAGGAATGTAGCATAGCTCTTCCTTGAGCTTCATTGATAGCCTACAAGATCCTTCATCAACATCCGTCATTGCCTTCATCTTCATCTTTGATATTATAGGAGGAGTTTTCCATCAACTAACATAATCTGATATGATTATTTATTTGTTACTATTATTTCCTCCTTCCTCACTCTATTTCCTATTTTTTATTCAATATGTTGGGTGATCGAAAATGCATCTTGTAAATCAACTATGTTACTATTTAAAATGAGTGGATAGACTTATTAATTTTCATTGGGAGTATCCACTAGGTCCTCCCAACCATGCAAATATTCATATTCCATTGAATGTATATATCCATAGCAATGTTTATCGCTTTTATCTTGTTTAGTTCTGAATCACTCAAATGTGTATATATTTTTGCGATGCTTGATTTCTAATGCCATAAGAGAGTAGTAATAAATTTGATCTTGCATTGAGGAGTAGTTAGAATGCACATGGTGTTGGATTTCTAAACCTAGTGGTAATATGATTGTATGTTTGTTGTTTGTATGTCATCTTGAGAGAGTGAGAGAGAGACACTTGTAATGCATGTTTATCTTGAGTTGGAGAAAGGAGTATATAGACACAAATATGTGCTCGTAAACTATGTTAAGGGGATACAATGGGTATGAATTCTTACACGTTTAGTTAATGCACCTAGTTGGTGAAACCCAATCCAAGTTCCATCTAATATCAAAATCTACCTAAAAATATATATTGCTTATTTTGTTTGGGTTGCTCTTAATTTAGTTTGTTACTTTGTCCTAAGAGAAACACCTATTTCATAGCTTGAATCTACTTATCTATTCTAAGGTATGAAATAGGTGTTTCTAATGTCAGTAGAGTTTGTGGCTAATTCAATGGCCCTTGTGTTTTCCAAACCATAATTTGAAGTCTAGATATTTATGCTCCCACTCATGTAGTGTGAGATGTGAGGAACTAATTCAATGACCCATACTACAGCTAACATGATCCAATAGTTCGTATAATTTGCTCCATTCACCCAGGTGCACCCCATTAAGAATCAACGTAAGCCCCCCTTGAGATCTGACGGGTCATAATTTGCACACATAGGTAATTCCTTTTCCTCTTTATCAAAAAATCTATAAAATAAATTCCATAACTATAGATTATAGTATTCACATAATAATAATACCCAAAATGGAATTTTTTTCCATAAAATTATGTAGAGTCTAAAAAATAGTTCTTATGACTACTTGTTTTTTCCAAATTCGTTCTCTCTCTAAACTCTACCTATGTTCCATATCTACAACGCTTGTTGTCTAGGTCGGACCCGTAATGGGGGCCAACCAAGGCATGGCGGCCTCCTCCGTCCTGGCCTCCACCTCCTCTAAGCAGACATTGCCAGATTGGCATGATCTGAAGACAGATGTCATAGTGCAGCGATCATGGGTGGAGACCATCTCCAAACCGAGGGTTGTCCACCAGAATTTCAAGCCTCTACTGATGTCAAACGACATTAAGGTACCAGAGTTCAAAGAGGGTGATTCAAGACCTTGGATGACTTTCTCTGAACTTGTGATGATGACAATGGATGAGTACCATAAATGCTCGATCATTGTCCAAATCATGGGGAAGAAGGCCATCAAAGAACAAATTCATGGATGGATGTTGAAGACTTGGCGGCCAAAGGGAGACCTTCAGCTCTCAGCTTTGACGGGGGGTTCTTCCTTGCTCGCTTTGTGATGGAGGGTGATATGGAAACGCCGCTAGAACAGGGCCCCTAGTTCTTCGACAACCAGCTGGTGTTTTCTAGACATTGGACCCCTGATGCGGATCTTAGCTATGATGCCTTGACGTCTGCACTGGTCTGGGTAACCCTACCGGAGGTTGGTCATCACTGGACCAGGAGAGCCATCTCTATGATAGCTTGCGACATTGGGGAACCCAAAGTCATTGATTTCTGGACTAGAGGGGAGATGGAAGGAGCTGCCCACATCTACGTGGACCTCAGTGCAGAAAGGATTCCCCCGCATTCAGTTATGGTGTCTATGTCGGATGGAAAAGCTTTGGAGGTGAAGGTGTTGTATGATGCGCTTCCGGAGAGATGTTCTAGTTGTAGGGTGTTTGGTCACTCCACTGGTCAATGCCCGGGCATCCGTGAGGTTCATAGAGAACCTCCTTTGATCTGAGGAAGAGATCATGTGAAGGATCATCGTGTGAATAGAAGAGGGGTCATAAGAGCAGGCTTTAGTAGAAGCAGACCTCCTCCACAGGTCAGAGCGGCTAACGGAGGGAATGCTAGAGAAATGACACAGAAAGAAACAGTTACTAGCAATAACCTCGACAAAGGGACAGTGACTATAGAGTTTAATAGCATACTAGAATCCATAGTTATTGAAGAAGGGGAGGTGGTTGTGGGTATGCCTGACCCACCCGATATTAACAACAAACGTCATAGAGATAAGGAAGTCAGTGAAGACATCTATAATGAAGACAACCCTTTTGTAGCACTTGGGAATATCGACAACCAAGATATTCCAACAACAAGCAACAGAAGTAGGATCCCAATGCAAACAAGGAATACAACACCAAAAGGAAAGAAGAAGGGTACCCCCGAATCTGGTGGAGGAGGGGGGAAAATAAGGAAACTTGATGATAGTGCTTGCATGGAATGTGCGAGGAGCGTCCCTACCCAAGACATAAGGTAAGTTGAAGAAGATCATCAGTGGTATGGATGCAGAAATTATTTTTTGTTTTGAAACAAAAATTAAGAGGAGAATGGCGGATAGAATAAACACCATTTTTTTGGAAGGGTGGGGTTGTTTATCCAATCTGACGTAATGTGAAGGAGGAACAATTGTGATGGGGTGGAACCCTGCTTGCTGGCAAGTCGAGTTGATATAAAAGATAGACCAGGTTATGACGATCGGTTGCTTTAATAGGTGTGGTTTCTCTTGCATTATCTTGGGAGTATATGGAGAAAACCTTGATAAAGATAGAGAAAGATTATGGAGGACCATAAAAGAAACTACCCAAGATGACATTCCTTGGTTGGTGCTGGGGGACTTCAACAACACTAGAAAAGCCAGAGAAAAACATGGTGGATTGAGAGTTCCAGATAGAATCCTAGAAAGCTTCAATAATTCCATTGAAGGTGCAAACCTCCTTGAGCTTAATAGATATGGAGGCATAGTTTCTTTGTCTAACAAATAGAATCATAAAAGAAGAATTGCAAGCCTGCTTGACATGGGACTTGTTAATGAAGTCTGGTTGGATGTCTTCCGCTATGATGTTGTTAACATTGATGGACACCCATTTAGTGATCACGCCTGGATGAGGGTGTTCTTCACAAACACAAAGCAACCATGTAGGCCTTTCAGATTCCTCAACATGTGGTGCGGGTGGACTGGATTCAAGGAATAGGTGGAGAAAAGTTGGAATATTATGGTCTATGGGAACCCTTTGTTTGTGGTGCTTAAGAAATTACAACTCACAAAAAGCAGCCTTAAAGAGTGGGTAAAGAAGAAAGTGAATATGTTGAACCTTATTAGAAAAGCTAAAGAGGAATATAGTAAGGCCACGGTGTGGTTGAGGCTTAACCCAGTGTCACAGGAAGCCATTAAAAATGAGAGGCAAAAAGAAAAAAGGTTGAATGATATAGAGAAAGCTCAGGAGTCTTTCCTTTGGCAAAGAAGTAGGATTAGATGGATACAAGATAGGGACAGAAACACATGTGCTTATCACACGACCATTAAAAAGGTGGAGATGAGAGACACGATCTAGGAGCTCATCAATGAACATGGTCTGAAGGCCAGAAGTAGAGAGGAGATATCTGAACAGGTTATTGATTACTTCTATAAGCTTTATAACAAGACCACAACAGAGAGACAGACAGGAGACATCAATATTCAGAGCAAAATTACTGAGCAAATGAATTACAACCTTGACCAGGACCCTACTGATAAGGAGATCCATGATGCCTTGATGATTATAAATCCTGATAAAGCACCCGGTCTAGATGGGTTTAATAGCAAATTCTTCCAACATATGTGGCCTCTGATAAATAAGGACATCTGTGAAGCTGTGAGATGGTTCTTGAAGGGTGGTAATATGGTTAGGGTGGTTAAACATTGCTTTATCAAGCTAATACCCAAGAAGAAAGAGGCTATCGAGATGGGTTATTACAAACTGATAGCTTGCTGCTCAGTGTTATATAAAATTATATCCAAGTTGTTGGCCATACGACTGAAGAGGTGTTGCCACACATCATATCTTAGGAACAAAATGCTTTTGTACAGGGAAGGAAAATAGCTAATTGCTCTCTATTGGAGACTGAATTCCTAAATGACTTTAATACCAAAAGATCTAATGTGAAGGCCTACATGAAGACAGACATAAGCAAAGCCTATGATCATATGGATTGGGAGTTCTTGTTGAAGATGATGAGTATGCTCGGGTTCTCAACCAAATGGTTGAATACCATGTGTCAATGTGTGGAAATGACTTCCTTCTCCATCCTCATAAATGGCTCACCTATTGGTATGTTTAGAGCTTCAAATGACCTACGCCAAGGAGACCCCTTATCCCCTCTACTTTTCACCATCATCATGGAAGGACTCACGACGCTCATCAAAGATGTTGAAGATAAAGGACTTATTAAAATGTTTAAAGTCAAAGGCAAAAAAGTTATGTATCATCTTATTTTAGTTGATGATGTGCTAGTCTTCTCTGTTGGCCATGCGATCATATTGAAACAATTCTACAATGTCCTTATTATGTTTGGGAAAAGCAGTGGGTTGTATATTAGTGTCATCAAATCATGTGTGTTCTTCTCCAAGTCTTATGACACGAGAAGAGGTAGATTAAAGAATGCAGCTGGAATGAATAGAGGCAAGCTCCCTACCCGGTACCTAGGTATACCCATTGCGGGGGGTAGGGGCACTGCCACTGATTTCAAAATATGCAAGGATGAGATAAGGGATAAAATCGAAAAATGGAGTGGCCTTAAGATATCCATGGTGGGCAGACTTGTTTTGGTTAGATCTGTGCTTCAAAGTAAAGTCATGTTCGGGGCGTATATGTGCCATATACCCAAACCGACATTGGATTCCATTAAATCCTTGTTTGCTCTTTTTTTTTTGGGGGGGGGGGGGGCAAAGCCCATGGCATAGCTTGGGAGAAATTTGCAAAACCATTCCAGGATGGGGGTTTACAGCTCATTGACCCTGCTGATATCATGAGGATCAATACTATTAAATGAATCGATAGGTTCCTGCTGACACCTAACACCACATGGGCTAAATGGCTCACAAGCAGATATGGGAGAAACCTTCTGATGAATGAACAAAGCAAACCATCCCCCGTGTGGAGGAATATGTGCAAGACCTACTCAGAAATCCAGCTCATGTAATCTGTTGATGGCAATGGTGTTTGGGCGTGTGTCACCCGTTCACCATGGATCAACAGAGGTTCTGTGGTTGGGTTTGAATGGACTAAAGATGTGTGGGTCAAGAACTACTACCCCAAATGGAGTACGCTGTTGTATAGAGCTGTTATAAAAAGATTGCCCACACGTGACAGATTGAGCAGTTGGGGTCTGATAGTGCATACGATTTGTCCTCTATGCCATAGTGATGAAGAGTCGATACAACACACCTTCCTAAACTGTAGGTATGTTGCTAATGTCTGGTTTGTTGTCAGTTTGAAACACAGACTGGGACCGGTCCTGGACTGGAGCTTGGGGAGCATCATCCACCAGCTCCTGAGCAAAAAGTTGGCACAAAAAAGCTAAGTTTGAGTTTAACTGTGTGTGCCTGGATGCTACTTGCTTTTTTGTGTGGCAAGAAAGAAACTATAGAGTACACAATGGGACTGAACATGTTATTTCTACCTTAGTGGAAGAGATAGCTAAACATATTAGGTGGAAGTGTAGAGCCAACCAAGGTTGGCTGTGTAATCTGAATATACAAAGTAGAACCTACTGGGATCTTGGTATATAACCCCGTGGTGTGTTTTATTATGGGGTCTGTTTATAGATGCCCTGCAATGTTTTGTATAGTATAGCTTAGCTATACCCTTTTGGCAATACATTTTACCTATTTCCAAAAAAAATAAAAAATAGTTCTACATCCAAGAACTAAGCCAAAGATAAAATTTTACTATACTCTTAATGTAAATGGTATCTAGGGTTCTAATAATATCAGATGTCCTATATTTATGATGAATTCTTATGAGATTATAAACATAGGACTAAATCATGATGTGATGAGATCTAAAATTAATTTGAAATTGTGAAATAATAATTATTTTTATATTATTTAAAAAAGCAAAGACTAATAAATATAAAAAATGATCTAGTCGATACCTTAACCCATAATCCATAATGATGGAATTATTGCAACGTCAAACCATATGATTAGTTCTATCAATATGTAGTTTGTAAATTAAGATCTTTGATCCATCTTAGAAAAGACAAGAACATCACTACTTGATATGATATATTTTTGCTATCAAATCTTAATAACATATGATGATTTCTTATGAATATTTGATAATATCTAATCAAGTTCTCTAAAATCTTATCTTTTTGTTCAAATATATTGTGCCTTACCTCCTATTATATGTGGTATATAAGTAAAAATATTGACTTTTGTCATATTGTATCGGTTGAATAGTTTTTAAATGAAAATCTTTTGATTCCAATAAACAATAAATTTGTTTCTTACATTGTACTAAAATGAGATGAACATAACCAATTTTGGTAATGTTCTATTTAGAATGATAACTTGTAACACACACCTAAGAGTGATCTTGGTACAACCTATATGTGAACATGGGTCACTATAATATTTATATTTTTCTTTGATAGTGTAAATGCATTGATCTAGAGTGGATAATGTCATTTTGATGTACAAAAAAGAATATGCCTTATAGTGTGAGTAAATACTTTTCTAAAACTTTGTTCCTTAAAATAGGATATTGATTCTAATTCCAACAAATTATGTCTATATACTTGTTGAATGCTTCAAGTTTTATAATGTGACAATACTAATGTATGGGATGTTTCCATAAATTGAAGTTTTAGATGGTTTTTCAAGAAACAAAACTACTATTGTGATAAACCAAAGCTCATGTTTCTTTGTATCGTAACCTCATTGGGATGTTATAATAAATATGACATTTGAACTCCTTATCTTCTAGTTTTATTCGTCCATTAAGCTCCAAGAAATGCAATTTCATTTGGTCTCATTGTAACTTATTTAATTTATCTAATGAACTTTTTTTGCATTCTCATGTATTTTTGTGTCAATCCACTTAAGGACCGACATTATATGAATTCTCCTATCATGTGATTCCCTATTTAGGGTTTGATTAAGATTTGTGATTGCAAACATTATCGTGTGGCATTTGGTATCAATGGAAAATCATTTAATTCCCTATATAGTTGATGGAAAATCATTTAATTCCCTATATAGTTGATGGAGTAAATACTTATAGAATATTTTTATTTGATGTGTCCTTAACTCAAAATGTAGTCATTGAGGATTCTAGGATGGCAATTAAGAGTTACGATATAATCTTCATATCTGCCTTCAATGCGGTCTCAAGTCCCCTCATTTGTGTAAGTTACATAGGCAAAAGGGGTTGTTGGTTAAATGTTGATGCCTTAACCCTAAATAAAGTCAGTTCCCCTAATCTCTTCTATATTAGGTTTTCAACACATCCACTAATACAAAGTAATTACATAATTTCTCACCTCATTTCTTCCATTACTAAGTATAATTGTCCCTATTTTGAGGAAGAAAGAAAATGATGAAACTATAACACATGAGAAAGTAGAAATACGAAATTAAATGAATTGAAAGTATCTTGGTGCAATGATCTTACAATATATCAAAAAATAGTATCTTGTCTATAGAAACTCTAATCCCATGGCTAAGAGAATAGAATGATTGGTCCCTTAGATTTGACCAAACAAGGATGAAGATATACCTTAATGTAGTTGTGTATAACCCTAATGAATATATTTAAAGCATGTAGCACGAATAAGTTACTCTAACATGTGTAGTCTTGAAAACATATATATTAGTTGCTATAATCAACATCACATATCATGATACATTCATACTAACCTAAAAACCTAATTATGTGCTAACATGTAGAAAATCTCAAATATGTCACATATATTTCATTTACTAACTGGTATACACATAAAGGATAGATATGTCTAGTGAGGAGTATAATGTGTTTCATACATGAATTTGAATAATAATTGGAGTTTTCCTGACCATATATATTAATAGTGTGCCATCATATAAATGAAAACTGACTTTACATGCTTAATAGGTTAAATAAGTGAAATATGGAAGTTCATGCATAATAATGTAAGGAAACTCTTTTGGTTAAAATGTGAATATTTAAGGACTTAATTTAATGAAGTATATGATAATGATGCAATATTGTGAGAAATATATTGGTGATGATCCTAAAACATTATTTCATTAGAAATCCCAAAAGGAAACTTTCAATCCCCAAATATAATGGCAAATTCATGATCCTTGGTTGCTAGTTAGCATGGGTTCCAAGTTTGAGTTAAATGAGTAATCCTAGATGCCTTAATTGAAATAAGGAAGGAAAGTATAAGATATCAAATAAAATAGTGAATGACCTCAAAGGAGGAAGCTAATCACAAATTTGGATTTAACATGTCAAAATTAGCCTAGGAGCCAAATTTGGTATTATTTGACCCTTGTTTGAACCCTCAAAAGAATTAGGAAACAACATGATTTAGAATTTAACTAAACTATAGGTTTAATGTCCTTAATACTCTAATTTCCTAATATTTGTATTATTTTCCCAATCACACACGTTTAATTTCTTGCCTTTCCTATTGTTGTATTGTCATGCCAATGTGGAGTTTTAAGTTTAATGTGGACCCTTGTATCTTGATCTTGCGGCTCCAAACTTGTATTCTATCATAAGTAGGAGATAGATTCTCATGTGTGAATAGTACCATTGGCCTACTCAGTTTTTAAGATAGTATTGATCCCTCTTTGGTCTATGATGCTTCTCAAAACTACTCCCGTTGAATTTGGGAGAGAATTTCACACACAACAAGCCTTAATTGAGACATATTTCCTTGTTTAGTGATTCGCCCAAATCACCTCACAAGATTCTAAAAGCTACCTTATCCTAAAGCCCTAAACTCAAATCCCATCTATAAGTATATATACCTTGACCTCTACTAGCCCCCTTGCAACTTTTCTCCCGCACTGATTTCATTTCAAACAGTTTCCTTCATCACTGCCAACTTGGTCTTTGATCCCTGGCTTCGGGCTTTACCACGAGCCCTTTGCTTCAATGCGCCCAAATTACATAGTGGTAAGTTTCGTTATCCACTCATCTTTGTGATCTAGAATTCAAAATTTAAGGTTCTCACCTCACAAGTTTCCCCCAAATCTAGCCTAAATGTGCTCCTTGCCTTGTTGTTGCCATAGAGCAGGTGTTGAGGGAAAAGAAGGCTCTCACCCCATTTACCCCTTTCCCCCATGAGTTCTTTTGTAATAGTTTTTCCTTCTTGGGAAAAATTGTCCTTTCCATCAAGATCAGTTAGTTGGGCTGCATGATTTCTTGCATATAAAAATGATGAGATTTCCCAATCACTCTAAGGTTTTGATTCTTGATGTAAGGGAAAATGGGTCTTTGTCTATTTCCACATCTAAATCACTAAATGTATTAAACTTAAAAAATTTCATAGTAAATTATACACAACTCATAAAAAAATAAGGAAAGAAGTTTTGAAATCACTAGATTTTTCTACATACAACGGTTTTGCTTTTTTTGCCTAAATATAATGTTATAAATATGTGATTTCAAGAATATTCTTGATTGGATAGAATTTATAAAATCCCTAAATAATGATCTATAAGTTATAAAAAGTATAGTAAAATATATTATGAAATCTGGATAGTATATCCCAAAGCATGGAGTGGTTTCGGTAACCTAAATCAATAATACCAAAAAGGCAATTTTTAGGTTTTATCTCATTAATGTGAACCTAAGCCTAATTTCATGTGTGGCTTAATAGGTGGCTTGGAACGCTGACATGTATTTAGGGTTTGGCTTGGATCTTGATAGATTGGATATGAGGTATGTTGCACCATTAATCATATTGAGAAATTGATCTACTATTGTCTCTCTTAATGTATGTTGCATTCCCTATGAGTGATATTGAGTAATCATTCTATTGTCTCTCTCTTGAAATTCTATGAGGTATTAGTATATTGAAGTTCCTCTTTCATATTTGATTGGCTTATTTTTAATCAAGTATTTCTAAAATAGGTCTTGTGATCTTCTTATTGGTGGATATGCTTGTTGACTCCTATGTTATATCTTGTTCATTGGAAACTGTATTTGAGTAATCGAACTAAATGAATCATGAACTTTCAAGTGGTGGATTTTTATAGTCTTGTGATGTATCTTATTTGACACCATACAATATTTGGGTTTTATTCACCTGCCATTTATCATGATTTAGGCTTTGGGTTTTATTTCCCTGTTGGGCACTTGGTTTTATTATATTTCCACATATGATATTAGGCATTGGGTTTTATTCCCATGTCATGCAATGGGTTTTATTCCCTTGCTAAATGCTATATTTATTTGGCACTAAGGTTTCATTCCTCCTACCCCTTGGTATGGAATATATGCATTCCTACCCTATTTTTAGCATTTGTTAGTATGATTATATCTCACCATGCAACTATTTATGTTCTGGGATAATATTGATGTGACATTGTTAAAAGGCAAGAAACTCTCTTATTGATTATCTTTTTTGAATGTTCTCTTTTATATTCATTTAGATATTTACTATCTCTCCTGATTTAGAAAGCCTTGAATAGTTTATTGGTTGATCGATTCATATTTATATGCACATATCAACTTTTATACTGACAACTTCCATTTTTTCTTCTCTTGTGGGTATCCTTCCAACCCCTTAGTTGAAGAACATGGTGGGCCTGATAAGAAGACTTAGACTTGGATTAATGAAGATGACTTTTGGGAGATAGGTTTGAGATAGTTTGGACATCCCTCTTCCCATGAAGAAGTTGTTTATTTCATGTAAACCCCAAGTAAGAGATTGTTATGTAATTTTATATAATTGAAAATAGTCATTACATTTATTTACGTTGTTATCCTTTGGTCTTGTATGCCATTGTTTGAGGAGAAGAAGAAAAATGCATTTATTCCAACATACTTGTTGGAGTGTTTGCATTGGATGTGATTATTCCTCAAATTGAGTAAGGATTGGATCCCCTCTCGGGTGCCACTCCTATAAGATCTAATATTTATAAAATATGATTATAAATTTAGCACTTTTACAAAAAACAAACTCTTAATTATGACAACATAGACCCATTCTAATAAGTTCAAACTCTTCAAATCAGGAACCAAACACCCTCTCAAGGACAAGGGTAAGACTGTGTAAGACCCCAGACATAGATTTTCCTGACCTTATTTTTTTTACCAAAGTGCATGATCCTTGAAATTCACACTAGTTTGTTTTAAATAATTCATAACACTAACAAGCTAAGAAAATAAGATATATGTCTGATTAATCATATTACTTATATGCATATATGACACACTAGGGTCTTGAGGGCTTGATTCATGCATATTAGGCTGAGTTAGGATTTGTATTTTAAAATTAGGATCTATGTACATTTATGTGCGTTGTGGTTTTGTAGACCATTAATTCATACAAGTTGAAATTTTTTGAGTTGGTGGCTTGGTAATTAGTGGGTTGGATAGTTGAACTTGGCTAAGTTCATGAGGTTCTGGGCATGGGGTTTTGTATGAATTTGATTCAAGTTCATCATAAATGGGGAGAGTGTTTAAGGTAGTTGGTCTACTTTTATTCTAAACCTAGGTTGATTTCATGCTCAACTTGGTCAAGTGGAGAGGGGTTCCCAAGTTGATGTTAGCTTGATAGTGTTGGAAGTTGGCCAAATCGTTTGGGTTCCTTTGGACTCTGTCCAATATACCCTTAGTCTGAGTGGAGACATGGTCAAATCAATATTTGTTGGTTGTTGTGGATTGGGTCCTAGCCAAATGTGTGTCTCTAGTGTTTGATGTGGGTAGATTAGGCATGGTTTGGCCTTTTAAGCTAATGCGGGGGCCCAATAGGTATTGTGTAGGGATTTCTATGCAAATTTCAACTCTAATCCTATAAACATGTGACTATATCATCCCTATATTTCATTTACATCATCTTGATCTATTAGGGTTCTACAAGAGAAAGTGGATGTAAATATCAAGGGTAAATCCCATGCTTGTGTGTGAGCTTGAATTTTTGTGTTTTAGCTTGCTTTGGAAGATAAAAGGATAAATATTACCATTTAAGGCTAGTTTGGCTCAAAATCATGTAATCTCTTCATATTTTCTCATCTCTTGTTGATGTTATTATCTATTCTACCCTCCTAATTGTGATTTTCAGCCTTCCACGGTCGAAATCCATCTTTTTAGCTAAAGATATCTCATTTCACCTTCTTAGCCTAGTTGGAGCTAAAGCTTTCTAGAATAGATGTGTGTGGGCTGTTTGGTGGTACTATTGAGCCTTAACACATGCTCTTCATGAAATGAGATTTATATTATTGAGTTTAATCCTACATACAAATGATTAATCTCACTAACTACACACAATAAAGGCTAAAGATAGCCCTTTTATGGGTAGTTTGGGCCATATGTTGGGGAACTTTGGAATGTTTACCCTTTTGGTGTTGCAAACTATTACAAAATGAAAATGATAAATTTTCCAACTGCTATTTTGATGCCAATTTCAAAATTCATATTTTCCTTGCTTGTTAACTACTTTTGTTGTATCTGCCTCTTGCAATGGAATTTATATATAAATTTGCATGGTGCTTCCTTCTTATATTAGAAAAGAGATTACAACCCTTTTGTGTATTATGTGTACCTTTTTTAGGGCAAGGAATTTCTATGGAGAAAAATGGAAGTTATGGCTAGGAATGTACCCTTCGAACACTAATGAGGATTATAAGGTTTCTAATGCTTGAGTTGCTAAGGCGGTATCATAGAACAAAGATGTATGGTCATGTTAGATCACATGGTACTTAGATGAATTACTGACTAATTTCTTAGTAAGTGGGATATTCTTGGTTTTGATGCCTTATAAGTCATCCATGCAATTAGTTTAATAGGATAGTTTGCACCATGATTTGATTTATGAAGGAATTTTCATTTTCATTTTGCTCATTAAATTCTTCATTGTCCATGAGCATAATAAATTTGTCCCTAAAATTATTGGTTTAGGGCCACATGACCTCAAGTATGCTACGTGTATCTGAGATCGTGTTGATGATAAGTATAATATTATGAAAAAACCCTGGTTAAGAATTAGTGTGGAAATGGGGTATTGTAACTATATTGTAACTAGTATCTATTGTGACTAATGACCAAAGAGATTGGATATTTAGCTAGACACATAGGTACTTATTACACAACAAGTGTGTTGGATTGACTCACCTTGAGAGTGATTCTTGAATCATTATATGGGTGACATAACAGACTCTTATATGATAATAGTGCAATGATCCCCTAGATTGAATTTGATAGAGTAGTTACATGAGGATTAATGCACTTAGACTTCAAAAAAAATGCACTTAGACATCAATCAACATGAACTTGAAAATGATACAATAAAGGAGGTTACTGGGTATTGAGATTCTGGTGCCTTTTGTGACTAATGTAGATAGAATTTGTCCCTCTTATATAGGAGGAGTAATATTCTATGCCTCTTTATGAGTGAGCCAAGCATGTTCTAGTTATAGTGATCTCATACATATTTCACTAGTCTAATGGAAGATCTAGAAACTTGAACTAAAAGTGAAAAGGATGACTTGCCCTTAGATATATGATGGATACATGAGACAAAGGGACTAGACAACACTGACACATCAGTAATGAGAGTCTAAGTGGGTATCAAACTAATATTGTAATTCACTATCAATAATGTGTTGTTAGAGATCATTCACTTCTTCTGGTTCACATAAATAATATCAATGTAGTAAGGATCCTAATGTTCACACATAAAGAACTACGTAAAAATGAGTGTCCTAATTATGCATTTTCAAAATATCATTTGGACCTAAAAGTTAGTTCATAGACCTAAAGTTCTGAGTGGAGGATTTATAAACTCCAATAGGTTGCGACAAGCTATTGGAGTTGTGAAATTTACAATAGGTCAATTTGTTGCATACTCCTCTAAGGATCTTGAACCCTGACCCATAAGTGTTTCAAAAACCCTAATATCCATAGTGACATGTATACATGGACATGATGATGACATCCATGGTTCTGAAAATAATCATTATTATTTACATTGCCTCTAGTTAAATACCTAAAATACAAATAGATAGATGGATGATGTTACAACCCTATTTATCTTATGTAGTAATATTAGAGTAGTGAAAACGTTAATTTGAATATTTCTTTGATACTTGATTTACATAATTTTTGGTTGATTAATTATTAATTAAATATTGAAATACAATTTGACCAAGTCAAAAGTTGTTTCTAGTATATATTTAAAATTTAGCATAAAAGGAGGTAATAATGATATAGAGACATTATGCACATGCATGTTAAAAAATTTCTAGACTTCTTGGAAAAATTTATGCACAATCCACAAATGGGTGTCATCATATAGAGGTTGCTTGTTTCATCCAAAAGGATTAAAGGAAGACCACTTCAATTCAAATTTATTTGCATCGACCAATCGGTGTGAGTGATACAGGGATGCATTATCAAAATAGGGTGCTTTTTCTGGTCCATATCTACTGACACAATATGGTCAATGGGACCACTCAGTCCAATCCTACTCACGTTTAGTGTAGCCTACACACATTGATATGTCATCATTGGTCAATTTGGGGCCTAGAGTGGTGTTTTTGTACCCATAGGGCACTATTTCAACTTGTCACTTTGGCCAACATTCAATGTGATTTCTTCCTGATGTTGCCACTCAGCTAACCACAGAACACATGATAACTTGAGATATATTTAATTGATTGTGATAAATTTTTGAAATTAAAGTTCATATTTAAATAAGTTAGATATAAAAACCTTAATTTAGGGTAGTGGCAGTTGCAAGGTACTTTTTTGGGGAAAATTAGGGGAGAACACAAAGGACAAGTAAACCTTGATGTAGGCCCTTTGAGGTATAGCCTTCTTTCTTCTCTATTACTTTTTTTATCAAACTGAGTTCCATAAGTAGAATTGATATTATCTTATCCCTTTTCTGCCTTATTCATCCTCTAGTAGGTATCACCTATTAACAAGAGGAGAGAAAAGTAACTTTTTGAAGGAAACTTGGGAACTTTTCACCCAAATCTAAGCATATTATGCTGAGATTGTAGCTTAGCAGTAAGTTATGAAATACAAGTGATCCGAAAATCACCTATTAGTGATGATTTTGCATAACTAAAGGTATAACATGAAGAACAGCAAAATCAAGCTATCCTTTTATTTCCATTTTAATCTAGAAGACCTAATTTGTTATTTCTAGTGTATATTTACATAAAATAGACAATTTGTGATGAATTATAATTGTATTCAGCTTTAGATTTTGTGCATATGATTTTGTTAGTGGTATGTTATACTAGACTTTTAGAGACTCCAATATACTTAGGTTTTCCCTAATTTTACATAAATAGACTAATGATGCATATTTAATATCAAGGTTGCTTCTAATTTGAATTCAAGATGATAATTCATAGACCTCTTTAACATTTTTTAATATGCTCAGTTTATTAAGTTTAGTCAAATATAGAAAGTAAGTATCTTGGTGAGAGTATATGCTTTTCTACTTATTCAAATATATTTAGAGTTGTTTTATTGTGAATTTTGTAAACTAGAATAACTCAATACATCAGATATAGTGTAGATCTTAAGTGTATATCATTTCAGCATACACAATTTATACTATGATTTTCAGCATCATAAATACATGTCAATATATAAAAAATTGTGAAATGGTTTAGTTGTAGGCTTAATATATGAAATTATACAACATTTTTGTAATCAAATTCAAAAGTAAATTTGAAATTATATGTCATAGAGACTATAGAATCCTTATGGAGGTTTACACTACAATGAAGGAAATAGGTTACCCACTGTAAGAGGCCATGAAAGGGATATGGGTCATGTCATAGGATATGAAGGGTTAATCCCATCAAGGACCTCATCAATATTTCATAGAAGGAAAACCAAACATAATCTAGAGAGCTAGGTGATGCCAATTGTTACCCAAAAATAATGGAAGACCTGGTGGTAACAAGATTCTAAACAATTACAATTAGGTATCAAACATCAACTGGAAATCTTGGAGGTACCCAATATAGATACTACCTAATGACTCAACCCTTGTGGAACCATTTTTGTAGGTTAATAATCTAGAGTTTTTAACTCTCTGGTTTGTACCTAGGTTTAGAAGTTCATTTTATCTAGTTGCTAATATGGTGTTAAGGCCATATGTGGAGAGCTACAATGCAATTTGGGGATCTTGTTTAGTAGACATATAATCTTATCTTCCCATGATGTGAATTTTTGTACTCTCCATTCAAATTAGTATTTTACCTTTATATTTCTCACTATTGGATTCACTTCGTAGTTCTACATATCCTGTTGGGTTTTAGGGGAGACAGAGAAGGCAGCGGAAACAAAAATTTTTCTCCCCCAACCCATACCGAGGAAACGCGTCAACGTCTATATAATAGGAAAGGATGGTTTGTGGAATCATACCTTGTCCCGAGGCTTGCTCGGTGACAATACCTCGCGCAATGCGCGGTCTTCAACTCCGGACTTCGACGGTGTCTGTGCAGCTCCTGGTCACACCGGGACTGACAACTCCTACTCGAACCGGACTGTCGAATGACAGTTGTCCTCCTAAGCGGCAGTGTCCTTTCGCCTCTGTAGTAGTCCACACGGACCACCTGGAACTCCACACTCCTTGTCCCACAAGGAAGTGGAAGGAGTCACACCCTCCTATTGACGTACTAGTCGCCAACACGCTCTCCTGCCTCCTGTTGCAACTGCAGTTGTCCTTCCCTTGCTGCACCTCCCTTTTGCGGGAAGCACTTGCTCGGGCTCTCTCACGGTTACCAAAACCAGAGAGAACGACAACTTGCAGAGCAACTGGTTGCACTGAGCTGTACTGTGAGAAGCCCCAATACCCCCTATATATATATGAGAGTCATGGGACAGGGTTCTCCATCCCGGGCAATGCGGGACTAAAGCAGGAGTAGAAGGGTTCGGGATTTTCCACCAAAAGCAACCATCTCGCAACCTGAACTGATCGGTTCACTGTTGAACCGATTGGTTCGGCCATTGAGCCGATCGGTTGGACCTGAGCCGACCGTTTGGGGCACTCCAACCGATCGGTTGGTGCCCTGAACCGATCGGTTCATGGTCCTAATCCGGCTCAAAAGGACTTTCCTTGTTTCTTTCCCAATTGGTATCGAATACCAATATTATTCCCAATCGAATTGGGCAATTTGAAATGAAAGGAAAATTCTCACTAATCCTACTTTCCCAAGTTGCTCGATTGCACCAGTTGAACCGATCGGTTCAACACTTGAACCGGTCGTTTCACTCTGTGCATGAGCCGATCGGTTCAACAATTGAACCGACCGGTTCAGCAACCTCAGCCGACCGGTTCATCACATGAACCGATCGGTTGGGAGTGCAGGTTGTGCAGAATCAGTCAAATGTGATTTCAATCAATCTGATACTCCAATCAATGCGTCCAACACATTGAACCATACGATATTGAGCCATCGACTGATTGAGTGTTTAATTGAACTACCAAACTCCTTTAGTAATCAATCTAAACATTGCTCTGTGGACAAAACTCCTCTTCCAGGTTAAATCCTATGTGTGTGACCCTGCAGGTCCATCTCACGTTGGCAGTGAAAGTTCATAACACTTATGACTTTACAAGCAAAGAGCGGTGCCTAGTCACACATCAGTGCTACCCAAGTGAAAGTAGAAAGTTGGAGAACAACTTTCATCCTACAATTCGTGAATGGTGTTACAGCGAATGTATAATTCCTTTATCACTGATATCCCGAATGAACTCGAGGCATGGAACAGTCATCCTGTCAACGTTCATTCACTTCCTTGATCTCAGAGTAGACTGGAAGAGATATGTATGACATCAGTATCATATACTGATTCACACATGCGTGCACGCCTTTCTCAATCCTACTCATCAAGTGGCCATGGATATCAAACTCCCTCAGGAGGGACAAATCCCATATCTATCACTCACCCCTCAAAAGCCCCATGTGTCAAATCCACCCAATCATCACCTTTATAACAACCCATGTTTCAGGACTGCGTTTGATGATGTCAAAGTGTGCCCAACGACATGTGTTGAGTGCAGTGATTTCAGGTCTAAGAATCACACTCACCACCATCACTGTGAGTACTGACTGTGACTACCATCTCATGGTTCCATGTGTCAAACTCATGGTGGGTCTGTCTGGTACCTTGTTCTCTAACAAGTACCTATGTGTTTGGTTTGATATCTCTATATCATGACTAATGAGATTCTGTCATCAACCAATACCACAATCTAGTCTTGTGTGTCATTGCTGTCTATCTACCTTCCACAATGACATCCGACTAGGGACATAACAAGAATGTACAAACTCTTAGCATCCGTATGATCTCATCGTTCAGGTCATGAACCTGAAGGCATACGTCATTGAGTACTGTCATTCTCTAGACATTCAATCTGTTCTATCACTATCTCATATGACTGAACCAGAAAGAATTGGAAGCTCGCCTTTTATGTTTATCAAATCAATCTTAATGTATCCCACCAATCATCACATGATTTTCTCTCAGGGCATACATACCAACAGACTCCCACTTGCACTGCGAGCCAATCACCCATGAATAATATTCATAGTGATCTTTAAACATGTCCCACATGTTACTGTGCTCTAGTGCCATCATAGTGAGTAATGGCAACACCTTGCCAAAGTCTGAACAAATTACATGCCCCACATCTCTTCACTGTACGTCGCACGTATGAGATGGAGTTGTCGTAATATGCGATCTAGTATTCCTTTCCTAACCTTTAGCCACATTGCATGATCAAGGATTCCAGACTTGTCATCAATGAGTGGAATATAAGTTCATCTCATGAACTTTCAGATCCATATAGTATCCACTGCTGTTCACTAACACCTAGATACTCAGCATTTCCCTTTTAAATGGCTTTATTGGAACACTTCCAATTATCAACAAATTTTCACTTTTATACATCTTATGTATATTTTGCGATTAATTTTCTGTCCTTTCAGAAGTTCGCATCAATGTAACTCTTTACATTGAACTCTTCCTTATCTCCATAGAACTAGTACTTCACAAGCACTTATCAAGTTCTCATGGTATTCCAGTAACCCTTACTGGAAGCAGACAGACATCCACTCGTCATGTCCCACATACGAGTTGTCAGGATGAGCACATCATATTTCCATGTCCTACATATAAGATGATGGATGCACTTTATTCTTGCCATGTCATACATGCAAGACAATGGGATGATTACATACATGATAGATCCATATCTATTCTTAGTGTTCCCATTCTTCATTAGAATTGGACACTTGGCCTTGGGATACTAACTCCATGTTTCATGGACAAGTTTTCTCCCACTGAATCTGTGCATACTGAACACTTCAGTACAGATTGCCAATGTATGTTTTCTCTTTCCAGGTCAAGAGATTTTCCGAGAACTATCTCTATAGATCTCTATTCCTATCACATAGGAAACATCTCTATCTTCATTAAAGATAATTTCCACTTTTGGATTTCCAATCTAGAACATTTCCATTTCACATCAATATGTGGAATGTGAATACGCTCCCACTAAATCACAGATCCCTTCTTTATCTTTGACATATCAGTCAAACCCTTTGACTATATCATCAAAGTAAAGATCCAATTTTGAGTTTCTTGCAATCAATCAATAACATTGATTAGTCCATTGTAACTTATAGACTTCATTTGCATTAGTGGATTCACAAACCTTATAGGTTGTGTCTCGTACACATCCTGGTTTTATTCCTCATAGGAATGCGGTTTTAGTATCCATATGCCAAATGTCTTAGTCATTAAGTTGCAATCAACAAGCATCATCCTTCTCAAAATGTTATCCATGTGTCTTAACACTTAAGACTCATTTGCACTTATGGATATGATCCAATGAGTGCTACCATCAAGGTCATACCTTATGGTTCACATGGATGTCATTTAGGATGTAATGGTCATAAACCATAACTCAAGATTTGGTTCCTCATATTTATCTTGAAAGTTGGCTCATCACATGAACAACTGATCACATAGATAATTGAGGTGTATCTGTTAAAGATATAAGAACTCACAACCCTTGTGATTCTTAATTTCTTTTATTAGTGTGGGGTATTCATTTATTAAGAAGAATTCAGTTATTTGATAATCATTCTCTAACTCCTTAGAGTATGATTCCTTCTTGATTCAGACATCACCATGCCTTAATCATGAGTTCACTATGATACATTATCATAAACACTCATAAGGATCTCAAACATTTGGTCCAAGTATTTCATTCATTGATCTCATCAAGAATTAATACTTTACCAAATGTGTACTTCATTTATGATAATCTTGAACACTTCAAGATATTCATATTGGTATTTCTCTAAACACCATTTGAAGTATTAGCATTTATTCCAATAGGTATGTAAATACATCACATGTATTATACCTAATAGGATAATCATTCTCCCACTACATCAGTGAAGATTGATCAATCATGTCCAATATATTCATGTCCCTTACTGGTTCTCTAACCAAAAGAGTCTGGTTTTATCCATCACATGGAAACTAGAAATGAATTTCTCATGATTAATGCTAATTAAATTGTTTGAGTTATCTATAACTTTTAGGTATCGTCTTATCTTATGCATATCAAATATCACAAGATAAATAAGGCATTGCCACAAAGATCACATCTTTATAAATTGAAACATCTCTTTATTAATTGCCATCATTGTCATACAATATGCAAAAATAAAGTGTTTCTATCTATTGGCAAGTATGAAATAGCAGTTCATAACTGTATTGCATGCCTTATTGGCTGAAAATAAACTAAAGTATTCCTATCTATAAAAGCAACACTTGCCCCAAGTAAGAATGCTTTACACTTTACATCTTGATATCATATATCTCAAAAGTGTTACAAGTTTACTTTCATGACACCTTTAAGTAGAGGTTTCAGTCGCCTCCTTCTTCTTTTGTTCTTCCAGGTAGAGAGGACAATTCCTTTTCCAATGTCCTGGCTTTTGACAATGGTGGCAATTTCCTTTCTTGGTCACGCCTCCCTTGGCCTTGAGAGCTGAAGATGGCTTGGACTCCTGGCTAGCTTCAGAACCTTTCTTAGCTTTGCCCTTGCCCTTGCGCTTGAACTTGCCTTTCTTGCTCGTGATCACCATCACGGACTTAGGCTTGTTCTTCTTCATTTGTAACTCGGCTGTCCTCAACATGCCCAACAACTCTGACAGTGGCCTATCAAAGTTGTTCATGTTGTAGTTCATCACAAACTGACTGTAAGATTCTGGCAACGATTGCAGTATCACGTCAGTAGCCAACTCTTGGCTCAGTGGAAATCCCAGTCTCTGCAGGTTCTCCACATACCCAATCATCTTGAGTGTGTGAGGACCAACTGGATCTCCTTCTGTCATGACGCACTTGAACAGCGCTCTAGAAACATTGTACCTCTCTTGCCGTGCCTGATCTTCATACATGTTCCTGAGATGCAGAATCATCTCTATGACACCCATGTTCTCATGTTGCCTCTGCAACTCATGGTTCATTGAACATAGCATCAAGCACTTTGCATCAATGGCATCATCAGAATGCTTCTTGTAAGCATCCCTTTCTGTCCTTGGTGCATTAGGAGCGGGTTCCTCTGGAATTGGAGTATCCAGGACATAGAGCTTACGCTCTTGAGTGAGAACAATTCTCAATGTCCGATACCAGTCGTGGAAGTTCGTCCCATTTAGCTTGTCCTTGTCAAGGACCGATCGCAAAGAAAAGTTGTTGTTATTTGTTGCCATTTGAACTACAAAAGGAGAATATGCAATTTTAGTCCAAAACTCATTTTTGACTTATTTGATTGATTTGAGAGTTTGACGATATAATTAGTCCTTTAATTATTTATCGCTCCCACTATTTTACTTCAAATTGATAGCCCTCACCATCAATTCGGAAGATTGCAGCGTACAACCTTCTAGTGGGCAAGATCCTGAAATCCTCTAAGCCATGGACCAGCTAGATCTGTCACCCACAACATAGATCTCTCAGGTAGGCAACTTTTGCCAATTGCATCATATGTAACTCTTGATAAGATGTCATCTACAACTCCTTGCAATGATCATCTCCATGCCTCAAGGTACTAGATCCCATCTAGATCACCTTGTTAAGTCCGACCCAAACCAAACACGATGAATATGCACCCTGCTAGGGCAGACCCACACATTCATCCTTCACGCTTCCACGAGATAGACGGTGCACCACGCTAGGGCGTGCCCACACTTGGTCGATCAAGCTTTTCACATGTGTCGCATTTGGAAGTCATCTAAAACTTAATATTTTAATGAGGGATTTGGTTTTATATACATATACATATCCAATCACCACAATACATAGTATGTATCATATACATGCTATATCCCACAGAAAACATGCACAAACGATAAAAAGCGATGATTATGGCCATCCTAATGTGATTCCTCGAGCCAAGAGGAATCACGGTCATCTAGGTTTACATCACATGCAACCTGTATAAGATGAACATTTGTGCCTTGCCATCCGAGTTGATCAACTCATCACATGAATGATCTGTACTCTCCAGCCGGTCGTCTGGGTGCCACCAGCCGATCGGTTGGCTCCTCCAACCGATCAGTTCGCCTGGTCGTCGTGCATCTCGTCATGTCCGCCATCCGCTCGTCTCGCTCCTCGAACCGGTCATCAACCAATTGGTTCACTCCTTGAACCGACCGTCTGGAACGTCAACCGATCGGTTCACTCCTTGAACCGATCGTCTGAGCAGTCGTCTTGATGTCCGCCGGTCTTTGACATAACAAGAAATAAAAATCTATCCTATTTATTACATTGCTTTTAAAAAAAAAAAGGAAACCCCGAGTTACATTCAGAGGGAGCAAAGGTAGGAAAGAATCTCGAATTATTTTGAGTTACATCAGGAATAAGAGAGGGAAGATCGGTGCGCAGACCGAGATGCAAGCAACCACACACAACCAATCACAGATAGGGGTTTATAGGCCATAATCACGCTACCAACATCCACCACAAAACTCATTTAAGGGCGACGCGTATCGAGTGCATTAATAATACATATCATATATGTAATTAGGGATTTGTGGATTTAGGATTGGACATGCACAAAGACAATATTATTCGCATCGTATGCAATAAATAAAGGCGACAAACCAAAATCGATCATATCGATATTCCTAAAATATAGAGCAGTTGACGTGGCTCTGATACCACTGTTGGGTTT
Organism: Alisma plantago-aquatica; assembly: GCA_963693085.1. Classification (NCBI taxonomy): domain Eukaryota; kingdom Viridiplantae; phylum Streptophyta; class Magnoliopsida; order Alismatales; family Alismataceae; genus Alisma; species Alisma plantago-aquatica. The sequence goes on from OY856411.1 coordinate 1,139,712,724, forward strand.
TAGGGGAGACAGAGAAGGCAGCGGAAACAAAAATTTTTCTCCCCCAACCCATACCGAGGAAACGCGTCAACGTCTATATAATAGGAAAGGATGGTTTGTGGAATCACACCTTGTCCCAAGGCTTGCTCGGCGACAATACCTCGCGCAATGTGCGGTCTTCAACTCCAGACTTCGACGGTGTCTGTGCAGCTCCTGGTCGCAACAGGACTGACAACTCCTACTCGAACCGGACTGTCGGATGACAGTTGTCCTCCTAAGCGGCAGTGTCCTCCCGCCTCTGTAGTAGTCCACACGGACCACCTGGAACTCCACACTCCTTGTCCCACAAGGAAGTGGAAGGAGTCGCATCCTCCTGTTGACGTACTAGTCGCCAACACGCTCTCCTGCCTCCTGTTACAACTGCAGTTGTCCTTCCCTTGTTGCACCTCCCTTTTGCGGGAAGCACTTGCTCAGGCTCTCTCATGGTTACCAAAACCAGAGAGAACGACAACTTGCAAAGCAACTGGTTGCACTGAGTTGTACTGTGAGAAGCCCCAAATACCCCCTATATATATAGGAGAGTCATGGGACAGGGTTCTCCATCCTGGGCAATGCGGGACTAAAGCAGGAGTAGAAGGGTTCGGGATTTTCCACCAAAAGCAACCATCTCGCAACCTGAACTGATCGGTTCACTGCTGAACCGATCGGTTCGGCCATTGAGTCGATCGGTTGGACCTGAGCCGACCGTTTGGGGCACTCCAACCGATCAGTTGGTGCCCTGAACCAGTCGGTTCATGGTCCTAATCCGGCTCAAAAGGACTTTCCTTGTTTCTTTCCCAATTGGTATCGAATACCAATATTATTCCCAATCGAATTGGGCAATTTGAAACGAAAGGAAAATTATCACTAATGCTACTTTCCCAAGTTGCTCGATTGCACCAGTTGAACCGATCGGTTCAACACTTGAACCGGTCGTTTCACTCTGTGCATGAGCCGATCGGTTCAACAATTGAACCGACCGGTTCAGCAACCTCAGCCGACCGGTTCATCACATGAACCGATCGGTTGGGAGTGCAGGTTGTGCAGAATCAGTCAATTGCGATTTCAATCAATCCGATACTCCAATCAATGCGTCCAACACCTTGAACCATACGATATTGAGCCATCGACTGATTGAGTGTTTAATTGAACTACCAAACTCCTTTAGTAATCAATCTAAACATTGCTTTGTGGACAAAACTCCTCTTCCAGGTTAAATCCTATGTGTGGGACCCTGCAGGTCCATCTCACGTTGGTAGTGAAAGTTCATAACACTTATGACTTCACAAGCAAAGAGCGGTGCCTAGTCACACATCAGTGCTACCCAAGTGAAAGTAGAAAGTTGGAGAACAACTTTCATCCTACAATCCGTGAATGGTGTTACAGCGAATGTATAATTCCTTTATCACTGATATCCTGAATGAACTCGAGGCATGGAACAGTCATCCTGTCAACGTTCATTCACTTCCTTGATCTCAGAGTAGACTGGAAGAGATATGTATGACATCAGTATCATATACTGATTCACACATGCGTGCACACCTTTCTCAATCCTACTCATCAAGTGCCCATGGATATCAAACTCCCTCAGGAGGGACAAATCCCATATCTATCACTCACCCCTCAAAAGCCCCATGTGTCAAAGCCACCCAATCATCACCTTTATAACAACCCATGTTTCAAGATTGTGTTTGATGATGTCAAAGTGTGCCCAACGACATGTGTTGAGTGCAGTGATTTCAGGTCTAAGAATCACACTCACCACCATCACTGTGAGTACTGACTGTGACTACCATCTCATGGTTCCATGTGTCAAACTCACGGTGGGTCTGTCCGGTACCTTGTTCTCTAAAAAGTACCTATGTGTTTGGTTTGATATCTCTATATCATGACTAATGAGATTATGTCATCAACCAATACCACAATCTAGTCTTGTGTGTCATTGCTATCTATCTACCTTCCACAATGACATCCGACTAGGGACATAACAAGAATGTACAAACTCTTAGCATTTGTATGATCTCATCGTTCAGGTCATGAACCTGAAGGCATACGTCATTGAGTACTGTCATTCTCTAGACATTCAATCTGTTCTATCACTATCTCATATGACTGAACCAGAAAGAATTGGAAGCTCGCCTTTTATGTTTATCAAATCAATCTTAATGTATCCCACCAATCATCACATGATTTTCTCTCAGGGCATACATACCAACATATCCTTCAACTTTTTTAGCATTCAATTTGATAACATCATTCTTAATTCAAATTCTATGTGCATAATTACATCACACCCTAACTAAATTTAAGTTATTGATTAAATTAATCGATCCAAGATCTACAAGTTATTTGGCTATTAAACTTTAAACTTTGAACTTTGATAAAATTGATTTATAAATAAGTTATTTCCTGATAATTGTTACAATTACTTGTGAAATTTAATCCATGAGTTTGCAAACCTATATATAAAGTAATGCTACATGTTTGACCTACTCGGATAAAGATGATTAGTAGTTGAATAATAAAGTTGAAACCTAATGTTTAATCCATATTGGTGAATATCTTTTGTAGTTAGGTAATTGGTTGGTGACCTAATAATCCTTATATCCTAATCTAATATGTAACTATGTAACATGTATGTATAATTGATCATTAGAATGTTAACTTCCATTATGTGTTAATAGAGTCTTGATGACTCCAAGTTAGAAAATAAGGAAATTCTGATCATGTATGTTCTTAGTGCATCCTCTTAATATGTGGTTTGTCTGCTTAGGATATTTACATGCTATTCCTTTTGATTAAATGTCATATTTCAGTTACTCATGCAACTGCTTGAATAGGAAAAACTAATTATTAAATTTTAAAAATTATTATATATCTTCACCCACAAAGGATGGATACATATTGGAAACTATATGTATCTAAACTAAGGATAGAAATACACTGAGGGAACCCTAACTATCTAAATCTATGTCCAAGCCCGGTCACGCCTATATAAGTTGCAGTTCATCATGAAATATACCAAAGTCTTTTCCATGTATTGTGAATGACCTATGAAAGAAAAGTAGTGGAAGTTCATCAACAGAAAGTAGTTTGTTCATTCAATAGGATTGGAAAATACATGGATAAAGGATATTAAGTTTAAGTATATGGTTTTTAAATAAAGAGGGATGTTGATATGTCCTAATGGATGTCAAAATAACTTCATTCAGCATTAGTCAAAATTACATGAAGAAACAATAAAGTTACAATGATCAATTCTTGCTTTAAATCTCTATATAGAGAATAACAACGAATAATAAGAACTAAGAGCATATTATTACGATAAAAACTACAGTTTAGGTATAACAAGATTTATGGAATCACCGCTACAATATCCCAGAGAGTAACAGCATGACTGGATTGTTACTTGAGAATAGGAAACACTGTATAATTCCCCTATAGATAAGATACACACATCAGGGATTCACCACCAAAAGTGGAATTGTATACACTATACTAGTTATCAAAACATGCATATCAATACAGAACCAAGGAAAAATTCCACCAAATCATATGAAAAGAATCCAAACTAGGATTGCATCATGAAGATTCATGAGCATGTCACTTTCTCCAATATGATACCAAGTGAAATAACAAGGCCAACATTTGGCAAATTGGGTCTGCACTGCATTAATGTATCAATAACTTCGACATGATGCAAAATGAATAAATAGAACAAGATACAACCAAAGCATTCAATTTGCGTTTACAATATTTGTAAATTAATTTTCAAGCATTCAACCTAATTGGGTCGAATAGATATAAACATGTGATATTCAAGGCAATATAACATATCTAGGTCAAAGAGGGAAAGTATTCAAAACATTTTTTTCTAGTTATTACATTGAATATTAATATCATCAATTAATGTGTATCTCACAAAACATAAATTTTCGACTATCTTGTAGTGGAATTACGTTATAAAACTATATCAAAACACTACTCTTTTTTATTTTAAGACATATTTATTATATTTTTCTAACTTATAGATTGATTGCTATGAGTTATCCAAGTTATTTAAATTTACTAGTTTATAAAGAAAAATACATTGTGGAAGTACCAAGATACCCATGAATAAAGCATCAATTGTTTTGTGTGTAATAGGGTATATTAGTATTATCTAGTGATCAAACCTTATATGACAAAGTAATAAAATAAAAGTTAGATTACCAAACCACCCATGATGGCATGACCAACACAAAATAAAACCAAGGCACTCTTAGGAATTTATTGACTTGATTGGTAATGGGCATGGATTGTGAATAGACGGACACTTCAACACAATGAAGCTCATATTAGAACCCTATGAGGAGCATGCAAATCTGAAAACTAACCAATGTATTTCCCTCCTATCTTTTGATAGAATCAAAGTACTTTATTAGAAGAGGTGAGGCACCCAAAATCACCTATTACAGCTTTTGTCATGGCTGCCACAGGGGATAGCTCAAGGATCCGGAAGAGCCAGAAAGTCAGTGAAACCAATAGTTATAAAATATTATAGATTATTCATGTGGAGGTGAGAAAACACAATTCAATCCATAAAAACTTCAAGAGGAAAAAAAATTCATCGTCTAAAACACCCACATTGCTACATGGATCCAATAACTTGGAACCAACTACACAATATATATATTATCAATAATTATATGTGGAGATATTTGTCACCTTAGAAGCTATGTTAGCACAACTTTCTAGGTAGAGAAGCAATGTGTGTGCTCAGGTTGCAACTCCTTAGGTGAGGAGCTATGTTAAAAAATTATGAGTCCAATAGAAGAAAATATAGGAGGTAAAAATCCCATAGGAGGGTTCATGGGACAGAGGGGAATGTGTGAGTTGAGGGAATTATTTTGTACTAGAACCAATAATCAATGCCTAACCAAGATACCATGGAAATCATATGGGTTTGGATAAGTAGTTCAATTAATATAGAAACCAAATTGATATAAGGGTCTACATATATAGAGATTGGTGAAGCTTTTGGGTAGTTTGTGTTCTGATGGGATGGAAATATAGTGGGTTTGGATTGTAACCATGAGATAAGGATTTTTGGATATTGTAATAAGAATTGCAAAAGTACCCAAGTTTAGGATCAATGGGTTTGTATTTGGAAAAGGAAGTGAAAGAAACATAGATTTAGAGGAAATATTGAAAGATGTGAGAGATATCATGGATATGATATATCATCGTGATTATGCACGAGCATAGCTCTTGGTTGGAGATATATGACACCACTTGAACATTATGACATGACAAGCCACGTCGAATGGTAACAAGAACAAATTACACTCTTAAAAATGTAGTCCCCAACGAACTAGTCTAAGGAGGCATGAGACTCTACAATTTATAGATATTGAATCATTAATCTATTCAATCCTAAGTTCACTTGCAGATTAGTATATAAATTAATTTCATTCATTAAATTAATTAAGATATCAAACAAAGTCCAAATAATGTGGAACTTAACCTCCTAGAGAAGTCAATGATTTAGATCATGACTTTGTAATTATATTTATGTTTTAGTATTACATTATATGAGTTCCGATGATACTAGGTTTCAACTTAACTATCGTAATATTTATTATTATATCACATCACTATCATTAACACTAAACATTTATATGTATATTATCATATATTATCAACAAGTTTATATCATGTTATATTTCAGAAAATATATATTACTTAGTTACCCCATTATATTGATTACTCAAGTATACTTACATAAATCACATTAATTATACCCCACTTATATCAAACATCAATTTATACTCCTATATACATTAATACATTATATCCCACACTCATCATTTATTGATTTTTATTCATATAAAACTACTTAAACATATTCAAGTTTTTATGTGCATGTTATTACAAAATGTGACATGCATTCGATATTTAGTTAGATCAATTAGATATTAATTCATGTTTAGGTTATTAGGTATATTTCATATGTATTAATATGTTTTATGTGATTATTAAACCTAAGGCTACTATTGTATTATATATGGTATCAATCTCGTATGGGTTAGGGTTAGTTGATTCCAATTTATCATCACATTAGGGTTTATAGGTATAGAGCATAGCCAAGGTCATATACATCCACATTTAGAGTTTTCATTTGAGTTAATCATTATATATGTATTACTAGTTAGTATAAGTAATTATATTAGGGTATATCTCTAACCTTATCTGGCCATTTTTAAATATCCAAGCAGACTAACATTTAATCTATGGGACTAGGGTTTCTAGAGTCAGCATAGTATATTTTGGTATGTTATCAAAATCCACTCCTAAAAAATATTTTTTCCTCAAAATCAACATATCCATGATTCAACACTCCACCCCTTAAAACAAAACTCCTCAACCAAAAATTAAAATAGGTGTAAAGGGTATGCCAACTAAACTATATCATTCTTCACTTCCACTTACCCATACCTCTATAAAACAAGGTCTTAGTCTTAAGGGTTACCCTCGTATTCATATGGTTCCACTCTATGTATCTCTAGTTGCCACATACTTCCTGCATTAGGACTCATCTCAAGAAATCATTGATAAAATCCAAACACAAAAATTGTACTACCATTTTCTTATAGTGAAAATAATACATTATAAAACAAAAATATGGCCAAAATAAGTATGGAATTCAGGTCAATTATCTAACATCTTTATATTGCACTATTCTACTCTAAAATCAAAACCACACATGGACTACAAGGTCACATCTCTTAAATCTTAGTGAAAAGACACATGGTGGTACCTTATCTTAGGAGGGTTAATCAAGATCCTCCTTGAGACATCATTATGTATTATATATTTATTATATCCTACCAGGAAACACTTAAGATGGTTTCAAGGGTTGATATCTCATCTAGAGATTTTATCACTGTGGTAAGGGTCTTATAAGGAATTTATGGGAGAGGTAAACAATCTATATGGAGATAACATCAAAATAGTCAAATTAATTGATTACCTTATCTTTGATACAATACTTGTTAGGAGTCATACCTAAAAGGTGAGCCACTTCCTCACCAAAAAAAATCATAGCAAACATTCACATGTTGAACATCATATATTTTTTTCACAAGGGATAAGATGATAAAATCAAACTAGATCTTGTATCTTATACTAGAAATGTAGCAGCAAAAAATCTAACTATTTTAATTCTCATATATTATAGTTTTTCACCAATAAAGTGTGGATACATAGGGGAAAATGCATGTATATAAACTAAGTATAGAAGGCCACAGAGAGTGACATGTCCATCTCATTCTATCTCCAAGATTATGACTACTCCTATGCAAGCTATAGTTCAAGCTCAACTACACTAAATTCCTTGTTTGATAAGGAGTTGGGAACAACCCCATAAAAGAAGAATAGTTGATTTTTATCAATATAATATCATATGTGGATGAAATAGGGATTTGTTAATGTATGGATAAAGGACATTATATTTAAGTATACAAGATTCCCAACAAAGAGGAAGGTTGATATATCCAAATGGATGTCAAAGAACTCCATATAGTATGATTTAAGATTATATAAAGAAACAAAAAAGTTACAATGATGTATCCTTGTCTTAAATCTTTGTATGAAGAAAAAAATAAATAATAAGAATCTTGAACATATAATTATGATAAACTGTAGGATAATAAAATCTTTCGGGAATCGAAGGATGGAAGCGGAGTGGGGGGCGGCGGCAGAGGGCGATCCCGGAGGCGCTGTGGCCACGGCCTCTACGGAGACCAGGAAGTCCTTGGAGACGGGGCGCAAGACAGGTAGTGATCGCCAGCAGGGGCAGAATAATGATCGACGGCCTAGGAGTCCAGAAAAGGCAAGAAGCGATGGCGCTGGCTTAAACCTAGACGCGGCTGCCATGACTGCGGACAAACTCTGCATCCCTAACACCGGCATCGTTTTCCAGTATGGAGGATTGCGGGGACCGTCCCAGGAGGGGACTCTAGCGGGGCTGTCCTCGAAGGAAGGTGGCGGGGAGCGTTTCCCAGACGCGGTAGAAGGCACACGCACCCAGGGGTTTTTTTCCCCCGCTCGCAGGAAGCAACCAAGAGATGCAGACCTTCCCGATAACCCATCCTGTAAGTGCATGGGGACAGAACAAGTCCAACGACGCGACTGCAGCGGTGCCAAACGGAGCTACAGATCTCTTCCTGAACAAGCTCTTCGAAGAACACCTTGACCCGGAGGCGGTCAATCTTTACGTGGCGGATGGACAACCGGAGATAACAATCGATCCGATGTACGAAGAATTCCTTGTTCGCCCGTGGCAATACGCGGTTGTTGTGAAGGCTATGGGAACACAGCTAGGGTATATGACCCTCAAGGATCGTCTCCGAGCCATGTGGAGTCTCATCGGGAAGTACAACATATACGAATTGGATATGAATCACTTTGTCATCCAACTATCATGCCGGCGGGACTACGATATGGCAACGACGGGAGGTCCGTGGAAGATCTTTGGCTGCAACTTAATTGTTTGGGATTGGCATCCGTCCTTTGTTCCCTCTGCTGATTTACCACATAAGATCGTGTGTTGGGTCAGGATCCTGAACCTTCCGCTACATCTCTATGTCCAAACCATTTTCAGTTGCATAGGCAAGGCCCTCGGCAGACTGGTGAAGGTCGATGACCATACTATCAAACGCACAAGGAGCAAGTTCGCACGCCTTGCTGTCGAACTTGACACCACTAACGAACTGGCAGCAAGTATTGTTATCAATGGGCTTGATTTCGAAGTCGAGTATGAGGGATTCCCGTACCAATGTGCGAATTGCGGTGAAGAAGGGCACACGTCTGTGCAATGTCGAGGAGGAAATAAACCACAAGAAGAGCAACGTACTAATCCTGTCCCTACGGAGGCACCGGCCGCAGAGCCCGAAAATCCATGGAGAACCCAGAAGAACCGGCGGGGTTTCCAGGGGAAACAGCAGCCTCGCAAAACTCCTGCAAGCTCTTCCACGCTAATCAGGAACCAGTTTGAAAGCTTGAATGCAGAGGATGAACCGACTGAGGAAGCCACGAACATTAGCCGAGATGGAAAGAAGCTGGCTAGAAGGCCCGAGGCACACAAGAACCCTAAAGTCTGGAGGAAGAAGAAGGCACCAGAGCAAATGGAAACAGCTGATCAAAAAAGAAAAGTCCTTAGGGACATCACAAACCAGTCTCAACCAGTGAAAGAAGTACCTGCGCCAGTCGAGCAGCCCAGAAAAACTCCTGAACACACAGTTGTGAACCCGGCAATTGATGAGGTTATTGAAATCATCCCGGAGGATGTGGTCCCTGTTACACGGGCTGCAACACCGCACACTACAAGTAGTAGAATTAGAAAACGGGACAGCGACAGTGCTGCGTCCACATCTGCCACTCCAAGGAAAGCTACGGCAGGGAAGATTTTCAAGGGGGAGTGGGACGAAGATGAAGAGAGCAGGTGTTGCTAAAGCGGCTGTGGATAGCATCCGTAGAAGCCCCAGGTTGAGAGAAAGTGCAGACCCAGAAAATAGCGTGGCCATGCTAGAAGAAGGAGAAAACTGTTGTGAAGAAAATCGGGAACCCAATGAGAATCAGTCTTAATTCTATCCTCAGAAGAAAGCTGAATTACATTTCTAGTGGGATGTCGAAGTTGTTGTGTTGGAATGTGAGAGGGATTGGAAACGATGATACTAGCAGAGTGCTCAAAGATCTTGTCTCCAAACACAAGCCGGCTGTTACAGCTGTGTTAGAACCCCGCATTAGTGCAGACAAAGCCACTCAAACTATTAAGAAGCTTGGGTTTCCGAATTCACACCGATCTGAGGCTCGGGGCTACTCGGGTGGGATTTGGATTTGCTGGGATGCGGCAGAGTGCGACGTGCAGATTCTCAAGACACACCGCCAATTTATAACCTGCCGGGTGAATAAGTCTTATATTGCTACCTTCATATATGCTAACCCCCATTTTCAGGTCCGTAATCTTCTGTGGAAGCACTTGAATGACATGGGTACTAGCTTCACTGAACCGTGGATTGTCGCTGGTGACTTCAACACTACCATCTCTCCTTCTGAAACGGTTGGATATCAAACTTATAACCATCGCGAGGCTCAGCTCTTTTCCGCTACTATGCTCGAAGTAGGTCTTACCGATCTGGGGTTTTCTGGACAAAAATTCACTTATAAACATGGTGTGAAACAGAGCAGACTCGACCGCGGCTTGGCAAATTCTGATTTTCTCATTGCCTTTCCTAATGTTGCGGTGACTCACCTTCCCAAGGTTGAATCCGATCACTGTCCCCTCCTTATTCAAATTCAGGCGAACGTGTACAGCAAGCGCAGGTTTGTCACTAAAGCTTCTTGGGCTCATGATCCCTCATTCAATCGTTGCCTGGATCATCACTGGAGCAGACATCTTCCTTTCCATGAGGCTCTTGAGCACGCAAGGCAGCACATCAATGCATGGGAATCCACGCGTAACAAGCAGAGAAAAGCTACTAAAGAAAGGCTCTTGCGTAATATAAATACCCTCCAAACTAACATGGCTGTTCATTATGATGTTATTTCCGACAATCTTTGTACCAAAATGGAGGATGAGCTCAAAATGATCCTTAAGCATGAAGAAGAGGATTGGAAACAAAAAAGCCACGTCAACTGGATTCGGGAGGGTGATTCCAATACCCGCTTCTACCAAGCCTATGTGAACCAAAGGAGGAGGTCCAATAAATATCAAATTATCAAAAACCGGTCGGGGGACTGGATTACAAATGAAGAAGACATATTCCACCTGGTCACAGATTACTTTGTCGAGCTGTTTACTTCTGCAAGCAACACCTGCCAGCAACGGATTGATTCTATCTCTGCGCGGTTTACTCCGGTGGTCGGCGAGGAGTTTGGCCAGCTGACCAAACAAGTCCATAAGGAGGAAATTCTTGCTATTCTTAAGTCTATGGACCCTTATAAGGCGGCTGGGCCAGACGGTGTTTCGGCTCATTTCTTATTAACTAACTGGTCAGTTCTTTAAGACTCTATATGGAGGACCGTTAAGGAGGCGCTGAATGATGGTATATTGAATGAACAAATGTGTAATGCTACCATGGTTCTTATACCCAAAATTCCTAAACCAGAACTTGCAAGCCAGTTTCGCCCCATTTCTCTTAATAATACCATCCTGAAACTCTGCTCTAAAGTCATTGTTGAAAGACTGAAAAAATGGCTACCTGGTTGGATTAACCCAGCGCAGAGCGCCTTTGTCCCGGGCAGGAAGATTTCTGATAATATAACAGCAGCTCAGGAAATTATACACTCTATGAAACGGAAGAATTCAAAGAAGACTATGGCTATTAAAATCGACCTTACTAAAGCTTATGACAGACTGGCATGGAACTTCATTGAGGACACGCTGAAAAAAGTGAAGCTTCCTAATAATATGATTCTTTACATTATGAGCTCTATTACCAGCGGCAGTTCAACTATTGCTTGGAATGGCAGAAATTCAACCAGTTTTAGGCCAAGAAGAGGCCTTAGACAAGGCGATCCTTTAAGTCCTTACATCTTTGTGCTTTGTATTGAACGGTTAAGTCAGATGATTGAAGGGTGTGTTACTTCTAAAAAATGGCATCCTATACAGCTGGGAAGGAAGGGCCCACGGATTGCTCACCTCTGTTTTGCAGACGACATCCTTCTCTTTGCCAAAGCCAATCTTACCAACATGGACACTATTTTGCACTGCTTCAGGGAGTTTGAGATGGCCTCGGGCCAAGCGATTTCTATTGAGAAGACGAGGATTTTCTTTTCCAAGAGTGTAACCCAGTAGGAAGCTATTCATATTTGTGATCGAAGTGGGCTGCAACGTACCCAGGACTTAGGGAGATACCTAGGAGTCCCGATCCTCCATTCACGGGTGAACAAGAAGACTTACAGTGAAGTTCTTGATAAGGTCACGAGTAAAGTAAATTCTTGGGCTGCTAGGACCTTATCTTTAGCAGGGCGCATTTGTCTTGCTAAAAGTACCCTCGCCACCATTCCCACCTACATCATGCAAACTTCTAAGCTCCCCATGCAATTATGTGACAGGATAGATGGCGAAATTTGGCGCTTCATTTGGAGCGGTGGACGGAAAAGAAGAGGGATGCATCTTGTGTCTTGGGAAAGGCTTACGAGCAAGAAGATCCATGGTGGTCTGGGTCTTAAATCTATGCGGGATTGGAACCAGGCTCTTCTCCTCCGACATAAACTGGGACATTTGGAGTGGCAGAAAGACCCTTTGGTGCATGGCCATGCGTGACAAGCTGATGAGAAGCATTCCAGGAACTACTTCCAATCTATCTCGCCTGGCGAGAACTGTTCTGCAGATGAATTCTTTCATGCATGCTAACACTTTTCTGTGTCCTATGAGTGGGAACCATATTAATGTGTGGCAGGACAGATGGCTTCCTAGTGGTATTTGTTTGAAAGACCATGTTAGCCGGGGTATCCCCGATGAGTTGCGTGACTTGCAGGTGAGCATCTTAGTGAATCTGGACGGTCACTGGGACCGCGATTTTCTCAATCGTTGGCTCCCTGAAGGTGTTGTAAAGGAGATCCTTAATATTCAACCTCCGGTTGAAACTGAAGCCGAAGATATCTATGTTTGGAAGCTCAATAACGGGGGCAGCTACACGGCCAAATCTGCCTACACGGCTTTGAGGGAGGACGCTGAAATCAAAAGGCCGGGACAATGGCTGGTTATTTGGAAAGCTCAGGTGGCGGTGAAGATAAAGACCTTCATGTGGCTCGCCGCTAACGGAGCCCTTCTTACTAATTGGAAAAGAAGAAGACGAAAGATGATCACCAATGCGGTGTGCAGTCGCTGCAACAAAGATGACGAAACCAGTCTCCATGCCTTGAGAGACTGTGACAAGGTGAAACCCGTGTGGTTACGCTTACTGGCTGGAGCAATGCCAGGGAACGATGCACCTCTCACACAGGATTTCTGGGACTCTTCGAATCTTGAACAGTGGATCAGCAAAGGGCTTCGTTACAGTGAGGCCACGAGAACTTTATTCCTCATAGCTTGCTGGGTTATTTGGAAGCAACGTAACTTGGCGGTCTTTGAATCCAAGGACACTCCCGTGCTACAGCAGGTTAATATGATTCTGTTGGAATACAACAGAAATGTCGCTGCTTGGGCTGGGAATGAAGTCGACGAGAAGCCGGACACAATGACGGTTCAAAGCTGTAGAGAGAGCAGTCAGCTTTTGTTGCATGTGGACGCCGCCTGGAAAAGGGGCAAAGGTGCCATTGCTGTGATTGTACAGGATCGCAATAACCACTGGAAAGGTGGAGTTGGCCAATTGATTTCTGCGGACAGTCCTCTTCAAGCTGAATTTATGGCCATTGCCCTTGCCGCAAAAATTATTAAAACCGTCAATCTACAAAGTACTGCTGTGATCACAGACTGCTTGACGGCTGTGAAGATGTTACATGAAGATTATTCTAAGCATCCTAGATATGCGAGCATTATTAGGGGAATCCAACTTGTTCTGGTAGACATTGCAACTATTCGACATGTGGCGAGGAAGAACAATGGACCAGCTGATGCTTTGGCTAAGGCTCATCTACAAAAAACCTGCAGAATCAATTATTACGATGTCCCTCCTAAGGACGTCATTGATACTGGACAAATCAAGTCTTGTAATGGTAGTAGTACTACCATATTTAATTCCATGCAAATAACTCAAATTTGTAATTTGCCTTTGAATATGCTTGCACGGGGTGAGCGAGATGAATAAAATAATCGCCCGACTTCCCTAAAAAAAAAAAAAACTGTAGGATAATAAACCACAATGATTACTGACACTACCACCATAATATTCAGGAGAGTGATGACATCACCACACTATTAGATGAAGATAGGAAACATAATTATTTAATATTAATATTATAAACCCTAAAGTATCAACTATTTAATAATGTGGAATAAGGTTATAAAAACTATACCAAACTAGCTCTTATTTTGTTGATTTTAAACATGACTACTTATATTATTTCTAAGTTACACATTAATTACTATGAACTATCCGAATTTGTTGAACTTATTGATTTATTAATCAAAATATGTTGTATAATAATTGATATAAACATGCATCAAGGATCAATTCCTCCATGATTGACATGATATGTCAGTCTTTATTTACAATCAAGTCTCAAATGATCAGATGCTAAATTAAAGTTCAAAGAGAATTAAAAAAATTAGTTTGTTAGGAATTTGATCCCCTAGTTGGTTTTGGTCATTGCTCATGAAGAACATGATGTGGCAGCACATTTTTTGAGGCAGACAGGCAGTGGACCTCCCCAGATGGATGCCTAGGATGACTAGGGTGACTAGGTCACCTAGATGGATGCCAAGACATTTTTTCTACATACAATATTATACATATATAAAAATATACTTATATATTATTTATTTACTATGTAATGTATATAACTATGCATATGTGTATCAATTACATAACCATCCCTCTCAAATTTATTAATATGACACCATAACTGTGACGTCCCTAGATTTTCTAAAACTTAATCTAATGTGTGACATCCAAATTGAAACCCTCACCTCAGCGAGAATACCAATTTAAACATCCCACACAAGGCTAAGAAGAAGAAAATCAGAGGAAGTCATAAGGAAACAATCAGTAGCACATGTACATGAACAATAATAAAATCATACACACATGTTCACCATTCAACATATAATTACAACATGAATTGTTACAACATTTGATATTACATATTGAATAGCAAACTTCTACATATACATGTACTACCACTAAACTACAAGATCTTAAGACAATAGGTCCACCTGTACATCAGCTTGCCACACAACTCTCAACTATCTTGGATCTTCAAGAGCATAACCACAACCTAAACAAAAGATTTCATGCGGTACATGTCAGCACAATATTCAAGAATATTGTACTGAGTACGCCTATGTGTCTTTTATATACCTCTCATAGTATCTTGGCAATAAGATAAAAATAATACTTGGCAGCATTAAGGAAATATAATAAAAAGCATATACTCGCACAAAGATGTTCATTAACACAAGTGAACACATATATTTTAAGCACATTTCCATCATACATCTCGTGTGTCTGCCACTAAGTGGCTTTGACGTCTTTAGGCCTTATGATCTACCACCAAGTGGTTTGTGATCATTATACAAACATCATATGATCTACCACCAAGTGGTTTGTGATCATTATGCATGTGCTCTACCACTAAGTGGTTTATGAGCTATCTTATGATGGAACTTCTATATTATGTTTGCAGGTGTTCATAGCCATAAGTATGGAAATTCAAGCAACATATCATACAAGACAATCATTTCAATCAATACCATATGCCAAGTCTTTACTCCCATATAACACAAGCATAATGTATAATAAGCCAAGTAAGAGGTAATGACGTACCTTGATCATAGATCACCTAAACCACATATTCCTGATATCCTCTATATCTTTGTTAAACCTAATCAACACAAGATCATATACTATCATCAGGTTCTCATCTTCTTACATCTCATCTTAACCATATTCGTGTTCATTAGGGTTTATTTTACCTCATAATGATATTCTCATGATTACTTGTATTCTTGTCTTATATTTATCTTAGTGATGTCATATTCCAGATTATAGTTCATCAACTGGATATACTCATGTGCCACATTATTATGTGAACATATTTAACATTATGTGACCTTCATTAACCATATTAGGGTTGCATCACCTGTATTAAGGGTTCTCTTCATATAACATGAATTTCGTGCATTTAACTCATCTCAGGTTTATATATTATCTTCCAATTACTGATATGAGTTGATACTGAATATTTCAACATTTATTGACCACATGTGTATTTTTTGCATTTTATTTAGGGTTTAAAGCCCTAATTAGATATATGAAGAAAATTACATAATTTCGTGCATAAACATCAAACTACTGAGATCAGATGGATTATAAAATGCATTAAAGAGTTACTAAAACATTCTCATAATTTTAGGTCTTCATTTATTATTTATTAGGCATGAAAAGAGTATTTTACATCTTACCTAATATCACTAAGATATAATCTTCAAAACACTAATATGATGGTTTCATGTTATTTTATGCATTTTTCTGAGAATTTTGGTATATTATACTTATTTTTCTAATAAAAATACTAATTACCACGATTTATACAAGATTTGGATATTTCAGGGAATTTTTGAGGGTTTTTACCTTTCTCGGCCACTCAGGTGACGCCACGTGGCCATGTGGGGGCGCGCTACTTCTCATCTGAGCTGGTGGTTCATGCTGTGGTTCATTGGTTTGTCCCTGGTCTGGCTGGACCTAGTTCATCCCTTTCTTTCTCCAGTCCACGCGAAGCTGACCCCCCGCTCTCTCTCGTTCCACGCCCAACGCATCACAACGTCAGTCCACGGAACTCTGTATCCCAGTAGCAGTAGCACTGCCACGATGGAACTACTCTGATGAGAAATCGACCCTCCTCCAGCGCCCCTCATCGGATCAAAACACCACCAAGAGCTTCGGCGACATCTTCTTGACCGACACAGCTGCTCAGGTTCACCCCGGTGTCGCTGATCCTCCATCCCCACAAGCCCGATGACGCCTGGTCCAGGCATAGCGGAGCAAAAGAGGCAAAGTGCCTCAGGTCCATGAAGCTCTAAAGTAAAGCCTCCAAGGAATTAACAAGACCTCCAGAAGCTCGACTAAGGTGTCCTCTTACTGTGCGATGCACTCCTCGCACCTCCCCGAGCTCCACCTTGAACTGGCAGCAAAAAGCTCCTCGTTCACCATCCAAACGACCATGACTGTCCCCGGGAACAACCCTGTTGAACTCCCCAGAGCTCTTCATTTTTTGATGCATTCTCCTTTTCACCTGATATCCCTTCATTCTCTACTTCACCCCGCCCCCCCCCCCGGCTACCACCTGCACATCGCAGTGGAGAGGTACTGGGAAGAAGGATGTCGTTCTCCCTCATCACTGAGTTGTTCGAAATGAAATAGGGTTTAACCCAACTCGTTGGAAGGAGGCAAGTTTAGCTACTCAGTTAGCATCACGTTCAATCCCACGATCCACGCGTAATGAGATGTCATGGTCGCTGCCTTCAGTTAAGGTTGTAACTGCAAGGTAGGAGAAGGTTTCTCCACCGTTCGATGGCATCCCAAGGGCTAGGAGCATTCTGCACCCATGCCCAATCCGTGGCTCACTTACTTTAGATCTTATGGCTGTTTGATTGAATCTGTATGGCCATGATTTCACGTAGCCTACCCAAACCAAAGGGGCGTGTGATGCAAGATAAAGAATCACAACTTAGAGCTAAAATCCTTAATGATTCACATTATTTCATCATTTTCAAACCTACATAGCTTCCTCTAGGAACCTCCAATTGTCACCAAAATTTGACCATAGCTTCCTTACCTCTCAAGGTACATTCTACTCCAATTTAGTGACGAAACTCAGATATATACTCATTCAATTAAATACTCCAAAAAGGCATGAACTTAGGGACATTAATCATTATATCAACCTCAATTAACACTCAAACTTTACCAAAACACTTGGAACTCTCATTATAACTCAATATATGAATTATAATATGTTATTGGAGATTTAAGGATTCCAAAAGTCCACTCCATCACATCCTACATACCTTAAAAGAAATTCCGTCCTCGAAATTAAGCCAAAAACCACTTTGTCACATCTAGTTCTAGATTAGATGTCTAGAGCCTTGTTGGAATATATGATAGATGGAATAGGTGAAATAAGTTTTGATGATATGAAGTAGGTCGTATATTGATGATGTAAGATGGTTATGATGATTTATGTTTGTCCTCAAGGACATGAGTTAGGTTTGAGGTTTTGAGATAAGTCTTGATTATGCAAGTAACTAGGCTTTTATGAGATAAGATGTCTTAAGTTAAGACTAGGTTGTGAGTCAGCACGAGCCTCAATCTCTTTTACGAAGGAGGACCTCTAGTGTTAGGACCAGTTTTGGGGTTAACTCCAGAGAGATTGAGACCCATTAGGAGAAGGTTAGAGGACCTAAACTCTAAGATATGAGAATTTTGAAATATGTGATATGATATTGAAAACTACTAGAGGGGGGTGAATAGAGTTTTATAGATAATTTAACAATTATTGAACTCAAACAACCACAATGAAAATATTGGACAAGGAGACACAGGGTTTAGAGTGGTTCCAACTATAGCAAATACTATAGTCGTCAGTCCACTACCCGGTTGCTTACCCAACCGGGATTTGAAAAGAAATTTATTTTATTACCTCGCAAGGACTTTACATAAAATACAATTTCTTTTCCCAAACCCTTCAAGCAGCCTTCACCTAGAAGTAATCGCCCAACCTTGAAGCAGCCTTCCCTTGAAGTAGGTGCACCAACTCCCGTTGCACCAGCCTTCTGAAGTAGCTTCCCGTGCGATAGCCTTCTTGAAGTAGCTTGAAGTCCCCTTCTCCACCTGAGAAGTCCACCCTCTCCAATCCGCAGCCTCCAACCCTAGGAGTAGCAAGGAGAGTACAAAGGATAAAAAGGAACAAGAAGGAAAATAGAAATTACAATACCGTTGTAAGCACAAGGCTTGATTTTCCTATATCAAGCGTATAGATCTCCTAACCAATGTGTATGACAATGTGATTGTAGTGGATAGGAGATACTAGCCTATAGGACACGAAATGGGAGCAATAGGAATGAATGGCAAGTGTAGGAATTGCTCTATTGCTCTAAAACAGATTGCAAGTGTGTATTCAAGCTCAAGTATAGCACAAGTATATCTTAGGTATCTTTTGGTGTCCTAAGGCATGTCCTATTTATAGGAGTGGCCTATGAATACTTAAGGACGTTCTAGACAACTTCTAGGGGCTTCTAAGTGCTTAACTAGCCGTTAGATATAAGTTAAGTGCATTAGTAACGGCTAGTTACTTTATTCTGCAGTTGCTGTCAGAGACCATCTCGGTCGACAAATGGTCGACCGAGACACCTACTCGGTCGAAGTTTTGTCGACCGACAGGCTCTCTGGATCAATGTTCATTTGCAACTGCCAACTACTTTGTCAGCTGTGTCTAACGACTACTTGGGTCATTCTCGGTCGAGGAGTTTGTCGACCGAGAGTGTCTCGGTCGAGGAGTGTGGTCGACCGAGATTGACTCTATTTTCAATCTTTTAATTAACCACTAAGCATGTGTATGAGTGTACATATGTGCTCCTATTTGAAGGGGATGACCTATCTAAGTGTGGTGATTAGCTAGGAAGATCCAACGCTTGATTTACATGCAATCTAAGTACTTGTACATTATATATTTGTACAAGTTTTTACAACAGTGATTACATTGCATGGAAATATAAATATGTAAGCTCTTTGGATTTTCCCTAGTTACTTTGTCATCCACCTTAATCCTGCACACTCAAGTAGCACGTTAGATCAACAAGAATGAAATGTTTGTCATCATCGAAACAAAGGGATTTATCATAATATCCAATTTATCCAACAATCTCCCCCTTTTTGAAGATGACAAACATTTCCTAAAATATGAAATAAGAAAATATAAAGCATGTGAGTTTCATACCTGAAGATTATCTTTTGTAGCCATTCTTGTTTTACAAGTGAGTGCTGGCCATCAAGATGAAACTCATTTATATTTATATTTTATGATTTTATATTCTTTCTCCCCCTTTGTCATTTCAAAAAGATATCCAGGTTTAAACATTTTATTTCTTCTCCCCCTTAATTTTATATTAAGCTCCCCCTTAAATAGATATCCTATTAGGAACATGGATTTATGTCTAATTTATCAACAATTTGTTTCTCAATCATTTGCAAAGGATGTTAAGCCTTGAAATGATATGAGATTCCCTTAAGCTTATGATGAATGTATATTTATTTCTCATCTATCAAGGGATGTTAAGTCCTAAATTAAATGAGAATCCTTTAATCTTAGAGTATATAAAAATGTCTCCAACCAAATGTAAGGGACGTTATGCCCTGATTTTTCCTTTAAGTACAAGATATATCATTTTTATGAAATTCATAGATTGCTTCATAATCAGGAGTAAAAATACTAAGGTCATAACAATCTTCAAATGATGTTTACAATGTTTTTCTAAGCTTCTTAATCAATTAAACCAATTTGTTGTTATGAGCTCCCCCTTAATCTTACAATTTAAGCAGTTTGATGCTTCTAAGGTCACAAATAATTTTAAATTTTGATTTTGACCTTTATTAAAAGTATACTAAGATTAAGTGCAATAAAATGATGTTCAAATAAGCATTTTGTCAAAGCTTATTTTAGGTCGCCCTTGACTACGACCATAGCGCCCCTTGGCTAAATTTTGTTTTAACCAAGAGGCAAAAATTGCAGATTTCCAAATAAGCATTCATATCAATTTTGATGCATGTTTAAGTGATACTAAACATGAAAGCATAATGAATATTTCAAATCTTTTAAAAATATCAATTGAAAACACTGTTCTTTTTGCAAGCATTTCTAAGATATAAATCACCAATAAGTCCTTTTGCTTGCTTATGTAATGATAGAACAATTAAAAGCATGTAATGATAAAATAGAAATTTTCTTTAAACTAAGCATAATTTTGGTTTTTAATCAAATTAATTTCACATAATCTTTCAAGAATGATTTCCATAATTTATGCTTTATTTGTACAGTCATTAACCACAAATAGACAACAGTTTTGATCAATTTCAACAGAATTCAGCAATTTTATAGCATTCTGAAAAGCAGTGACATGCTCGGTCGACAGCTTCTCGACCGAGATTCACTCGGTCGACAATACCTCGACCGACCAAGTGTCTAAAAAGTGTTCAGAAATCGATTTCAAGCAAAAAGAAATATACAAAGTAGAGCTCAATTGTGTTGAGATAAGACATTATGATATCAAGAATCAGTTTAGGTCAAATCTCAACAATTTATTTTTAAGCTACTAAGTTTTAGGAATCCAAGCTAACTCATCTTTCTTTTTCTTAGATGGGCATGAAAATGAATAATGTCCAAGACGCATGCAATAATGACAGCTGATAGAGTCAACTTCATTTCTAGGAGTTGTGTTCCTAGGTACAAACATAATCTTAGTCTTGGATGCTTGGACTCTTTTGGGTTTAATTCTCTTTGGATCGTATCCTAATCCTCTTCTTCCATTATAGCTAGAGGAAATTTTCAGAATATTTTCAAGTATGTCATTTCCTCTTAACTCATTTACATTTCTTTGTAACTTAGCAATATCTTTCTTTGCCTGATCTAAATTGGATACTAGAAAGTTTCTTTCTTTGACAACCTCATCATAATCTAAATGTGAACATAGAATAGGTTGTTTCTGAAGATCATTCACTTGAGTTTGTAAATTTGACTTTTCTAAGGAAAGAAGATTGCAATTAGCTTCTACCGATTTTAACTTAAGAGCATAATCTTCATTTTCCTTTTTGAGATTTTCATTTTCGGATACAAGAGCAAGAAGTTTAGCATTTAAATCTTTATTTGCTTTCTTAAGTTTCTTCTTGCACTCAATATATTTCTGATGAGTATCTTGAAGACTAGCAATTATATCTTCTTTTGGTAGATCATAAAGACTTACCTCTTCTTCGTCTTCATTTGTTGTAGCAATGAGGCATTCTGCTTCTTCATCATCGCTATCATCACTTGAATCATCCCATGCAGCTCGATATGCTTTTTCTTTCTTTTTGTGAGATGATTTCTTCCCTTTCTTGAGTGTTGGACAATCACTTTTCATATGTCCTTTCTTACCACATTCGAAGCACCTGGAAGAAGAAATACTAGAAGTTTTATTAGTTTTAAAACTTTTATATTTCTTACCATTTACAACGAGAGTTTCTTCTTCACTATCATCTTCACTTGTGTCATGATTGTCTCTAGTTGAAGCTTTGAATGCAATGTTCTTCTTTTTCCCGTGTTGACGTTCATGTTCTCTTCTTTCTTCCTCTTCTAGATCTGCCTCATGAGCTTCTAAATTGCCAATGAGTTGCTCCATTTTGAGTCGAGTGAGGTCATTTGCTTCTGCAATGGCTGTCACCTTTGGCTTGTATTTCGGAGGAAGTGATCGAAGAATTTTTGATACCTGATCTTCCTCAAGAACAGGTTTTCCTAGGGCACTTAAACCATTAACAATAGTAGAGAATTTTGAAAACATTTCACTAATAGACTCATTAGGATCCATACGAAAATGTTCAAACTTTGTTTTAAGCATGCTAACTTTGGAATTTCTAACTTGGGTTGTACCCTCATAGGTTATAGATAGTTTATGCCAAATGTCATAAGCTGTATCACAATTTGATATTCTATTAAATTCTCCTACTGAAATAGAACAATATAAAATACTTACAGCTTTTGCATTCATTTGGGCTAGTTTTACCGTATTTGCATCCCATTCCGCAAATTCGTTTTGAGGAAGCACATATGGAGTAGACACTATTCTCCATAACTCCCAGTTGATTCCTTGGAAGTAGAATTGCATCCTCCTCTTCCAATATTGGTAGTTTCTTCCATCGAACGGTGGAGGCCTAGCAACAAGTGTCCCTTCAATGTTGAGGTTGTTGAGCACTCCATCACCCATTTCTTCAAGACCTTGTTAGGGTTCCTTGAAGCCTGCTCTGATACCAATTGAAAACTACTAGAGGGGGGGGTGAATAGAGTTTTATAGATAATTTAACAATTATTGAACTCAAACAACCACAATGAAAATATTGGACAAGGAGACACAGGGTTTAGAGTGGTTCCAACTATAGCAAATAATATAGTCGTCAGTCCACTACCCGGTTGCTTACCCAACCGGGATTTGAAAAGAAATTTATTTTATTACCTCGCAAGGACTTTACATAAAATACAATTTCTTTTCCCAAACCCTTCAAGCAGCCTTCACCTAGAAGTAATCGCCCAACCTTGAAGCAGCCTTCCCTTGAAGTAGGTGCACCAACTCCCGTTGCACCAGCCTTCTGAAGTAGCTTCCCGTGCGATAGCCTTCTTGAAGTAGCTTGAAGTCCCCTTCTCCACCTGAGAAGTCCACCCTCTCCAATCCGCAGCCTCCAACCCTAGGAGTAGCAAGGAGAGTACAAAGGATAAAAAGGAACAAGAAGGAAAATAGAAATTACAATACTGTTGTAAGCACAAGGCTTGATTTTCCTATATCAAGCGTATAGATCTCCTAACCAATGTGTATGACAATGTGATTGTAGTGGATAGGAGATACTAGCCTATAGGACACGAAATGGGAGCAATAGGAATGAATGGCAAGTGTAGGAATTGCTCTATTGCTCTAAAACAGATTGCAAGTGTGTATTCAAGCTCAAGTATAGCACAAGTATATCTTAGGTATCTTTTGGTGTCCTAAGGCATGTCCTATTTATAGGAGTGGCCTATGAATACTTAAGGACGTTCGAGACAACTTCTAGGGGCTTCTAAGTGCTTAACTAGCCGTTAGATATAAGTTAAGTGCATTAGTAACGGCTAGTTACTTTATTCTGCAGTTGCTGTCAGAGACCATCTCGGTCGACAAATGGTCGACCGAGACACCTACTCGGTCGAAGTTTTGTCGACCGACAGGCTCTCTGGATCAACGTTCATTTGCAACTGCCAACTACTTTGTCAGCTGTGTCTAACGACTACTTGGGTCATTCTCGGTCGAGGAGTTTGTCGACCGAGAGTGTCTCGGTCGAGGAGTGTGGTCGACCGAGATTGACTCTGTTTTCAATCTTTTAATTAACCACTAAGCATGTGTATGAGTGTACATATGTGCTCCTATTTGAAGGGGATGACCTATCTAAGTGTGGTGATTAGCTAGGAAGATCCAACGCTTGATTTACATGCAATCTAAGTACTTGTACATTATATATTTGTACAAGTTTTTACAACAGTGATTACATTGCATGGAAATATAAATATGTAAGCTCTTTGGATTTTCCCTAGTTACTTTGTCATCCACCTTAATCATGCACACTCAAGTAGCACGTTAGATCAACAAGAATGAAATGTTTGTCATCATCGAAACAAAGGGATTTATCATAATATCCAATTTATCCAACAGATATGTCCTAAACTAGAATACTCTTGAGTGATTGAGTTGAGTCACTCTATGCATGATCCATATAGCTTTTTTTAACCCTAGATGTCCTTGGGAGGACCAAACCCTAGAGACAGAGAGAGGTTGGTTATATATGTGCATATGTGAACATCAATATGAGTGTCTGCCATCTAGGTGAGGGAGAGAGCCCAAGTCCCTGTAGGAGGTAGCTATGTTAGTTTTTGTGAAGCCTCATGCTTGGGTTGGTGGTTTCCCACATAGGAATCTAGTGGTGTATATAAGAGAGTTTTGGGTAAGCATGTCTCATGGGTAGATACCTATGAAGAGTATTCCATAGCATGTTTTGGTTTGTGCTTATGTGGCTAGAGCTTGTAAAGCTATCACTAGTACCAATGAGGTATACCTGTGAACCCTAGACTAAGAGAGGAAAGATAAAGTATATGCATATGTGATACTCATAGAGTTGAGTCAGCTCAGAGAGACTGATCATGGAACTACCCTCATGTTATGGGTTAGGAGAACCTCATTTGGACTATATAAAGTTTTGATACATGTTTGACAAGCCACTTTCATAAGTTTGTTTAGCACAACCATGATATAATATATGTAAGGATGTGGTCTAATCTTGAGACGTGTAATATAGACATGATAAGATGGAAACCTAGAGATGGTTTAATAGATGGCAATGCATAAATGGTTAACCGTGTACATAAATAATGATGATTAATGTGAAATTGTTGTTTAATCTTGTGATGAATTCACTAGTAAATGATGCAATTTAGTATGAACAATGAAATAAGATCATGTGAAGGAAACATGTTACATGATGTGTTAATCTTAGTGCTTAATAAAGATGAAAAACATAGTTTGACAATTAGCACAACATAACGTGTATGACACCTTGATATGTTCAAGGTAGATAAAATGGGGCAATAGTAATAAACTCCTTCATAAAATGTATAAGTTGATGTTAGAACCCTAATCCAAGGGTAAAAATGAGGATGAAAATCTTATAATATGAAAGATGTCATGAAATAACCTAAGCTTCTAAACCCTTATTCAGCCTTTTATGGAGTTCTTATTGTTGAAATGTTGCACCTTTGTTAGTACCCTACAAGTGAACGTAGACCTTTTGGTTTCTCATTGAATTAAGAGGACGGTTAATTTTGAGGACAAAATTTCTTTTAAGATGTATATGATGTGACAAAGTGGTTTTTGGCTTAATTTCGAGGATGAAATTTCTTTTAAGGTATGTAGGATGTGATGGAGTGGACTTTTGGAATCCTTAAATCTCCAATAACATATTATAATTCATATATTGAGTTATAATGAGAGTTCCAAGTGTTTTAGTAAAGTTTGAGTGTTAATTGAGGTTGATATAATGATTAATGTCCCTAAGTTCATGCCTTTTTGGAGTATTTAATTGAATGAGTATATAGCTGAGTTTCATCACAAAATTGGAGTAGAATGTACCTTGAGAGGTAAGGAATCTATGGTCAAATTTTGGTGACAATTGGAGGTTCCTAGAGGAATCTATGTTGGTTTGCAAATGATGAAATAATGTGAATCATTAAGGATTTTAAATCTAAGTTGTGATTCTTTATCTTGAATCACACGCCCCTTTGGTTTGGGTAGGCTGCATGTAATCATGGCCATACATATTCAATCAAACGGCCATAAGATCTAAAGTAAGTAAGCCATGGATTGGGCATAGGTGTGGAATGCTCCTAGCCCTTGGGATGCCATCGGACGGTGGAGAAACCTTCCCCTACCTTGCAGTTACAACCTTAACCGAAGGCAGCGACCATGACGTCGCATTACGCGTGGATCGTGGGATTGAACGTTGTGCTAACCGAGCAGTTAAACTCACCTTCTTCCAACGAGTTGGGTTAACCCCTGTTTAATTTTGAAAAACTCAGTGATGAGGGAGAACGACCACCTTCTTCCCAGTACCTCTCCATTGCGATGTGCAGGTGGTAGCCGGGGGGGTGAAGTAGAGAAAGAAGGGATATCAAGGGAAAAGGAAAATTCATTAAGAAAGGAAGAGCTCTGGGGAGTTCAATAGGATTGTTCCCGTGGACAGTCATGGTCGTTTGGATGGCGAACGAGGAGCTTTTTGCTGCCAGTTCAAGGTGGAGCTCGGGGAGGTGTGAGGAGTGCATCGCACAGTAAGAGGACACCTTAGTCGAGCTTCTGGAGGTCTTGCTAATGCCTTGGAGGCTTTAATTCAGAGCTTCACGGACCTGAGGCACTTTGCCTCTTTTACTCCGCTATGCCTGGACCAGGCGTCGCCAGGCTTGTGGGGATGGAGGATCAGCGGCACTGGGGTGAACCTGAGCAGCTGTGTCGATCAAGAAGATGTCGCTGAAGCTCTTGGTGGTGTTTTGATCCGATGAGGGGCACTAGAGGAGGGTCGATTGCTCATCAAAGCAGTTCCATCATGGCGGCGCTACTGCTAGCGAGATGCAGAGTTCCATGGACTATCGTTGTGATGCGTTGGGCGTGGAACGAGAGAGAGTGGGGGGTCAGCTTTGTGTGGACTGGAGAAAGAAAGGGATGAACTGGGTCCAGCCAGACCAGGGATAAACTAATGAACCACAGCATGAACCACCAGCTCAGATGAGAAGTAGCGCACCCCCACATGGCCACGCGGCATCACCTGAGTGGCCGAGAAAGGTAAAAACCCTCTAAAAGTCCCTGAAATATCCAAATCTTGTATAAATCATGGTAATTAGTATGTTTATTAGAAAAATAAGTATAATATACCAAAATTCTTAGAAAAATGCGGAGAATAACATGAAATCATCATATCAGTGTTTTGAAGATTATATCTTAGGGATATTAGGTAAGATGTAAAATGCTCTTTTCATGCCTAATAAATAATAAATGAAGGCCTAAAATTATGAGAATGTTTCAGTAACTCTTTAATGTGTTTTATAATCCATCTGAAATCAGTAGTTATGATGTTTATGCACGAAATTATGTAATTTGCTTCATATGTCTAATTAGGGCTTTAAACCCTAAATAAAATGCAATAAATACACATGTGGTCAATAAATGTTGAAATATTCAATATCAGCTCATATTAGTAACTGGAAGATAATATATAAACCTGAGATGAGTTAAATGCATGAAATTCATGTTATATGAAGAGAACCCTTAATACAGGTGATGTAACCCTAATATGGTTAATGAAAGTCACATAATGTTAAATATGTTCACATAATAATGTGGCACATGAGTATATCTAGTTGATGAACTATATTCTGGAATATGACATTAGTAAGATAAATATAATACAAGAGTACAAGTAATCATGATAATATCATTATGAGATAAAATAAACCCTAATGAACACGAATATGGTTAAGATGAGATGTAAGAAGATGAGAACCTGATGATAGTATCTGATCTTGTCTTGATCAGGTTTAACAAAGATATAGAGGATATCAGGAATACGTGGTTTAGGTGATCTATGATCAAGGTATGCCATTACCTCTTACTTGGTTTATTATACATTATGCTTGTGTTATATGGGAGTAAAGACTTGTCATATGGTATTGATTGAAATGATTGTCTTGTATGATATGTTGCTTGAATTTCCATACTTATGGCTATGAACACCTACAAACATAATATAGAAGTTCCATCATAAGATAGCTCATAAACCACTTGGTGGTAGAGCGCATGCATAATGATCACAAACCAATTGGTGGTAGATCATATGATGTTTGTATAATGATCACAAACCACTTGGTGGTAGATCATAAGGCCTAAAGACGTCAAAGCCACTTGGTGGCAGACGCACGAGATGTATGATGGAAATGTGCTTAAAATATATGTGTTCTCTTTTATTAATGAACATCTTTGTGCAAGTATATGCTTTTTCTTATATTTCCTGAATGCTACCAAGTATTAGTTTTATCTTATTGCCAAGATATGATGAGAGGTATATTAAAGACACGTAGGCATACTCAGTGCAATATTATTGAATATTTTGCTGACGTGTACCGCATGAAATCTTTTGTTTAGGTTGTGGTTATGCTCTTGAAGATCCAGGATAGTTGAGAGTTGTGTGGTGAGCTGATGTACAGGTGGACCTGTTGTCTTAAGATCATGTAGTTTAGTGGTAGTACATGTATATGTAGAAGTTTGTTGTTCAATATGTAATATCAAATGTTGTAACAATTCATGTTGTAATTATATGTTGAATGGTGAACATGTGTGTATGGTTTTATTATTGTTCATGTGCATGTGCTACTAATTATTTCCTTATGACTTCCTCTGATTTTCTTCTTCTTAGCCTTGTGTGGGATGTATAAATTGGGATTCTCGCTGAGGTGAGGGTTTCAATTTGGATGTCACACATTAGATTAAGTTTTAGAAAATCTATGGACGTCACAATAACATTAGGTAAATCAGACAAATTCAATATCAAAAAGAGACAACAATAAGTATAGTACACTAGAATCAATAAAATGTTACAAGACATTCCTAATTGTTCTTCAGTACTTTAAATTAACTATCACTATCATGGCTAAAATATTGAATATTGAATCCGGAAAAAACACATCAAACAATACACATATTATGAAAATAAAAATTATAAAAAAACAATTTAATGGAGCCCAACAGTCAATTAAGAGGCTGCCCAACATGATTGTGGGTCACCCAGGGGGACTAGGTGGTCACCTAGCCGCCCAGTCATCCCAAGTAGATGCCCAAAAAGCCTCTAAGGTTAAGTGTGAAGTTGGGCAGACCCCCCTTGAGTGACCGGTCAACTAGGCGACGCTTAGGTGAATCCAAGGCGGCCGCCTCAACAACTATGTGTGACAGTAATGAAGTTCAAAGTAGATCCCCTCGAGGACCATACAATACCAAAAACAAACCAGTATATCACACTCTCTCTTTCCAAAAAATCAAAGAGCTCTAGTAGAAGACATGAGGTGACCATAAGCACCTAGATCCACTTCCATCATGGGTGCCATAGGGGAAAGATTGAGGATCATGAAGATCCTAAATATCAGTGAAACTAGTGATTGGAAATTAGCACATGTCATTCATGTAAATGTTAGTCAAGAAAATCCATTATAAAAAAACCACAAGAGCAAAACCCATCATATGAAACACCAATATTGATACACAAATCCGTGAATATGGAATAAACTACAATATATATACATATATCAATTATAACTATAGGAGGGAAAATAATTTTCACCTCCAACATGACTCGGAAAACCACTATATGAGTAAACAAGCAACTTGTGTTGCACATCCTATGACGAGCCAGAGATCTTGAGGCCAATAGAACAAAGCGTAGGGTGTAAACACACCAGAGTAGGGTACATGGGGTAGAGAGAGAGGCCTTAGTCGAGGGAAATAGCATGTATTGATCCAAGAATTAATTAGTAACCAAGGTAAGGGTTTGGATAGGGAGTTATAGTGATGACGAAACCAAATTGACAAGAGGGTTTGCATATATAGAGCTTGGAAAATATTTTGGGTAAGTTATGCACTAATGGGAAGGCTATGGAGTGATTTTTGACTTTTATTTGGAGATAATTTTATGGGAATTTCTCATACAAATTGTAAAATCACCCGAGTTTAGGATCAATGGTTTCATATTTGAAAAAGAAAGTTAAACCAAAAAAAAGTTAAGAATAAAGATGGAAATATGTAGGATATATCATGGATGGGATATTATCATCAATTTTAAGAGCAAACAAGATTCTTGTCTAGAGGTAGGTGCACCCAATTTCATAGGAAACATATAAGGGAAAAAACATATAGTGGTTCAAAATGTAGTCCACAGTGAGAAGATTGGGGAAGGCATATGACATTACAACTTATATGCATAATATACCCTAATCCACTGATCCTAAGTTATATTATATTTATATTTATATCTAAACTATTTTTCTTCCTTAAATTAGTTAGGAACTAAAGTCCAATTAATGTAAAACTTGACCTTCTAGACAAATCAACCATGTAGGACATGATTTTGCAACTATATTTATCATTTAGGATGAGTTCTAATGAACATAGTGTTTAATGATTTGAGATTTTATTCATTTGTTCCAATTAGGAGGTTGTGGACTTTTTTTGTTCATCATGGCGCTTTTGGTCTAAAAAAATTTATGCTACACCAGTATGAACTTGATGCATCCCTTCAATTACAACCTTATAGTGCAATACCATTTTCTACCTCAATTTTTGTTTTTGTTTTTGTATTCTTGATGTATCCACTGGATCGGACTGGTTGGTTTTTTGTGCCTAGTTTTGGTGTAGCAGCTATATATAAATTTGTATCGTTCTTCCAAGGGTTTCACAATTGGACCATGAACCCATTTCATATGATGGGAGTTTCTAGATGCTACCCTAAAAAATACTTTATTCGAAGTCAGTGATGATGCAAATACAGTTCAAACTTTTAACCCAACTCAAGTGGAAGATACTAAATCAATGGTCATGGCTGACCACTTTTGGTCGCAAAGTTTTGGGGTTGCTTTTTTCAATAATTGTTGGTTACATTTCTTTAATTATGTTACGTGTGCCAATAAATATTTGTTACAATGTTAAACCATTATCATCAAAATTTACTATTCAGAGTTATGTATCATCATATATGATCAATAGGACATCATGTTATATTCTAAGAACTATGATTTATTACTTTGTTAGACTATTATTTCCATTAATTCAACATTCACTTATAAATAGTAGATTAAGTATCCCCATAAATGTCAAACATCCAATTCTTACTCTTATATATCTTAAACACATTAAAGGCCACACTAGTCATCTATGCATATTTACTCACATCCAATTACTTAGTTCAAGTCAAGTTGTGTGTGCTACTGAACAATTTAACATCATGCCATATATAATGAGGTATCTTACATATTTAACCATTTTTAGGTTATTCAGTCCACTCCATGTGTATTAAAATATTTTATGTGATTATAAACACCCAAAAGTTCTTTCATATTATATATGGTAAAAATAATGTACATATCAATTAGGATGTTTAACTACAGCATATCAGTAGATTAGGGTTTATTGATCCAGAGCATGGTCAACACTATATGTATCCATGGTTAGTTTTTGCATTTGAATTAGTCATTATATGTGTATTATGGGTTCATTAGGGTACAATCAAGTGTATTAGGTTATATCTCTAACCTATTTGGTCATTCTAAAGATCCAAGCAACTGACATACCATCATGGTATTTTGAGTTTCTAGAGTCAGGATAGTAGATTTTGGTATGCTACAAGATCCATCCTTTTAAGATGATTTTTCCACGAAATCATCATATCCATTGTTACAACCCTGATTTTTGGGCTCATTTGGTGAGAAATGTAATTTCTTATATTAAAAGATATTGGGACAAATAATGATATAATTTGTTTTGAATCCATGAATTTTGTTTATAATAGCCTCGATGATTGCTTTATGGGCCTTATTGGCTATTGGGCCCAATAACAAAGAATTTCGATAAATTAATGAATGATTGAGAATTCGAGAAAAGAAGGATGTGGAAACCTCTAGAAGGAAAAATAATGTAATCCAAGGATGGATTTCGTGCCTTTAGGTTCCTTGGGTGCCAAGGGATCCAAGATTGTGAAGAGAAGGCAACTATAAAAGAAAAGTATTTCTTTATTAAGAAAGAAATTGAAACAATGTTAAAATATGGGAAACAAGTAAAAAGAGGTATAATTAAGTAATCCTTAGTGGAATTTCTTATCCCAAGGATTCTTAATGTTAAAAGGAATACCAATGAGGAAAATAAAAGAGAAATAAAGAGAAATCCTCAAAAAGAGATATTCTAATAAGGAAATAAGTAAGATAATAAGAAAATAAGTAAAAGGCTAAGGAATATTCCTAAGATGGTATTCTGAACCATTAAGGTTCCTTGAGGTTCAAGGAATTCAAAATAAATATTAATGGCAAAGAAAGAGAAAATCCTAAATTAAATTGGCTTAATTTAAAAGATAGCTTGCTTATAAAGAAAACACCCTTTTTCTTTGGAATTTGGGTCTCCAATTTGGAGCACATGTAGATGATGCCGACCCAAAGCTTCCTCTAAAATTTAGTAGAAAAAAGATGAAGGAATAATGAGTTGTGATTTTTAGAAGTTTCCTAAAGTAAATGGGTAATCCTTGAATCGTATTAAATGTCACAATGAAGTTGGATTATTTGATATTTTTGGATTAAACGGGGACCGTGGATCTAAGATCCAATGGACCAGACGCAATCCCAGTTCTATGATAACTCTAACAAGCAGATGACCTAGAAGGGTGACCTTCCTTTTGGATTTTCTTGAAGTAGAAGCAATGTGCAATGATGGAAACGATTCCATTGGTTTCAGGAGTTAATTTCGCATCGGATCGACCTGGGATTGTGGACCTTTCCCGAACTGTGTAGGATTTCCCCAAACCGTAGGGAGGTCCTCATCGGGTTGGATGTCTAGGGGTATAAAAGAGGGTCTGAGGTCTTGCTGCAAGGGCACAGACTCAACCGCAAGGTTCCAAAGGGTCTATAGAAGTTTTCCCTTGTGTTAGTACTTTGTGCAGAGCAAGGATTTCTCAGGTTCCGCTCCTTCTCTGCCAACGATGGCTGCTCTATGGCTGTCCCTATTTCACGCCATCGGGCAGAGGATGGAGGCCACTGGTGAGTTCGGTCGGGCCTGTCGACGAAGATGGAACCTTCACCTTGGCCTTCGGCGCTCTAGATACCAAGGTCAACTATCGAGTTGACCGGTTTCTCAACCTGGCTCGCGAGCGGGAGCCGAGCGCAGGGAGGAAGACGACCAGTCCAAAAAGACTATTTTACCCAGTTCACACGGGGCTAGAAGCTGGGGGTCTTAAGGGCGTAAAGGTAATTTGTTTTTTTTTCCTTTAGCCAGCCGCCGATAATCGAGTATATGATATAAGCTGATGTGTCAAGCCACAATTGGTCGGTATTTACTTATCTTGCAAAAATCCTAGAAATTACTAGGAAGCTCCGATGGATAAACTTTATATATGAAAGTGGTGTAGAAAAATGCAAGGAATCTGATAAAAATACTTTGAGAACCTGATTATACTCCGTTTTGCAAAAGTATCCTAATTTTCTAGTAATATGTATTAAAAGTGGATGAGAAACCCTAATTGAATATTAAGGGTGTAATTTGATGAATTAATAGGTCAAATTGATAAGCTTAACCCTGTTAATGATAAAGGTGGTTTAAATATCATCTTGGAATGCAAAGATGGCTAAATTAGAATTGTAATCCATAAGGGAAGGCTAATCTATATGGGAACCCTAATTTGGATAAAAGGAGATAAAAATCATATTTATTTGGATTAAGGAAAATCAGATGCTTAATAAAGATCCTAAACATGTTGAGAGTGCTACAATGAGAAATTAGGGGTTTTATGTAGTTTTGATAAATTGATGTTTATAATAATGAAAGAGGAAGTAAAAACCCTAATTTCCAAGGGAACCCTAAAAATTGGAATAGAAATCCTAAGGATGATGATATTGAAAAAATATTAATAAAAGGAAATTGGTATGTTTATTTTAGGATTATGTGCATGATTGGTTGCTTGATTGGAATTTCTATGTTCTAATTAATTCTGTATCTGAATCTGCAATACAGGTATGTGGTTACTCTTATGAATAACTGTTCTAGTTTCACGGCAATTCCCGAATGTTTTACCGGTTCCTTTAAATAAACTGGTGGATGAATTTAGTTCATGCAATCTATAATGTGAATATGACTATCACATAATATATGTGTCTACTAGCTCAGATCCTGGTCCCCTCTGTGTCTTAATGGCTGACCTAGTCCATGGCTACCTATTGGGTAGGTCCATCAGGTCAGAGGAAGACCTAGTACATGGCTACCTATTGGGTAGGTCCATCAGGTCTATGGATGACTTAGTACATGGCTACCATTGAGGTAGGACCATCAAGTCACATTGAGTTAGATATTGGGCTACCTCGAGTAGTGCCATGCGACTCTACCTTTATAGAGGTATTATATAAGTCCTTACAGGGACAACACAGAGTTGTGGATGGGTATGGATTGAGTAGTATGGCTTAAAACATAATATTGGTTGTTAAATTTTTAATTGCATGGTTACATTGTTATTATAATTTAATGATTATTGTTTCCCCCACATACCAGCTTCTTGCTGACCGACGTTTTGTTTGTCGGCGTTTTAGGTACAAATGAAAAGAACAAACAGTAAAGTGGCATATGCAGAATTAAATGAGAAATAATGTGCACAGGAGGATTAGTTAGATTGGTGTCTTCATGGATAGAAGTTTAGAAATCCCAATTTTCAAAAGGTAAGCAAGGTTTTATTTTATACCAGTTTTCATTATAGTTGGTAGAATTTAATAATTGTTATTGATTATTTGTCGAACCTTTGATCCAGGTTATTGGTTAACGGCTTGGACCTTTCGGTCTCCCTTAATTGGGGGTTACCGGGAGGCGGGGTCGTAACATCCATGATCAAACATGTACTACCCTACACCCCTTAAATGGAAATTCATAAACCAAAAATCTCAAGAGGGGTGTATGGTATTCCAACTAAACTATATGATTCGTCACTTTTACTTTATCACCACCCTAAAAAGAAAGTCTAGGGCTAAAGGGTGAATCTACCTACTCATATAGTTCTACTATCAATTATCTTAAATAACATTACACCTTCTTGATTGTGACCTAGAGCAATGAATCATCAATCAAATCCAAAAAAATGTACAAATAGCACTATAGTGGAAAGAGATTTTCTTTTGGTAAAAATGGTACTATATAAAACATAAATATGGCCAAAATCCATAAGGGAACCAATTCAAAATGTCTACATATTTATATTCTACTAATTTAGTGTCTCATTATAGTACCTTACTCTAAAGTAAAAATCCCAATACCATAGAAGGCCTACAAGGGTACATCACTTAAATCTTAGGGAATATGTACATGGCGTCCTATCTCATGGGGTTACCTTACAAGTTCCTCATTGATACATCATCAAATTATATATACTTCTTTTATTCTAACACAAAATACATTAGGTATCTTATAGGGTTGGCATCTCATCTAGAAAGGTTTCACATAACGTGAGGGTTTGATAAGGAACTTATAGTAGAGGTAAACAACCTATTAGGGGATAGGGTTGTGTAGTTAGATTAAACATACTACTTTAGAATTAATATCATATTTGTAATGAGTGGAACACGATAGGGAAGTCACTTTATTACCTAACGGATTAGAAAATATAAAAATGTCAAATATCATATATTTTTTTACAAGGGATGATACACTAAAACACAAATATGAGATTGTGTGTCAATTAGAAAAGTAGCAATAGAAACAAAAGTCTAACTATTACAATTTGCATATCTATTGTAGTTATTCACCCAAAAAGGGTGGATATTTATGGAAAACTATATATGTATCTAAAGTAAGCTATCAATCCACGAAGGGAAACCTATCTATCTCAATATGTATCCAGGATCCAACAAATCCTATACGACCTACGGTACATGGTCTACTTCCCATGTAGATAAGATACACATAATAGGGATCCACCACAATAGGGATTCACCACCTAAAGTGAAATTGTGTATGAATCATCAGTTATCAAAATTAAATGTTCATATCAATCGAGAGTAAGATAAAGTTCTGCTATATCATCATAAAAGAATCCAAGTTAGGATTGCATCATAAAGATACATAAACATATCACATCTTCAAATATGACACTAAGTGAAATAACATGACCAACATATGGAGATTAGGGTTTCCATTGCATATATGGGTAAATAATTTCAACATGGTGTAGATTGAATAAGTATACAAAATATGCAAGAAAATAATTCCACTTGCATTAAAAATAGTCATAAGTTCAATTTCAAAATGTTGACCCATTGGGTTGAATATATTGTTGACTCAAGGTCTGAATTGACTAATCTCTTATTTTAATTATTAGTAAATTGTTCCACTTATTTGTATCTAATTCTTATATTTAATTGATTTCATATTAGATAGACACACTCCAAATACCTAAACTTTCAAAGCCTAATATGGAGAAATCAAGTCATACATGCATAAAATCAAGATTAAAGAGTATTGGACTATTTTCTCCTTAGATCTTTGTTGTAAATTACTTTTAATGATTTTTTAATTTGTAAATAATATTTATAAAATAATCAATTAGGATGGATTAATTTCCAAGTAGAGGGTCTTGGGAACCCAAAATAGCAAGTACAATTGACCAAGTGTCTCTTAGGCATAACTCAATTGACATCATTATTCAAAGGGCTTTCTAGAAGCCTTATCGGTCGACTTTCTCACCATTATGCAACTTAGCTGACGAAATAATGTCCTTGACATTAAGGTTTGTTATTTGAGTTACCAGCTCAGGTTGACTGCATTGTAGAAGGCATTCCTGTAGTGTAATATAGTTGTTTGAGGGGTTAAGAAAGGTGAAATACATATGTTAGACTTCCCCTAAGAATGTTTAAAAATCATCCAGAATGAATCTAATGACTATAAGCTATGATCAACTATAAATAGGACCTCCTTGGGATTCATCCCTTGGTTAGTTAAGCATTAGAAATGCAACTATATTGTAGTTTAGATAGAATGTGCTCCAAAGAGACCCCCTCCACTCTCATGATCTTACTCACTTGCTCAAAGAGTGAGTAGAAATCTATAAGATAGCCAGTCCTACATGTATGGTTTGTGATTTTCTCACTTCTCTACCTCCCACTCTCTCTTTCTTTCATGATGATAAAGATTCTCTCTATAACATCCCAAGATTTGAGACCTACAATAAAATGATCTTTAAGGAATTATTGGACTACACATATCACCAAGGTGCACCTACTTTTCATCGAGCCCATCACTATGAACTATGTGATTAAGTATGCTCATCCCAGAGTAGTATTAGGATGGGTGACCAATTGTGAAGTTGATCCCATCTTGTGTGTGAGTGAGGACAAAGTGCATAGTTAATGCCAATGGTGGTATGTGGGGCCATGTGTCATTATTGAAATGTTGTTATAGCCTTGGGCATTTGGCTCTGGCATTTACAAATGGTATTAGAGCCAAAACCCCTCCAGTAGGTGGGACCCAAATGGGCATGTGGCATGCCAATCTTGAGTCATGCAGTAAAGGCATGCTGGAAAGGGCTATCCATGGTGATGTAGCCACCCTACTCTGGCACTCGTGATCGGGAGATAGGTGTGCATGGGTTATTATGGGTTTACACATAGATGGGAAATGATTATGAGGCCTTATAGTTGAGCCTTGACTAGGACGTCAAGAGTCTAAGAGGGGAGATTGTAACATCCCATGATTTGAGGCCTCAGATAAAAGGGTCTTAAAATGAATGACTAGACAACCTATATCACCATCATGCACCTGCTTTGTCGTGAGCCCATCACTAAGAACTCTATGGTTAAGCATTCTCAGCCCATAGTAGTATTATGATGGGTGACTAGTCTCAATGTTGGTCTTGGCTTGTGCATGTGTGAGGACAAAGCGCATAGTTAAGGCCAGTGGCGGTCTATGGGGCCATTCGTCATTCTCAAAATTCTACTAGAGCATTGGGTAGTGGACTCAAGGATTTACATTATCTCTTGGCTAATAGAGGAGAAGAAGAAGAATGGAAGGAGGCCCTTGGTGAAGCTGAAGACAAAGGTAGAAGATCCAAGTACAGAGTGGGTATGTCCCTGAGGGTTGAAAACTCATTGCAAGAGTGGGTAAGTCCTTAATGAAGGTCAAAGACTCATTGCAAGAGTGGGTAAGTCCATGGTAAGTCTACAGACTCTTTCTCATGGATAGATGATTCCTTTGAAAGGTTGTTGGCTTGCTTTGCCTAAAAGGAAATGTAGTTATTCCTTGATCTAAAAAAGGGCGGTCATTTGTTATAGCTCTTATAATGGAATGGAATATTAGGAGTTATACAAGGTTGAAAACCCTAGAGATTGAATCATATAGGTACTGGGTCAACATCTTCTATGATGGAACCACTATAAATAGTTCCTTCACTTGTGGATTGTTCAATCTCTCTCTATTTACCTATTCAAACTACAATATTATCTTGAGAAACGTTTTGAAGGTCTAGTGAATTTTGCTTAAGGGGTTTTAGCCCAATTCACCTTGCTCTTGAGACCTTTTAGATAACAAGTGGTATGAGAGAAAGGTATTCTCTAAGCAATAGTTTCATCTGTGGTAGAATATGATTTATAGTCTAGAAGCAAGATAACTCATCAACATTCTTGTCTTTAATGGGATCAACTTTCAATACTAGAAGAGAACAATCCAACTCCATATTCAAGGATTAGGTCTTGAGTTTTCCAGAATAGTGGATCTTCCATACAAGCAACATCATGGAAAGATAATAGAATGTGAATCATCTACTTTGAAGAAAGCAACCTTGAATGCCAAAGACATAAACCACCTATATGCTACTATCTCTGAGACTAAGTTCAACAAAAAGTATTCTTATGACACGGCCTATGAAATATGGAGAAAGCTATGTGTCACTTATTAGGGGACTCAACAAGTAAAGTAAAGCAAAGTGTACATGCTTACTCAAAATATACAGCTTCAAAATGGGAAAGACAAAGAGTGTGATTGAAATGTACTTAATGCTCAAAACTCTTACAAGTGGTCTTGCCTCACTACCATACCATGGGAAATGTTAAGGTGAATCTCAAGATTCTCCTGTCACTTCCTTATCGATTGGATGAGAAGGTAATGTTAATATAAGAAACCAAGTCACTTTATCTTCTCCATATTGAAGAACTTATAGGTAATCTTCAACCCTATGAGATTAGGCTCAACTCACAAAAATACAAGGAGCTTCAACAAAATAACTAAAAGAAGGAGAACATGTTGTGCTTCATCAAGTCACAAATCATTTCAAGGCAATTAAGATGTCATGTACTTTAAAGGTAGTGTTGGCTAAATTGGACATTAGCATACCCTTTGTTTTGATGATGGAAAACATTTCATTCTTATGGATCTAACGTGCTACTTGAGTATTTCAGGGATTAAAAAATTATGAGATCATACTAAGTGGATAGTTGAAGATCAATATGCTTAAATGTTTAATATTTTCATAATTAGACTCAATATAAAAACTTGTACAAGTATGTAATGTACAATTACTTAGATATCATGTAAATCAAGAATTAGATCTCTCCTATCCACACAATACCCTAGGTTAGGATCTCCCTTAGAGTCTAGAGCCATTAAATCCTTCATTAAAACAATCATTTGGTAGGTGGTTCAAAAACATTGCATTAGTGACACTTTTAGTTGAGAAACTAGTGAACCAAGACACCCTCGGTTGAAAACATTGTCAATTGAGAACCATCTCGGTTAAGCATATAGAGTACCGGTCAAAATATTACACATTTATGCTCTTTCGGTCGAGAATATGGTCGACCGACTCAACCTCAATCCAAAGCATATGATAGTTAGACTGAGTATTTGGGAGTTGGGATAGTCGTTGGAGTACACTTGCATTCAACTCAGGCTTGGTCAAAGAAATTCTCAAACAAGACATTGTCGGTCGACAAACTTGTTGACCGAACTGGGTTTTGGATTGTTCTTTTCACATTCTAGCAAGTTAGTTGTTGCACCTAACTTTGACCCACCCTAACAGATATATCTTGTCCTAGAACCCTCTAAACTCCCCCTATAAATACCCTAGTCACCTACAAACCATTACTACAAATAGGGGTGACCATAGGACACCTAAAACAAACAAAATACACTTGAGAATCCATTCTAGAGAGCAACAAAGCTAAGAATCACTTGATATCTTCTTCCTTGTTCTCCAAAGTAGTGTCCTATAGCTACTATCTCCTAGCCACCACATAACAACGTCCATCTTAAGTGGATAGGAGATCTAAATGCTTGATATAGGAATCAAGGTGATGTACTTCATTGGTTAAATATTTATTTCTTCCAATCTATTTCTTTTGTATTGTACTTTGTTCTCCTTAAACTACTCCTAGGGTTGGAGGCTATTGAAAGGAGGTTGCTTGGACATACTTCAAGGAGATGAAGGTTTCTCCAAGGTGTGCATGAGGTTACTTCAAGAAGGCTACTTCAAAGGAGGTTGGAGCTACTTCTAGGTGAAAGAAATCTCAAGGTGGTGGAGCTACTTCAAGGTGTTGAAGGTTGCTCCAA
This sequence comes from Alisma plantago-aquatica, assembly GCA_963693085.1. Classification (NCBI taxonomy): domain Eukaryota; kingdom Viridiplantae; phylum Streptophyta; class Magnoliopsida; order Alismatales; family Alismataceae; genus Alisma; species Alisma plantago-aquatica. Next base: position 1,139,753,075 of record OY856411.1, read on the forward strand.
GGTGTGCTTGAGGTTACTTCAAGAAAGCTTCTTCAAAGGAGGTTGGAGATACTTCTAGGTGAAGGCTATATGAAGGTGGCGTAGCTACTTCAAGGTGGTGAAGTCTGCTCCAAGGTTGCTTGACGTCACCTTAAGAAGGCTATTTCAAGAAGGTTGAGGCTACTTTAAGGTGAAGTCTACTTCAAGGAGAAGGTGATTGTGTTTTTTTGTAACATCCTTGTGAGGTAAATAAAATAAATCACTTTCAAAATCCCAATAGGAGACAATTGGGTAGTGGACTGACAACCTTTGATTCAAAGGTTGGAACCACTTTAAATCAAAGTGTCTTCGTAGTTTCCTCCTTCTTTGCTTAAAGTTTTCAATTAAGTTTTAAAAGTACCAAAATCTCTATTAACCCCCCCCCCCTCTAGATCTTTCAGGTAGATCCTACAAAGGCAAGTATTTTTGTTGCTTCACATGTGGAATTTAAGGGTCACTGCATGGATGATTTCCCACATGGAAAAAAGACCCATCATCACAAGGTAGAGAAGAAAAGAGATGATAGGCTCAAGAAGAAGAAGAAAGGCCACAAAATCTCTAGTGACACCTTCAACTCTAGCTCAAGTGAAAGATCTAGTAAAAGTGCAAGTTATTGAATGCCACTTTTCTCTTATGGAAAGCTCAATTGAACACTCCAATTATGTAGATATAAACACTTTATTTAAATAATATTTAGCTGAAATTATTGATTCTATTTGTGTCTCTCATAAGTCTTCTAAGAAAAATAAGAGGAACACTTGCAAAAATTGTAGATAACTTACATGAAGAAAAGGATGAACTTGAACATGCATGTTTTCTTGCAAGATGATGTTGAAAATGTAAAAGGGCTTTCTCTAGAACTTGAATTAAAATTTAATAGTATTGAGATAGATAACAATGCTTATATTAGTTAAGTAAATATTTTTAAAATATAAAATCACTAGTTCTCTTGATGATATTAAGTTTATAGAATCATATCCTTTTATGCCTACTTCAAATGAAGAGCATGTTATGATTTTTTATTCTCTCATTTATGATGTTCATGATTAAATGAAAATGTGACAAAGAAATTGTTTTGCAGGGAATAGAATCTAAAAATGAAGAATGTCTTTTAAGATTACTATGCTTGAAGATGAAAATGCTTCTTACTTGCAAAAATCAATGTTCTTGAATCTAGTTCTAGTTATATTAGTAAAAAGATTGATATTTCTTCTCTTCATATTTAAAAATATTCTTACATAACTAAAACTCATTCTTAAAGATCAATTTTTTGCATGATATAGATGATATAAATCAATTGTCGTGTACTATGACTTCTCTTGTGCATGATAATCATCCATTGAGATCTTCTTTTGAAAGATCATTAGATGGTAAAAGAACATAAAGAAATCCTTGTTTGTGTTACCAAAAAAATGGTAAACATGGTACTATATTTTATGCTAGCCAAAGTAACAATGAAAGCATATGACCTCCATTGTGGTTACTGAGGTGTTGAGATGGTGGTGCTAGGGTTTGACGGGGCTGGGTGTGGCGATCCTGATGGGGAAGGTGATGCATGGGTGTTTGACCCAGGAGAGAAGTAGAAGGAGATAACGTTGATGACGATCACAGGATCAGAGAAAGGAAAGGTAGTGGAAGCGACATCCAAACGAAGACATAAGGAGAAGCAGATAGGTGTTGTGGATTTCTCTATATTGGTAATAGGGATGAACTTTATCATTGTGGGCATGCACATTCAAGCACATGGAAATGCAGATAACACGAGTAAAGACACCATAGAGAGGGATTAGGCTAGTTCCTATGTAGGGGGATTGACGACGGCCCAAAAAACACATAGAGGTAAGAACATGGGCACGTATGTGAATGCGATGATGGGAAGTATGGGGAAGGTTGGATCTAAGCAAGCAAAGACAGAGTCTGAAATCTTCTTTCTTGAGAAACTCTTTGAAAATAACTTGTCATTGGGAGCAGTCTCGCTGGAGAATCTAGATGGCATCCCAGCGCTGCATATTGATCCTGATGCTGAGGATGATCTATTGAGACCTTGGAGGTACGCAGTGGTAGTCAGGATGCTTAGCACTGACATTGGGTATATGATAGTACAGGACAGGCTGAAGCTTTTATGGAAGATCTGAGGAAGGTTCAACATGTTTGAACTGGAACATGGCCACTTCGTCATGCAACTGTCCCGCAAACAAGACTTTGAAATGGCTCTCATAGGTGGCCCCTGGAAGATCTTCAGCTGTAGTGTGCTAGTAAGGGAGTGGTTTCCTAACTTCAAACCATCTGAAGCCCTACCAAACTACATGGTCACATGGGTTCGCATTATGAATCTCCCTTTACACCTGTATGTTACAATGATGTTCCAATATATAGGCACTACTCTAGGATGCCTAGTGAAAGTAGATGGGCATATTGAAAATAGATCACCTAGCCACTTTGCAAGATTATCCATAGAGTTGGATACTACTAAGGATCTAACCTCATCTATCCTAATCAATGGAGAGGAATATGAAGTCATATATGAGGGTCTACCATGGGCATGTGCAAAATGTGGGAAGGAGGGCCACATATATAAGCATTACAAGATAGGCATGGAAAAGGAGAATGGTACTGCGGACTCAAGTCATACAGTAGCTGCAGAACAAAACAACGTAACATCACAATCAGAGGGGACGACCACTCGAGGATGGCAATATCAAAAATTGAGGAAAGGGTCCAGAAGATAGGGCATGGTGCAATCTATTTCTAGCATGGAGATAGTGAATCGCTTTGAAGGACTACTTAATGAGTAGGAGGAGGTAGGAGAAAAAAATGAGGAGGATCCAGCTATGAAGGTGGGATAGAAACTACTAGATAAGCCTACAAAGGTTTGGAGGAAGAAAAAAACACAAACCTCGGGGGGTGAAGCTATGGCGGAAGGAGGGATACTGAGGGACATTATGAATATTCAAGAAGGTTCGACATGGAAAGCTAAGTCAAGTGGAAAAGGCACACATCAGAACAAGGAGAAGCATATTGTGGTAAACCCAGAAGTCGACCAGGTGATCACTATTAATGACAATGAAGAATCAGTGGACATAGAGATGCTTATGGAGGAAAGCAACAAACACAAAACAAGTTCACACACTACTACTGTTGGCACTCGTTTGAGGAAGGATAAATCTAGGAAGGAGACTCAAAGGAAGGACCATTCTCTAGGCCCACGAAGATTAGGCTCGAGCAACGACCTGAAGATGAAGAGGAAAGGTAGATAAAAAACCACCGGACCTAGTGGATTTAAAGAGGAGGAGCCCATGACTCGAGGAACAGGAGTTGGAAGTAGAAGTTGCACCGTGCCCAAGTATACCCTCACCAGATTTCTCCTGTGAGTCAGAAGGGGCGGAGGCACGATTGGTTGAGGGCATTGCTGAAGGAGCCAATAAAGAAGTCCTCACAAATAGGGTTTTGTGTTAGTTTTCCCAGGATTGTCACTCTTCTCAACTCAGTTATCTCTTATGTGATTGTTGTGTTGGAACATTAGGGGTATTGGAAATAAAGACTGATGTTCTGCTTTGTCTAACATCTTATGGGAGCAAAAATCAGAGGTAGTAGATGTGCTGGAACCCAGGATTAGTGGAAGACATGCTATATTTACTATCAAGACCTTGGGTTTCACTCATTCACACAAAGTGGAGGCACGGGGTTTCGTGGGGAGCATATGGGTCTGCTGGAAAGGGGAAGAAAGAAAGATTAAAATTCTAAACTATCACAGACAATTCGTCACTTGCAAGATAGTTGATAGTGTCATGGAAACCTTTGTGTATGCATATCCACACATTGCAGTGTGAAAGTTACTTTGGAGACACCGAATAGAAGCAAGTGAGTATATCACTACCCCATGGATTGTCATGGGTGATTTTAACATGACACTTGTTCTGACAGAGAAGTCTGACAGTGATAGATATGACTTCAGTGAAGCCATATTGTTTAAGGATACGTTGATGGAGGCAGTCCTGTCTAAATTGGGATATTCAGTCATACATTATACTTACAAACATGGTCGTCTGCAGGAGATGCTCAATCGAGCCTTGGCTAATGAAGCATTTCTATCCAAATTCCCATCCTGGGTCATTGAGCATCTTCCTAGGTACTTGTTTGATCACTGCCCACTTTTGTTAAAACTGACTTGTGGACGTCCCAAAGGAAGTAGGTTTGTGGCCAAAGCATCATGGAATAGAAATGAGGTAATGAAGCATCTAGTGTATGAGAAATGGGCGCACTCAACCAATTTTTATATGACCGTCTAGGAGGCAAAACATGATTTATTGAAGATGGACGAACTGCAAAGGCATGCTTCTCACTGGGACAAGAAGAGACTACAACAAAACATCACGCGACTTCAACATATGCTAGCTTACAGGTATGATGCCATTATGGACAACTTATGTACTGATATGCAGGATGACCTCCAGTGCATTGTAAATAAGGGAAGAGGACTGGAACCAAAAGGCCCACATTCACTGGTCCAAAATGGGGACAATAAAACAAAGTTTTATTAGGTGTGGGCCAACCAAAGAAGAAGACAGAACACTATCACTACACTCAAAAATGTTGTTGGGTAGTGGGAGTCGAATGAAGCAACAATTCTAGAGTTAGTGGTGATGCACTTTAAGGATATCCTCACTGAACCAATAGGTCATTCTATCAATAACGAGACGAAAATCCATGGGTCCTTTTGTAGGTTGTCCTCTGCATACATCAATAGCATAGATATGAGGCTTCTAGTTGAAGAGATCCATGTGACCCTACAACTCATGAAATCTTATAAGGCAGCAGGGCTAGATGGGACTACGGTCAAATTCTTACAGGGAAATTGGAATGTAGTTGGCAAATCAGTGACTCAAACAGTTCAAGATATGAATTCTAGGGAACCTATTAGTGAGGAAGCATGCAATGCAACTATTATTCTCATTCCTAAAGTGAAACATCCTAAAAGATGTGAACAGTTACGACCTATTTCATTGAACAACACTCTCCTCAAACTAGCATCAAAGGCGATTGTAGAAAGGCTCAAGAAATTCATGCCTAGATGGATATCACTCAAACAAAGTAGCTTTGTCCCGGGGAAGAGGATCACTGATAATATTGCATCAGTACAGGAAATTATCTATGGTATGAGAAGCAGAAAAGGAGTGAAGACAATGGCAATTAAAATTGAGCTCTCCAAAGCCTATGATCGTATGTCATGGCATTTTATAAAAGATACTTTGATGAAGGTCGGGATACCTCCAAACATTCAAAAGTTCACCATGAATTCCATCACAGGGAGTCACTCAACTATTGTATGGAATGGGAAGCAAGCCAGGACCTTCAAAGCCAACTGAGGTCTTAGGCAGGGCAATCCGTTATCACTATATATTTTTGTCCTTTGTCTTGAGAGATTGTCTTAGACGATACAGGTGAGAAGTATCTAATAGAAGCTGGAAACCATTAAAGCTGGGTAGAATAGGAGAGTCAATAGTCCATGTCTGCTTTGCGAATGATCTGATCCTTTTTATGGAGGCGAGCAAATCTCATATGAGAACCATCCTACAATACTTTGGAGAATTTGAAAGCTCTTCGGGCCAAGTCATTTCTACTACAAAATTGCATATCTATTTCTCATGCAGTGTTCCTAGATCGGTTAGAAGAGGAATCCAACAAATAAGCAATTTCAACTCCACCGAGAACCTGGGAAGATACATGGGGGTCCCCATCCTGCATTCAAAAATTACTAAAATGACCTATCTATACATCATTGACAAGTTGGAGAGTAAAGTTCAAGCTTGGGCTCTGAAGAGTCTGTCGCTGGTAGGATGGGTATGTCTGGTAAAATCCACCTTAACTGCCATCCCTACTTATGTAATGTAGATGACAATCTTACCACTCAGTTTGAGTAATAGAATAGATGGAACCATACGCTGGTTCATTTGGGGAGGAGACTACAAAATTAGACATGTTTCATTGGTAGCATGGAGCAAGGTGACAAGTGCCAAGAAGCACAGAGGGCTGGGAATCAAGTCAACATGTGACTGGAACTAGGAACTTGTGCTTAAGAACTCATGGGATATAGCGAGCGACAAAGACTCTATCTGGTACAATATGCTTAAGTAGCAGTTTGAGCAAGTTGTCCCTGGGAAGTTGGTCAACGCATCAAGGCTAGGCTGAGCATCAATAGAAGGAAAATAGATTATCTTAGACAACTCTACTCTGAGCCCGATAGGAGGAGCTTCTATAAATGTTTGTAATGATACATGGGTTAAGCCAGGGTTTTAGCTATGCGGTCTTATAAAACATCCAATTCTGGTTGAACTGGATGACTTGACTGTCAATAGCTTGGTGTTGGATACAAGGGTATGGGATACAATCTTCTTGGCTTAGTGGTTTGAAGAGTATGTGGTTTGGCTCATTCAGAAGGTGGACGTTCCATTTGGAGGTGGCCATACGGACTACAGAGTGTGGAACCACACTACCGAAGGATCATGCTCTTTGAGCACGACTTACCAAGTAATTAGACATCATAAGGAGGTCATTAGAGAAGGTACATGTGATGAAATTTGGAAGTTAAAAGTGCTAGTGAGGACTAAGATGTTCGCATGGCTGGTAATGCACTCGACTTTGCTCACAAATTAATGTTGCAAGGCAAGGCATATGTCGAAAGTCAGACTCTATACTAGATGTAGGAGGGCGGATGAATCCCTTCTCCATGCACTCTGGGATTGTGATGAGGTTAAAGAAGTATGGCATACCTTTCTAACTATGGTGGAGAAAGCTAGGTTCTTTCACCCAAATAATACTGAAGGATGGTTGAAGGTCGCTCACAGACAGCTCTCTATCTCAATCGAGACCTTCTACATCATATGTAATAAGTTATGGAGCTTCAGGAACGAAGAGATTTTTCAGGGGAAAGCCAAGCAACTAACACATCAAGTCTACTGCATTAGAAACGCAATAGAGCTAAATCTAGAAGCATGACCGTTGAGTAATGAAAATAGTCATCCAGTGAAAGATGATCGGTGGAGAAGACTGGAGCACGGCGCTGTCAAACTCAACATTGATGTTGCAGTCAAAGGAAAGAAAGTGGCCATGGTGGTGGTTGCTAGGGATGCTGAAGGTAGATGGTTAGGAGGTTGGTCATAGAAGGTACACATAGCATTAGTTATTGCAATGGAATTAGTCAGTATCCATCTAGCCTGCGAATAGATCCAGAGAAGCGTGTGGACATGGGCAACCATAGAGTCAGACAGCCTGACATTAGTGCAGTTGATGAAGGAGGAAGGAGTGAGTTGTCCAAGTTGTGCTTATTGGTTGACAAAGCTACAATCTGAGAAACCAATCAATGTCGGGATCCAATGCGAAGGTCGTGAAGTTAATTAGGTTGCAGATGGGCTGGAAAAGGCCCAGCTCAGAAGTAACTCAAGCCAGGAATGGTTTGAAAACCCACCAAATTGTATTATGAGGGAATATCTCACTAAAAAATAGGCTAGCAGTAGACCTTCTGACATGAGTAGATGTAATGATATGAACTTTTCTTGCATCATGCTGCAAGATGAATAAATAAGGTCCAAGTTGTATTAAAAAAAAGGGCATATGACTTCCAATTTCCAATGGAGAATCCTCTAGTGACAAGGCTAAGGGAACTTCCAATTATTCCAAGAAAAATGGTTATTGTGTTATATATTTCCTTCTAAGAAAGGACCCAAATGCAACACAATTTTTATGGATGACCTAACCTTATCAGACCCAAAACAATGATTGGGGACCATATAAACTTTCTTCTTGTATGATGTTTGCAAATTTGATTGATAAAAGCTACTCATTTGATATTTGTCTTCTCAATATACTTTTTTTAAAGGGGGACGGGAAACCCTGTAGGTGGGCTCCCTGAAACTACTATTAGCCAATTAAATCAAGGTTCCCAAGAGATAACAAGTTCAAAGGGAAAGATTGAGAAAAAGAAAAACTAGCTACTTGGCCTCTACGAGCTGAGTTGGCTACCTCATGAGCAACCCTATTGCACCTATGATTTATATAAAGTAAGCTACAAGAGGAAAATTGAAGTTGCAGAGCTTTGAAATCTTCAGCAATCGCACCTAAGTAGTCCCTTTGTGGCTTCTTGCTAATGCATGCATGGACTGTCTCCAGAGTCTATTTCCACTTTGATGCTATCATATCCCGCTTTCTTTGCCCATAGCAGTGTTGCTCTCGCTGCTAGCATTTCCGTGATGGCGACACTCGTCCCTGAGCTGACTTTCTCCTCCACTACGCCCACTAGATGCCCCATATCATCCCTTGCTGCCAGTCCAGTTCCTGCCCCTTCATCCTCGCCCACCGAGCCATCCACATTAATTTTGATTTTACCCTATGGTGGTTTCCTCCAGACGCAGTGTCCCTCATCTGACACTTCATTGTCTTCCCCGCCACCACCCTGATAAGCACTTGCATCCCCTCTACCCCACTATTGCGCGTCGTTGCCCTTTCCGCCCCTCCCCCAAACCCCGTCCCCCACATACAGCCTCTGCTGGTCACCGTCTCTCCTCTCTTCACTCAGGTGCGCATCTTCTTCCCCACCTCGTCGATCCTACATGGTGCTTCTCCAGCCTGCAACTCCACCCGCATGTGCATGTCGTTGTCCCCCTCGATGCACCGTTGTCAACGCACTCCGCAGTAGGTATCCGCTTCAAACGTCATTGCTCTGGAAAGTCTGTATGCATCTAGCCTTCCACACCGTCCACATGCCCTCTACTAGATGTTCAGCCTCGTGCATTGGCCTCCCTTCTAACACAGCTTTCAAAGACAAGATGATGTCCTCATCTCTAACTTCATCCACCCATTCTTGCACCCCTCTCGGTGTCTGCTCCCACACTTCAACCGCATTGGGATAGGGGGAAAACATGTGGGGAATAGTCTCCTTATCTGACCCACACAACATACATGTGCCATCTTCCACGCAATGTCTATCAAAGAGATGTCCCCTCGTCGCTAAGCAACCCGTGCTTGCCCTCCACAGAAAATGGGCTATTTTGGGACTCCATCCAGCATGCCATATACTTTTCCATAGTGAATCCCCACAGTGATATGCAAAATTCCTCATTTCCTCTTTCCCCAGCAACCCCAGCCAGTAAGCAGAGCGGATAGAGAACTCCCCGTCCCTTGAAGGCCACCACATCAATGTATCTTCTGGTCTCCTCGTGCTGAGATGTATAGAGCATATTCTTTTAACGTAACCTTCCGGGAAACATTCTCTGATTCTATCCTCGTCCCATTGAGTTCCATCCTCTGTCATAAGCTCACGAACTATGTTATAATTTGGACCATTCTCCCTCTTAAAATGTGCTAACTTTTCATCCTCCTTAGGCAGCCAATTATCTTCCCAAATATTCACTTTAGTTCCGTCACCCACTCTCCATTGTGCTCCTTCCCTTAGAAGTGCTTTTGCTCCCCACAGGCTCCTCCAAGAAAAACTGGGGTTATGTCCACGTCTAGCTTCCCATATGGTCGGCCTTGGGAAATACCTAGATTTGAGAACTCTAGTCACTAGGGATTCTGGGTTGTTTGCTAACTGCCACAGCTGCCTTGCCAGGAGGGCTTGGTTAAAGGTCTGGAAATCTCTGAAACCAAGACCCCCCTATCTCTTTGGCCTGCACATTCTGTCCCAACTCATCAATGATATTTTCCTCTCTTTGTCTTTAGCTCCCCACCAGAATCTAGTTACCATTCTCTGTATCTCAGCTATGGTACCCGCCGACAGCTGGAAAATGCTCATGATATATGTGGGAATGGCTTGAGTAACCGCTTTGATGAGTACTTCCCTCCCTACTTTGGACAACAGCTTTTCCGACCACCCTTGGAGCTTCCGCCAAATCCTTTCTCTAATGTAGCTGAACACCTACTTCTTTCACCTTCCCATGGCTGTCGGGAGACCCAAATAGCTGGTGTGTCTGTCCACTACTCTCACTCCTAGGAACTACCTCAACTCCTCTTATTTATCCGCCTCTATCCCTTTGCTGAAAACAACCTCTGTCTTTGAGAAATTTATCTTTTGACCCGATGTCTGTTCATATTAGATGATAATCTCAGCTATCTTCAGACATTCAGCAATGGTTGCTCTAGAAAATAGGATACTACCATTTGCGAAGAAAAGATGTGAGATACAGAGTGCCCTGATACTTGTCTTAATGTTGTGTAGGAGGTTGTCACGGGTAGCAGTATTAATCAAAGTTGAGAAAGCTTCAGCATACAAAATGAAAAGATAGGGGGAGAGAGGGTCACTCTGGTGAAGTCCACATGCAAGCTTTCTGCTTTAGGTCTTGTCTCCATTAATGGAGAAAGTGTGCTTGACGTACGTTATGCATTCTTGGACCTTATTCCTCCACTTCAGCCCAAACCCCATCTTCTCCATAGTGACATCTAGAACACTCCACTCCACTCTGTCGTACGCTTTGGACATGTCCAATTTCAATGTGAGGCTGCCTTTTTTCCTTCCATTATCTCTCTTCATAGAATGGAACACTTCATAAGCTATGAGGGCATTGTCCGTTATCATTCTTCCCTGGACAAAGGCACTTTGGTTCTCAGAAACAATGGTTTTCATAAGAGGCTTTAACCGGTTCGTCAGGACTTTGGAAGCTATCTTGTACACCATGTTACAAAGACTAATAGGTCTGAATTCTCCTATTGTCTTCGGCATGTTGGTCTTCGGGATAAGCACAACAAGACTATCATTTACCGCCCCTATACTTCTTTCCCCTTTCCACCACCCTTTGATGTAGCTCGCCACATCCTTCCCAAAAATTCCCCAATAATTTTGGTAGAACATTGCCTTCATACCATCCAGATCAGAGGCTTTATTTGGATGCATCTATTTTAGTGTTGTCCATATCTCCTCATCCACGATATCCCTCTCTAATTCCTCCCATTGGGATGCCGATATCATCTCCCGCAGCCCCTTTGTAGCCTCATCAAAGCCCGTAGGGTTGCTAGTATGAAAAAGTTGTGCAAAGTGTTTCATTATGATTACTATGATGTCCCCCTCCTGTGAACTCATGACCCCTTTCTCATCTTCTAAGTAGTCAATCCTATTTCTCCGCCTCCTGTTTGAAGCTTTTTGATGGAAGTATGCAGTGTTGCGGTCTCCCTCTTTCAGTTCTCTCACCCATGCCCGGGCAGCCCAGTATTCCTCATTCTTATGTAGCTAGTATTGCAGTTCTTTTGATTTTTCCTCCACCCTATCAAGATTTGTTTTGTCCGGAGGAAGAGCTTGCAGCCCCTTAAGCTCGTTCTCCATCTCCTTTACCTTCCTTCTTCTTTCTCCAAACTTTTCGGTGGCCCATGCTTTTAGACTCTCCTTGCATTTCATCAATTTATTTGTCAACTCGCTCCCTTCAGCAGCTTCCCAAGCCTCCTTAATGATAGTAGTGCAACTTTCCTCCCCCACCCACATTGGCTCAATGAAGTGTCCTTTTCTCTTTTTATTGTTGTCCCTCCTGTCTGCCTTTAGAACAATAGGTGCATGATCTGACTCGTATATGGGTAGATGGAATACTTTGCAATATGTGAAGAGGTTCCTCCATTCAAGCTTGGGAAGGAATATGTCAAGTGTCTCTTGTACAAGAGTTCTTTTAGTAAGGCCCCATTCCCATGTGAAAACATTCCCCTCGAAACCAACATCCATCAGCTCACAATCGTCTATAACATCTCAAAAATTCTGCATGAATTTATCATCTTTGGGTGGACCCCCTTTCTTCTCAGCATTTGACACTATCTCATTGAAGTCTCTGAAAAAGATAATTGGGTCCTCTTCCTCTTCCTTGATCTTTCTCATGAGCTCCCAAGTCTTAAAATTGTTTGCCTGTTCCTCCCATCCATAAATCCCCACCTCTCTCCACTTTATGCCATTGTTGGTATTCTTGACCACAATTGTCACATGCCTTTGAGAGTAGTTGATCACCTCCACATTTGCATCCTTCCACCAGAAGCCCAAACCACCTACCCTCCCCTCAATAGAAATGTACAAGCCATCAGTAAACCCACAACTCCTCTTTACATCTTCCAATTTCCTATCGGCGATCATAGTTTCCATAACAAAAACTATGTTTGTATGTTCTCTCCAAACCCAAGCTCGGAGAGCCTTGCACATGTCAGGGTCGCCCAACCCCTGACAGCTCCAGCTGAAGATTTTCATTGGCCTTTGCGAGATTGGGCACCGCCAATCTCCGCTACTTGAGTCTTGATGACCCCAAATCTTCCTGGTGCGTCTTCACTGTACATCCTGTATCTTTTTTCTCCCAAATCTTTCGTAGGTAGCTCATCAAGGTCCATGTCACACACCTCTCCACTCCTCCCCCTCTTCCCTATTGCTTGTACCCACACCACCTCCTCTTCTGGAATTCCTAGTCTCACCCCTCTTCTCATCTTATAGACCCATGGTTGATGTCTTTTTTTCCCCTTAGACTGTTAGTTTCCCTGTTTCATTCTCACGCCTGCTTCTTTTCTCCTTTGTGCCCTCGTAATAACTCTTTTTGAAGCACTGTTCTTAGTTGTGTTGCGATCGTCACCGTACTTTGGTCCTTGCACGTGCACTCTCTCATGCTCCTTTGATTCATCCACATACATGATCTGGTGTTCCGCCCCCAAAGTATGGTTGATGTCTACCTTCCTCCCTTCTCTTTGTTGTTGTTCTTGTGTGCGAGATGTCTCTCCCTCCTCCTCAACCTGCTGCCACCTGAGCTCCAATGGCTTAGCGTGGATGGGCGTTGCATCCTCTATTTCTAGAGAATCTGCCTCCGGTGCTATCTCATCTATATGTTCACGTCTGTTCAGCCCCCGGAGTTTGTGCTTTGTGTAACTCACCGTCGATTTCTCCTGCATCGTCCCCCATGTTGTATCGTTGTCAACCTGTTGTTGTGTTCCACTTTCTTCCTCCACCGTAAGGGTTGTTGTGCCCTTCCCTCCCTCTGTGTGGAAAACCACTGCCTTCTCCCCCGCTGTCAATGTCGTGCCCTCTGCCCCACTGCCCTTGTGATTCTCCCTCCGTCCCCCTATTGTAACGCCCCTCGTCACATCATGTTCTCCCCCCCTATGACTCTCGACAGTGCCCCATCCCACATGATGTCGCCCCATACCTCCAACATCCCAAGCCTCGCCCTGCATCCCCATCCCGTCCTCCCATCCCTTCCACTCTCCCCGACCCGCACCCTCCTTCTGCCTTTCTCCCTCACCCCTCGTCTCACCCCCCTATACTACTCCCTTCCTCCTCACCCTCCATCCTGCTCGCCACACCTGAGGATTCCTTCTTCTTGAATGTCAACTTCCTCTGTGTCCCTCCCCTGGCTTCTTCCCTATCGTTCTCTGCTCTTTGTTGTTTCCACGGTGACACCCGCAGCCATCTGCCCCAGCGCTGCTGTTGTTCGCCTCCTTCCGCATAGTTGCTGCAATCCCGGTCTACATGGCCTCTCATGCCACAATTGAAACAGAACATTGCAAGCTATTCATACTTTACTTCCACTTCAACGATGCGTCCGCTTTTAACCTTGAGCTTTAGGGTTCTTCTTAAGGGGTGGGTGACTTCCATCAACACTCGGACGTGGACTAAGGAGTCCCACCCCGACCCATCCCTGTCTGTTGCCACCACAATGCCTATGCGTCCCGAGATTTCCCGCACCGTCGTCTCCCCTCTGTACCCCATGGGTAGGTCATAGAGGTGCAGCCAAAAGGGTGTTTGGTTGATTTGTAGGTGCCCTGGTTGCTCCTCCTTATCTACCTCTTTGAACAGCAGAAGCCGCCCATCAAAATTCTACAGGGCACCATCCATTACACGTTGTTTATCTCGCCAATGAGAGAATTGCATTACAAAGGTGTCGCCCTCCAACTTCTTGAAAACCACCGTCTCATGTAGACTCCATGCCTAAGACAATGTCCTTTCCATAGCCTTCAGGTTGAAAGTACGATCGGTGAGAAGGCGCCCCACCAATGCCAGTTCTGTATGATCTTCCTCTTCGTCACCGCTGACTAACAGGTTGTTATCAATTCATCCTCATCATCGTCTGATAGCTTAAGTCCTGCACAACAGTCTGCCAGCTCCTTCTCCATGAAGCCAAGACCCAACACATGACGCACGCTTGAACCTGCAAGGGAAAACCCTAATCTATAGGGGGTGGACGTCCACTGCTTACGGAACCCTAATCTCCAGAGCGAGAGGGCGCAAGGGGACGGGATTCCAGATTCCATTTTATTGTACTTGTCTTCTCAATATACATAAAAGAAGAAACATGAGGTGTGTGGTGGGGAAAGAAGTGAAAAGAAATGGTAATAATAAAGGAATGTATTCTTGATCATATTCGAAACATTACATAAATTTCCAAATTAGTATGATTTGTACATATGACTTTTGAATCAAATTATTAGATGTTGTGTTTCTTCATAATCTTGCTCAAAAACTACCTATGATGTTTGCTAAGTGTGCTACTAACTTGTGTATACATGATTGGATATTATGTACATTTTTCTACAACCTATAGAATTGTTTGTATTCATATCTTTGTTCTTGGGAAAAAAAATTGTTGGTCAAGTTGTCCCTAAGGAAACTCGACTGACAAGAAACCTTGGGGGCTTACTAGCAATTGTCCTTGGAGAACTTTAACAAAAAAACTCAGTTGATAACATTGTGCACTAACCATTTATATAGTTTATTGGATGAGAATTTCCCTCTCAACTAATATTCTCAACCAATATCCTTATTCTAGTAGCACTCTGATTGGTACATCTTTATGATAAGCATATCCCCGTTCTTAAAATTGCCTATGTTGCATGCAATTCTATCCTCCTAATTTTTAGCAAGTGAGATACCTCTATATCTTGTAATAACTTTTTTTAATTGTTATTAATGTTTTGAAGATAATCTCTTTGGAAATCATAGTTGTGATTCAAATTGCTTCCATTTTTCTCTAACTTGCTTCATCTATCTTTTTTAATGTCTTGTTTTGATGCAATGTTGAGTTTCTCATTGGTAATCATATTTGGTAGTAAAACATATTTGCTAGTGAGTAGTATCCACCCATGCTTCTTGAATTTCATATTCCTTTGTATGGATATTTCTCTACATATAGTCATAGTATATTCCAACTTGTGTATCTTTTTCCTTGACCTAGATCCTACTAGTAATCAACTACTAGTAGACTTTCTACATGTATTTATAGTAGGGTTCTTCAAATAGTATGTACCTTGTACTATGCTTGTATCTTATTTCATAAATTCTCAAACTTGCCCCTTGTTTTGTATGTCCATTAGTTTGAGTTACTTTCTTGCATATACCAACTTTATTTCTACTAGAACTACATCTAAGTTTGTTCAATTACATGTCTTGATTTACTTCACATACATTTTTTGTTTTGTTTGTTGTATGCCCTGAGAGCCATCATGTGATGATTTTAAAAGGGATATTTTGTACTTAATTTGATTATTACTAAAAGGCAATCTCAACTATTGTGTTTGTAATAGTATAGAAACGATGTGTAAACCTAATAATGTCCTAAGAATGTTTGACTCAATGACATATAGTTTGGGTTGAGGACCTAAACATGAGAACTTATGTATAATAAGAGTTTTCATTCATGTTATGTCTTAGTCAGTTACTATTATGGATAGCATACAACAACAATAATACACGAGACTAGCATGTATGGTCAGTGATGACTATATCTCTTTAGTCATGATATTGACTATCAACTCATATGCATGGGCACTTGTAAGATAACAAGTTGTATTGGAAAGACCCGCCTTGATATTGATACATGGAAGTCATGTAATGACATGTTAGAGTCATATGTGAATGTGACAATGGTGGTTGTGATCCTTAGACCTAAAGTCATTGTAGTAACACATGTTGTTCTGTGTACTTTGATACTAGCCCAACATGATCTAAAAAACAAGTTGCCAAAAAGGTGGTTATTAGGTATATTGTGAAACATGGGGCATACTATGAGTGATGTAGATGCAATTCATCCCTCATTTGGAGTAATATCCCTAGACACTTCATAAGAGAGGCTATGAAATGCATGGTCATGCTCAAGTGTGTCAATTTATGATATTCGACTCACATTATCTCAAATAGTTTGCTTTAGTTCAAGGAACATCAATGAAATGTTAAGAGGATGACATTCCATGCCTTGAGTTCAATATGGATATAGGTGACAAAAGGATAATACGGTCATGTCAACATTATTTACTTTATAGTTTCTAGTTGTTCTCCAACTCATTTCTATTACTTGGGTGGCAATGATGTGTGGCTAGATGCCAATCTTTGCTTGTGTTGTTTTGAACATCACTACCAATGTAATTAGGAACTGACTCGGTCACACGCTTAAGGATGTATAAGGGAACTAAAGTCTACAATATATTATTGGAATGGTGTTCAATCATAAACAAACAGATTAACCGTCTAGTTGGGTGATTAGAATGTATGATTGGTTGATCACATGATTGAGGCAATAGATTAATTGATTATCAATTGATTAACTGAGTCTTCCATTAGACTTTTGATATCGAGCAATCATAGTTCTATAGAGGAAGTCTTAGATTTTAGATCTAGATATAACCATCATGATTGGTAAATATGCTTATGAGATTGGATGATTAGGGACTGAGATTGGGCTATCTACTTCTAAGATTGGTTGATCTCAAATAGAACCTGAGTTGTCAACATTAGACAATTTTTAAGGTTGTGATTATGAAAAGGATTGGAATTAGATTTTTCCAAGCCCATGACTCTCCTATATAAGATGGGAACATCTCAAAGGGTGAGATACAACTTTTGAGACAACTTGTGAGACAAGTTGGCTGCCAAACTGCTCTATCTTGGGGAGAGAATGTCACCTTAAGGATTGTTGCCCAAGATAGGAGAATAAAGGTAGTTTTGCAATATCTACCATATCAACAACTCATGTTCCTCTTCAAGTTGGTGATTAAAGTTGTGCACCACATTCTCCCTCATCCATGTGGATGACATAGAGGTTGAGGCATACATGCGGAACCTTGGAGAACATGTTCTACAAGATGACAATAGGTTGTTTCTTAGTGGACAATCTAGATCTATTTGTATTCTATCTAGATTTTTTGGTGGTTGTTCTAGATCTAAATCAGAAGGATTGAGTTCTTCACCCACACAAGATGCATCTACATGTTGGAAAAGTAGTGTGTGAAAAGGTATCACCTTCATCCCCTTTTATGTATTTTATCCACTCATCTTTTATATTTATGATGGATTCTATAACTTGGGTGGAAAGAATAGAAATTTTATTTATTCTATTGTACTGCATTCTACAAAGCCCTACAGTAGTATCTAAGATGATTTTTTACTCTTCTAAAGTTAGTTTGGGTTTTGAACAACTAGTGATTCACTGGACAAATATATGTACAATCTTGTATCCATAATCACAAAATATCATATATGATATGATATGATATGATATGATATGTTTATTACATATATCCATGTGAACCTTGAAAAATCAATTTTGTTTGGTGGATATGGCAATTTGGTCTTTGTGGTGTGATATGAAACATGTAATATTGTTGTTTTGATTTTGATCAAGCATCATGTCAAGTGTATATTGCTTGCATACCAGCCTCTCTTTATTCATTTTCCATGTAAATTTCAATTATGAAATCAGAACATGATGGTGTGAAAAAACATCAGTGGACCATGGTGGAGAGGAGGAGATGATTAGTAGCTAAAACCAAAGAGGTTGGTCCTTTAAAGGTTTGTGATCAAGATGATATGATGAATCTATAACAACACAAGACCTGCCAAATTAGGGACTTCTAATCGGCTGATCAACTTGTAAGATCGGGTGATTGGAAACCTAAAAAGGCATCATTAGGATTACATGTACATGTGAATCTCTTAGTTTTTTTCTACAACATTTGCTAGCTCAAGTTGTTTTACTAGTTTCCATATCTAGTTTTATTTTATGTGGTGATTATCATAGTATATGATACATGTAATAATGTACATGTAAGGGTGATTGGATATATATATATATATATACATCAAAATAATATCAGTTTTGAAGATGACTTACAAGTGCAATACACATGAAAACCTTGTTCGACTAAGTGTGGGCACACCAAGCATTGTGCACTATCTACCTTGGGGAAGTGTGATAATAAGTATGTGGGCCTTCTAAGCGGTGTGCATACTTATTCTATTAGCCTTGGGTTGGACTTGAATAGGTGATATTAATATGATTAAGAACCTAGAGGCATGATGATGACATATAATTGATATGACTTGGAATCGTGCAACCATCTATCCAATAATTACATACAATGCAATTGGTAATTGTTATCTACCTTAATAATTATCTTATGGGCATCGACGATTGCCTGAGCAATGACTTGATTGTTTTGGATCTTGTCTCACAATATGATTGCTCATTGTAATCTTTTGAATTAATAGTGAGGGCTATTAATTTGAACAAAATAGTGGGAGCATAATATTTATAGTTCAAATTCATTATGTTAATCAAATTAATTTTCAAATCCATTGACTCATGCAAAACATCTTCTCTATGGATCAATAGAGAACACTAGCAAGGATCTATTTTATTGTGATCTATCCTTGGGAAAGAGAAACTAAATGGGAACAACTTTAACCACTAGTTTAGTACATTGAGCATTGTTCTCACTCATGAGTGTAAGCTCTATGTTCTAGACACACCAGTACCTAAAGAACCAATTCTGAATGAGCCTAGAGAAAAAAAGGGATGCTTACAAGAAGTGGGTCAATGATGATATGGAAATAAAATGACTGATGCTTTACTCCATGAATTACGAGCTTCAGAAGAAATAAGAGAACATGTATGTTATTCAGATGATAACACATATTAGGAACATGCATCATAAATAATTGAGACAAGAGAGGTATGATGTTTCAAAGGTCATGTTTAAATGAAAAATCATAGAAGGTAATCTACTTAGACCCCAAGTACTCAAGTCAATTTGGTATGCAAAAAAATTTACAAGACTGAGATTTCCTTTTTGTCAAGAGTTGGCCATAGATGTAATCCTAGAATCTTCATTGAATTCATACAAGCAATTTTTCACGAATTACAACATGAACAAATGTATATGCCATTTATTGAGCTATTGAGGGGCAAATGAAAGACAAGCCCTTTTTGTTGATGGCTAGTAAAGGGAAAGAAAGGGCAAAGGGAAATCTGAGAAAGATTCTGAAGCTATCCAAAAGTCCTATACACTTAAAGAAAGGAGGAGTGGATAAGGGACTCAATTGTCACCATTGTCACCGGGCTGGACATTGGAATAGAAATTGTCCTTTCTACCTTGAGGAACTGAAAAATAGGAAGAAGAATGAAAAAGAGAATTTCCTACCACCACCAATTGTCCATATTGAGTTTTGTCCTGATCTTCTTGACAAAGTTTTGTGATTGGGCGCTCTACAGTTGAGTGTGTCCCACTTCTTTGTTATCTTCACTTTTGTGATACTTTATGAGCAACCTATAATCAGGTTGCTCCATGCCCCACCTCTATTGTTGTTTGGATATGATTATTTTTATTTCCTATTTGTGTCTTGTATTGTTTGACCCCTTTGCCTGCTATTGAATGCTCTTCTCGCAAGCATGCTTCACTTCATCAACTCATGATTCTAAAAACCATTGGAGACTTGGAATTCAATCCATAAGGTATTCAACAACTTCTTATCTAGATTTTTTAGCACTGACCACATATCGGTCTTGCACATACTTTAGACTCTAATCGTTCTCATGCTAAGTCAAAAGTCAAGGATGGTAAATTTTGTAAAGCTATTTAGGTTCTCTCTTCTAGTGGCATTGCACCATATGATGATGTTACACGTTTGGATGTTAAGTCAAACCATCCTCGACATCCAGTTCCAGCACTACAACTAACCTCAGAATTGACATGTTTTCACTCTTTGCATCTCATAACATAATTCAAGATGCAATTTTGTCCTTTAGAAAAGAACAACTTGTGTGTCTGATGGTCTTCATGCACAACACCTACTTGACTATATGTGTGGTGCAAATTTGCAATCAAGGATGAGTTATTAGATGTCATGTCTATTATTGTCAATCTTTGGTTGGTTGGTTGGTTGGTTGGTTGGTTGTTGTCCTCAATCTTTGTCTCCTTATGTTGCTAGTGGCCCATTGACTCTGCTTCTTAAGACTGACAATGGAATTTTGATCAATTGCAGTTTGCACCATTTGACATAGACTCATCTTAAAGATTGCATCTAAGGAATTTATGCCAGATGTCATCTCCTATCTCCGCGCTCATAAATTCATTCATGGGGGTGTTGAAGCTCTCCTACATGCTATGATGCACCTTAAATAAGAAGCAACATGTTCCTACACACACCTTGGATAATGTGGACTTCTCTAATGCTTTCAATATGGTCGATAGGTCTACTATATTTTGAGAAGTTTGTCTCCATTGTCTGATGATTTCTTGTTGGGTTAAGTTCTTCTAATTTGCTTGCTCATCTTTACTTGAATCAGGGTGACCTGATTATATCTCTTGTTGGAGTCCAACAAGGCAATCCAATTGGACCACACATGTTTTCCTTATCTCTTCATCCCCTTATTTTGTGCTTGAAATATGTCCACAACATTAACCTATTGGCTTTTTACCTAGATTATGGCACTACCATTGGTGACATTGTTGGTGTCTAAGGCGCTATCTCTTCTTTGAGCTTTAGGCCCAGATTTTGTCCTTCATCTCCATATAGAAGAGACATAAATCTATTGGCCTTCTAAGGACCCTCGTAGAACCCCCAGAATGTGGCCTTTTCATCTTGACATATCTCATCCTACACAAGGTGTCAATATTCTTGGTGGTCCGATTTCCTTTGTGTAACATCCCTGGCCTAGGTTATGCCTTAACCTTAAAAGTTTTACTTAAGAAAGTCATTTAGATTATTTTATTTATCTTTTGAAAAATAATTAAGACTAAAGGATAACTTATGTTTCAATTTTGGTCCTATTTGAATAATATTGAAACAATGTTTTGCCCATTTTGGACTAAAGTGCAATTTACCCAATTTAAGGGGTTACCTTGCAAATGTTACATGATAAAATGTTCCTCAAGTGTTTAAGAATCATAATAATGAAAATGATGCATAGGTATGGCTTGTGGAAGCCTGAGCACCAAGAAAGAGCTTATTAAGCAATGTTTGTACATTAAAACCTAGTTTTGGTGTAATGTGCAATTTACCCAAAACCTAGGGTTCAATATGAAAAATACCACTTCTAGAGAGTCCCTAATATTTATTGGTATCAATTAGAGACAAGAAAATTAGAGGGGCGTCTCATTTGAATCTCTTTGGGGGAGAGAGAATCTTGATATTAAAATAATCAAGATTTAAGCATAATTGAAACCCTAATTCAATTTAATGCAAAAATAAATATATTAATGGAAGTGCCCTTCAACCAAAAATGTGATGGTTGAATTTATATAAGTATGGACGTCCTTTTGACTTGCAATGGAACCAAAATATCTAAAGTGAGTGGAGAGCCCACTCACATTAGTTAAAGAAAAAGTAATATCCACTAATTTTTGGATATTATTATTAAATTGATTAAGGTGCTTAATTGTTTTCTTTTAATTCATGGATAAAGAAGAGGATTTCGAAAGGGAGGATGATGGCTTCGTATTCAAGGAAGTGAGGGGGATAAGTGGCACCAATTTAGGGAATTGAAGGATTTTTATAACACTTTCTCTCTCTTGAATTTCCCTTATATACACTCCATTCTTTCACCCACATGAAAGGCTTTTTTCGACTCTTCTTTCTTTCCCTGCTTTGGCCAAGCATAAGGGAGCTTAGGAGCAACAGGAGAACGTACCCCAACCTGTAGGTGAGCTCCTTAATCATCTTCAACCTTGATTTCATGGTGGAAATCAAAATTCAATGCTTAATTTCTTCTTTTCTCCATTCAATCTCCAACCTTAGCCATTTTTTTTACTCAAAGACTTGAGGACGGACCTTGGGAAGTTGAGAAAGCTTCATTCACCATTAAATACGTGAAGCTTGAAGCTTGTATTCAACTTTGAAGGCGGTTTATATAACTTGAACCCTTAAATATCATTATTGATTTCATTTCTTCATCATATGTTGATTCCTTTTTCTTTCCCGAATTTCCTTTTGATTAATTGTTGAAATTACCACAAAGATCACAGAAAATTTCGAAGGTTTGAAGCTTTAAGATGATGATGTCATCTTATCACACACCTCAAGAAATATCAGGACCAAACGGTTTCAACTTGAGACCAATCGGTCTCAAGATCGATTGAAACCAAACGGTCTCAAGACCGTTTGGGATCAAACGGTCTCAAGAACATTTGGAGATACTTTCTGATGTAGTTGGTTGTTGATCCAACAGTTCTAATTGATTGACTCATAATAGGTTCAGTGATGGATAATCCACTAATTACACACTCTAATCGGGTTGAAGTGTGAAACCTTAATTGAATTGAATCAATTTCATGGTTGATGGTTCAAACGGTCTCAAGACCGTTTGGAGGCCAAACGGTCTCAAGACCATTTGGAGGTCAAGGTCTGTGATGGATGGTTGTAGATCCAAGGGTTATAATTTGATGTACTCTCAATGGTTCAATTGATAAATGATTCAATGAAGCAAACCCTAATTGATTGGTTGAAGGAAACCCTAGATGATCCTTTCGGTTTCAAAATAGTTTGAATCCAAACAATCTTGAAACTGTTTGGAATCAAACGGTCTTCAAAGCATTTGAGATCAAACGGTCTCAAACCGTTTGGAGGTCCAATCGGTATCAAGGTTGATTTATCCAATCGGTTTTAAATGTTGATGGGTCCAATCGGTTTCAATTTACATGTGATCAAATAGTTTCAAGGGTTGAGTGCCCAAACGGTTTCAAATCCATTTGGAGGGCAAACGGTCTCAACCCTATATGCCCAAACGGTTTCAAAACTGTTTGGAGGGCAAACGGTTTCAAAACTGTTTTGAGGTTGAGGGGTCAAAATCGTTTGGAGGTTCAATGCAACCAAAACTATTTGAAGACCTAATGTGATGAAAGATCAATTAACCCCATGATTGTTAATGATGTATATCAAATATAATTACAATGGTTGTACTTTTAAGGTACTAGTGTGATTAGTACCCTTAGAGGGGTTAATCTTTGATGCTTATGGAAGCAATATCTCAATACACTATTCTAACCCTAAATGTATGTACTTGAATGAAGGGTTGACCAAATCTAATCAAGCTTGAAGTAATCAACGTCTTAGAGAGGATGAGAGAGAGAGGAATTCATACATGAATAATAATCATGTAGTGGTTAAGCCTCAACACTTTCAACATGAATAAAATATGTAATTAGGGTATGATCCTTGATAAAGAGATCATGAAACCCTAATCGAGAAGGTTGATGAGCCCTAACCCTAATATAGGGTGATGTTATGTAAAACCCTAATTGATAAAGATGGAAAAACCTATTCCTAATAATGGAATAATGACTAATATATTGGTAGGTGAAACATCTTAAGTGGTTGATAATGGATAACATTATATCAATAATGCCTTAACCCGAGATGAGTCCATATCATTGATAATGGTTGAATAATTCAAATGAATGACTTATGACTAATACATTACATGATAAATGTGATGAACTGGTGCATAAAGTATTAGGATGGGAAATACCCTAATACAAGACAAGCTGATGAACTTAAGTAAGATACAAGTGATGAGGGAAGTGATACATCAAGACATGATAGATATCACATTCAGCAACTCAAGGTTGATACACCCTGACGTACCCTAAATCCAATATACTTGGATGAGTAACACATGAAGTGTGTCATGTAAATTGTTACATTGAGATGTAATGAACTTTGATAAGTGTAGGCTAACACACCTTAAGAAAAGGTTAAGTCAAGTTAATAAAGTATGATGTAATCATATTCTGGTAAAGATGGGAGAGGAACACATATCTTGTGTTGATAATTCATTTAATGATAAATGATGAGAATAAATAAGTATGATTGAATACTTATGATATCAATGTTGGTTCCTAGATGTGTGGAGCAATGAATTAAGGTTTGATTATTAATAATAATGATTTTGAAAACCTAAATGGTTAATAATGGAAAACCCTAACCCCAATGAAGGGTGATGATATGTAAGAGAAACCCTAATCGATAAGAAAGGGAAACCCTAACCCTAATGATGGGAAGGTTGTAATTCTTTTGTTGCATAAACCTTGTAAGGCATGTTAAATACTTGAATAAAAGTATAATGATCAATGGCCTTGTGAACCATGTGAATAAGTTGTTACCTAGTGAGAGGTGACAAGATGTAATGGCCTTGTGAGCCATGTGAATAAGTTGTTACCTAGTGAGAGGTGACAAGATGTAATGGCCTTGTGAGCCATGTGAATAAGTTGTTACCTAGTGAGAGGTGACAAGATGTAATGGCCTTGCGAGCCATGTGATAATTTGTTGCCTAGTGAGAGGTGACAAGATACTTAATGGGCCTTGTGAGCCATGTGAGATGCTTGTGTACCAAGTATCATGTTTACCTTGGTCAGATGACCTGAAGGTATTAGTTACCTGATAAGTGGTAACAAGTGTTCTTTGATGAACTGAGGGTTTGAATACCAATATTCCATAATCATGATGATGTGATGTTAAGGGATGAGAATGCCCCTGATGTGACAAGGGATTGAGAACCCAATGTTTTATAAAGCTTCAAAAATTACTTGATAGAAATATTACACATTCTTTATAGCATTTTGTTATAATAATTTATGTTTGAAAATTTGACTGATGCTAAAAGAATACAATAATGCACTTAATTAATCAAGTGGAATTTTATCATGTAGTGCCCTAGCCATAGATCCATCAGCGTCAGGATTTGATGGATGGTGAAACGGGTTGCTCCGCGGCATAACCCAGAAGGCATATTTTTGAATATGTGGGGGTGATGGGCGAAAATATTTGTATGCCCTAATGGAGGAATTGATGTGAGATAAACATTAAATCTCTCAATCCTTCATTATATGTGTCGGGATGGATGTATCACAAATCTCCCGATGACGGGATGGATGTATCATGAATCCCCCGATGATGTTTAATGCCAGATCGATGTGAGATAAACACAAGATCTCTCAATTGTGAAGAGAGTGCAGCCGTCGTTGTAGCTCTATAGTGAAGTTTCCAGTATACCCTGGAATGCTATTTAGTAAAGACACAAGATGTCCTGCATGGGATCTCGTACTGACCGAGATAAGGGAGGTCATGGTAGCCGGCTCTTACATTGACCTTGTATGGCACCGGCTTTGGGTTTTGCAATCGAAGGTTGGAGTATGAGTGGTATACCACATCTCCTCAGGGCATAAGTGTGATTGTAAAATGTAATTAGCCGTATAGCATGGTTGCTTAAGGATTGAATACGAAAATCATTGGTTGATGTTACATTTCTTTTATGCAACTTTAGTTGATAGATGATATACTTATGTTTCCTTACATTCCTTGCAAAGCAGATAAATGATTTATAATCTACCATCGGTAGATGCAATGTTCTCCTTAAGAAACAAGATTATCTTATTTTGTTCATACAATGATTAATATTGTCTGTTACTATAAAAGAACCTCTGCTCAGTTTTATAATGTTCATCTACAATAATAATGTTTCTGGCGGAGAGTTATATCTCTCGTTGGGACAATTTCAATTGTCTCATCCCCGTGGGATCCAACTTTTTTTTAGGTGAACGAGGACAAGGAGGTAGAAACCATATAGCAGGGAAAGAACAGCAGCATCAAGGACAGCAGTGACATCTCAGGTAGAGATACTGACTGTCGTGTCATGTAGATAAGAGTCCTATGTGTCGTCTCTATACTCTCAGGTCCTTGGAGTCAGTAGTTAGTGCTTTTATGATCGATCTGAGATTTTGGCTTGAATGCCTCAAGGTATTATGTTGCTTATGTATAGTTTTGGCAAAGCAACTGTTGTATATGTTCCTCGAGAAAAGATGGTACATGGTATGTACTTTGTGGATCATAATGAATATATATAATACTTTGGTTCTCTTTATAAGAGTTTCCTGGAATTGTATCTCTTTGCAAAAAGGTTTTAATTTTTAGTGATTTTTGTTAATCTGATGCTAATGTTTGCTTCCGCATTAATCATTATCCGATGTTTGGTGTTTGTCGTCACACTTTGATCTGACCCTTGCTATGGATTTATTGAGGAAACGTGTGGCTAAATCACTTGATATGATGGATCTTATTGCCTCACTCAATGATCCACAATGCAAGCTCCTGCTCCTTAGATCTTGCATTGGGATGCAAAAGTTGTTGTTCTCTCTTTGAACAAATCTACCAGAGTCTGTTTCTTTTTCCAATGAGGACTTTGCTCATGGTCTACAATGTTGCTTGTCACATATTGTTGTTGGTGAGGGATAAGGGTTTGCTAATCTATAGTGCATTCAACCCACACTTCCTATGTGTCTGAGTGGGAGTGGAATTTCTACTACTCAAGAAGTTGTTAGCTACACATATGTTGCATCCTGAATCCAAACTAGACATCTCTAGGACCATATTCTACATGGGGTCAAGTTGGGGTTGATTCTATTCATATTGGTGCCACATTTTACATTCCTTATGCTACATTATGTACTCTAGTACCATCCTTCTTCTGGTCCGCGTCGTTACGTACTCATTCTTCCAACACAAGACAATCTCTTTTGGTTGATGCTTACTGCAACATGCCTTCTAGCAGTTCAAGGCTCTTGGAGTTGTCACAATGGCAATAAGCAGCTCTCACTTCTTTATAGGTTGAGCATGCATAAGATTTTCTTCTTGTTGTTCCCATTGATGGTCTTATTTTATCCATGTCAATAGTTGGATACTGAGCTATTCTACACTACCAACTCATGATTTTCCTTTATCTAGGAAATGAGTATTGTCCTCTTCGTCATTTTACTGAGCTTGATTCCTTTGGTGACTATGTTGCACATTGTCAGGTCTGTCCTTCATTTAAATTATGTCATGATGTTGTTCAATTTTCTCTATTTGGCATTATTTGTCATGTTGGGATTAAAGCAATTAAATAATCTCATGTTTCTTTTCTTGGCACACAACATGGTGGCTTACACACCCAGTGTCCAGCTGACATCTTAATATTTGATTGGATTGATAGAAAGCACACATGTGTTGATCTTACATGTGTCTCTCCTTTCACTAGCAGTATTTTAGACAACTTTTTGGTAGGAAAACTGACATCTGATGCAGCCACAAGAAAATCATAAGCATGGTGCATTGTGTGACTGAAACCATTACCACTTTCTTCCATTTACTTTTGATATCTTTGGAGTGCTAGAAGAGAACTCTATTTCTCTCTTACGTCGCATTCAACAAATCGCAAATTGAAATGTGATGTTGCTATCATCAACCTCTTTTGATCTAGTCTTTAGGTCCTTAGGGTTTTCCATACAAAAGGAATTGGCAACCCAATTTGTAACTCGGGACTCTACAAAGGTGTTTATGTAAACACTTTGTAATGGATTTGATTATTAGATGATGGTAATAAAATTATTTTATTATTAGATGATGATAATAAAATTTTAAAAAATATCTATGTTATTTAGATCAATCTATCTACTTCTTCATCTTGATTATTGGATACCAAATGTGGATCTCACATATTCTCAAATATGTAGGAATTGAAAAGTAGACTTTGAACGAATGGGGGTGGAACTACACATTGAAAATGGCGCAAGAGTTTCTACCACAATTGTAGGCACCTATTGTTTATTGCTTCCCAGTGGGCTTGTAACTAGAGTTAGAGAACTGCTATTATGAACGTGCATAGATAGAAACATTATTTATATATATTGGTTGAACAATAATGGTTTTGAGTTTCTAATAAATAATAGTTGTATTTACATTTCTTAAGAGGATATATTCTATGGCAATGCTCCTATATCTTATGGTCTTTATTTATTATATCTTGAGAAAAATATATATAACATAAATACCAAAAAGTTAAAACTCAATAACTTAATAAAAATATATCGTTGACACTATCACCTAGCCTCATAAACAAGAAGTGAATTTATAGACTCGATAAAGATGATTATCTAGGCTTTTTTGAATTTGAGTCAATAGAGAACTAAAAATCTTGCTTATTTGGAAAGATGACAAAACACCTTTCACTAGAAAACAATGAGAGAGAAAGTGACTTATTAGGAATCATACATACTTATGTGTGTGCCTTTTAGGATAAGTACTAGAGGAGGATATCAATACTTCATCACTTTTACTGATAATTTTAGTAAATTTGGATATGTGTAACTTATGAAACACAAATTGGTTAAAAGTTCAAGGATTTCACGAAAGAAGTACAGAATTAACTTGGTGAAAGAACTAAATCACCTTGATCAGATTGAGGTGGTAAATGTTTTAGATAAGAGTTTGAGGTCCTTCAGAGGGGTTATGATAATGTATCACAATGGATTGCACCTAGAACATCATTATATAATGATGTGTCTAAAAGAAGGAATCACGCCTTTTTGGACATGGTACAATCACTGATGAGTTTATTTGATCTTACTATTTCCTTTTGAAACATGCTCTTGATATTGTCGCATTTACACTCAACCAAATACCTTCCAAATTCGTTGAAAAGACACCATATGAGATGTGGAATGGGAAACGTCCCAATATACATTTCATGGAAGTATGGGGATGTGAAGCTTGTGTCAAGAAATTGTTCTTTGAAAAACTTGGAACGAAATCAGATAAATATATTTTTATTGGATACACTAAGGAAACTAAGGGTTACTACTTCTATATTACATCTGATAACAAAGTGTTTTTTGCCAACACTATAGAGGAACCTGTGGGAGGAAAGTATTACTTGAAGAATTCAAGACCAACAAGATAGCGCCAAGACAATGGAGGTCGATAGGGAACAAGAGGAACCAAAAACCTCTATGGAACCTTGAGTCCCTTTCATAGCACAGGAACCTCAAAGGTCTAGTAGGACACTCCTGAGCCAGAGAGATATGGATTTCTCAGGACTTAAGAAGACAATGTGTTGGCCATTGAAGTGTGAGCCAACTACCTACAGTGAAACTATTGAGGGTCTCGATTTTGAGAAATGGCTTGAGGCCAAGAGATCTGACAAGGACTCCATGTATACCAACAAGGTATGGATCTTGGTGGATCCACCTAAAGGGGTAAAATACATAAGGTGAAAATGGGTATTCAGAAAGAAGAACAACATAGATGGTAACTTACAAACCTATAAAGGTATATTGGTTGCAAAAGGTTCAAACAAGTTCAAGGTGTTAACGTCGATGAAATCTTTTCACCAGTTGTCATGGTTATATTCATTAGGATCATGCTTTCCATTGCATATTAGCATGACTATGAGATTTAGGAAATGGATGTCAAAATTCCTTTTCCTTAATAAGAGTCCTCTAGAGGATGTTTACATGACAAAACATGAAGGTCATCGCCCCAAATGAAGCTAGTAATGTCTATAAGCTACAAAGGTCAATTTATGGATTGAGGCAAGAATCTAAGAGTTGGAATCTTCATTTTGATAAGAAAATCAAATAGTTTGGCTTTATCCAAAGTGAAGATGAACCGTGTTCTTACAAAATGGTTAGTGGCAGCATGATTGTATTTCTCATGTTGTATATCTATGACATAATATTGATGGGAAATTACATACCTACCCTACAATTGGTTACAACATGGCTGGTCAATACCTTCACCATGAATGACTTAGGTGAAGCATCCTATATTCTATGAAATTCAAGATCTATAGACATAGATCTTGAAGGATTCTATGCCTAAGCTAAAGTGCATACATTGACAAAGTGCTAAAGAGGTTTAGCATGCATAATCCTAAGAGAGGAAACTTACCCATGTCTCATGGTATAAGTTTCTATAGAACTTTATGTCCTATACTTTAGAAGAGTGATCATGCATGAGTAAGAATATGTATGCCTTGGCTATTGTATCTATCATATATGCAATGATATGCATGTGCCAAGATGTATTGTATGCTTTCAGCATGACGAGAAGGTACTAGTCGGATCAAAGTGGTAGTCACTTGATATCTCTAAAGAACATCCTTAAGTACTTGAGAAGAACTAAGTATCAATTCCTAATTTATGGTGGTGAGGAACAATTAGTTGTAAAATGTTAGCACTTACACAAGCTTCCAAACCGACAAGCACAATTATCGATCGCAATCCATATTTGTATTATTCCTAAATAGTGGAGTTGTAAGCTGAAAATTTTCTAAGAAAGAGATAGTAGTTGATTCTACAATAGAGGCTAACTATATTACAGCCTCTAGAGTAGCACAGGAAGTAGTATGGATCAATATATTACTAGTGAAGATGGGGTGGTTCCAACCATTACAGACATAGTAGAACTTTATTGCAACAATAATGGAACTATTGTACAAACTAAGGAAATCAAATTGCCTCAACGTTCAAAGCACATGCTCAGGTGTTACCATCTCATACATGTGATAGTACAACAAGGAGATATAAAGCCTTACAGAGTACCAATTGAAAGCAACATCATTGATCCTCTAACTAGTGCACTTTTACAATAGAAAAATGATGATCATGATAGATAGATTGGACTTATGTTCATGAGTGATAGTCTCTAGTGCATGTGGGAGACTATTAGTTATATATTCCCTAAGGTCCCTCGTGTGATGATTGTAAAAGAGATATTTTTACCTGATTAGATTATTGATAAAAGGCAATTCCACTTATCATGTTTGTTTCAATAATGAATAAACCTAATAATGTCCTAATAATGTTTAACTCAACTATATATGGTTTGTGTTGAAAGCCTAAACATGAGATCATATGTATAATAAGTTTTTTTTGTTATTGTTATGTCCCTAGTCAGTTATTATTGTGGATAGTATAGAATAAAAATAATACACAAGAATAGCATGTATGGTGAGTGATGACTATGTCTTTGTAGTCATGATATTGGATCTCAACTCATATGCATGGTACTTGTTAGAGAACAAGTTGTACTGAATAGACCCACCTTGAGACTGATACATGAAATTCATGTAATGACATGTCATAGTCATACCTCAACGTAACAATGGTGACTGTGATCCTTAGACCTGAAGTCACTATAGTAACACATGTTGTTGTTTGTACTTCGACACCAGTGAAAGTTCATTAAAATATGAGTTTCTAAAAAGGTGGTAATTGCATACACTGTGAAATGTGGGACATATTGTGAGTGATGTAGATGTAACTTGTCCCTCTTTTAGAGAGATATCCATGGCCACTTGATAAGTGAGATTATTGAATTCATCCCCATGCTTATGTGAGTCAGTACATGATATTAAGATGACATTATATCTAATAGTCATCTCTAGTTTAAGGAACATAGATTTAATGTAAACAAGATTACATAACATGCCTCAAGATCAATATGGATATCGATAACAAGGGATTATATGATCATAACAATATCATTCACTTTATAGGTTCTAGTTGTTCCCCAACTCATTTCTACTACTTGGGCGGGAATGATGTGTGGCTAGACACCAATCTTTGCTTGTGTTGTTTTGAGCATCACTACCAACATAACTAGGAACCTACCAGATCACATGCATAAGGATTCATAAGGAACTTGAAGTTCAAAATCAAACCTATGATTGAAATAGTTTTTAATCATAAACAGGTTGATTAACCCTCTGATTCGGTGTTTATAATGTCTAATCAGATGATCACATGATTGGGTCGGTAAATCAATTAATTATCATTGACTAAGTTTTCTACTAGACTTCTAAAATCAGGTGATATGCTTCTGAGATCGGACGATCATAATTCAACAAAAAAAGTCTTATATTTCAAATTTAGATCTGAACCGTAGTGATTGGGTGCTCTACTTTAAAGATTGAGCAACCAGCGATTGAGATAGGGTGATCTAGTTTCTGAGATTGGACGACCTCAAATTCGGTCTGAGTTTCCAGAATTGAACAAATTTTGGGATTGCGATTAGGAAAGGGATTGGAATAGGTTTTTCCAAGCCCATGACTCTCCTTTATAAAGATGCAACGTCCCAAAGGGTTAGATACAATATTTGAGACAAATTGTGAGACAAGTTGGTCATCAAACTTCTCTCTTTTGGAGATAGGAAGTCATAGTAAGGACCGTTGCCTAATATAGGAGAAGAAAGGGAGTTTGACACCTAGCACATAGACAAATCTTGTTCCATTTTGACTTGGAGACCAAGGTGGTGCACCATGTTCTCCCTCATCCATGTTGATAAAGTAAAGGTAGAGACATATGAGTGGAGGCTTAGAGAACATTTTGTACAATATGACAAGAAGTTGCTACTGGTGGACAATTCGGATCTATTGGTATTCTATCCAAATTTCTTGGTGATCGCCCTAGAATTAGAGGATTGAGTTCTTCACCAACATAAGACGTGTATACTTGTTAGATAAGTAGTGTGTGAAAAGGTATCACATTTATCCCCTCTTATTTGTTTATTCAATTACATTTTATATCTATGACAAGTACAACATATTGGGTATATATGGAAGAATTTATTATTATTATGTTGTGTCCCCCTCTTGAAAACCCTACACGTACAAGCCCTTTGTTTGTCTTCTCTTCTACACTCCCATTTTAAACATGTTGAGTTCAAATATTCAACCCCCAACTTTTTTATATGACATAGGGGAGAAGGCATTATCTTATGTAAAAGGGAGGAGACTTATATGAGGAGAATACATAGTTTCTATAAATGTTATGAAAGAGAACCTTACAAGAAAAATATCATAAATTGAGGAGAAATATACGAGTTCAATTATATTAGAATTCCTAAGTTTCTCCATAGGTATGGTTTTACTTGAGTGCTTTCAATACATTTATGGAATGGTTTGTCATCTTCAAAAATAGGGAGAATGTTGACTCAAGGTCTAAATTTGCTAATCTCTTATTTTTATTATGACTAAACCATTACACTTATTTGTTTCTAAGGCTTGTACTTGAGCTATTTTATATCAGATATATAGACTCAAAATGCCTAAACTTGCAAAACCTAATTTTGAGAAACCTATCCGTACATGCATAAAACCAAGATTGAAGAACATTTAGTTTTCTCCTTAGATATTTGATGCAAATTACTTGTATCGATTGTATGATTTCTAATTAATCTCATATGTCTAGAAGAATCAATTAGGATGTATTAATATTAGACATGGAGGGTCTTGAAATGCCCAAAACAATAATGGAAATCAGTCAAGCTTCCCTTGGGTATCACTCAACCTGCAATACTGTCATAGTGATTTCCAGATCCTTCTTATCGGCTGAGTTTCTCACTAGTATGCGACTTGTCTGACTGGAAAATGGCCCAGATAGCAGGATTGACTACTTTGTAGTAGGTGTTCCCTACAATCCAATATATTCGTTAGAGGGGTGATAAAGGCTATATATATGTTGGACTTCCCCCAAAATGGATAGAATTCATCCTAAATATTGTAATGGCTATGAGACATCCTCTAAAATAAATAGGACCCCTTGGGACTTATCCCTTGGAAAAACAAGAATTACAAATGCCCTTATACTATATATGAGAGAGAAAGTACCCAAAATATCCCCCATACACACTCATGAGATTGATCACCTGATACATCTATTCGATTGAGCAGGAATATGTAAGAGAGATGGTCCTAAATATATACCTTGTGAGGCTCTCACTTATGTGTTGGTATGTATTCCCAGAGAGACATTCATATGATGATTGTTATGGAATATTACATAAAGGATTTGATTGATAATGATAAAGGCAAGGTTCCAGTTCATTCTATTTCACTCAGTTATGAGATAATGAGGAAATATAATGAATGTATAAAGAAATATATTACTCAATGACGTATGTCTTCAAGTACGTGACTTGAACAATGAGATCATATAGATGTTAAGAGTATGCACATTCTTATTATGTCCCCAATCAGTTGTTATTGTGGAAGGTAGATCGACAACAATAACACATAAGACTAGAGTGTGTGTTGGTTGATAACAGAATCTCATCAATCACGATATGTGATATCAAACCAAGCACACATATACTTGTTAGAGAACAGTGTATGGGACAGACCCACCTTTATAGTGACACATGGAAACCATAAATGGTGGTCATAGTAATCTCTCATAGTGAAGGTGGTGATTGTGGTTCTTAGGCTTGAAGTCACTACACTCATCACATGTCGTTCAATGTGCTTTGACATCATCCACTGTGATTGTGAATAAGGGTTGCCATAAAGGCGATGATCATATGGACTGTGACACATGAGGATGACTATGAGCGATATAGATGGGATTTGTCTCTCCTACTGGAGTTTGATATCCTGGCCAATTGATAGGCCATATTAAGAAAGGCATGTACATGCACATGTGAATCAATATATGATATTGAGGTCACATATATCTTAGACAGTCTGCTCTAGGTTCAAGGAACACAGATTGAATGTTGAAGAGGATGATGATTCCATGCCTCAAGTTCATTCTAGATATCAGAGACAAAGGAATTATAGAATTACTATAAAACCTAACACAGATTGTAGGCTGAAGTTGTTTTCTAACTTTCTATTCACTTGGGTAGCACTAATGTGTGACTAGGCACTGCTCTTTGCTTATGATGTCATAAACTAGTTATGAACATTCACTAGTGTCAGGTTGATTAGAAATTGAATTGGTTGAGTTCTTCTTGAACTGGGTACTGAATCGACCGATTCACACAGTGAACCGATTGGCTCAGGTCACCAACTGACCGGACAGGGTCATGAGACGACCAGATCGTAAGGGCAAGACACCCAGTTTGTGTAGAAATTTGATTAAATCAAGGATTAGTGTTGGTGTCATGTTGTGTATTAATTGGATTCAAATTGCCAATTCATATGTGATTGGGAAACATGGAAAAATGATCGGTTCACTAAGCAAACTGATCATCTCACATGTGAGTTGACTAACTCTCTTGCAAACAAATCGGTTCATGGCTCATAGGTTGTGAAAATTAATAATCTTTCGGTCCCTTCCAATCCCACACAAATTGGGAACCCAGACCCTAGCCCCTCTTATACATAGAGGGGTACTGGGGGGCTTCTAAGAAACATCAATTGCCTCTTCCAATTGTTTGTCTTCTCTGGTTGTGGTAACTAAGAGAACCTGAGCAAGTTCTACCCTTATAAAGGGAGGGATAGCAAGGGAGAACAATTGTGGGAGAGCAAGTTGGTGATGAGTACACCAATAGAAGGGACAACTCCTTCCTATCCTTTATAGTAGAACAACATGAGTTCAAGGTCGTCTATGTGGACTACTATAGAGGTGTGGATACTTTTCTTGCTAGGAGGACAATGTCAACCTATAGTCCATGGTGGAGCTACTGCAAACATCGTCTGAGTCTACTGTCCATGGTGGAGACTAGGAGCTTCTATACATGAGTCCTAGAGCAACCTGGGAGTGTTACACTACTACAATGATTTATAGTCGTTGGACTTTCTCCAGGACTAGGTATGAACTCCATAAACCATCCTTTCCATTACATACTTGTTGACGTGATCTTGTTGTTCTGGGGAATGTGGATAGATAAAAAATATATTTTGGTTGCCTACTTTGTGCCCATTTTCCCCTACAGTGGCATCAGAGACACAACAATTTACTATGTTTTGGGATAATAGATATGATCATATTTTTTGTTTTCATCGTATATTTATTGCATACGTTGTGAATACTTAAACTGCTTAATATTCAATCTGATTGAAGACCACATATAATCCCAAATAAACATATATATACACACATACATATATGAAATTTACACATGTCGCCCTAAAAGTGAGTTTTGATGGTGGACATCTAGCCTGGTTATGGCCAATAACCCTAATTAATAGTGCATGGTGGATTTGTGTTTGTTTTCTATTTTATCTCAATTGCATACTGATCCTCTATCTTCTTCTTCTCAATGTAAAAGTATTATTCTTTCCTACCTTTTCTCCCCTCAAATGTAACTCGAGATTTCTCATTACTATGTAATAAGTTTAATAGCAAATAGGATAGTTTCTTTTCTTGCATTGACAAAGATGACAATTGATGCCAGGTGAGCCAACAGTTTCATGTGATGAGCCGACTGGCTGGAGGACCGAGGAGGGCAGATCGCAAGAGGAGCGAACTGACCAGCTGGTGGTTCCAACCGACCATTTGGATGTGTCCAAACATCGGTTCGACAGGAGGCCAGATAATTGTTTCATACCACCGAACAACCAACCAACAGGAGAGATGACAGCTTCAAGGGTTGAACCAATCAACCATGATTATCAAGCATAGATCTACACCAACAATACATTCATGCATATGATGTAGACCTAGGTTGTAGTAATTCCTTTTGGCTCCAAGGAATTACATTAGAATGGCCATAACCATCGGTTTTTTTATATTGCATGTTTACATCATGGGATATAGCATGTATATGATATGTACTATATATGTGGTTATTGGATAAAGTATATGTGTATATATAAACATATATATATATATATATGAAAACTCCCTCAAATAAGATAATAATAAGTCTTAGATGTTTTCCATTAGTGGCAAACATGAAAAGCTTGATTGACTAAGTGTGGGCACCCTAAGGGTGGTGTGTGGTCTATCTCATGGAAGTGCCATGGTAATAGTGTGGGCCTGCCAAGTGGGGTGCATTATTTATCGTGTCAGCTTATGGGTCGGGCTTAACTGAGTAACCTTAATGAGATTAAGCACCAGAGGCTTATAAATGACTATGGCATGGAGTTGCGCATATCATCTATCTAAGAATTGCATAAGATGCAATTGACAAACATTGTCTACCTTAATAGTTGACTATGGACGCTAGCGTTGACTGGGTAATAGTTGAATTATTTTGGATTTTGGCTCACTAGAAGATTGTATGCTACAATTATTTGAATTGATATGTGAGGGCCATCAATTTGAGTAAAATAAGAGAGTGATGGCTAATTAAATACCTAATTAATATCGTCAATTTTAATCAAATCAA
Organism: Alisma plantago-aquatica; assembly: GCA_963693085.1. Classification (NCBI taxonomy): domain Eukaryota; kingdom Viridiplantae; phylum Streptophyta; class Magnoliopsida; order Alismatales; family Alismataceae; genus Alisma; species Alisma plantago-aquatica. The sequence continues at coordinate 1,139,790,228 of OY856411.1, forward strand.
ACCAAATCAAAAATGAGTTTTGACAAAATTGCAAATTCTTCTATAGAATTAAATAAAAACACACATCAACAAATTTTCTCTACGATCAATCCTTTGAGAAGGACAAGATAAATGGGAATAACTCTAAGACTGGTTCAAGACGCTAAGAATTGTTTTCACACAGGAGTGTAAGCTCTATGTCCTGGAGACACTAGAGCCAGATGAACCTCTTCCTACCACACTTAAGGCTGATATGGATGCTTACAAGAAGCATACTTAAGATGACGTTGATGTCAAGTGTCTGATGCTATGCTCCATGAACTATGAGTTGCAATGGCAGCATGAGAACATGGATGTTATTGAGATGGTCACACATCTTAAGAACATGTTCCAAGACCAGGTAAGACATGAGAGATTTCATGTCTCTAAGGCATTGTTCAAATGTAACATGGCATAAGGAGATATAATAGGTCCTCATGTACTCAAGCTCATTGGGTATGTGGAGAACCTTGCTAGATTGGGATTCCCCTTAGGTCAAGAGTTGTCCACTTATGTGATTCTACAGTATCTTCCAGAATCATACAGTCAGTTTGTCATGAACTACAACATGAATGACGTTGACAAGACATTGACAGAGTTATTAGGCATGTTGAGAACAATTGAGGCACAAATGAAAAAAGACAAGTCCAAGTCTATGATGATGATTAGAAAGACAAAGGAAAAGTATAAAGGCAAAGGCAAAGCTAAGAAGAGTTCTAAAGTTGGATAGAAACCCAAGTCTTTAGATCTTAAGGAAAAGGGAGGAGTAAAGAAGGGAGACAATTGTTACCACTGTCACCAACCTAGATATTGGAAAAGGAATTGTCCTCTCTTCCTGGAGGAATTAACAAAGAAGAAGGAAGGGGAGAAGATCTCTACTTCAGGTATAAACGTTATAAGATAAATTTGATTACTTGTTTATCATGGTATGAGATACTGAATGTAGATTTGACATACGTTGATGTGCAGGATCTGATAAGAAGTAATGCCTTTATGAAAGGATAAGAGTGGAATCTGTGGAGCAAGAGTTACTGCAGCTTTAGTCTACATTTAGAATTTAACTTAGCCCATTGGGAATATAATAGAGTTAGTTGAACTACTATTTCATTATGCTAAAATAGAACCATTTTACTTTATGCATCTTGTATGACATGAGATGATAAATAAATAAGAAGTTCTTAATGCTTCTATTTCAAATATGTGATCTTGTATAGCAATGCTCTAACATCTAATGATCTTTATATGAAAGGATCTAATAATGAATGTTAATAATGTAAATAACAAAAGGATTATAATTGATAACTTAAACAATCTTAGCATTATCATCTAGAGAACATATATGAGAAATGCATATCTAGAATCCATATTGATGTTTATATAGACTCTTTTGGTTATTGAACAAATAAGAGACATGCAAGTCTTAATTATGAGCAATTTGATAAAATACCATTGACTAGATGTAGTGGGAGGATAAGTACTCTATTATAACTTATACATGTTGATGTATGAAGATCTTATAGAACAAATGCTAGAGGTAATTGTTTATACTTCATTATATTACTGATAATTTCAGCTGATATAAAGTTTGTATTTGGTGAAAATACAAACATGAATCTCTTGAAGTATTCAAGAAGATTATAAAAGAAGTATATCTTTGATAAAAGTATTAAGAAACTTTGATATGATCAAATGTTGAAATACTTTACACCAATAGTTTGAGGACCTTCTGGAAAGACCGTGATAGTGTATCACAAGTCAAATCCACCTGAAACATGATGATATATCAGAAAGAAGGAATTACATCCTAATGGATCATGATGTGAATTTAATCTAATATTCTAATCTCCTCATTGATATATATCTTAAAACAATGTATCGTCTGAAATGGTTTAAAAGATATCATATGATATATGATATGGGAATGTCACGATATGTCTTAAGGATTGAAACCTACATAGAGAAAGTGGTTTATTGAAAAGGTCCCCCTATCTTGTTTCTTATACTGCTTAGTTGATATAGGTTATACATGTTCTTCATATTCCTTCTAAAAGTATAATATTGTTACTTCTCAGTTGTAGATGCCTAAACTATTTAATCTTTATTATCAACTTCAAAGTAATCATTTAACTGAATTCATTCATCCTAATATTAATGCTATATTCCTGCTTTAATTTATCTGTGTTAATAATAGTTTTTGGCTAAGAGTTATATCTCTCTATGGGAATGGAAAAGGAGTGTGATTCTATATGCACTATCTATTAGATCTATCATGTATGCGAATGTACTCATCCCATAGTCTTGTATGTATTGGACATTACAAGATGATATCAGTTTTTAATGAGAGTCATTGGAATGTCATTAAGTATATCCTTTATGTACTTAAGAAGCACTAAAGGATAAGTTTCTAGATTATAGAAACAATGAAGATTTGGTTTAAAGAATTACATCGATGCAAGCTTCCTGAATGACAAAAGTGATCGCAATATAATATATGTTTAATTTTGAGAAAAGAGTTGTGAGTTGGAAGGGTTTCGAACTACTAGCCAATAATTCAATTCTACAATTCAAGTTGAGTATCCCAGTGTTATGAACACATGATTGGATACTATATGGATCTAGAAGTTCATATGGATGAACTTAAAGATGTTCCAACCATTGATGACACAATAGGGATATTATGACAACAATGGAGCTACAGGTTAGGCTCGGAATATCAGATAGAATATTGCATCAATTTCATCTCATACAAGAAATCGTACAGCAAAGAGATGTGAAACATGCAATATACCGACTATAGAAAAATGTTGCTAACCCACTAGATTAGAACTTGCATAGCATAAACATGATGGACATGTTTAGATCACTAAGAATGAGATTTGTGGGTGATTGGCTTTTAAGTGCAAGTGGGAGTTTGTTGGTATGTATGCCCAGAGAGCCAATCATATGATGATTATTATGGCATATTACATAAAGTATTTGATTAATAATGATAAATGCAAGCTTCCAATTCATTATGTTTTACTCAGTTATGAGATAGTCAGAAAACATAATGAATGTCTAAAGAATGATATTACTCAATGACGTATGTCTTCAAGTATGTGACTCGAACAATGAGAACATATAGATGTTAAGAGTATGTACATTCTTATTATGTCCCTAGTTGGTTGTTAATGTGGAAGGTAGATAGACAACAATAACACATAACATTAGAGTGTGTGTTGGTTGATGACAAAATCTCATCAGTCATGATATGTGATATCCAACCAAGCACACAGATGCTCATTGGAGAACAATGTAGGACAGACCCACCTTGAGAGTGACACATGGAACCATAAATGGTGGTCATATTCATCTCTCATAGTGAAGGTGGTGATTGTGGTTCTTAAACCTGAAGTCACTACACTCATCACATGTCGCTCAATGTGCTTTGACATCATCCACCGTGATCAATAAGGATTGCCATAAAGGAGATAATCAAATGGATTATGACACATGAGGATGACTATGAGTGATATAGATGGGGTTTGTCCCTCCTACTGGAGTTTGTAATCATGGCCACTTGATAAGAGAGACTGAGAAAGACATGCACATGCAAATGTGAATCAATATATAATATAGAGGTCACATATAACTCAGACAGTCTTCTCTAGGTTCAAGGAACACGGATTGAATGTTGAGGAGGATGACAGTTCCATGCCTTGAGTTCATTCCGGATATCAGAGACAAAGAAATTATACAATCACTATAAAACCTAAAATAGATTGTAGTTTGAAGTAGTTCTCCAACTTTCTATTTACTTGGGTAGAACTGTTGTGTGACTAGGCACTACTCCTTGCTTGTGACATCATAAACTAGTTATGGACATTCACTATCAATGTGATATGGGACCTATAGGGTCACACACATAGGAATTCACCTAGAAGAGGATTTAAATCATGAATGATAATTGAATTTATTACTAAAGTGTTTGGGTATCTAACTCAAACAACAAATTAGTTGATTGAACTTCCAACCAAATGGTCCAAGTGTTAAACCTACTTGTTGGAGTGTTAGGTTGATTGGAAATTGAATTGGCTGAGTTTTGCCTGAATTGGGGAGTGAACTGACCGGTTCACATAGTGAACCAATCGGCTTGGGTCACCAACTGACCAGCTGGGGTTGTGAGACGACCAGATCATAAGGGTAAGATACCAAGTTTGTGGAGAAATTTGATTGCATCAAGGATTAGTGTTGATGTCATGTTGTGCATTATTTGGATTTGAATTGCCAATTTATATGCTATTGCAAAACATGCCAAAATGATTGGTTTGTTGAGCAAACCGATCGGCTTGCATGTGAACCAAATGTCTTGCTTATGAACCTACCAACTCACAGCTCGCAAGTTGAGAAAAATTATGATCTTCCAGTTCCTTCCACTCCCACTCAGATTGGGAACCCAGACTCTAACCCCTCCTATATATAGAGGGGTATTGGGGGCTTCTCAAACACACCAATTACCTCTAACAATTTTTTCTTCTCTGGTTGTGGTAACCAGGAGAACTGGAGCAAGTCTTATTCGATAAAGGGAGGGATAGTAAGGGAGAACAATTGTGGAGAGCAAGTTGGTGACTAGTACACCAACGGGAGAGATAATCCCAACCTGTCATTTCTAGTAGAACGATAGGAGTTCTAAGTGGTATGTGTGGACTACCATAGAGGAGTGAATAATTTTCCTGCTTAGAGGATAATGTCTGCTTGCAGTCCATGGTGGAGATGTTGCAGATCGTCTGAGTCTGTTGTCTGTGGTGGAAACCAAGAGTTGTTGCAGATGAGTCCCAATGCAACTAGGAGTGTTGCGCTACTGCAACAAGTTATAGTCGTTGGAATTGGTCCAGGACCAGGTATGAACTCATTAAACCATCATTTCCATTCCATAGTTGTTGACATGATCTTGTTCTTCCAGGGAATATGGATAGATAAAATTTTGTTTATGTTTCCTACTATGTGCCCATATTTTCCTACATTATGTACCTCCCTATCTCTCTTTCTCTCATGAATATGAAGATTCTCTCTTTCAGCTAAGATAGGAGAAGAATAAGAAGGACAAGAGTCATGTGGTGAAAAGCTTCTCCTTGGTGAAGGTGAAGTAGATGTTTGCATCATCCTTGCACATTCAGTTCTCAAATTGAAAATATTGTACTGTCATGATTGCCACATGCTTACTTTTTTGTAAGGTTGTGATGGTTGTTATGTTTTGTGAACATGTTACTTCAATAAAATAGATGATATCTATTATCATTTGCTTAGTGAAGCCTACCTTTTTTCTTATACTAGTAAACACACACATGCTCATGCACATGAAAACTTATACTAAACAATTTTTAACAAATGTTTTTTACCTATCATTAAAATTATACAATCGTATAAAAATTAATAAGACAATTGTGATTCTTCATTAGTGGTTTTGAAAATCATATATGAGCAAATTTGAGTTCATGAATAAGGAAAGGATTTTTTTTCATTTCTCCTTCCCTTTATAATGAAGGTGTGGATGTTAAAGTGAATAAAATGAGAAAAAAATGTTTGTTATTAATGATTAAAAAAAATATGGAGCTATTGCAGTGATATATAAAGAAAAATAATGTATGCATAAATAGAAACAATCTTAATCACATGTGGGTATAGTATATAAGATTGAATAGTTGTATTACTTGGGTCAATGGGTATTAGAATATAGCAACCAATGAGAACATCTAGATGTCAATTTATTGGTATGATGTTTTTATGGGACCAATATCTATTTTTTATATTGCTTTGTTGAAGATGATTTGTTTTCTTTTGTAAAAATAAATGTATGAAATAACATTTGCAGTTTGTCTATCTAGAGATTCTCCACATCCAAGTTTCCAATGTTTCTGTGTGCATTAGTGTGAGCCACAATCATCATTCACCAAAGGAAGGGGCATAAGACAGAGGAAATTAAAATATGATAGAGAATTTGATAAATTTATTAAGTGAAATAGTTTTAATTATTTAACCACTAAATACTTTTCTAACTTCGATAAATAAACAACATACAAAATGTTATTGGTTTATAATGTTGGGAGATAGTGGAAATGAAAAATAGCATGTTACATATACATACCTAGCTGCAGATTGTAATTGAAATGGTTCTCAGTTGATGGAAGCAAACCCTTAACATTTAACAGAAGCAATGTCACAATATTTTTGCATATAGAGCGAAAAAAATAATAACTTTGTTTTCCAATAGTAGCTAACTTTATTCTTGAGGGAGTAATAAAGGAACGATAGAATTAGGAATGCAATTTTGTGTTTATCAATGCTAGAATATTGTGGAAAAGTGAAATTACATAACTGCGTCATTAGATAATTATATGGAACCCAAATCATTTTACCTTGTTTTAAGTCGGCAGAAACAACTTAATATCAAAAATGTAGTCAAATGGCATTGGCGAGAACAACTACTTTGAAAATGTTTATCAATAGGAGGTTGGGAAGCACTCAAGAATCTACAGGCACTATCTTATACTCACATTCCTGTGTGGCAAAGAAGAGATGTATTCATGAAGTTAGTACAATATTTAGTTGAGTAGGCACACAAATCATTTTGATTTAGACTAGCACAGAGATGTAAGGAGTCGAGAGAGTGCATGCTTACTATGATGGAGACATGATTAAGGGTGAACACCTAGATCACCTGGAAGATCTTCAAGCCCCTTAAGAAGAGGCCTAATGTAAACTTAGTGAAGTTCTTATTCGTCATGATGATGCTGAGAATTATGTAAGGCAGAGTTGGGTTCTAATCACGGTTGAATATTTTGTTCCATAAGCATTACTAATTATTGCATAAAGAGGGTTCACATAAATTTATAGCAAATAGCATACGACTATACGAGTATTGAGCAAATACATTTATCATGCTATCCCCAATCAGCGGCCGCTTGGCCTGATCGGACTAAGTAAAGGTGCCTGACACACTAAGTAAAATCTGAATATAACGATTCTTCCAGCTGCGATTTGAGAAGAGAGATTGTTGTTTACCTTTTAGAAGAGAGATCATGATGTTGACATAGGAATTCCGGGCACTTTGCTTTGACAATAGGATCGTTCATGCAGAGACAATGTACCCACCCCCTCGATGTTAGCAGTGATGACAGTGACGACCACATGACTCTTTACATTGTTGTTACTTTTGGATCGTTCTGGGCACTGTGAAATAGAGATGCATCACCCTGAGCAGTCTTTCAAATGCATTTTCATCGTTAGTCTACAGTCTCCCAAACCTAAGACAAGCACAAGTTGCTGACCAAAAAAAGACAAGCACAAGTTGCTGTTCCAGTCATAAGCAATTCTCAGAAGAAACCACATTACGCGGAAGGAGGGAGAAGCAGAAGAAAGAGAAAAATTAAACGATTCCAAATTTTATTTTCTCTCTCCTAAAGTAGTTACCATTTTCAGATAAACATCGCACGTCCCTCAATTCAAGGATGTGGAGTATAGGAGCAGCAGGTTATGGGTAACGTTAATTTGTTATTGCAAGTAGTTTGTTTCTTTAAAAAAATTAAGAAAGATAAAATTACTAACAATATGAGAATGAAAATACGTATTGGATGGCGGTTGTTGGGGAGTTGTGACAACTTGTGTTTCAGGTAGGTGAATTTCAATCTAGACTAGTAACAATACACGTGGCATGCACGTGAACCATAGAGATCAGTTAATTTATGTTACGTCATTATTTAGTGGATCATTTTTAGAAATATATGATACATTACTTCAAACAAGAATACATAAATGTTACATTAACAAATACACAATTTTATTTTCATTTGTAAGTAATTTCAATATGACATGTAGTTTTTTCAAATATAATAATCTATTTCTAAACAAAAGTAATCTTTAGAAAAATATATAGTTCCAATACAATTTTATCTTGGAATGACACGTAACTAAATTTCAATATAAGGTGCAATCACATTCTATTTACATAGAAATAAAAGCAAGTCATAACTATCAATGGAGAAATTAGTTGAGATGAATGTATGGACGCATTTTTTGAGCGAGAAACAACCATAGTTCCCAACATTTAGAATCTAACATCTAAGCATTTACATGTCCATCTGAAATTATGGTCCATAGATAATAAAAAGAACTGTTTTGTCTGCAGCACCAGAATTTCACACATGGAAAAAGTATTAAACAAAAGTGATTTCCAAGAGAATGCAACATTGAATTATTAAATTCTATTACATACACACAACATAATAGGTTGTACTCCAAATGAAATAATATGAACGACGCATCCTCATGAATATTGCATACATATGTGGAGCAGTTTTCGGAGCCTCTCCGAAGTGGCCATCCCTGTCTATACCCTCTCCACAATGTTGATATTGTATGCACTTTTGTTCCCTGCGGGACGGCCACGCACTGCTGCATTATGGTGTTAGTTTGTCCACTATCATATCCTGAACTGCCAATGCCACTGGATAGTGTGTCCAAGCTGACGTTCGTGTGCTCGGCGGCTCAAACCTAGAATGGTTACCCATTGGCCAGCAGTGTCAACATATTTGATTTTGAGGACGTGATGACGAAGTTGTAATAGTTGACCCGGACTTGACGGTTGTGTCTGCAGCGTCATGGTAGGCGAGGAGGGTATGCAAACTAAGCATGTATGTACCGGAAAGGTTGATCCCGACCCCCATGCCTCCCAGCAACCATTCGGGTCGGGAGAAGTGATGAGGAAGGTGAGGTTCAGGGTGGATGTTGTGGGGTAGTAGGAGGTCGTTGCACACGACCTAGGAGGTTGGCCTGGGCTTATGCCTCTGTCTGGCCTTGAAGGGCAGGCTGAGGAAAGCTGATGCATTGAAGTGGCAGACAGGATGATTGGCCGCGAGTAGGATAAAGAGAAGACATTATGCCGCCAAACCATCTATCTGTCTCTCCTCGAGTAGGCTGATAGGGTTGTTTTTTGAGAGAAGAGGGTTGCCAGGTGGTAATATGTCCTCTTCTGCCTGTTCCATGTATACTAATCTCAGTTTAATTGGAGAATAACAAGTAGGGTGTAACGTCTTAGGATTTGAGGTCTTGATAATATGGTTTTAAAAAGAATGATTGGACTATCTATATCATCAAGGTGTACCTTTTTTTCCGGGAGCCCATCACTAAATAACTTCATAGTTAAGTGTGCTCAACTTGGAGTAGTACTAAGATGGGTGACTAGTCGGGAAGTTGATCTTGGCTTGCGTGTGAGTGAGGATAAAGCGTACAGTTAAGGCTAGTGGTGGTCTGTGGGGCCAGTCGTCATTCCTGAAACTCTACTAGAGCATATGGCAGTAGGTCCGGACGTTACAAATGATATCAGAGACACCTCCTATCACGAAGAAAAATCACTTTCGCGATTAAAAGTTCCTGCTAAAATCAATAAAAAAAGTCAAGAAAAAATGAGAGAAGAGTGAGTTTGTTAGATAGAAGCATTTTTTAAATGCCCCAACCCGATTGGTCAATCATTTTCTTAGAAACACATAATGCAATAACCGTAAGTAGTTTAAACATTCATTTTTTTATAATAGTATAGATATGTTATGCTAGATGTTCTAGTTTGTATATGTGAGCTCCGCTTTTTAGATATGAGAACTTATTTGTGTTAAGCAATGTTTAAGTGTTGATATCAACTTTATATGTTGAGATTGACCATGCTAATTTTGGGTTCAGCCCAACAATTATGTTTTAGGCTTTGGTCTTATTCTTAGTTAGTGTTATCGAGGTTTGTTAGGTATTGTGATTTGCTTTGGGGTTAATTACCTCGTTAACCCTGCCTTTGGGTTAATTAGGTTAACCCAAAAGGTGGGCGCGACAAGATCCATTAGCATGTGAAGTGAAAGGAAAATAAATAAAGAAGGAGAGATATGATTGTTAAATCAAGAAACCAACAATCTAGATTGCTAATACCCCGTGATAGGATTATCCAAAGTGGGAGAATAAGGTGTAGTTGGAAAGGTTTAAGGTGTAGATTTTTTATAAAAATATCTAATGGACGTTTAGTAGATGTTAATTTGGTAATTGATCTGGTTTAAGGAAATACATATAGTAATGATGTGCACACTATAATTTTGGGTAGGAATATAAATGAAATTAGTTGTCACTATCATATATTATTACATTTCAAATATAAAGTCTATCTTTAGTGATTATATATACATACATTATAAACTTGGTTTTACCCATTAAAGTTACTTTGATAAATTTTGGTATCAAACTATGATAGAAACTTAAGGAAAACACATGAAATTATATTTTGAGATATGAATCATAAACATACTAGGGGAGTAGAGTTTGGATGATATTTTGTGTATATTATGGATTTCATGTTAGAGAAGATGGGTTTTGTGATCTTTTTTTGTCCTTTCTAGGTTGTTAATGTGATTGATGAGTTAAGTATATAACTAATGATAAATTCTTTTTATAGATGATATATTTGAGGTTTCACGATCATATCGAATTTCATTAGAGGATGGTACAACATTAGTGACACCTAAGAAAACCTTAACATGTATAGGATGATAACTAGAATACTTTTTGGTACCTAAGTTTCTAGATATGGTTTTAGATATGTATCATACTCATTTTTAGGAAAGCTAAGGCTTGACCAAGACATGGAGGTATATTACAGTTTCTCGCCATCTCATGTAAGTGGTCCATGTTCATTGATCAATTAAGTATTACAACCATGTTTCTTTTTGCTTCCTGATGGCATGATACTTAAGTATGATGTTCAAACCCACATATGTGGTTTTTAGTTTTCACTTAAGATATTTGAATGTAACATCCAAGATATGTTAACTTCTCCATAAAGTGTATGATTTAAGTAAATATCCATGAAAAACAATATTTAAGTTATTAATTTCAATGTCCATGTTAATGATCAAATTATGACTTTGAACTCAAGAATTCAAGTACTTTAAGCTTTCATGAAACCATCAAGTTCAAATGTTAATGTTAATCATATAATTGTTCATGTTCACATTTAGTCTTGAATGGTGTTTTTCAAATATCTTTGGTCATAATACTTGAGTAGATCATGTGCACTGAGGTGCAATCATGAGCTAGCACTGATTGATGCTATAAATATGAGATGATATATAGAGAATTCAGATTGCAAATGAAAATGAGGTACAACAAACTAGGAGAGGGTTCCTTGCAAAATATTGGCACCCTCAATAGATAAAATATATGTATAATTGTCTTCATCATGTTTATGTTGATCCTTATGGATATGAGATTTAACCAGCCTTATGAGAATTGTGGGTGCACTAAGTTAAGGAGTATGATAAATCATCTTAAGTTCATTCATATTATTAGTCAGTGTCACGTAAAGTTTATTAGTTTCATATATTTCAAATAATTTCATAAAATTTTTTCTCCTACTATACCACTACTAAATTCCATTACATCAACTAACATCCTATATATGTGTGGCTGCGGACAAGATTTCATGACTTCAACCAAGGATTTATGAGACTTGCTTTGCGAGGTTCTATTATATATTCATGAAATGTTTACGTAACATCAAGTTTCCATATTTATAGTTTATTTTATATCATATGTATGTCAAGGTCGCGATAAGAACAACATTAAGAACATCATTCACTGAGTATGTAATGTTTTGACTTTACTTTTTTAACATGTTCCAAATTTTATGATACTCCCAATATGATGTAAATACTATAATACTTTCAATTATAGATGCTAAAAGAAAATTGGTATGTTACATAACCCAACACATGTTTATTAGCACAAAAGATACTAGTTACACACGATTTATAGAAACATAAAGAAGTATAAACATATAAAAAAGTTCTCTCTCTCTTTTTGCCTCTTTCTCCCCAAGAATATAGTACAACTCTTTTTATAAACTTATCACAAGTAAACATACCACTTTAGATATGCATTGCAACCATACAAAAACATTCTAGTTTAAACCTAAAAGTTTGTCAAAAGCTATATCAGCTACATCTAAGTGAGTGAATGAGATAATAATAAGGATTCATGCCAAACTCAACCTTTAGATGAATTGGTATATTTATATAATCGAAAGTATGTAAACAATTAAAATCTATATTAGTTGCTTTCTAGTTATAATGGAACGATGCAATAAGCATTACTGATTTAGCCATCAAGAACTACACATATAACGACAAAATTTTAGAGCTTACCACTATATATTTTTTACTTCTATTACATCGTTGTTTAAAGTCTTTTTGAATCTTTGACTTGTAATGTAACATACTGAAACTTGACCTAAACCTGAAAATCCAAACCTTAAGGATTGGATGACTTTGGGTTTAGTTCAGAAAAAAAAACCCTATATATGGTATAAAATGTGCCCTTTTGTATTAATAAGTAGGTTGTGTTTATAAATAATTATGACAACTAAAGTTTGCTTAAAATATATATTAAAGATCATATATGTGAATAATATGACCTTTTCACCCTTAGCCATAACATGATGGGTATACCTTATAGATAGTGCTAAGATGGCTAATCATAATGAATGATAAGTACTTTTACTACTGTGAAGTAAATCTTAAATCATATAATGTGAATATATCATATCTATAAAATGAACAAAGAACATATAATATATAAGTCCATGTAATAATATATGACCGGTTTGATATAATGAATATTTTATATAAATGCATATATATATATATATATATATATATTAATAAGATAATTAATCTAATGAATATGTTCAATAATTATAGGAATGAGATTTAACATATCCATATTAATAATATGTTGGGAAAATACACTAATAAATCATAAAAAAAGATGTATGGCATACTGACGAGTTGGTTTGTTCTTAATTAAAAATGTACTACCACTAAATATCACTAAAAGGAAATTCAAATTAAATAGTGAGAGTGGGTACATGCGAGTTTTAAGGAAGGTAAGTAGTGTGAAAATAATCCTAAAGAGAATATAATATCAAGATATTATTCATAAATATTTATTTGGTAAATAAACATGGAAGTAACCCCCTTTCATCCTAATCTACTAGATAACTTGAATGGATAGTCTCAAATATCAAATTAAAAGTAAGTTGAGGTCCTCATGTCATATTTGCCTTATTGGCTAAGTTTCACATTAATTGATAAATACTAGATGCCTTTATTTAAACTATAAAAGAAAATATAAGAATAACTCCAAAATAATAAATAACATACACGAAGAGCCCAAAATAAGAAACGGATGGGAGAACTGAATTTTAGATGCTTTAATTAGCCTAGATGTCAAATTTCGTATTATTTGGAACTTATTTGAGCCCTCAAGTGAAATATGAAGGAAAATGTGTAATAAGTACCTAAACTATACATATTATTATTTGATACAAGAAATTTTCTTAAATTTGCACAATTTTCCTCTTTGTCATGTTCTTTCCTTTTTCTTTTCCACTTTGGCCCACTGATTGTATGACTCTCTCTCCCTGTGATTTATTCTTTGTCCTAGTTATATTGGACAACAAATAATGCAAGGTGTTTGCACACACAAATTCACCAACAAAGAATCTCCTAGATTTTAACCTTAAGAACAACAATCAAGTCACCCACAAGAGAATGGGTCGATCTTAGTACAAAAAAGGGACAAGCCCAATAGACAACATGCTTCGAACCTATTACTAGGAACAATATTCAAATTGGATTGTTGAGAAAGATGCTAACTAAAACTAGAAATAAATATTACAGAAGCGGAAAGATTAAACTAAAGATTTAATTCAACTAGTACAAGGTATTAAGGAGTCTGAGTTCACCATCATAGCCTGTGTAGTTATTCTAATCGATACTAATCCTCAAATTAAGTATGTTAGATTAGGACCAAGTAGATTTATATCCTTATGGAACACAATCTCATAAAGATCAAACTCCCCACAAACTCAATATCTCCATGTTCATGGATCTTTATCCACTCATCTAGTAGAACTCAATTTAGGATCACTTCTAGAGTTTTATGCATTCGTTCAGCGTTACAACCTTAGGGTCTATGGTTTCTTCACTAGAGATTATAAAAAACAAGAAATATGATAGAGCAAGTCATAAAAAAAGTGCAATGATAGAATGAAATACATCTAATAAACAAAATTCTTGGAGTCACTATGAGAACTAGAATAAGGTACGGGCTATGAGGCTACACCCCATGCCCTAGTAGTAAGACCTACTCACTCATAGGCAAAATAGACACAAAGGTACAAATAGGAATATCTAGAGATGTAGAAGAAGAATTTGATGTTTTCCAACTTTATTCTACAATCTAGCAACAATCTGACAGTCTCTGACAGAAATACGATGACTCCTTATCTCCTTTCCATGATCTATGTACCTAAAGGAGGTTGTGAGATGACAGGGTATGATTTCCCTTGATGTATGGTCTACCCTCTCCTTCATAAAGAAAGAAAGTGACTGCAAAGCCTGACTTTTGTGTCCTAACGGCGGTTGCAAAGATTGGATCAGACACGCCTATCAGTCGATTGGGAATCTTGTCAATCAATTGGGTAAGTTGATGTTTGAGCTTATCTGTAGGCCATTTGATGTGAATAGACTAGTTTTTCTACAATATTAATCTTCTTAATTCTCAAGGGTTATTGTCTCTTTTTCTCATTTCGAGTCGATCGGCTGGGTGGATAATCGATCGATTGATTTGTATATAGATTTTGACCAATTCTTGCTAGTGAGTTGTCTGAGTAGAGATGTCAATTGAGCAATTGAAATTTTTGGGAGTCTAACATGTTCATTTGAAGCCTACTTGATCTTATAATTCCAGGAGTATTTTTAGGATTTCTTGATATTTGGAATGAATGTGTAAATCTTCTAATTCCTGGAGTATTTTAACGATTTCTTGATATTTGGGGTGAATGTGTAGAATTGGGCTATTTTCCTATAATAAATTAGCAAATCTAATTAAAACTCTAATTTAGGAGACAAAAGTAAAACTGAAGCAATTAAATCCTAAATATTGGAATAAAAAAGATGTAATAAATAGATGAATATGTATTCATATCACTCTAGACTTGAACATTGCTCCTCCTTGAGCAACATAGAATCACACACAATCACAAAATAATACTAACAACGTGTCCTCGTATCTTGTATAGAATCACTTACATCCATGCCACCTTTCATGACCTAGCAACCCTGATTTCCTGAAATCAAAAAACACAATTTTCCATATTCTCTACTTGAAATTGTTTAACAACTTGTTTCCATGTCAAGACATGCAAAGAAACAAATGTTGCATCCCTTTAGCTCTTGGTACTCTTGCATATTCTTACAATTTATGAATAAGAATAGGGTACAATGATTGAATGGATTGGGGATATGTACATTCCCCTAGGTAGAAAAATGGAGTGAATGAAGGCATGGAAGAAGATGATCTCTCCTCTATTTGACTCGAGATCATTTTATTTTTGTTGCAATTATATTGATTACATTTTTTGTGTGCACATTGACAACTTTTATTTATTGGTGGTTTGTCCCTATTAAATAGGAGGGTTATGGAAGAAGCATCAGAGGGGGAATGGTGTGCCACATATACTTGGAGTTTGGCACTATTTTTGGCTTTTGTTTGTTTTTGGCAAATGGAGGATTAAGAAGATGATGGAGTAAATGTAGAAAAGGTTTGAAAATGTGCATATCATATTTTGAATTCAACACATTGGGATCATCATAACATTAGTTCAATTCTCTCTACAACATGCGTCATTCAAGAAATTTCACAATCTATTACAAAATATCAAGTAAAGATGCATTGCATTTGGTTTCTTTCAATCATTTCTGGATTCCATTTTTTCCAAGGAGTAGTGCTACTTAAGGTCCTAGGTGACAGGGTGAGTTCTAGAAATGACAGTTCATAATTTGTTACAACAAAATTTAATTCATTAAAGGTATTCATTGGTATAACAAGCATACAAGAACAACTAGACGACTAGATAAAGGTCATAATGCATGCAAGAAAATGTAAAAATGAAAAACTAGAACTAAAGTACATGCAAATAAAGATAACATGGTAGGAGTTCTAATATAAAGGAATATAGAGTGAGTGGAATAGATATGTACCACCACCTTTACCCCAAACTTAGATTTTTTTTTCTCATCCTGAGAAAATACTAAATTCAAAATGGTGGGAGGAAATTTTTGGAGGGTTCATCATAGTAGTCGTAGAAACTCAAAGAATATCCGACTAAAAGGAATGCAGACAATTGATGTGACCTTGAGTGGGAAACTGCCATTGTGTTCTCAGTGATTAGGTAATCTTGGCAATTCAAAGGGGTTTTCTGGACATTTGGAGGAAAATTGTTTTCCCCTCACCATTTCTTCTAGTAAGATCAATAGATATTCCTCCGTCAGTTGAGGAAGGGTAACACATGTGAATGGATTTGTAAGATAAGGTGCACAATAGGATTGGTGCCTATATGTGGTCTTTGGAGTTGTTTCTCTAAGATAACTAGCAGTGGACTAATTTTTACTGAGGATAAGATAGTAGGTGAAGAATCTACCACATGTAACACCAGCTATGTAATATCAAGTGGAGGGTCTGGCTATGGTTTCTCCTTGTCATATAAATTTGCATGAAGTAGGAGTGCTTACAACATGAGAGGAATATTCTCAATAAAGTCAACATCATAGAACATTTTTGTATGATTGTGTGTCCTCCTAAAAACTCATGCAATCAACATTGTGATCAATGGTGATAGTGTGATTCATTGTTGACCCAAAATGTTGCTCTAGTTCCTCCATCAGGATGTACCCAAGTCACATGTGAGTTCAGGAGGATTTAGAACAAGTCATCATTATAGTTTCATGGTGGGGGCATGTAAGCTTCTCTATAGGAGGTAGCTCCCCACCTAGGACAATCATATATGGATAAAAACTAGTTGTGATGGAGTGTAGGCTCTTGATGATAAAGTCTCTCTTCATTAGAATCCATTGATTATTTATGGGAGGATGGTGGTCATTATTAATAATAGGAACAACCAAAGTTTGTTGACTTTATCACTGATATGATCTGGTACTATAGTAGGAAAGGATGGTGAGACCTTAGGTTGTTGGGAGATTGTTTGGGCCATCTAAGCATCAACCCATTTTTCCATGGCCTCTTGATTCATGAACCTCCTCCCATAGGAAACTGACCACTCACTCTCAAGCATATATTTTTGATTGTAGCCCCCATGCAGCTGATGCCTGAGCTGCCCCAATTTCCTCCCGAGTAGCGAGCTTGGTCTCTCTAAGAAATATGTATATCTCTACTTTAACAACATGATCCAACATATGTTGAATCTCTGCCTCATCCATTTAATATGATTTTGATGGGGAGTTTTTTCTTTCTCGAGATTAAAGTCAAGTGATGTAGAATGAACACTTTGTGAGTATCACATACACCGTTAGTACTTGTAAAGAGATCAAACAAAATTAAAAGTTGAGGAAGTAGTGGTTCATGAAGATATGCATGATTATAAATTTGAAAAGAACATCCTAATTATACAAAACAATGGAGTTCAAAAGCTATTCATTTTTCCCCAAAAATGACACCAAACTTTGATGTGAGGTGTTTCCACACACAAATTCACTAAGGAAGAGATTTCCTAGAAGGAAGAGATTTCTTAGAATTAACCTTAACAATAGTAATCAATTCGTATGCAAATGAGTAGGTCAATCATAGTTTGAAGATTTAATTCGTTTAATAAAGGGTACTAGGGAGTCTGAGGTTCACCACCATATCCTATGGTATTCTTCTAATCGATACAACTCTTCAAACTAATCATGTTATATTAGGACAAAGAAAATTTGCATCCTTATATGATATGATCTCACATGGATCAAACTTCCAAAAACCTAAGATCTTAATATTTATGGATCCATATCCAATCCTCATGTGGAACTCCGTCTGGGATCTCTTCCAGAGATCTACACCTTCATATGGTGATCTAACTTTAGGGTCTATGGTTTCTTCACTGAAGATTATAACAAGAAAAAAATATGGTAGATGAAGTTACAAAACAAGTGCATGGATGAAATGGAAGACATCTAACAAACACCATTCTTGGATTCAATATTGACTTGAACAAGGTAATGGATATGGTGATATACCCCATGCCCTAATAGTAGTGTGACATCTCGTCATCACCAAGACAATGAGACACCACGCGAAAACGTGCAGAACCATCATAAACACTATATTACCAAAAACACAGGTTAATTAAAATTGATTGCAGAAAGCAGGTAAGAAAGGAACTATTACAACCAGATCCACATCCTGCAAAGAAACATGTTATATGAATACACATAAACTTGATACATGTCCACATCTCATAGGATCTAGTTCTCCCATAAGCACAAGAGTTCACCACCTGTTTAAATACAGAATAGGCCACATCTGGCCAACAGCAGGATAAACAAGCTACATCAACTATACATTGTGAAACCCCGTCAAAACACCTCCAAGGACCTGAGTGTACAAGGATGACTCTAGGACTCTACTACAAAACAACCAAAATAGCACCATATCCATCTCTTGCCTCCTACTGTTCTTCTTGCTGCTCGGCCGCAACCTCACGACCACCACCACATCTAGCACGATCACCTAAAAAGGTTGTAAACCAGCGGGATGAGACACACAGTCCCAGCGAGAAACATAACTCCCCATCGAACTATAAAACTTCAGGAAAGCTAAAGCAAATAAAGTAGATAACTGATATAAGAAGCTCATATATGCAGCATACTGAACAGAACTAACTTTATTAACAACTTACTAAGATATCCAAGGGGCAGATAACCATATATTCTTTATGGAACGTGATTGACAAGATAAGCTTTATAAGAACTTATCACAAGATATGAGGAACGTACAAATAACTGCAAGATATAACTAGAGCAACTATATAAGTAAGGCTTCAACCAGTGTTCTGTGTTTTGCCCTAAGCAGTATATACTATTCGGCTGGATTACGATTTATTATGCCCTGAGGAAGTGAGTCGTACCGCTCAAATCCAACCTTCGACTGCGAAGCCCAAAAATGGTGCCATACAAGGTCAATGGAAGAGCCGGACTCCACGACCTCAGCTCTTCATGGTCAGTGCACGATAACCAAAGTAGGACCGCAGTCTCTTGCTTAAGTGGCCTCAGCCACAGGGTCAGCTCATGCAGTCTACCCTTTTTCTCTAGCCTGCCTTGGTACAGGTTACGGCACTAGTATACCTTGAGCAACGGGCCCATTCACCATTCTCCTGAGCCATGAACGCATTCATGCTCTATCATATCGAGCCATGGGCCTGTTCACCATGCTCTTATATACATCTTGAGTCTACAACCACAGCTGTACTCTAATCCTCCTATTTTCGGCTAGGAGAAACCCCGCATATTCAAAAAAATACGCTCCGGGTTAACCCGCAGGAGAACCCATTTCACCATCACCAGCTACTGATGATGATGGATCTATGGTCAGGGTAAAACTACATGAAATGTTCTACTGTAATTAATTAGTATATTTTAGGTGGATTGTTGAGGTAACCAGGTTATAAAACATAAACAACACTGTGTCACATTGTTACTATCATCATCACATTGCCATGGGATCTCAATCCCTCACCATATAATGCCACGTCCCCTCAAGGCTTCATTGTCATGCATCATCATGGGGTATCAATCCCTCATGTCATCATCAGAGGTTAACACCTCAAACTGGCACTCAACCTTTATTAGGTCACCGGACCTTTCTCATCTTATTGGTGGTACATGTTATCTCATCAATAAGGAACATCATAATTTAGTGTTATACAAAACACATACACCTCATAGCTCTTACCTGGCTATGAATTCAATTGGTAACACCTGCATGGTTAGTATGTACATAAAGAGAGATAACTAAATCACCAAACACAGATCTTTAGAGAACATATTATGATTATCGTGCCATTAAGATTTAGGGTGCATATGATTGGAACAACATTCATGTTTAAGAACACATGAAGCATAAAGTTGTGGATGGTATGTCAAACAACTTATATTAATATTACAAAACTGTAAGCATCCACCATGCCCTGTATCTCATAACATCATGAACACAACCATCCCTAAGGATACAACCTTAAAGGTTACACAGCCATGATCTCATCATCTCACTTAACATCAACCTTAGGTAATGAACATGTCACCGGTTACAACCTATCTTTCATATCTCATCAACTAGGGTTCCCGGGCTAGGCGCATCCATCACCAAAGGTTTCGCCTACCCTCACTAAAGGTGTGGTGGGTAGCACTATCCCTCACCCAAGGGATATCGGGTAGGGTCATATCCTTCACCCAAAATGCTAACGGTCACCATAAAATCTAGGGTGCCAAGCCACACATATCGGCCACAAGCATAACGTGCACCCATGCACAAGGGGGGGTATTGAGCAGACTAGAACCAAAGGTGTGTCGAGCAGCCAAGAACCAAGAGGATATCGAGCATCCAGGTACAAGAGTGTATCTGGAAGCACCTCCACCCTATCGGCCAAGACACCCTATCACCTAAGCTAGGGTTAGGGTTTCCATATCGGGCAACCAATAAGACTGTGTCGCCCACAACCATAACGCCCAAGGTCAAAACCCTGCCGCCCGACAAGCAACCCCTTGGCTAGCACGACATGGTGCCCAAGGAAACTCTCATACCGCCCAAGGCACACTACTGCCATCCATCAAATGACACCATGGCGCCCAAGGTAGCATATCGTTCAAACTAGGGACGTCTAACAAGCATATCGACCAAAGGCATAACGCCCAACAACATCCTCTAAGGCAAAGGTCCATATCGGTCAACGACATATCGTCCAACAACATCATCTTGGGTACATGTTCATATCGGTCAGAAGGGTCAACAGAACACCACTTAGCATATCGCCTGTAAGGACCCTGACCTCTGTTTAGGGTTTATCCTGTTTGCTTTGCCTAACCTTGATGCTTAGTTTCTTGCTAATCACCTTTAGTGGTGATTAGGGTTTGTTGGTGTTTTGTTGAGAGCTGGGGTGCTACTTGCAATTTACCCAAGCCTAGGGTTGATGAGTAAGTTTATCACCTTGAGAGGTGTTCCTCTCTCTCCTTGCTTCCTCTAGTGTTGAGAGGAAGGGTTGGGCTCATTGCTTGAGTTGCTTGGGGCTTGGATGAGCTCGTTGGGCCTTGAGGTGCCTTGCTTGAACCTTGCTCTTACTTTGCTTTGCTCAACCTTGTGTCGGCCTAGGTGTGTCGGCCATGGATGTGTCGGGCATGGTGTGGAGGTGTGTCGCCCATGGACCCCTTTGACCCTTTGACCTCATTTGTGTCACCACTAGTGGACACTTGGTGCTTGATGCTTGCATGTGGCAATGGCCTTGAACATGTGTTTAAGGCAAGATAGAGTGGTGGCATTGCCCATGGATAAGTGTCCCTAGGTGGGTGACACCTTGCCTTGTCTTACCTTGGTTTCTCCTCCACCCTCTCCTATATATGTGTTCCCTTTCTCTTGCTAAGGATCCCTTTAGTTCCTTAGTTTCCCCTCTCCCTTGGTGCACGACACCTCTTCCTTTGCAAGCTTGGTGACCGATCCTTATCTTGGAGTCTTCTTCTTCCTCTAGTAGTGGCTAAACCCTAGAGTGCCTTGCTCTTCTTCTTGTGGTGGTGCTTGGATCTTGGAGCTTGCTTAAGGCGGGTTACATAACTCCTAACCCTAACTATACTCCCTCCTTCTACGTTCTTGTATGTCTCATATGATCATAATCGACTATGTATGTTGCTAGTTAAGTTTCTTGCTTAGTTGCACCTAGTTGGCTGAACCATGTTTTAGGGTTCCTTGTTGAGCAACACTCCTTTCTCTCCTTGGTCTAGAGGAGTGAGCTTGAGTCCTAGCAATATGGGCAATACCCCTCTCTCGTTTAAGTTGAGAGGTGAGCTTGTGTTCTAGTTGCTTGAGCAACACCCTCCTCTCACCATGGACTTGAAGGGTGAGCTTTTGTGTGGGTAAGTCCTTTATTATGGTTGGTTCTTGTGGTTGCCCGAGTTGTGATAGAGGTTGTGCAAAACCCCTCTCTCTTGGTTGTTGAGAGGTGAGCCGATCTTTTTGATCAATTTAGGGTTTGGTGCCCTTGTGCTTGAGGTTGATGACAACCTTGTTGAGTTGCATCTTGCACGATATGGTCATGGGATGGTGTTTCCCGATATCCTCTCTTGATCTAGAGTCTTGGGTTGAGATATGAGGTCATGTTGGGCGATACACCTTGGTCCTGGCCTTGTGTGTTGGCCGATAGGATGAGACTAGCCTGGCGGGACGATATGATTTCTTTGTTGCCCGTTTGATTTGTACCTCTGGTCGTTGTGCCTAGATGGGTAGAGTTGTTGGTCGATACCCTCGTGTGTCGGGCATTAGGTTTTGTTGAGTGCCCTGCCCGATACACCCATCTAACGTAGTGGCTTGGTTCCCGATACACCTTGGACATTTTAGAACTCTAGGAGCTGCCTTAGTGTTGGACGATACCTATGTTGTGTTGGGTGTTATGTGCTGGTAGTGAAGGCCTTAGGCGTGTGAGTGGTGTGGATGTCAATAGGTACCTTCATCTCTAATGGGCGTCATGGTTTGGTGGTGATGCCCGACATGGCAACCTATGGTAACCCTAACCCGACACATGGATGCACGATACAGCCTGAGGTGGTAGCCCAACACCCTTGCCTTAGCCTGGCCGTTATGTGGCTAGAACGTTTGGGCGATATGAGGGAGTCTACCCTGCCTGATACCCCTTCTAGTGAGAGTGCCCTGCCCGTCACACTTCTTGTGAGGGTAGCGGGCACTTCTAGTGAGGGTCATGTTCCTTCTAGAAAACCTATATAATAGTTCTTCATCATGCGATCACATCTTTGTTGTTAAGAGTTATGGTTTTGGGTTTGTGAACCTTTGACATGTTTGGTAATGGCAAGGTGGTTGATATAATAGAACACACATATGTAAGCATGACATATCTAAAACTCTAATGACGTGATATTACAAGTGTTTATGATCACCTTGAATCATGTATCTATAATGAGGAGTAAATGATATGCTTGGAAGTATATGAGTTTCTTCACATGATGATATGACCTATGTCTATGGTCACAGGTTGAGGCAGGAATGATAAAGCATATAATCATCAATGTCACCCTATGTTTGATGATATGATCCTTCTGTTAATCCATGTTGATTGTATACACTAAACATGCAGATGTTTCAAACAGATGTGTAGCCAGGTAAAGGGGCTATGAGATATATATGTTCGAGTAATACTGCTTTGATGGTCACTCTTGATAATGAGATAACATGCATGATGTGTTTTAGTCTGAGGACCTGAGTTTGGCTAAAGTGCATAAGTTGAGGTGTTATCCGCTGATGATGATCTGGGAATGTTATCCCAAGTGATGAGAATGCCTTATAAGGCATTGGTTTCTTGTGATGTGGGATTGAGATCCCGAAATAACATGATGGTGGTAACAATAATGTAACTTTATGTATGCATGTGTTACAACCTAGTTGCTTCAACAATCCACTTAAAATATATTAACTAATCACAGTGGAACATATCATGTAGTTTGCCCTGGCCATAGATCCATCATCGTCAGGTGTTGGTGATGGTGAAACAGATTCTCCTATGGGTTAATCCGGAAGCGCATATTATTGAATATGTGTGATTTCTCCTAGCCGAAAATGAGGAGGTAAGAGTGCAACTTCGGTTGTAGACTCCAGAGTACGGTTTCAGGCCTGTAGCTTGATATATTAAGAGTGTGGTGAACAGGCCCATGGCTCAGGATGTGTGATATGGGAGCATGAATGCGTTCATGTCTCAGAGCACGGTGATCATGCTTGTGGCTCAGTTTCACTAGCGTCGATACCTGTACCAAGGCGGGCTAGGTAGAGGGTAGCATGACCCTGTGGCAGAGGCCACTTAAGCATGAGACTGCGGTCCTGCTTGTGTTGTACTCGTGCACTGACCACGAGGTGGGAGGTCGTGGAGTCCGGATCTTCCATTGACCTTGTATGGCACCGGCTTGGGTTTCGCAACCGAAGGTTGGATTTGAGCGGTACGGCTCACTTCCTTAGGGCATAATAATACGTAATCCAGCCAAATAGTATTTATTGCTTAAGGCAAAACACGGAACATTGATTGAGGCCTTGCTTGTGTAGTTGATCTTTTTATACCTTGTAGTTATTTATATGTTCCTTATGTTAGGAGGTAAGATCTTATAAATATTATTTTGTCAATCATGTTCCATAAAGAAATACTTGGTTATATGCCTTCTTTACAGCTTGGTAAGCTTGATGGTATGAATAGCTTCGCTATATAGACTGCTCTTGTTGTATCTTTTATCAGTTATCTGCTGTTTTTACTTTAATCCTTCTATGGTGTTATGGTTTCAGCGGGGAGTTATGTTTATCGCTGGGACTGTGTGTCTCACCCCGCTAGTTTACAACCTTTTTAGGTGTTCGAGCTAGACGTTGTGGTGGTCGCGGGGTTGCGGTCGAGCAGCAAGACGAGCAGTAGAAGGCAAGAGATGGACATGTTGCTGTTTTGGTTGTTTTGTAGTAGAATCTTAGAGTCATCCATGTGCTCTCAGGTCCTTGGAGGTGTTTTGACGTTGTTTTACGATGTATAGCTGTTGAAGCTTTGTATATCCTGTTGCTGGCAGGATATGGGCCGTTATGTATGTATAAACAGGTGATGAATTCATGTGATGACAAGACCTCTGATCTCCTAAGTTGTGGACACGTATCAAGACTTGTAAATGTTTATATAACTTGTTTTCTTGCTGGAGGAGGATCTGAATGTAATAGTTTCTTGGTTTATCCATTTTCCGAAATTGGTTTTAATTAACTCGTATTTTTGTTAAGAGGTGGTTTATGGTGTTTTCTGCACGTTTTCGCATGGCACCTCACTGTCTGTGTGATAGCGGGATGTGTCGCCACAAGTTTGGTATCAGAGCCCTAGGTTCACTGAGTCTACAGGGATTTAGGACTAGGTTGTGTCTGTTCTTGTGAGTTTTCCAGATTTTCTCACAATCATCTTCTACCCTTAGCGGAAGAAAAGCCAAGATGTCTGGAAACCATGAAGAATATGTTGCCGAGAGTAGCAATGCTGCATCAGTTGATGGAGCTATAGGGCAGGCACATGGAGATCGGGTGCCTGAGGTCCCCCAACTTGACCCAGCCATTCTCAAAAACCCTACCTATCAACAGCTTATGGGGCAGATGATGGCTACGATGAATCTCATGGTGGAGAGATTGCCAGTTCCTCTGCCAAGAGCACAGGCTCCCCATGGTGAAACATCGGGTATTGGGAAGACCTTTGAGCGGCTTCGCCGAGTCAGAGCTTCGGACTATGCTGGGACGGCTGATCCAGCGGATGCAGATATGTGGCTGACAAGTCTTGAGAAGGCCTTTCGGATCCTCGACATCCCCGAAGCAGACAAAGTCAAGCATGCTGTCTACCTTCTGAAGGGTAGTGTTGGTCACTGGTGGACCATCGAGGAAGAGAAGTGACCTGGTGAGGTGATCGGTTGGGAGGTTTTTCGGTGTGAGTTCGTCAGCAAATACTTTCCGAAGACGTATCTGGATGAGAAGATCAGCCAGTTTGAGCGCATGCGCCAAGGAGTGATGAACATCACCGAGTATGAATCCAAGTTCATGGACCTATTGAGGTTTTGTCCTCACATGGCAGTGACAGATGATGAGCGAATTAGATGTTTTGAGAAATGTCTGAGTACTGAGCTAACAACACTTGCTTCTGCGTTGGAGAACCGAGAGCGGTTTGCCACGTTTGTGGAATCCGTCCTAAGGATCAAACGGTTAGTTAGGGAGAAAAGAGAATCCATGTCTAAGAAGAGGCATGCTCAGTTCCAGGGTCAGAGGTTTGGTGGCTTCAAGAAGCCAAGGTTTTCAGCACCTTCCATGATGAGAGGTTCCAGTGCACCATCACAGTGGTCTCCGAGTAAGGGAAGAGGATATGTTTCTTCACCGTCAAAGGCACATAGTACAGCTTATGTAGTAGTGATAGGGCCGTCTAGGCCACAACAGCGAGACCAGTCATGCCATCTTCGTGGTCAGATCGGGCATTGGAGGTCAAATTGCCCAAGTAGAGATATTGAAGTGACGCAGCAGCTGAGGCAGAATCAACAAGGGTCAGATAGACAACAGCCCAGTAGTAGCAGAGGGTGAGGACGCGATCAAGTGTCACAAGCGGGATCGTCTGCTCAAGGAAGCAGAGGACGTGGATAGCAAGCAACGGCTTGATTCTGTGCTATGAGTCAGCCGGAGGCGATAGTCAACCCATGAGTGGTGGCAGGTCAGATGGAGTTATTTCATTTTGATATGTCTTCTTCTTGCTTTATATCTATTTTGGTTGACCCGGGTGCTACACACTCTTTTATCACCTATAGTATGCTTGAAAACTGTCGTTTATCTATTAGTTGTAAGAAAGATAGCTTGTTGTTAGAAACCCCTCTTGATGGTTCCTCGATGCTTTGAGAGGAGTGTCCATCTTGTGTCTTATCTTTTTCAGGACACATTATACAAGTGGATCTCATACCACTTGATATGCATGGTTTCGATGTGATCCTTGGGATGGATACCTTAGAGAAGTATAAGGTTGTTTTGGACTGTGGTTCCAAGCAGGCAGTGTTTGATGTTTGTGGAGAGAAGTGGGTCTTCCAAGGAGATAGGAAGATTCTTCCAAGGAGAAGTGTTTGGTTGTTTTGTAGTAGAGTCTTAGAGTCATCCTTGTGCTCTCAGGTCCTTGGAGGTGTTTTGATGTTGTTTTATGATGTATAGCTGTTGAAGCTTTGTATATCCTGTTGCTGGCCGGATATGGGCCGTTATGTATGTATAAATAGGTGATGAACTCATGTGATGACAAGACCGCTGATCTCCTAAGTTGTGGATACATATCAAGACTTGTAAATGTTTATATAACCTATTTTCTTGCAGGTGGAGGATCTGAATGTAATAGTTTCTTGGTTTATCCGTTTTCCAAAATTGGTTTTAATTAACTCGTTTTTTTGTTAAGAGGTGGTTTATGGTGTTTTCTGCACATTTTTGCATGGCACCTCGTTGTCTGTGTGATAGCGGGATGTGTTGCCACATCGCCCAAGACTCATCCCTAGAAGAGGGATATCGGGCAGAACACATCATAAGGGTATCATGCAAGGGTTCAAAGACCATGATGGGTTGGTCATCGTCAACCTCAAAATTGCCACTAAGAAGCCCTAAAAGTTCAAGAGAGTTGGCTCACCTCTCAAGACAATTAAGTGTGAGAGGGGTATTGCACAACTTCCATCATCTATCGGGCAACAAGGAGGTCCATCGTATCATAACAGCCAACCAACCAAAGCTCAACTCACCATTAGATTTGGAGACCCTAAGCTCACCTCTCAACAACTAAGTGAGAGAGGGGTTTTGCCCAAGGAACTCCACATCCATTGTTCGGCCAACCCAAGATAACCATCTCCATGAAGTCTAAGGTACATCTAAAGCAACCTTATAACCATTAAAGCAAGAAACATAGCTAGAAGATAACATGATCGATCAAGATAGCACATATAGCATGCAACATGAAAAAGAAGTAGTATAGCTAGGGTTAGGAGTTATGTAACCCGCCTCAAGATATAAATATCCAAGCTTATAGCACCAAGATCCAAGCTCCAAGGCACCACCTTCGCCCAACACAAAGAAGAACAACTTGTAACCACCATGGCCGAAGAGAAGGAAAAAGAAGAAGAAGATGCCAAGGAAAGGGAGAGATACCTACCACAAGAGAAGGAAAGGGACAAGCTAGCAAGGTGTGTCGTCCAACACACCAGTAGTATCAGCCACCACTTGCTCCACTTCTTCTCCTGGCTCGGCCACCAAAGGAAGGGAAGCAACTAAAGGAACCAAAGAGCCTAGCAAGCAAAGGAGGGGTTCATTTATATACTATGGGGTGAAGGGGAAAGCAAGGCAAGGTGGAACCTTCCCCTAGTACTCTTGTATAAGGAGTGTTCCACATGCTAGCACCCCAAAAACTCACGCCCATGAGTTGCCACCCACTAAGCAAAGCAACAGCCACTTGTCCAAAGATGATGACACAAACTAGGTTAAGGTGGAGGGTGTGTGTTGCCCAAGATGGCAACCCTACACACCATGGTCGATACATCCCCCTGCCCGACACAACAACACTCCTTGGCTGATACACCAAGGTCCAGCCCGATACCAAGCTTCAACAAGGCTCAACAAGGCAAAACAAAGCCCAACTTGTCCCAAAGCTACTCAAACAAAGAGCCCAACTCATCCTCTCAACCCTAGAGGATGCAAGGAGAGAGAAAGACATCTCTCAAGGTGACAAACTTGCACACCAACCCTAAAACTTGGGTAATTTGCAAGTTGCACCTCAACCTTTCTACAAAGCACAAACAAACCCTAATCACAACTTTAGGTGATTAGCAAGCATCTAAACACAAGGTTTAGGCAAAAAAAATAGGGTAAGCCCAAAATGAAAGTCAGGGTCCTTACAAGCCATAAACCTCTACGAAGGGATTTTGCCTCCAAAATCCAAAGAGAAAAGTGAGGGATACTTCTTCCTCATCTCTTCCTTGAGCTCTCATGTGGCTTCCTCAATGCCACAATGATGCCAAAGAACCTTCACAAGCACCAGGTCCTTCCTTTTTAGCTTCTTTACTCTTCTGTCAAGGATCATCACTGGACCTTCTTTGTAGGTCACATCTTTATCAAGCTCAACCTCAACCGGCTATATCATTGTCTCTGTGCCTAGATGACTTTTCTTCAGCATACTGACATGGAACACTGGATGTAACATGTGCAACTCTGGCGGTAGTTCTAACTTGTAAGCTACCTTGCCAACACGTGCTATTACCAGATATGGCCCCATATACCTGGGTGCCAACTTACCTTTCTAGCCAAACCTCAACACGCCTTTCTAGGGTGAGACCTTGAGATACACCTTGTTTCCCACCTAGAATACTAGAAGTCATCGGTGATTATCTACAGATGACTTCTGTCTGTCCTGTGTCACTTTCAATTGTTGTTGTATCACTTTGATCTTTTTCATTGTCTACTGCACTAACTCAGGACCCAAAAGCTAATACTCACCAGACTCATACCAACATAGAGGAGATATGCACTTCCTTCCATATAAAGCCTCATAAGGTGCCATGTCGATACTCTGTTGGTAACTGTTGTTGTAGGAGAACTCTATCAAACTGAGGTGCACGTCCCAACTGCCTAGGAACTGCAAAACACAAGCTCAGAGAAGATCTTACAAAGTTTGAATAGTCCTTTCAGACTGTCCATCTGTTTGTGGGTGGAAAGCGGTATTGAACCTCAACTGTGTTCCCAACGCTTTGTGCAACTGTTCCCAAAAACAACTCGTGAACTGGGGACCTCGGTCGGAGACTATCTTTGTGGGCACACTGTTCAAACGCACTATCTCATCCACATACACCTGAGCAAGCTTCTCTGTTGTATACGTTGTCTTCACTGGTATGAAATGGGAAGATTTCATCAACCTGTCCACTATCACCCAAATGGAATCATGATTCCTAGCTGTCCTCAGAAGACCAACTATGAAATCTATGGTTATATGATCCCATTTCCACAGGGGTATCGACATGGGTTGCAACGTACCTACCGGTTTCTGATGCTCAGCCTTAACATGCTGGCATACCTCACACTTAGCTACAAACTCAGCTACGTCTATCTTCAAGCCAGGCCACCAATACAGGTCCTTTAGATTATGATACATCTTGGTGACACCTGGATGCATAGAATACATCAATGTGTGTGCTTCCTCGAGCACTAGCTTCCTCAAATTGTCAACATCTGGGACCACCATCCTATTATGATAACAAACTAGTCCATCCTCAGACTCATGGAAACCATCATGCTTCTTACTGTCGAACTCTATCCTGGTCAACTGAACTGCAGCATCTACCTATTGTGCTTCTTTGATATGTTGTCTCAACGTAGGCTTTACTTGCATTTGTGCCAACAATCCTGCCAACAAGGAAACTTCCAACTGTACATTCATCTTCCGCAAAGAGACAAACATATCCCGCATATGGCATTTCAAAGAATTCAAGTGTGCCTTCTTTGTAGGAAGAGAAGAAGACTTCCTACTAAGCGCATCAGCTACTACGTTCACCTTACTAGGATGATACTTGATGGTGCAATCATAATCACTTATCAGCTCCATCCAACGATGCTTTTGCATGTTCAGCTCACTCTGCGAGAAGATATACTTCAGATTCTTATGATCTATAAAGATCTGACACACTTCCCCATAAAGATAGTGTATCCATATCTTTAATGCATGGACCACCACTGCCAGCTCCAAATCATGTGTCAGATAACTCTCCTCATGTTTCTTAAGCTGTCGCGAAGCAAAGGAAACCACATGATCCTCCTGTAGTAGCACACAACCTAAGCCTTTCTTGGAAGCATCGCAGAAAACAACATAGCCCTTCCCAAGCTCTGGCAACACTAACACTGGAGCACTAGTCAGCTTCTCCTTCAAGCTCTGAAAGGCTCATTGACAACGATCATCCCAAACAAAAGGTACATCCTTCCTAGTCAACTTCGTCAATGGCAACGCAATCACACTGAAGTTTCTTATAAACCTCTGGTAGTATCCTGCTAAACCTAGAAAACTATGAACTTCAGTCGGCGTCTTCAGTTGCTCCCATTCCGCAACTAACTCCACCTTCTTGGGGTTCACTCTGACTCCTTCTGCAAATATCACATGACCCAAGAAAGTCACTTCTTTCAACCAGAATTCGCACTTACTAAACTTGGCATACAACTGGTATTGGCGAAGGAAAGTCACCGCTTGTCGAAGATGTTGTTCATGATGTTGACTGTCTCGACTATAGATCAAGATGTAATCTTTGAAGACCACAACAAACTGATCTAGAAATAGATGGAACACCCTATTCATTAGGTCCATGAAAGCAGCAGGTGCATTGGTTAGCCCAAACGGCATAACCACAAACTCAAAGTGACCATACCTCATCCTGAAAGCTGACTTTGGTATGTCCTCATCCTTGATCCTCAATTGATGATATCCAGACTGTAGATCGATCTTTGAGAACACTGTAGCACCACACAACTAATCAAATAGATCATCTATCCTCGGCAAAGGGTACTTGTTCTTGATCGTAACTTTATTCAACTTTTGGTAATCTATGCACAGACACAGCGACCCATCCTTCTTCTTTACGAACAGGACTGGAGCACCCCATGGTGATGTGCTCGGTCTGATAAAACCTTTATCCAGCAACTCTTATAAATGCTTCTTTAGCTCTACCATCTCAGTTGGAGCCATCCTGTATGGTGTCTAAGCAACTAGTTATGTCCCTGGTACTAGATTGATCTCAAAGTCAATCTCTCGAGGTGGGGGAACACCGGGAAACTCATCGGGAAACACATCCTCGAACTCTCTGACAACTGTCACATCCTGAAGACTCGGACCTTTTGCCTTAGCATCCACAACATGAGCTAAGAACGCTCTACAACATTGCCACAACAACTTTTATACCACCATTGCTGACACCAGACACGTCGGAAGAATCTTCCTATCTCCTTGGAAGATCCACGTCTCACCACCGTCAACAAACATCGCTTGCTTGGAACCAAAGTCCAGCACAACCTTATCCATCCCAAGGATCACATTGAACCCATGCATATCAAGTGGTATGAGATCCAATTGTATGTTGTGTCCCAAAAAGGATAGAACACAAGATGGACACACTTCTCGAAGCAACGCGAGTCCAACAAGAGGGGTTTCTAACAACAAGTTATCTTTCTTACAACTAACAAGTAAAAGACAGCTATCAAGCATACCACATGCAATAAAAGAGTGTGTAGCACCCGGGTCAACCAAAACAGATATAAAGTAAGAAGAAGACAAATTAGAATGAAATAACTCCAACTAACATGCCACCACTCATGGGTTGATTATCGCCTCCGGCTGACTCATAGCATAGAATCGAGACATTGCTTGATGTCGTCCACGTCCTCTACTTCCTTGAGCAGATGATCCAGCTTGCAATGCTTGACCGCATCCTCACCCTCTGGTGCCACGGGACTACTGTCTATCTGATCCTTGTTGATTCTACCTCAGTTGTTGTGTCACTTCGACATCTCTCTTTGGGAAATTTGACTTCAAATGCCCAGTCTATCCACAGTGGTAGCATGACATGTCTTCAAACTGTGGCCTAAATGGCCCGGTCACTGCCACTAAAGCTGTATTGTGGGCTTTAGATGGCAAAAATCCATGCCCTCTTCCTTTACTCGGAGACCACTGTGCTGGTGCACTGGAACTCTACATCGCAGATGGTGCAGAAAACCTCAGCTTCTTAAAGCCATCAAACCTCTGCCTCTGGAACTGAGCAAGGTTTTTCTTTGACATGGTCTCTCTCTTCTCCTTGACTGACCATTCAATCCTTCAAACAGACTCCACAAATGTGACAAACCACTCCCGGTTTTCTAAAGCAGCAGCAGGTGTCGTCAGCTCAGCAATCAAACCTTTCTCAAACCGCCTAATTCTCTCATCATCTATTGCCTCCATGTAAGGACAAAACCTCAGCAGGTCCATAAACTTGGCTTCATACTCGGTGATGCTCATCAATCTTTGGCGCAGACGCTCAAACTAGTTGATCTTCTCTTCCAAATAGGTCTTTGGGAAGTATCAGCTCACGAACTCCTGTCAGAAGACTTCCCAACTGATCACCTCACCAGGCCACTTCTCCTCCTCGATGGCCCACCAGTGGCCAGCACTACCTTTCAGAAGGTAGACCGCGTGCTTGACTTTGTCTACTTCGGGGATGTCGAGGATCCAGAAGGCCTTCTCAAGACCTGTCAGCCACAGATTTGCATCCGTTGGATCAGCCGTTCCAGCATAATCTGAAGCTCCGACTCAGCAAAGCCACTCGAAGGTCTTCCCAACACTCGAAGATTCACCATGGGGAGCATGTGCTCTTGGTGGAGGCACTGGCAATCTTTCCACCATGAGATTCATTGTATCAATTAACTGTCCCATAAGATGCTGATAGGCAGGGTTTTCGAGAATGTATGGGTCAAGTTAGGGGACCTCAGGCACCCGATCTTCATGTGCCTGCACTCTTTCTCCATCAACAGATGCAACATCACTGCTCTCCGCAGCATGTTCTTCATGATTTCTAGACATCTTTAAGTTTTATCTTCTGCTGGGGGCAGAAGGTTGTTGTAAGAAAATCTAGAAAACTCACAAGAACAGACACAAGTCGTCCTAGATCCTTGTAGACTCAGCAAACCTAGAGCTCTGATACCAACCTTAATTGTGACATCCCGTCATCACCAAGACAACGAGACGCCACACGAAAATGTGCATAACCATCATAAACACCATTTTACCAAAAACACAGGTTAATTAAAACCGATTGCGGAAAGCAGGTAAGAAAGGAACTATTACAACCAGATCCACATCCTGCAAAGAAACATGTTATATAAATACACATAAACTTGATACATGTCCATAGCTCATAGGATCTAGTTGTCCCATAAGCGCAAGAGTTCACCACCTGTTTAAATACAAAACAGGCCACATCAGGCCAATAGCAGGATAAACAAGCGACATCAACTATACATCGTGAAACCCCATCAAAACACCTCCAAGGACCTGAGCGTACAGGGATGACTCTAGGACTCTACTACAAAAC
Source organism: Alisma plantago-aquatica (assembly GCA_963693085.1). NCBI lineage: Eukaryota > Viridiplantae > Streptophyta > Magnoliopsida > Alismatales > Alismataceae > Alisma > Alisma plantago-aquatica. The sequence continues at coordinate 1,139,824,016 of OY856411.1, forward strand.
AACCAAAATAGCAGCATATCCATCCCTTACCTCCTACTGTTCTTCTTATTGCTCGGCCGCAACCTCACGACCACCACCGCATCTAGCACGATCACCTAAAAAGGTTGTAAACCAGCGGGGTGAGACACATAGTCCCAGCGAGAAACATAACTCCCTGTCGAACTATAAAACTTTAGGAAAGCTAGAGCAGATAAAGTAGATAACTGATATAAGCAGCTCACATATGCAGCATACTGAACAGAACTAACTTTATTAACAACTTACCAAGATATCCAAGGGGCATATAACCAGATATTCTTTATGGAACATGATTGATAAGATAAGATTTATAAGAACTTATCACAAGATATGAGGAACGTATAAATAACTGCAAGATATAACTAGAGCAACTATATAAGCAAGGCTTCAACCAGTGTTCTGTGTTTTGCCCTAAGCAGTATATACTATTCGGCTGGATTACGATTTATTATGCCCTGAGGAAGTGAGTCGTACTGCTCAAATCCAACCTTCAGCTGCGAAGCCCAAAACCGGTGCCATACAAGGTCAATGGAAGAGTCGGACTCCACGACCTCACCTCTTCGTGGTTAGTGCATGATAACCAAAGCAGGACTGCAGTCTCTTGCTTAAGTGGCCTCAGCCACAGGGTCAGCTCACGCAGTCTACCCTTTTTCTCTAGCCCGCCTTGGTACAGGTCACGAAGCTAGTATACCTTGAGCCACGAGCCCATTCACCGTGTATCCTGAGCCATGAACGCATTCATGCTCTATCATATCGAGCCATGGGCATATTCACCATGCTCTTATACACATCTTGAGTCTACAACCGTAGTTGTACTCTAATCCTCCTATTTTTGGCTAGGAGAAACTCCGCATATTCAACAATTTGCGCTCCAGGTTAACCCGCAGGAGAACTCATTTCACCATCACCAGCTACTGACGATGATGGATCTATGGCCAGGGAAAAACTACATGAAATGTTCTACTGTAATTAATTAGTATATTTTAGGTGGATATTGTTGAGGTAACCAGGTTATAAAACATAAACAACACTGTGTCACATTGTTATTGTCATCATCACATTGCCATGGGATCTCAATCCCTCACCATATAATGCCACTGCCCCTCAAGGCTTCATTATCATGCATCATCATGGGGTATCAATCCCTCATGTCATCATCAGAGGTTAACACCTCAAATTGGCACTCAGCCTTTATTAGGTCACCAGACCTTTCTCATATTACTGGTGGTACATGTTATCTCATCAACAAGGAACATCATAATTCAGTGTTATACAAAACACATACACCTCATAGCTCTTATCTGGCTATGAATTCCATTGGTAACACCTGCATGGTTAGTAAGTATATCAAGAAAGATAATTGAATCACCAAACACAGATATTTAGAGAACATATTATGATTATCATGCCATTAAGATTTAGGGTGCATATGATTGGAACAACATTCATGTTTATGAACACATGAAGCATAAAGTTGTGGATGGTATGTCAAACAACTTGTATTAATATTACAAAATCATGAGCATCCACCATGCCCCATATCTCATAACATCATGAACACAACCATCCCTAAGGATACATCCTTAAAGGTTACACAGCCATGATCTCATCATCTCACTTAATATCAACCTTAGGTAATGAACATGTCATTGGTTACAACCTATCTTTCATATCTCATCAACTAGGGTTCCCGAGCTAGGCGCATCCCTCACCAAAGGTGTCGCCTACCCTCACTAAAGGTGTGGCGGGTAGCACTATCCCTCACCCAAGGGATATCGGGTAGGGTCATATCCCTCACCCAAAATGCTAACGATCACCACAAAACCTAGGGCGCCAAGCCACACATATCGACCACGAGCATAACGTGCACCCATGCACAAGGGGGGGTATCGGGAAGACTAGAACCAAAGCTGTGTAGTGCATCCATGAACAAAGAGGATATCGAGCATCCAAGTACAAGAGTGCATCGGGCAGCACCTCCACCCTATTGGCCAAGACACCCTATCGCCTAAGCTAGGGTTAGGGTTTCCATATCGGGCAACCAACAAGACCGTGTCGCCCACAGCCATAACGCCCAAGGTCAAAACCCTACCGCCCGACAAGTAACCCCTTGGCTAGCACGACATGGTGCCCAAGGAAACTCTCATACCGCCCAAGGCACACTACTGCCATCCATCAAATGACACCATGGCGCCCAATGTAGCCTATCATTCAAACTAAGGATGTCTACCAAGCATATCGACCAAAGGCATAGCGCCCAACAACATCCTCTAAGGCAAAGGTCCATATCAGTCAACGACATATCGTCCAACAACATCGTCTAGGGTAGAGGTTCATATCGGTCAGAAGGGTCAATAAAACACCACTTAGCATATCGCCCAAGACTCATCCCTAGAAGAGAGATATCGGGAAGAACACATCATAAGGGTGTCGTGCAAGGGTTCAAAGACCATGACGGGTTGGTTATCTTCAACCTCAAGACTACCACCAAGAAGCCCTAAACGTTCAAGAGAGTTGGCTCACCTCTCAAGACAATTAAGTGAGAGAGGGGTATTGCACAACTTCCATCATCTATCGGGCAACAAGGAGGTCCATCATATCATAACGGCCAACCAACCAAAGCTCAACTCACCATTGGATTTGGAGACCCTAAGCTCACCTCTCAACAACTAAGTGAGAGACGGGTTTTGCCCAAGGAACTCCACATCCATGGTTCGGCCAACCCAAGGCAACCCAAGATAACCATCTCCACGAAGTCTAGGGTACATATAAAGCAACCTTCTAACCATTAAAGCAAGAAACATAGCTAGAAGATAACATGATCGATCAAGATAGCACATATATCATACAATATGAAAAAGAAGTAGTATAGCTAGGGTTAGGAGTTATGTAACCCGCCTCAAGTTCTAAAGCTCCAAGCTTCTAGCACCATGATCCAAGCTCCAAGGCACCACCTTCGGCCAATACAAAGAAGAACAACTTGTAACCACCATGGACGAAGAGAAGGAAGAAGAATAAGAAGATGCCAAGGAAAGGGAGAGATACCTACCACAAGAGAAGGAAAGGGACAAGCTAGCAAGGTGTATCTCCCAACACACCATTAGTATCGGCCACCACTTGCTCCACTTCTTCTCCTAGCTCAGCCACCAAAGGAAGGGAAGCAACTAAAGTAACCAAAGAGCCTAGCAAGCAAAGGAGGGGTTCGTTTATATACTATGGGGTGAAGGGGAAAGCAAGGCAAGGTGGCACCCGCCCCTAGCACACTTGTCCAAGAAGTGTGCCGCATGCTAGCACCCCAAAAACTCATGCCCATGAGTTCCCACCCACTAAGCAAAGCAACATCCACTTGTCCAAAGATGGTGACACAAACGAGGCTAAGGTGTAGGGTGTGTGTCGCCCAAGATGGCAACCCTACACACTATGGCTGATACAGCCCCATGCCTGACACAACAATACTCCTTGGCTGATACACCAAGGTCCATCCCGATACCAAGCTTCAACAAGGCTCAACAAGGCAAAACAAAGCCCAACTAGGCCCAAACCTACTCAAACAAAGAGCCCAACCCATCCTCTCTACCCTGGAGGATGCAAGGAGAGAGAAAGACATCTCTCAAGGTGACAAACTTGCACACCAACCCTAAAACTTGGGTAATTTGCAAGTTGCACCTCAACCTCTCTACAAAGCACAAACAAACCCTAATCGCAACTTCAGGTGATTAGCAAGCATCTAAACACAAGGTTTAGGCAAAGCAAACAGGGTAAGCCCAAAATGAAGGTTAGGGTCCTTACAAGTAGTATCTACTTACTCATATTTAATATAGATAGAAAGGTACACAAAGGGAAAAAGGGAATCATGTGGCTAGAGACATAAAAGAAGAATATGGTGATATTCAACTCTATTCTACAGTATAAGAGCAATCTGGTAGTCTCCATGAGGAAGATGATGGCTCCTTCTCTCCTTTCTTGATATGTGCACCCAAAGGAGGCTCTAAGGTGATTGAATAAGATCCCCTTTGATGGTTGGTCTACCCTCTATTTTTATAGATAAGGAAAGTGACCACAAAGCCCTAATTTAGTGTCCTAGCGGCTACTGCAAAGACTAGGTCAAACGCGCTAGTTTATCGATTGGGAATCTAGTTGGTTGACTCGATTAGTTGATTCTTTGGCTAATCTATAGGTCACTCAATTGGTTCGAGGTGAATCAACCAGCTCATCTGCAGTAAAAGTATTCTTAATTCTCACGGATTACTACATCTTTTTCACATTTCAAGTCAGTTGGTTGGGTGGTCAATCGCTCGATTTTATTTGTATGGGTCCTATCCAATTCTTATTTGTGAGTCGGACACTAGAGATGCCATTTGACTGGTTGGAATTTATGGGAGGCTAAGATATGCACTTGAAGCTTCATTGATAGTTAATTCCTGGAGTATTTTGGGGAGTTTTTGATCTTTGGAGTGAATGGGTACAATTGGGCTATTTTCCTGCAGTAAATGAGAAAATATAATCAAAACTCCAATTTAGGAGACAAATGCAAAACTAAAGCAATCAAATCCAAAAATTGAGAAATAACAACACAATGCCATTAAGAAATGATCTAATGGTGCAACAAAAATGGATATGCATTCATCAACTACCCTTCATTTCTTGTGTCCAACTTGTTTCCTTTTTAGTCACCACAACAACCCCACCTTGTCCCTCTCTCTCTCTCTATCCTTAGTTTTAGTTAATGTTATCTTTGCAATCGTCATGTGAATATAAGCAAGTTGATACCATGTTTCTCTCTCTTTGATAACCCCTATTGTCTCATCAGCATCGACCCTCTTTCATTTTCATGTTCTTCCTCTTATTTAGTTCCCTTTCCTTTCCTATACTCTTTGGGCTTCCAAACCTCTATAATAGTGGTAGATCTAGAAGCTACAGATAGGGGGCTGAGCAAGGTGGAATACACATTTTTCTCTCAAAAATAATATTGTGTCATAGCTAGGAATGTAACCAGGGTTATCATTACTATACATTGAGCACCAACCGGTCTGACTATTTCTCAACTTTGTAATTATGTATGAAACACACATCTATATACTATACTTAATATTTCAATGTAGCCATAAATTTATCAATTTTGATTAGGAAAGGGCTAGAGCCCATGCAACCCTCCTAGATCCACCCCTATTTATAAAGCATGTTCTATGTATTCACTTTGCCTCAAAGTGTCTTTGCCTAGTACTCTTTTGGTATCGTTCACCCTAGAATTTAGTGGTCATTTATCATCTGACCACTGTTGCCACCTTGTGATCTCCCATCTTGTTCTTACCGTCGAGAGACTCGTGAAAGATCGAGAACATTTCTTGATATTCTGGCAAAGATTTTTGGGGTCTTCGATTGATCTAATTTAGGTATAGAGTGTCTCCCCTTTTCCTCATATTTCCATTGACTTCTAAATATGAGGATTCAACGTTGGTGTTTGATCCAAGTTTTTTATGGTTTCTCCATCTATGATCCCATTGTGATGTTGTTGAGCTTCTGAGATCACCAATTTTGTCTAGTTTTTTCAGGCGTGGACTATGCATTTCACCTTTTTGCTACCTCCGTGGTGGTGACCGATGCATCCCTATTTTAGGGCTTCATGTTGTGTATTTTTCAATCACACCTAGACATGTTAGATTGCAAGTTATTTTCCCTAATAAATGGTATTATATCAAATGAACTTATGGACACTGCATGTGTTTGAGGTACTTGGACCATACCTTGGATGGACGGGAGAGAAGGAAGATGTTGTTGGGTTCCTCCACCTATGAAGGAGTCCAAATAAGCCCTTAGAGATCCCCCAACCCACCCCTAGTGGTCTAGGATCAAGTTCAAGTGAAAGTGTCCATGAATCTCAAAGATTGAAGCTCAAAGTGCATGCACAACCTCCAACATAGTCGTGGTGACACAGAGCGACCGTGTTGTCAACATCAAAATCACAGGGGAATTCTAGGGTTGACAAAGCTACAACATGTCTAGGAAAATGGTCGTGGCAACTAGCACTATGCCAATATTATTATGCCAAGAAGACCCAAGAACAATTGTGCCAACCAAAATGACTATGATGCCCAGATTCAAAATGCCCATTATAGAGAAAATGACCAAGTCCCCAACTTACCCATTACTATGCTATGCAGTATGACTATGCTATCTGGCCCCCTCTATGACCGTTCTGCCTAGCATGATCATGCTTCCACCTTCCATCATCTTTCCATGCCATCCATCCACCTTGGGAGAAGAACAAATGTGCAACGAAGGTAGTTTTTATAGGAAACTTTTAGAAGTCGGGTCCGCTCAGCACAACCACTTTGACCAACATAGTCGTTTGAGAATTCTACCGACACGATCATGAAGGCCAGAAAGGCCATGTTGGTTTGGACCCACAACTTCAAACACCTATTTTTACTCTCCAACAGCACGACCCCCTTCAGTTCAGTCTATGCAAAATGGATGTGCTGCCACCCAAACCCTACATTTTTCTACACTGATTTTTCCAAACTACCTCCACTTAACCTAGTGCTTCCCTATCACCTATATATACCTAGGTGGTAGTTGTATCACGAGTTTACACTCCCTTAGCATTCATTTCTACCCTACTTGAGTATTCAAGGAGCTCTCACCTACTCCCACCTACATCCACTTCATTTCCACCTTTTCCTACCTCAAAATTTTAATTTTCTACAGTTTTGGCCACCTTCCATCACCTTTCCATGACATCCATCCACCTTGAAAGTAAAAGGGCGTGCTCTATCTGCTAGGAGGTGAAGGAGGAGTTTTCATTAAGTTTTATGGCTATCGACTCCTCTACTCCTTCTTGTTTCTCCTTTTATTTCTTTATGTCTAGCTAAGCCCTTTATGGTGGGTTGTTTGGGGAAAAAATGTTTCTTTGATACCATGTTGGGGGGAAGTAACTTGTAAACTCTATAGATTAATTTTATGATGATTGAATTATACTTTTTTCTTATTTCCCATACTTCTTATTGTGGTTTGTGCTTAAAATCATGGATTGCTTGTTGATTTATGCTTGAAACCACTTAGACTCTAGGAGAGAATGGATTGTATGAGGCTATCTTAGGGTTTTCTTCTGGCTCCAACTAGTGGATCCCTATCTAGAACCCTATCTTCTCCATAAATATCCCCTATTTTACTTTTAAATGGAATATCTAAGTAGCTATTGTAGAAGAACTTAATGCAATTTCCTAGGAGTTTCCTAAAAGTTAGATGGTGAGTGATATGAGGTGAAACAACCTCATGTCCACTCTCCATTCCTACCTTTGTTTCCTAATTGCCCTAAGGACACCTACTCTAGTAAACTAGACTTTCTAGATCCTATATAAATTCACCTATAACATAGTCCAATTGAGCCTCATAAGGTTCGATAGTGTGTGCTAGGGTGCAGTTCCCCATCACACACCTTATACCATCCATGGACAACTAGTAGCTTAGCGCAATTCTATATCATTTGTCTTGTCAATTGGTTTAACAATATAGAATGAATGGGTAAAATTTTCATGCCATGACCCCCAACTTGGACTTTAGTGTCATTGCCCCAAGCGTCCCACACACCCATTAGTTGTCAATAACCCTAACTACCTTCCTTTCTAGTTCATGCTTGCTTAATTAGTTACCTTAATTGTTTTGTTGGTTAATTTCCCTAATTTGGATAGCTAGGACTTGCTAGAGTATATAGTGATCCTTTGATCTTGCTTGTGCTAATTTTAGTTAGTTAGTTTTAGTCTTATTCATTTGCTTGCCTTAGTTATCAATTGCTTGTTTAATCTTAATGATAGCTCTGTCTTTGCTATTCTTAGTCTAGATTTCTCTCTTTCTTACTTACCTTTCTTATTAATTAGAATCAACTTGTCTAGGGTTAACTTAGGTTTTTATTTCTTCCCTCCTTTTCTTAATTTCTTGAACCATTAGTGTAAACAACAAAAACCAACCTTAAACCCTAAAAACCCTAGATTCTGCTTTAGGAATCTAGACAACCTAACCTAGCTCTAGTGCCCCCTTCTTCCATGTGGATCTACCCCTAACTTGTCACTCTTCTATACTATAACATGACCATGTGTGCTTGTGGATAAACTGAGTTAGTCAATGTGAGTCTTTCCAAACATTAGGGCCATACAAATTTTAAAAAGATCCCATTGTGTTCGAGCTTTGGGCGTATCTAGTCAAAACTCAATTGGTTAGGTGTACCTTAGGCAATCTGCCATCAAGCTTTTTGGCATTGTTGCCAGGGAGAAAGGCACTCGGACTATCTAGTTAGTGTAGCTTTAATCTTTTCTTACTACTCTCATCACTACTACTATTTGTTCTTTGTTTAGTTTTACATACTTGTCTTCTAACTTAGCTTTTGTTGTTTGATTATGCCTTGTGTAGGCGATAGATGTGCACACTTGGGTGTCGTTCACTTTCTATTGACTTGTTCTCAACTAATCCCGAGATAGGAAGAATACGACATTTACACCAGTACAAGCAACATCAAGAGGTCAAGACGGGAGACAGGGGTTCTCACAACAGCAGCGAGGCATGTGTCCATCTAGGTCCTCCATTTTCCAAGTTGTTGCATGACTACTACATGCCCATAAACTACAATTCACCAATCGCCATAAGGGTTGATCAAATTTCAGACCAACAACTCTCCATCCCACAGGCTCTCCTTGGATTTCTCCCTACTTTCTTCGGATATGAGAATGAGAATCCGTACAAGCACATATATGATTTTCTGGAAACTTGCTCTACTTTCAGAACCCATGCAGCCACCGACGACTCTATTTGTTTCACCTTGTTCCCCTTCTTTCTTAAGGATAAGGTGAAAGAGTGGTACTCTTCAAAGACAAAGATTGTCACATGGGAGGTAATGAAGAATGATTTCTTTAAGAAGTTTTATCTTATTTCTAATTTGACCCAGATGTAGAGACGATGACCTCCTTCAACCAAAAGGAGGATGATAAATTTTGTGAAACTGGGGAGATGTTTCAAAATCTACTATGAGATTTTTGACATCATGAAGTACCTATCGGGAAGTTTGTCCAATACTTCTACACCGATCATTCTAAAATGAGTCATATGGTTGTTGATTCATCTTGTGGTGGAGCTTTTATGGCCAAGCCTCCAAAAGAATCATGATCCCTCTTTGATCATTTGGCTGAAAACTCCTATCACCATTCTTAGTGTGGATGTACATTGTGACATAATTTACAAATTTCACCCCCTCACCACAAAGAGGACTCCAATATGTAAATGATGAAGATTTTATCAAACACGATGAGTTTAATGAAGACTCAGGCGGGGGGCTCTTCTACTCACTCCACCAACTTTGTGGAGGCTTTTTGTGAGGAGGTTCAAGCTATAGAATATTTTGGAAACCAAAACAACCAAGGTCCCATGTCCAACACCTACACTCTGCCATTGTTAAATTACCTAAAATTCTCTTGGAAGCAAGGGGAAGAAGGATAGGGACAACCTAGGCAACACTAATGACCAAGAAACAGTTCAAGGTTTGAAGAGAAAATTCTTGGGAGATTGAGGAATCTAGATGATGTGAAGAAGGATGCGTCCTCCCATGGACAAACAATTAGCCTCCTTGAGAAAAGGTTGGATCAAATTTCCCTTTCACTTGCCCTCCGTGAGGAGGGAAGACTTCCTTCCCAAACCATGGACAACCCAAACAATGATAGTGGTTCCATGGGTGTTCCTTAAGGCACCTATGTTCCACCACAAGGCAAGTGACCACCATGCAATAATATCAAAGACCTCCTAACCAATACGATCCTCCTCCACCACAACCCCCATTCAACATCCTATACACCCAACAACCATAATCTCAATACCAACAACCTCTACCTCAATATCGACCACCTCCACAACAACCACCTCCACAACAAGCACCCTACATCCTCCAAAACCCAAACCCATAACATCAAAGACCACCACCACCACCACCATCACGAGCTCACCCTCCTCCCCATGAGAAATGAACATGATGTTCGTCGTATGGGGTAGTAAGGTTGTTGAGTAATCCATGAAGGGAGAGGAGCAAATAGCAAAAGTCCCCTTGCTACCGAAAAGTTCTTGTAAGGGTGTCAGGAGCACCAAAAACCATGATGTCCCGCCATTGTATGATAGTGCCAAGTGCACTAGGGTTCCTTCTATCCCACCTTTGTTGGAGAAGATAACAAATGTTGTCCCACCCTATTTGTCATTGGTAATAGCACAAGTTCCACCCTATGAGTCAAAGAATGTTCTCATGTTGTTCCAAAGCCCACCCACTATTGTGGAAGATGTTGATGCAAGTGGGTAACTTTTCTTTGATGCTTTAGAAGAACCTTTCCCCCAAGAAAAGCATGGCAATACATTGAATTTTTTGAAAGGCTTAAAGCAAGGAAAGGCAAGCATCACAACCCTTATGGCTTTTCTTAAAGATGATTGAATTGGGAAGAATAAGATAAGCATGATGCCACCCAAGAAAATTGTAGTAATGGAGAAAGTCAACTTCATTATTGAAATTCCCTTCCCCAAAAAGAGGAAATATCTTGGTCTCCCTCTCATTCCTTATTACATCAACTATCAATTTGTTGAGTATGCACTACTTGATTTGGTGTTCAGTGTGAGCATCATGCCATATAGCTTATTTATCAAGCTTTGTCTACAAAAATGAAGCATGCATATTTATTCTCTTGTTGGCTGATGGGTCCAGCAAGACAACTATGAGCATGATATACAATCAAATAGTAGAGGTGGACAAGAAAGCAAATGTCAGATACCCAACTGATTTTCTTATAATAGATGTAGAGATGAAGAATGGGGAAAACTACATCATCTTGGGGAGGCCCTTCTTATGCACAACAATGCAGAGATCAAGGTGTGCTTCAACATCTTGACGGTCACTTACATGAAGAAAAGGCTAGATATATTCATGTTCAGTGCTAAGGAAAGGCGAAACATAATTAATGAGGAGGATATCTACTTTGAGAGAGACTATAGTGAACCTAGCCAAGGGACCTCAGAGAGTAGAGATGATGAGTTTCAACATGAGAATTGGGAAGAAGATTGTTATTTGAGAGCCTTTGAGAGGATTTCTGTTGATAATGATGAGAGAACCTTCCTTGTGAATGAATGATGGATAAAGGAACACCATTCCCAACTGAAGGCATAACATTTAGTGCTAGTGGGAGGCAATAAACCTAGGTTTGGGATCTTTTGCACCCAACCTTCACTTTATAATACTTTTTTTTGTTTTTACACATTCCACGAAAAACACACATAATATACTTGATGTTTTTGTTGTTCCTAAATAATTTTACAACAAATACATAGGAGGAAAGATTATGCATAGAGGATCCAACCAAGGAGAAGATCAAGATTGAAAAGAAAATTGCAAATCAGTAGGATAAGCTATAAGAAGGAAACCAACACGACCATGCTATCTACCACAGTCGTGGTGCTGGAAAGCCAGAATGGTTATTCTACATAGATGGCCATGGTGGTTATGCCCTTCTCACTGGACACTTTGAGGTCTTTCTCCCCTCTTGGCATTTGGAAACCAAAACTACATCCATCTTCCCTATCATCTAAAACTTCTATTTTATGTTGAAGACAACATGGTTTAAAATTTTGGGATGGTGGGGCGGGTAAGCCCTGCTTTACCTCATTTTCCTCTATCTTCTGTGTTTTAAATTTTTGTTCAAGATGATCAAACAGTCGAACTAACTCTTATACTTGTCTATCTAAACTTTGTGTGCTTGCTTACATACATGCATATCATGTAGTTCAATTTCATGCAATTTTAGTGTAATTTTTCTAAAATTTTGCTTTTTCATGTCATGCATTGTATTTCATGTAGACATTGGTAATTTTTGTGTGTTGTAGCTAGGACTTTCTTGTTTAATGTTTTTTATTTCCTAAATTTTGGTTATATATGATTGAAGGCAAGTTGGCACCATGTTGGCCAATTTTGTCCAAGCACAAATATATTTCCCCAATGGTGTGTTTCAACTAAATCTCTATCTATCATAATGTGAATAAATAGAATATTGATAATGCATCTCGTTTATGATTTTTTTGGCTAAATGAGTCCTATGATGAAATTGTGCATGAGCTCCAAGCCTCTCACAAGTACTTAACTATTTTCAATAAAAGTGTGAACCTTGCAAGCATTGAGAGTTTGGTATTATTCAAACCATGTGAAAAGAGTGTAATCTACCAAATTGCTCATTTTGTGCATAGTTTGTTTGTTTGGTTAAAGTTTCAAGGACTAGCTTGCTTGGATGAAATCATACATGGATCCTTACCACCCATGACCCCTCTTTGACCTGACGTTTCTTATGTCATCTTCTTATCTATCTACCTCATGAAAGGAGGACAAAAGTGTACATATTAGCTTTGATCACCCTCCAAAAGTTTGGAGTGGCCATATATGTATCACCTCGCTTCACTCTTGTCACCATTTGCCCTCTTTACATATATGGATTAGAAAAAGAAAAGGAAATAAGGGATGTATCTATGCAATAGCCTCTCAATAAAAGAAAAAGAAAAAGATGAGTGCTCCTAAGTAATAGCACTCCACTCCTTTCCATAACTATTTCTTCTCTTTTATGCCTAGTAGGGCTAGGGTAAATCAACTCTAGCCCTTACACCCCTATAAAATCCAAGTGTGTCATGAGAGGTGGGAATAAGTGTATGATTTACGTTACACACCGTTCGAACAAAACGTTATTAATTATGTGGAAGCGAATACTTAGTAGCAGAATTACTGAAAAACACTAAAAATTAAAACTTTTTACACTGAGATCCACAAACTGTAAAACTCTTTCATAAAGAACCAAAGTAAGATGTTTACATTCTGATACATCAATACATATCTGTATCATCTCATCTCAAGAGTTATAAACATTTACTGCCATGTTAAACTGTACATGAGCAATATACAAAAATATCGAGGCATCAAGCCAAAAATCTCATATCTATATCAAACCATCTACTGACTCCTAGGACCTGAGAGTACAGAGACGACACATAGGAATCTCTATATACAGAACCTAACGGACAGTGTCTCCACCTGTGGATCAATGCTATCCTTGTTGTTGCTGCTGTTGTGGCTGTTGTTGCTGCTCACCCACTGAAGGGTTTCTTCTTCCTCGGCGTCTACCTAAAAAGTTGAATCCCACGGGGGTGAGACAATTGAAAATTGTCCAGCGAGAGATATAACTCTCCGCCAGAAGCATTGTTATTACAGATGATAGAATAACATTGAGCAGTAAAATTATATATATCCAACAGCATATAAATCTTTAATTAAGCTGAGAAGAGAAGTATTCTCTATGCAATCATTTCAATTATAACTTGATTAAACAACAAGTCATTCATCTAATAAGGAATATGAAGAACATGTATATTATTTATCCAACTAGAACATAATAAACAATGCATCATCAATCATTGTTTCTCATAGTTCAACCCTAAGTAAATATGCTACACGGTTGAATACATTTTTCAAACATATTTATGCCCTGAGGAGATGAGGTATACCTCTCATACTCCAACCGAACATTGCAAAATCGAAATCGGTACCATACATAGGTCATCAGAAGAGCCGGATTCCTATGACCTCATCTTCCTCAGTCAATGTGAGGAACAACATGCAGGACATCTCGTGTCCCTGCCATAATAGCTTTCCATGGTATTCTGGCAACTTCGTTATTAGAGTTACAGTGGCATGTTGTACTCTCTTCGCAATCGAGGGATTTCTTGTTTATCTCATCTCGATTCGGCATTAACATCATCATCGGGAGATTAGTGATACATCATCCCGACATATACATATAATGAAGGATTGAGAGATTTAATGTTTATCTCACATCAATTCCTCCATTAGGACGTAAGGATATTCATGTCCATAGCCCCCACATACTCAAAAGTATGCTCTCCAGGAGTTCCCTTAGGAAAACCTGTTTCACCATCACCCAACTACTGACGATGATGGATCTATGGTCAGGGCTCTACTTGATATCATTTCACTTGATTATTTAAGTACATTACAACATTCTTTTAACAACATGCATGTTTTCAAACATAAACCTTTATAACAAATAGCTGTAAGGGAAAGTACTATTTAACCAAGTTCATTTTATAGCTTTATAACATTGGGAATTCAATCCCTTATCATCCCATCATCATGATTTAAGAATATGGGTGTTCAAACCCTTAGATCAACAAAACTATTGATACCACTTAAACATGTATCTTATTGCCATCAAGTCATCTGACAGTGTAAACATGATAATAGCAGTGCAGGTATTTCACAAGGCTCATACAGCCTGTCAATCTCTTTTGTTACCTCTCACTAGGCAACATAACATATCATTGCTTACAAGCTCATTAAGTACTTTCAATAAACCAAGCATCATAGCTCTTACCTTGCTATGTTTAATATCACATAAAACCTGCATGATTAATACAGATGATAACAGACACATCTATTTCATATCAGCACAATGCAAAAAAATGATAACATCACTATTCAAGGGTTGCCCTACTGTGCCCTTACTAGGGTTAGGGTTTTCCCTTTTCAAACCAATTAGGGTTAAACATCCCCTTAGCTCAATTAGGATTAGTGACTCATCATTTCATTATCCAATCTTAAATCTTCATGCTATAAAACATAACCCAGAGTTAGGGTTTTACACTTTCATTCACCTAATTTGAAATTACGATTTACTATTCACATCACATCACCCTAGATTAGGGTTTATATTCAACATCCCATAATTAGGATTTACTATTCACCCCAAATAGGAGTGATCATCAAAGTACCTTGAATTAAGGTTTATCATGTCATTACTATGAATTGAGATCATACCATCACATGTATTAAGATTACTTCCAATAATACCCTCAGTTAGGGTTATGATTCATTAACCTTCATAATTAGGGTTTCATGATCTCACTATCATGGGTCATACCCTAATTAGAGATCTATTCATAATAAGAGTCCACTACATAATTAACATTTATGAAGGTAATACTTTCTCTCTCATCCTTTATAGGATGATGTTTACTTCAACCTTGATTAGGCCAAGTCAACTCAACATGAAAGAGAATTGACATATGGGTTATGTCCTTATCACCAAGATCATTAAAGCTTAATTACTTAATGGGTACTAATCACACTATCCCATTAAGATACAATTACTATAATCATCTTTGATTACATCATGTATTAAACAATTAACCAACTTGACCTTTAACCACTTTAGGTATCCATGCGGTTTTAGTTAGTTATCCACCAAATGGTCTTGGCCATATAGACCCCAAACGATCTTGACCAAACCACTGAAACCTTTTGGTAAAGTTGCACACTTGAGACTGTTTAGTAAAGTTGCACACTTGAGACCGTTTAGTAAAGTTGCACACTCAAGATCGTTTGCTCAAGTGACCTTCAAGATCATTTGCTAAAGTAGCCACTTGAGATCATTTGCTAAAGTAGCCACCTTGAAACCGTTTGCTAAAGTAGCCACCTTGATACCGTTTGTTAAAGTAGACCCCCAAAACCGTTTGCTAAAGTAACCTCTTGAAAACGCATGGACTCAAACGGTTTGGGATCGTTTGGTCCCAAACGATCTTGAGAACGTTTGGACTCAAACGGTCTTGAGACCGTTTGGTCCAAACCCCCTCAAAACCGCAAGGACCAAAAAGGGTCTCAACCACTTCAATTAAATTAGGGTTTCCAATGTTGGTTCCTTCAACTATTGAATACATGTAACCAATCATCAATTGGACCTATCACCACGCTTCAATTGAGTTTATTAGGTCAACCTTCAACTGATTTGACCCTCAATTGACCCTCAATTGATCATCAATTAGGGTTTGAGTCAATTGAATTAGGGTTTAGAATCGATGAGCCTTCAACATTAATCAATGTGAGTCTAATTACTTTGAAACTATTGAACCGTCATCCAAATTGATCATGACCTGACCCCAAACAGTCTTGAGGTCATTTGGATGACCTCCAAACGGTCTTGAGACCGTTTTCCCATGTCAACATAAAAATTAGAGTCAACCAATTAGGGTTTGGTTCATTGGATTGATCACCAAAATCAACATTTGATTATACTTCAACCTAGTATCTTTGGATCTTCAATTGGTCAACCATACCTAACCTTAGACCTTCAAATGGTCTTGGGTGATCACCAAACGGTCTTGAGACCGTTTGGGTGATTCCCAAATGGTTTTGAAACTGTTTGGGTCAATCAAACCAAGTTTCAAACTCAATCAAATATAAAATCAGCACTTAACCCGATTAGGGTTTTGGTGATTGATTGACCTTCAAATAGTGAACCAATTGGAGTTAATCAATAATAATTGATGGATCATTAACCTACATTATTTTCAACAGATCTCCAAATGGTCAACCCTTGGTCAACTCCACCAAACGGTCTTGGACCGTTTGCTTCTATGTGGTTTGGGTGAAACTATTTCATTCCAAACGGTTTGAAACCGTTTACTCCCAAACGGTTTGGGAAACCGTTTGAGCAAGGTTTGGAGACCGTTTAGTAAAGTAACTTTTTAGATATTTATCTAGGATGATGTCACTTTTGTCTTCCTCCATCCAACCAAGAACTGTTGCTGTTCTTCATGGAAGTTATAGCAATGAACCAAAAGGATATCAAAGGAAGAAAAATAACCAATGATTCTTATAGAAACGAGTGCAATAACAATGGTTAAGGGTTAGAGTTATAAAACCCGCCTCTAATACTGATCCAAAGCTCCAAGCTCCACAGATATAATGGTTGATGGAGTTCCAGTAGTTTTACAAGCTCCGTCCTTCAACTTTTGGATGTGCAAACTAGCTAGAAATGGAAACCGAGTGAAGAAAACCATAATTAACCATTAGTTTTAGGGTTTCCACCATGGATCTGAGGTAGATGATGATAAAAACTCACCTACAGGTTAGAGTCGTCCTTCCTCTGCTCCAGATCTCTCCCTTGGTTGGCCAAAGCAAGGTGATAAGTGAAAGAACTAAGGAAACGATCATTTTGGTGTTTTGGAAAAAGGATACATATATATATTTATGGGTTTTCAAGAAAAATAGAAAAATAGTTGTTTTTCTTTTAATTCCAACTAATTTCCACAAAAGCCTCCTCCATTACTTGTCCACGTATCCACCTTCTGTTTCATAAAAAACCTCTCCATTATCCAAGGATTAAATGAAAAGGAATTAAGCACCTTAATGAGTTATGTATTAATATCCATCTTTTTAGTGGATATTGCTTTATATTATTTTAATGTGAATGGCTTCCACTCAACCAAGATCTTTTTGTGCCCAAGCATGGCACAAGCTCGTCCAAACTATTGCAAACACATCCTTCAACTTTTGGTTGAAGGACTTCTCAATTAATTCATTTCTTTTTGCATTAAGTTATATTAAAGAGCCATTTGTGCTTAAATCTTGATTATTTTAATGTCAAGATTCTCTCTCCTCCAGAATAATTCAAATGAGGCGCCCCTCCCATTATCTTTGCTCTTCTTGATTCCAAGAAACATGAGAGACCCTCTAGAGGTGATATTTTGCATATTGAACCCTAGGTTTTGGGTAAATTGCACATTACACCAAAACTAGGTTTTAATGCACAAGGATTGCTCTACAAGCTTTATCTTGATGCCCAAGCTTGTGGAAACCATACCACTACATCATATTCATTCTTATGATGTCTCAACATCAGAGGAACATCTTATCATGTGCAATTTGCAAGTTAACCCCTCCACTTGGGTAATTTACACTTTAGTCTAATTTTAACAAAACAATGTTTCAACATTGTTCAAAAAGGACTGATATTGCAAAATAAGTTCCTCAAAAGCCTTAATTACATTCCAAAAGATAAGAACAAACATCTAATCAACTTAATTAAGCAAAACACCTAGGGTTAGTACATAACCCAGGTCAGGGATGTTACAATGTAGTTCTAACAAGTGAAATATCAACTCCAACCATTCGAATGTATCACATGCATGATATGGTTTACCTAGAGTTTTATGAAAATTGCATCACTTACATGTGTGATTGGTATCCCATATTTGAATATTTTGTGCTTTGTGCTTGACTCACACTTGACAACCATAAGTGAACAGAGAGTAGTAGATTGCGTGCCTAGTTTCACATGTGAACTCATTATAGACAAATAGCATCATGATAATGCTACTCTTGAATGAATTGAAAGAGAGATTAAGGTGGAGCATACTTGAGGACAAGTATGTTGTAAGTCTGGGATGGGGATGCAACCCTATTTTAGGGCTTCATCATGTGTCCTTTTGCATTTCAATCGCATATAGACATGTTATATTTCAAGTTATTTACCCTAATAAATGATCTCATATCAGATGTAATTATGGACACTCTTTGCATGTTTTTCAAGTACTTGAACCACACCTTGGATGGATGGGAGAGAATAAAGATGTTATAGGGTTCCTCCACCCATGGATGAGTCCAAATAAGGTCTTAGAGATCCCCCAACCCACCCCTAATGGGAAAGGGTCGAGTTAAAGTGAAGGTGTCCATGGATCTCAAATATTGAAGCTCAAAGCGCATGCACAACCCCCAACACGGTTGTGGTGACAAGGAATGACTGTACTGCCAACATCAAAATCACAAGGACATTCCAAAGTTTACAAAGCTAAAATAGCTCTAGAAAAATGGTAGTACCAAGAAGACCTTAACATGGTCGTGCTAGTCAGAGCGACTATGTTGCCTAGAGTCAAAATGCCTATTCCAAAGAAACGACTAAGTCCCCAACTCACCCACCACGGTCATGCTAATTATCCCTAACCATGGTCGTTCTGTCCAACATGGCCATGTTGCCACCTTCCATCACTTTTCCATGCCATCCATCGACCTTTGTAGAAGAACAACCATGCTGGGAAGGTTGTTTTATAGAAATTTTTTGGAAGTTGGGGTCTGGTCAACATGACCATTCTGACCAACACGACCGTTCTGGCATTCCGCCAACAACATTACCGTTCTGGCATTCCGCCAGCACGATCGTGTAGGCCCAGACCCACAACTCAAAACACACATTTTCACTCTCGAGTAGCATGACCCCCTCCAGTTTAGTCCACACAAACGGTCATGCTGCCACCCAAACCCTACATTTTTATGCATTGATTTTCCCAAACTACCCCCATGTAACCTAGTGCTTCCCTACCACCTATATATACCTAGGTGGTGATTGTAGCACGAGGTTACACTCCCCTAGCACTCATTTCTACCCTACTTGAGCATTTAAGGAGATCTCACATACTCCCACCTAGCTGTACTTCATTTCTACCTTCCCCTACCTCAAAATCCTAGTTTTCTAAGGTTTTGGCCAGCTTCCATCACTTTTCATATCATCGATCCACCTTGGGAGAAGGAAAGACACTCTCCAACTACTAGGAGGTGAAGAAGGAGGTGTCTTAACCAAGTTTCATGGCTATCTACTCCTATATTCCTTATTTCTCCTTTTCTTTCTTTACGTCTAGCTAAGCCCATTATGGTGGGCTATTTGGATAAAAAGGTTACTTTCATACCATGTTGGGAAAAAATAACATGTAAACTCTATAGATTCATTTTATGATGATTGTCTTCTACTTTTCTCTTATCTCCCATACCTTTTCTTGTGGTTTCTGCTTAAAATCATGGATTGCTTGTTTCTTTATGCTTGAAACCACTTAGACTCTAGGAGAGAATGGCTTATATGAAGTTATTTTAAGGATTGCTCCTAGGTTCAACTAGTGGATCCCTATCTAGCACCCTATCTTCCCACATAAATATCACCTCTTTTACTTGTAAGTGGAAGACCTAAGTAGCTAGTGTAGGAGAACTTAGTGCAATTGCCTTGGAGTTTCCTAAAGGCTAGATGGCAAGTGATATGAGGTGAAACACCATGATCTCCACTCTCAAATCCTACCCTTGGCTCCCAATTTCCCTAAGGATGCCTACTCTAGAAATCTAGACTTATTATATCCTATAGAATTTCACCTAAACCCTAATCCAATTGACCCTTGTAAGTTTGGATAGGGTGTGCAAAAGTGTAGGTCTCCTTCGCACACCTTATACCATCCATGGCAAACTAGTATCTTAGGGTAATTCTTTATAATTTTATCTTGTTGTTTGGTTTAACAATCTAGAATGAATGGATATAGTTTTCATGCTATGAATCCCCAGCTTGGGCTCTAGTGACATTCCCCCAAACGGCCCACACCTCCACTAATTGCGTAAAAAACCCCAATTGCCTTCCATGTTAGTTCATGCTTTCTTATTAGTTGCTTTAATTGCTTTGTTAGTTAGTTGCCCTGTTTTGGATAGTTATGATTTGCTAGAGTAGATAGTGCTCCTTTGAGCTTGCTTGTGTAAATTTTAGCTATTTAGTGTTAGTCTTAGTTGTTTGCTTGCCATTTGTCAATTGCTACTTTGGTCTTGGTGATAACTCTTGCTTTGCTCTTCTTAGTCTAGATTGCTCTCTTTTTTACTTGGATGTCTTTCTTGTTAATTATAATTAACTTGCCTAGGGTTAACTTGGGTTTTGACTGCTTCCTTCCTTTTCTTAATTGCTTGAACCATTAGTGAAATGACCGCCACCAAACCGACAGCCAAATTGTCACTAATTATGTGGAATAATCATAAGCAACAGATTAACAAAAATCACTCAAATTTAAAACCATTTTACAAAGAGATCCATTTCTTGGAAAACTCTTAATGACATAACCAAAACTTTATATACGTCGGGGTTCACATTGTACATACATTGTACCATCTCATCTCGAGGATAACATATAATAGTTGCTTTGTCAAAACATATACTAAAGCAACATAAAACCTCAAG
The DNA here is from genome assembly GCA_963693085.1 of Alisma plantago-aquatica. Classification (NCBI taxonomy): domain Eukaryota; kingdom Viridiplantae; phylum Streptophyta; class Magnoliopsida; order Alismatales; family Alismataceae; genus Alisma; species Alisma plantago-aquatica. The sequence goes on from OY856411.1 coordinate 1,139,844,919, forward strand.
GCATACAAGCCAAAAGCTCAGATTGTTCATAAAACCATCATACACTAAATCCGGGGACCTGAGAGTACAGAGATGACACATATGACTTCTATCTACATGACATGACATACACTACACTCAACCTGAGCTATTACCGATGTCCCTGTTGTTGTTGTCCTTCCTCTACAGAGCGGTCTCTACCTCCTCGTGCACGTCCACCTAAAAATTGTGGATCCCATGGGATGAGACAATTGTCCCAACGAGAGGTATAACTCTCTGCCAATAATATTATTATCACAGGTAAACGGTATAAAATTGAGCATAGGTTCTTTTATATGAATAAGCAAGGTTAGTCACTGTGGATAAGCAGATTAGGACATTTCTCATCTTTTAAAGCATTGTAACTGTCTATGATAGAGTAGTAAATCATCTATTCACTATATAAGGAATATGAAGAACATATGTATCATTTACCCATCATACTATACCAACATCTCAAGCTTATCATGTGATACTATTATCATGGTATGACATCCATGAATCATTCTCATTTCTATCTATTGGCCTCAACCAATCTGCTAGACAGGTATTGGATTGTAACAATCATGTGAATATACATCATTATGTTCTGTCCAGTATTGGTTTATACCAATCCTATAAAATTGTATCCAGGTATTGGGCTATGCCAATCATGTAAGATTGTATCCAAGTATTGAGTTAGTTATCCCAATCCTGTAAGATTATATCCAAGTATTGGATTATGCCAATCATGTAGGGTTGTATCTAGGTATTGGGTTCTCCCAATCCTGTAGGGTTATATCAAGATATTAGATTATGCCAATCCTATAGGGTTGTATCAGGTATTGGGTTATCCCAATCTTGTAGGGTTATATGTAGGTATTGGATTATGCCAATCATGTAGGGTTGTATTCAGGTATTGGGTTATCCCAATCCTATAGGGTTATATCTAGGTATTGGATTATGCCAATGCTGTAGGGTTGTATCCATGTATTGGGTTATCCCAATCCTGTAGGGTTATATTCAGGTATTGGATTATTCCAATCCTATAGGGTTGTATCCAGGTATTGGGTTATCTCAATCATGTAGGGTTATATCCAGGTATTAGATTATGCCAATCTTGTAGGGTTGTATCCAAGTATTGGATTATGACAATCATGTAGGGTTGTATCCATGTATTGGGTTATGCCAATCCTGTAGGGTTGTATCCAGGTATTGGGCTATCCCAATCCTGTAGGGTCATATCCAGGTATTGGATGATACCAATCCTATAAAATCATGGCCATATTGCTAAGGATTCCATAATAGTGGAATACCTTTATGTTTCCCTTTCACTTTCCTTATGGGACGTCAATCCCTTAAACTCATCACTGAAATCCACATCACCTTTACTAGGCATTATATTCATTCACATCCTTTATGTGATACAAGTATTCCTCATATCACATTTAAGCATATTCAAAACATTATAGCCCTTATTTGGTTATAATCATAAAGCATGTACGACCAAGATTTCGTTATTACTATAACCTTTCATTATTATTATGTTGTTACTGGGTTTCCATTTCCCTAGTTCATTTTGGACATTGCCATCTCTTACATCAACCTCTAGATCATGAGACTTTATAAACATCTTGTCACCTCTCACTAGGCAACATCCATCTCTAGGTCATAAGACCCATATAAGCATCATACTTGTTGTACAAGTATTTCATATGACTTACAAGACTCATATAATCTGTATTATATGAAACATCATAGCTCATAATTATCTATGCTTATTATCTCATGATATCAACATGGTTTCAATATCACATACCTATCATCACCATTCAATACGAGAGGAATATAACCTTCCCATAATTAGGGTTAGGGTTTCCCTATATTAATCAATTAGGATTTCCAGTATGTTCATCAAGAATTAAAACCCTAATTCATACTCCACACATATTAGGAGTATCAATGTATTCTCATTACATGAGTATTATACAACTATAAGTTTCTCTTTCATCCTTACTAGGATGTTGATTACATCATACTCCATTAGGTTGGCTCAATCCTTCTCTCACGAAACATTGGTCTATACTTATCAAAATGCATTAAACTCTTTATGTCTTAATGTATCATTGGACATAACTCACCACATGTGTCACTCAATCAAGTGTATTTGATTGAGATGTTTCCTCCATATCGGGTATAGAGGTGTATCCTCATCACTGTATCATTTTTAGGGTGTATCCCTTATTACCATAACGTGTACCCAAATTGGGTGGGCTATCACTTAGATTTTATCATCTCAAGTTAGAGTTACTTATCCTCATATCGTGTATGAGATAAATGCTTGACCTCATATCAGGTATAAGAGGTATACTTGATACCATATTGGTTACAAGGTGTGTACTTCATCCCCATATCGTACATAGGATATGTGCTTCATCATGGTATCGTTTTAGTAGGACATTCACCTCGCCATATCGGGTTACCATGTTGGATTGCTATATCAGATTAGCATATTGGGTTAACCCCTCATGCTTTTCTCTTTTCATTCCTTCAAGTGTTTAGTCATGTCATGTATCTAAGTGAAAGGTTGGATATCTGATTGAACCTTTCACAATCAACCCATTACAAAATGATAGGGGTATGAAATTCCAAAGTGTGTCGGGTTTCATCCCATCATCTAGGGTTTCAACACCATATCGGTTAAAGTGTACAATTGTCAACATATCGTGCATGAGGTAGGGACTTGACCTCATATCATGCATAAGGTGTATGTAGGTGTCACTCATACCATTCATGAGGTATCACTCATCTCTATATCGAGTTACCCATCATCTTGGGTTTATAATATCAGGTTTCATACCGCCCTCTAGGGTTTCAACCCATATCGGGTTAGGGTATAATCCTAACACCATATCGTGTAGGAGAGGAATACTTGTCCACATATCATGCTCATGGTGTGTATATGGTTTAATCATATCTCCCATGAGGTATACACTCCTCACCATATCGTGTTTATGGTGTGTTCTTATCAACATGTCGAGTTACTTATCCTCTAGGGTTTACTATATCAGTTTGGAACATATATTTGACTCCATGTCGTGCATATGGTGTATACTTGGTCTTATATCGTGCTCATAGTGTATGCTTAACAACATATCATGTACAAGGTGTGTATTTCATTATTATAACGTACAAGAGGTACTTACTCATCACCATATCATGCTAGTGGTGTGTTCACCTCATCATAACGGGTTAGAGGTACTTCAACCCATATCGGGTTGGACCTTGATGATGTCATCATCATCAACCTCTAGACTCTTCTTCTTACTGTTCCAGATCATGGACAACAGTGTTAAGATACTTTTGGAACTCAAAGGAACATCAATTATTCAAAGGAGTTTGAAATTGAAAGTAGATCAACAAGTTCAACAATATTGAAGGTGAATAATAACATAGTTGGGTTCAAGTTATATAACCCGCCTCAAGAACAAATTCAAATCTCCAAGCTCCAAAGCTTCACGTTCCTAAGGTTGAAGATGAGCTTATCCAAGGCCCAAGACTCGTTGACAACTCCTCCATATACAAATAATCACCATAGTTAAGAACTTGGTGAAGAAGGAAGGAGAGGAATAACTATAACCCAAAAATCATGCTTCAACCAAGGTTGAAGATGACCATGGCCTTACCTTAAGCTTGGTGCTCGAGCTCCCCTTGATCTTTAAGCTACTATGCATGATATCTAAGAGGGTATGCATGGTATCTCAAAGAAAGAGAGTTGTGGGGTTCGTAAACTTCCATTAGTAGGTGAAAGGAGAGGCATATATACTTGGGGTTCATGAGAAAGAGTGTATAAGAGGTGTCTTCACCATATGCTACTAGGTGATACATGGACATGCATGGTTGACACATGTTCATACATGCACTCACATTTATCTTAACATGCAAAAGTCTTGAGGATAATCTAGAGATGATATTTTGGCCATCCCTGATCTTGTTGGATAAGATATCTCATCTTTATCTCACAAATAATGCAAACCGATACAACTTTTTACAAGGAGCATCTAACTCGTCATGGATCACCTCCTTGAGGTACTTAGTCCTTCATGGCCTTTGCCAAGAGTTCACGAACCGATATGGGAACCCCCTCTATGGCTCCTTGGCCGATAGGCACTCCCATATCAAGTCTTCAACTCGATACAACTCATATAAGGGCTTCACATTCAATCCTTTCTTGGTCTTTTCATCACCAAGAGTACCATCACTCAAAGATGATTCAAACATGGTGTCTCCTTATTTCTCCCTCCTCTAAATGATACATAGAAGGAGTAGGGACACTCTAGAGGTGGTAATTTTCATATCAACATGATATATTGGGTAAATTGTAATTTGTATCAAAATTGGTACACAAGGCACTAGCATTATTCAAACAGGCTCAAACTTGGAATTTAGGCTTTCCACAAGACACCATGCAGTTCACTTTCTAGACGTGGGGTGGAACCGCATACAACCAGACGCAATTAGTTGCAAATCAGATGCAATAGCAATTCACGTTTTCCAACTCACCCCAACCAAATTAGCCCTTAGCATCATTCTCTCTCTTATGATACTAAAACACTTAAGGCACTTTCAACATGTGACATATTGCAATGTAACCCCTCTTCTTGGATAAATTGTACTTTACACTCAGACTATCATATAATGCACAAATAGTTTGCTTGAAAATAAGCTTCATAAAGAGTCTTAATTACTTTAGAACAAGTTTGTAAATAACTTACTTAAGCAAAACTTCTAGGATTAAGCCATAACCCAGGTCAGGGATGTTACAATTAGTGTAAACAACCAAACCCTAAAACCCTAGATTCCACTTTAGGAACCTAGCCAACCTAACCTAGGTCTAGTGCTCCCTTTTTCCCTACGGATGGACCCCTAACTTGCCACTCTCCTCCTATATTATAACACAACCCCATGTACTTGCGGGTAAAATGTGTTAGTCATATTCTAAGGTATGTTGCATCACCCATGAGTCTTAAGTTTTAGTTAGAATCTCAGTAGATTCTGTCTAAGGTATGTTGCATCACCCATGAGTCATATTGAGCAAGGTATGTTGAATCTTAGTAAACTATACTTTGAATTATGACCTCTATGTATACTTCTCCATACTACTAGTCCTTTGATTATTGTTAGTACACATTCGTGATGATGCAAGGCAGACTTAAACTTAGACCAAGAAGCACAACAAAAAGAAACTCCTCACATGGACCACAATGTTACAACACTTGGGAGGCCCGGCCACTCACCTCATGAAAAGTGTTTCCGGCTCCCGGTGGGTCAGCGCAAAAGCGATAATGGCAACTTTTGCGAATGGGCGGCCACACATTGCCAATCGACGAAATCCGTACCGTACTCACTCCATCCAAAGTTGTGATTCCAGTGAACTCAACTCAATCTCGCTGATCCAGACCTTCCTCCTTTTTTTTTTAATCTATACCCGTGGCTCCTTCCGCCAACTAACCCCACCGCCGCCTCCATGAATGGACTTTTCCAATGGTAACGATTAACCAGTAACGACCATGGTATTGGTACCGCTCATCAAATCACGACTTTGTTCACGAGTAGCATGCATTCATACCCCAGCCCCTTTCCGTCCCAAACTCGCCGCACTGTCCCCGCCAGCCGGCGCGCCGCCGTAAAGTCAGCCTCGAGATCCACCGAGTCGTCACGCAACAGAACTGAAAAAGCTAGCTATCGAATTCTATTCTAGCCTAGGGCAAGGGCAACCCACTGATCGTGACCTGACCAAATCCACTGGGTTACCGGCACCCACCCCAACCAACGAACCGACCACGTGGCACGACCTGTAATTTTCTACCCGCCTCGGTGTCATGAATGTATCAACAACAACAACAACAACAAATACCCCTCCAACGGTCCAAACCCGGGAGTGGCCCCCGCACTTTTCTATCTTCTTGCTTGAAGACTTGACTGAGGCTCGTGGCCCGGGGTGTTGTTTGTCGTGCTCATCACAGTACTAAACCCCACCCGAGACTCTCTCGTCGCTTTGCTCGACTAAAAGCTAGCCTTTAGTGTTACTTTGGCTAGTTACTAGTAGGTAGCTACTGGATATTCTCATCCGTCATCGTCTCGTCCACCCACATCGTCCCCTGGCCTTGCCCGCTCCGCCGGCGCAGATGGCGGTGGAACGACAGAGCTGGAGGAGGAGGTAGAGTGAGAGAACCGCAAAGGAAGACAGAGAGAGAGAGAGAGAGAGGAGCAGTGCATTGCGTGCGTGCGCAGCAGTGTCAAGTGGCGGCGGCATTGGTGGGAGACGGAGAGGAAGCCGGTCGGCGGTCGTATATATAGTGGACTCGTAGTAGAGTAGGTGCCATGGTGGATTACGAGCGGATCCAGAAACCACAGTCCGCGTCGTCGTCATCTCAGGTAAAACAAACAACTGAGGACCTCACTCACTCTCTCTACTCCTTTCCTTCAACCTCACATTCCCATTTCCTCTCTTCTCCTCTTCTATCTGCATCTCCCGGCGAATGTGGGCAGATCTGACCCCCATTCGCCATTTCCATTTCAATATCCCAACTTCTCCATCTCTGAGATGCCCTGCTTCCTTTTTTTGTATCGCGTGCAACCGAAAAGGCCACTGCCGGTGCCGGAGGCGGCGGGATATCACCCAGCAAGCTGCGCCTCATGCTCTTGGGCGTCGAGCGCAGGAGGAAACAGGAGGAAGCCCACCACCACCACCACGACCAGGAGGAGCAGCTCCAGGCTCTCAGATCCGTCGCTCCACCCGATGCTGACTTCCGCCGTAATCATCTCTCACTCTCTTTGTCCGCCTTTTTACGTTGGTTCCTTTTTTCGATTTCAAAACTCTCTCGTCTTTTTCCTCTTTGGCCTATTTGCCCCCATCCACTCCTTTTCCTTTGCCTGATTGGCGCCTCCACTGTTGTATCGCACTTCGGCAGGAAGCAGCAGCGTCTCCGAGTCCACCGTCAAGGACGTCGCCGTCGTCATCACCGGGTCCCCACCGGACCGCACTTCCGCCTTGGCCGTGAACCGTCACAAGGACCTCAATAACCACCCGAGCAGGCAGCAACAACCGCAGCACCCGTCGTCCTCACGGTCGTACGACGACGACGGCCCGTCCGACTCCGACGGCGCCGCGTCTTCCTCGTCCGGCGCCTTCGAGTTCCAGCGCGCCGACCGCGCGCCGCCACACCGGTCCCAGATGCAGCAGCAGCAGGGGTCGGCGCCTACGAATGCTGCGCCCGTCGTGCCGCCCTTCTCCAAGCCCGCGCCGTCCAAATGGGACGATGCCCAGAAGTGGATCGCCAGCCCCACGTCCACACGCCAGCCGGCGCAGCTCAGGAAGGTGGCGGGTGGGAATAACCATGCTGCCACCCGGATGGGAGCCGGCGGGAGTGGTAAAGTCATGGTGGACGTCGGGGAAGAACCGGCGGATACCAAGAGGATCGACCAGAGCCAGCAGCAGCCTAGGAGGAAGGACAGTGGGAGTCAGATGCAAGCGCAAAAGGGAACGGCAGGATGGGCAGTGCCAGACCCATGTCCAGTCGCTGCAGCAGCTCTGTACACCAACAAGCACGCTGATTACTTCGACACTTCACTCACAGATGCTGCTGCGGCTAGTAAGTGCATTTCAGCCACCGACGGCACTTTGAGAGTTTCTTCTACTGACAAAAAGCTCCATCTTTTCCCTCTTGCAGTTAATCTCAGCCAGCACGATGCGGCCCTGTCCGCCCACCCAACCACCGCATTCATCCCGCCTCCACCCTCCGTCACAGTCCGTTCCGTCTCCATGCGGGACATGGGCACGGAGATGACCCCAATCGCAAGCCAGGAGCCCTCGCGAACAGGGACGCCCATCCGGGCCACAACACCTGTACCCCGGAGCCCTTCCACGTCCACACCGTCCTCCCCTGACCGTGGAGGTGGAGCCACGGACTCTGGGTTGAAATCGACCGAGAAGGAGGACCAGATGAGGACCAGGATGGAGATCATCGCACTGGGGACCAAACTCGGCAAGCCCAACATTGCCGCCTGGGCCAGCAGGGAGGATGAGGAGAAGGACGCCAATGCGGCTCTCAAGGCTCTGCAAGCAAGTGCATCGCAGAAGAGGAATGAGATCGAGATGCGAGCTGCTGCGTGGGAGGAGGCTGAGAAAGCCAAATACATCGCCAGGTACAACGCACACTTAGATCTTCGTTATTAACTGTCATGTCATTTTCTACTTTATCCCCACAGCTCTGTTCTACTATACAAGCCAAGTTACATTTGTTTGGGTGCCTTATATCTCACTACGAGTTTCCACATCTTCTCAAATTATCTATAACTGCCCAGCAAATTCATCGTGTATCACACAAGAGATCTCAACGGCTATATATATAAATAATGTCATCCACATTTAAATTCACATACTGCTATACATTGTCAACAATATTGAAAGATTACATAATAGGTTGAACAAGATATTTATAACCCTTATACATTTCCTATTTTTATATGAAACTCAGGGAAAATCGAATTAAAACTGCTGCTAGCAATGCATATCTGAAATGGAAATGAAACCATGCATGAAGTCCAAGTAAAAAAAGAGAACAATAGCATGAGGGAATATGCTGGATAGATGAATTATCATATACGAGAAAACACGAATCAAAAGTGACACTACCAACAAAAGAGGGAATTACACCTACTCCAACATTGAGCCTTCCCTTGAATGTGTATCCCATAACGACCTATGTACCACATATTCCAAGGTACGCCTCCCTTCAAGTCACATCCCCCCTCAAGGCCATTCAGATTCACCAACTAAGGAGTAGAGTGCAACGAAGAGGGGAGGAGAAAATAGTGTCCTTCGTATCCATTAGGATAAACATCTACTAGTTGCCTAATATATCTCACAACCTTCTCACTACATAGGAAGAAGGGAGAAGGGACACAACTAGAGAGTGCGTAGTACATATCTAACATCCAAAAAAGATGTGTTGGACATAGCTAGGAAATATCCAATATGTATCCAAGAATATCCAAAATGATACGTGCGCCCAGCAAGGGGACAAACACTACTTTGAAGTATCCATGCTCAATAGATATTGTCATGATATTAGAGAAAACGAGTGCCTACAAGGTGTCTAGTAAATCAAACATTACGCTAAACCTCGAGTTCTTTTGCTTTGGTTGCGTTGCTTTTGAAGATATGCCGCTCAAACTCAGATTAAAGCACATATCCATGAAGAGGGCGGAAAACATGGGGTCTGCTAGATGCAAGGAAACAAACTTGGTTCTATTGAAAAGATCCCGATGGCTTGTAGGGATCAAAGTTCTCTAAAGGAATTGATCAAAAACCCTTTGGGGTTATCAAGATGGTTTCAATATGGAAACAATTAGAGACGGATGCGGAGGGCATTCTCTTGTTGATTCATGCTATTAACGAGGACATTCCCCAATTCATTGGCCTTACGTTCATGAATCACATAATCGATGTGAAGCTCAGCAAAGTGGCGAAGTTTAATTTTAAATCATCACACGCTTGGGCCAAGTTTTTGGACTACCCCTAGAAGTGTTATCCTCTTTGGGTCCCCCTCCTACTACCATTTACTTCTGCATAGGTGGTTAGGTGATTTCATTCCCAAAGGCTCCCATTTTGATGAAGACTTGCATAAATACCCCATCAGTGATTAGGCGATCTCAGAAGGGCCTCCCTAGATAGAGAGCGCGATATTCCAGTTGGTCTTCCTCGGAAACATGGTGGCATGATGAAAATAGAAGGATCATGCCTTATGACAATGACAATGAGGATGGATGCGCGTACGAGAAGTTCTATAGCCCGTACTATTGCAGACACAACCAAAGGCATAATTACTGAGACTGAGAAGTGTCTGTGGTCTGTTGCTATTAATGATCCCATTTTAGTCTGGAACATTAGAGGGAAAAAAGAACTAGACAATGTCTTAGTCATCTATGTCAAAAGCACAAACTTGTATGCTCTTTCCGAATGAACGTTTTCTTCATGCGTTAGATCAGATGAGCATTTAGACAATATTCGCCTAGATTGGTCAAAGACAAATGAGGACTAAGATTGTAAGATCTGGTTCTATGCATGTTAGTTGTCCTCCCCACATGTTATCTCTTCTCATGGAAGAACATTACAATGAAGCTGGTGACTCATTCGAGATCAGATGTGGTGGTTGCGACAATCTATGTGAAGTGCTCAACCTTAGAGAGAAAAGATACGAGGATTTTGTTATGTGTCTTCCGACGGTTGTTGGGGCACACCATGGTTTCTGGTTGGTGATTACAATGTGGTTAAGTTTCAGGTAGAGCAGCGGGGCATTGTGTAACCTGATTTTGGTGGCATGGCGGATTTCAATAGTTGGATGTCTGACCTCGACATTATTGAAATTCCATTCTTTAGAAGTACGTTTGCTTGGGTCAATTCTGTAGATGATTCTGTGATCACTCACCCCTTCTTTTTTTCTTTGGTGGTGTCTGCTGCCCAAAGAAAACCTATCGACTTCTCATTTTTTAATAGGTGGCTTTCTCATGAGGATTGCCTGAAGGTCACTGACGTGTATTTTACTACGCGCTAAAAACGCAAGTATACGCGTCGAGTAGTACAGGCCTTGTGAGGCCCGAGTCGAACACAGGGATACTCGGAATTGTCGGAGACTCCTACTAACTATTTGCGATCAGCTAAGCCGAATAACAAATTGGGGTTTGTTGTCAAAATTAAAAGAAAGTAAAAATAAAACAAAGCAAACAATCGATTAAAGGTTAATTTAATCAATTCAAAAAGGTATCTTTAGGATTGCGGTTTCACCGCGGGTCAACATTGCATTAGGTTTCATATAACTCCTCAATCTTCTCTCTCTATCCGGGTAGTGGCCTGAAAACAGAATTACCCACTGTCGTGGTGTAATTCACTACTTAGGTTTAGGTTGATTCCACTGTCGTAGTAATCATTCCCCTAAACTAAGCGCATTACGAACGATCTCTCAGTTTCCACCATTAATTTTACACCTCCTTTGTCAAGGGATTTATCGATTAATGTAGGTTTCGTCTCTTTTCAACCGTTAATCCTTCTGTCGAAGTGATTAAGGGCATTAGGTTATTATTATGGTGATCAAGCATAACAATATATGGAGAAAACGAAACTATACCACGGATTTAAGAGAGAAAATATGAATTATTAATATAAAACTGTCATACAATGCATTCCCGGGCTACTCCCGGTCCTAAAGATGGAGGGGATTAGCCCCGCATGTTCATCTTGCACAAATACATGGTAGAAATAGGGGAAATCATATGAAAAACGTGAATCAAATGGGAGAACCCCTGAATGGAGGAGAACCGGTGGATCCTTTGCGTAGAACACGAGCTTTCCCGCCTCTCGGTGGTGAAATTCGTCTTCGGCAGCGTCCGGATCGACAGGGATGAGCTTTTGGCCTCCGTTCTCCTTTCTCTCGCTCCTCGGCACTTATGCAATGGCAAATTAGATGATGATCTCGTCTGGGCGGCCGTCATTAGGTATAAGTCCCTAATTAGGTCATCCATTAACTCCAGCCGTCCGATTGAGATCAAACTGAATCCAACGCATATCTGCCGGTGTCGATACCATCGACGCGAGTCGATGGTATCGACCCGGTGTAGTAGCGACAGCCTTCTTTTCTTTTCATCCGAGTGCCTGTATCCATCTCGATACCATCGACTTGTGTCGGTTTTGTCATTTAGCGACGCTGTAGCCTCCATGCGTCGATGGTATCGACTTGGTGTCGATACTATCGACAGCTTCCTCGCCAGCAACCTGAAGGGATCTCGATGCCATCGACTTGGGTGTCGATGGTATCGACTCTTTGCTGCTCTTTTCGGCTGGCAACCTGTAGCCTTGTCGATGGTATCGACTTCCGTCGATGGTATCGACGGAAGCAGATACTTGTTTTTCCTGAAATTCCAAGACAAGACCAAATAAATCCACACAAATTATGATAATGTGATAATTAATGCTCAAAATGATAAAACTAAGGGGATTTGACATAAAATGATGGCAAAGACCGAAATGAGTGAATTATGCAATATTGACCATAAAAATGACTAATAAAAGCACAAAACACATATAAAAAAGGTCTATAAATGCGACTCAAAATCATCGCATCAAACTCCCCTAAGCTTAAACATTGCTCGCCCTCGAGCAACTAATCCTTAGAATAGAATTGCAGATGTCAACTGAAAAACAACACACCAACCCAACATCCCATGTGACTCCCACTGAACATTCTCAAACCGGCCTTCTCTAACCACAGAACGGTAATTACCCTAAAGGCGACAGTAATCATCAATAAAAGAAATTATCCTCCAAATAGATGAATACTATCACATAAGGCAGTTAACATAATACAATTCGCCGATTCAACATTGGTACATCTTGTGATCGCCTATACTACTTTGCTCGCCCTAACTACCATCTACATGGAAGCCGTTCTCCTAATAATCATTAGTGAGGAGAAATTCACGGTGGCCTACCAATCCGAGCAACGGGTGGACGAAAATGGGTGGCTCATGGAAGAACTTGGAAGTATTGTACAGTTGCAACATGCATAAAACAAAAATGTCCTAAATGATGCCAATGCACATTAAAAATGCCCTAATGCCTGAAATTGGGTGAAATGATGCATGCACTAACCTTCCACCTCAAAATGAGATGGATGTCTAATCAAATTACATCATGTACTCAATTTCCTGTAATGCGAGTGATATCCTGTTCCTTTCTCCCTCTTATTTCACTTCCTCTGAATTCTCTTTTTTTTTTTTTAAGATTTTCAAAATTTTTTCTTTAGCCCACATATCCATAATTGCTTAAGGACAAGTTTATTGGGCTATTTTCTTCATGCTTGGAAATCTTTGCAATATTTAGAAGGTATGGAACAGTTTAATTCACCTTTGAGGAAAAATTGAGATACATGGTGTATTTTATGCATGAATATCATGAGTGCAACTACATGGCATGCACCTAAAGGTAATGTGCATGAATCCCTATATTTTTTTCTTTTTATGCACAAGTATGGAAAAATATCAATGCGAGTCCTATCTAAATGCTATGCACACAAGAAGGAATTAAAACTGCACTTTACTTCCAATTCTTAGGTGGATTATGGAAAAATGAAGTGGAATGATCACAAGATTAAATGACTGAACCTTAGAAAGATATTATGTGTCCCTCCTTACTGACCTGTGTAATGGTTTAGAGGGTTCTCTCTCTTACATCCAATTAAGGTCTCATTACCGTTTGGTTAAGTTAGGCTCAAACAACCATTACTGTCCACTTTTCATGAATCCATAGGAGTACAGGTGTGAAATGTTGTTTTAAAGTTGACATACTCAATCATTTTCGTAGGATGTGTTCCCCAAGGTCAACCAAAGCAAGCTATCCAAAGACACAAAAATTTTTAAACTTAGACAAAGTGCTGCAGCGTTGTGAGGACACACACTTGGTCCTCAATTGGGAGAAATGTCACATGATGGTGACAGAGGGAATAGTGCTAGGACACAAGGTGTCTAGCAAAGGTCTTGAGGTAGACCCTGTGAAAATTGAGGTGATTTCCAAGCTACCCCCACCAAATTCTGTAAAAGGGGTGAGAAGCTTTTTGGGACACGCCGGGTTTTATCGGCGATTCATAAAAGATTTTTCTAAAATTGCAAAACCTTTATCCGAACTTTTGGAGAAAGATGCGGTCTTCGATTTCAACGATAAGTGTCTTCATGCATTCGAAGTTTTGAAAGAAAAATTGATTTCTGCCCCGGTTGTTCAAACGCCGGATTGGACAAAACCTTTCGAATTGATGTGTGACGCTTCAGATTTTGCAGTAGGAGTCGTTTTGGGGCAAATGGTAGATAATAAGCCCGCTGTGATTTTCTATGCTTCCAAAACTCTGAATGATGCTCAATTGAACTATACAACTACTGAAAAAGAATTACTCGCTGTCGTGTTTGCTTTTGAAAAATTTCGGCAGTATTTAGTTGGATCGAAAGTGGTTGTATGGACCGATCATGCTGCGATAAAATACTTGATGGAGAAAAAGGATGCAAAGCCCATACTCATTAGGTGGATTTTGCTTTTACAAGAATTTGATATTGAAATCAAGGACAAGTCTGGAATTGAAAATGTAGTGGCTGATCATTTGTCTAGGTTAGAAAGGGTAGAGGAAAAAGATTTGCACATACCCATAACCGAGACGTTTCCCGATGAACAACTTTTGAAAATTAATTCTAAAGAACCGTGGTTTGCTGAAATTGTTAATTATTTGGCTTGCGGGATCATCCCGAAAGACTGGTCATATCAAGAGAAAAAGAGATTCTTTCATTCTTTGAGATACTATTTTTGGGATGACCCAATTCTTTTGAAGCAATGCAGGGACGGCATCCTACGCAGGTGTGTGCCTGAGGTGGAGTACGAGAGTGTTCTCCACCATTGTCATGCATCGCCTACGGGAGGACACCATGCCAGTTCACGAACAGCAGCAAAGGTGTTGGAAAGCGGCCTTTATTGGCCAACTTTGTTTCGGGATGCCTACGATTTTGTAAGGCAATGTGACCCGTGTCAGCGAGCAGGTAACATTTCGAAGCGACAAGAGATGCCCCTGAATGTATTTCAGGAAGTGGAAGTATTTGATTTGTGGGGCATAGACTTCATGGGACCCTTTGTGTCCTCGAATTCCAATTTGTATATTTTGCTAGCTGTTGACTATGTGTCGAAGTGGGTGGAAGCAATCCCCACAAGGACTAATGATTCTAATGTAGTGTGCAGGTTTGTGAAGGAAAATATTTTTTGCAGGTTTGGGATACCCCGAATGATAATAAGCGATGGGGGTACACACTTCCGGAATCAGAAATTCTCGACACTATTGAAGAAATATGGGGTCAAGCACAACATTGGCACCCCATATCATCCACAGACGCAAGGCCAAGTGGAGGTCTCAAATCGGGAAATCAAGAAAATTCTAGAGCGAACAGTGGCATCCACAAGAAAGAATTGGAGTGCCCTACTACCGGACGCACTTTGGGCATATAGAACGGCTTACAAAACACCTATAGGCACTACGCCTTTTAGGTTGGCGTATGGCCGGGCTTGTCACCTTCCGGTGGAGTTGGAGCACAAGGCCCATTGGGCGCTTAGAAGGCTAAATTTGAATTATGATGAAGCTGGGAGAAAGAGGATGTTCGAGTTGAATGAACTAGATGAGTTGCGCATGACGGCATATGAGAATGCCCGCATATACAAGGAGCGCACAAAACTGATCCACGATCGCCATATCGAGCTGCGCACGTTCAAGAAGGGAGATAGCGTTCTGTTGTTTAACTCCCGACTCAAGTTGCATCCCGGGAAGCTGAAGTCCCGGTGGAGTGGACCATTCGTGGTGGGAGAGGTTAGACCGCACGGTGCGATTCTGGTGCGTGATGGAGATGCCACGTTCTTGGTGAATGGACAGAGGTTAAAGCTGTATTTTGGTGAAAATTTCAAGAGAAAAGTGAATGAGGTCAAACTCATTACACTTGCGGACGAATGAGATGTTGGGAAGCCGTCTAGCCTAAGACGTTAAATAAGGGCGCTTGTTGGGAGGCAACCCAACCATCGGTACATTAGGATAGTTTAATTATAGTCATAGGTTGCTTTAATTTCGTTCAATTTTGAGCATGTCTATGATGTAGAAAAATGAGATATCAATTACAAACACACTTCTCATCAATGTACATGAATAACTTTCAGCTTTCATTTCATTCAAACATATTCCAAAATTTTCTCTTAAATATAGCCAATGGATACATAGAGGAAATAAAAGGAAAGGGGGTTCATCTCAACAAGATAATCTCTGATCATATGAATTTTTGCCATCGAAAAACAAGACATGAAAAGGAAAAGACTGACACAACAGACTCAAAGAAAGAAAACTGAAATAAAGATAACAATACACAAATATCGGCCGGTTGTGCCCCCCCCCTAAGCTTGAAATCAGCAGTGGCCTCACTGCTTCATTCAAAACTCAAGAGGTACACAACCGGGTACCTGTCATCATGGATGAATCAAATAAAAGATCCGTCACCCCCTTGGTCGGGGAAGAAATGGATGACAATATCAGGAACATCCATCGGCTGTGTGGATGGATCATGCTGCTGCTGTGGTGACTGGTGTGGCTGCTCTGGAAAATCAGGCTGTGGCTGGGGCTGCTCGTGGAACTCGGGCTGCTGCTGAAAGGGCTGCTGGAACGGCTGAGGTGTAGGATAGTGGCCCTGAGTGATGTGCCAACTGTCCATCCGGCTGACCATATCATATGTAGCTGTATACTTTGTGGCCAAGCTGTCATACCGGGTGTCGAAGTGGGCGCTCAGCTGATCAAAGCGTGTATCAATGTGATCAAACCTCCGCTGAACATACCCAAAAAGATGCTGCATGTCCGGGTT
Source organism: Alisma plantago-aquatica (assembly GCA_963693085.1). Lineage (NCBI taxonomy): Eukaryota > Viridiplantae > Streptophyta > Magnoliopsida > Alismatales > Alismataceae > Alisma > Alisma plantago-aquatica. Next base: position 1,139,861,398 of record OY856411.1, read on the forward strand.
CGCCCAAGTGTACTCAGTCTGAGTGCCGGTAGAAGGAAGAAGCGGCGGTGCGTCTGCAGGAGCAGGTGTTGGCGTAGAAGAGCTAGCACCATGAGTAGCAGGCGCCTCATCAGGATCCGGCCCAACCCATTTCCAATTTGCTTTGTTCCTGATGTCATTCTTCGATGTGTCGGGAAGAATGAGAAACTGCTTCTTTGTGATTTGAAACTTGTACTTGGCATCATTATTACCATATCGATGCAGAACACCACAAGAGATAAGATAAGAAATGTCCAACAGGTTCTTTCCAGGAGTTGGCTCTAAACGAGTAAGATCAAGATTAAGCTTCATTGCAATTAGAGTAATCATGCCACCACACATGATGTCACCTCCTTTTCCCTCCCTCCTCTTAATGGTGTTTAAGAGTTTTTGCACAATATAGAAACCAGAAGATATTTCTTTGTCATGCGCCATACACCATAGGAAGAAAAGGTCGGTCTTACCCACAACCCCTTGTTTTTCATTCTTAGCGAACGGACCGACACTAAGAATACGATGCAAGAATCTGAAAACGGGGTTGTGGATGGAAGTAGCACGTGCCTTATTGGCATGGTGATGTGTTTCTGAAGAAATCTCAATCCAAAAATGGTCGCCGTGGAAAGCCGGAGGGTAATCAATGTAGCCACCATAGCTGCAATCAAGTAACTCAGAAAAACGGCGAAGATCCATAGTGTAAGGCTTGTCCAAAAGCCGAAAACTAATGTGCGGATACTGTGTCAAGCGGCGCTCAGGATCTTGTCATGCTTTAAAAGTAGTCAAAAACTCATATACTAGACGAGGATAAGTCTTGCATACTCTTGTGCAAAGGGTATGAAGACCAGTAAAAGTCAAATGGGAGTATACCTCGTTCTTGAATTTCAGCCGGTCGAGGGTGTCCTCACAAATATAGCGGGTGGGGAGAACCCGCCTAGCGATGAGGTACTGGTAAGCTGCGTCTTCATCTGGAGTCACCCTAAACTGGGTAGAAGGTATGAAATTGCCTGGAGCGGATTGGGAACCCTCACCTGGAGTTCCTGAAGAAGACTTCCTAGCCGGGCGCATGGTTGCTCGCTTGATGGGTGCCATTTGAGTTCTGCAGTAACTTTGCACGGGGTGCAGATGTCTGAACGGCGTGTAGAAAATCGGAACAGATGCCTGCAGCAGCGCTTTGCACGGTGTTCAAATCGATTGAACGGCGTGCACTTCGGCAGATCTTCAAGATGCAGATTAGGCAAAATCTGCACGGCGGACGGCTAGGCGTGCAAATCGTGCACGTTAGGAGTGGACGATCTTGCACGGGCGGCGTGGCAGCGTGCGGATTTTGCTTGCTCGAACGGCGACGGAGAGGGACGGGGGTGAAGAAGATGCACGAACGCCATGCAGATCTGGATGGAGGAGCGGCGGAGCGGTAGCTTGAAGGAGAGGGGGGGTTCGCACGGGCTGCGCGGAGGTGCAGGCGGCTGCACGGCGAAGAAGATGGAGAGCAGCTGCACGGCGGACGGCGGTTGCACGGCTCCTCTTGCACGGCGGACGGAGAAGAAGAATCACACGGCTTTGGAGAGGCGGCTGCACGGTTCGGGTGGCTGAGAGACAAAAGTTAGGGTTGGTGGTTAGGGCGTACACGCAGCCGACTTTTGTTCAAATTTTTCGAACAAGTGCACGCCGTGCAAAAGGCTGTACGCCGTGCAAAAGTCCTGAAACTTGGTTTTCTACAGCACCCAGGTGCACGGCGTACAAGTCCAATTTGCACGCCGTTCACTTTTACAGAAAACTCTGCTGAAATCTGACACTCAGATGCACGCCGTTCAGATGAAATGCACGCCGTGTAAATCTTATCAGTTATGCATTCTGCAATCGTTTGTCCAGATTGCACGGCGTACAAGGCGATGTTGCACGCCGTGCAAGATTCTGGAAAGTTTCCAGAACTTTGCTGTCTTATTTCTCCCTGTAATGCACGCCGTGCATGGGTTTTGCACGCCGTTCAAAGTGAAATTTCCTGCAGAAAAAATGCAGCAGTAAGCACAAATTGCAACGTATTGAGTCTAGATTAAGTCTACATTATTACATTTATCCATGACAACTTATTAAGTAAACTAAAGAAAGTTCTTGACTCAAAAATTTAAAACAAATCTATCCTAATGTGGGGTCAACTCCCACAAGGTCCTCCGTTTAGAGTCCGGAGTAAGACTCTTCAATCATCTCATGCGTCTTGGAGGGGGCAAAAGGCTCCTTTGTCTAACACTTCAGAAGAAGAATAAAGTTTGCATCTCTGTCCATTCACTTTGAAGCTTCCGTCCTTTCCTTGTAGTTCCATAGCTCCATACGGGAAGATCTTCAATACAAGAAATGGGCCGGACCATTTCGACTTTAGCTTTCCTGGAAACAATTTCAACCTTGAGTTAAACAATAACACTTGGTCTCCTTCTTGGAAGTCCTTCCTTCTGATTCTCTTATCATGCCATGCTTTTGTCCTCTCTTTGTATAGCTTCACATTCTCATAAGCATCAAGACGAAGTTCTTCTAATTCCTGCAATTGTAAAAGACGTTTCTCCCCTGCTTTCTTCATATCAAAGTTCAAGAGTTTGATAGCCCATAAAGCACGGTGCTCTAGCTCCAGCGGAAGATGGCAAGACTTTCCATAGATCAGCTTGAAAGGAGTTGTCCCTATGATAGTCTTATAGGCTGTGCGGTATGCCCACAATGCATCATCTATCTTCAATGCCCAATCTTTCCTTGAACTAGAAACGGTCTTCTCAAGAATGTTCTTAAATTGCCTGTTGGAAACCTCCACTTGCCCGGATGTTTGAGGATGGTAGGGCGTAGAGATTTTATGAGTGACGCCATATTTGGAGAGAAGATTGTTGAATTGTCTTTCAGCAAAGTGTGTCCGTCCATCAGAAATAATAGCACGTGGGACTCCAAACCGGGGGAAAATGATCTTCTGAAAGAGCTTGATTACGGATTTGGCATCCGGTGCTTGGGTTGGAATGGCCTCAACCCATTTGGACACATAGTCAACTGCAACAAGAATATATTGATATCTACATGAAGATGGGAATGGTCCCATATAGTCTACACCCCATATATCAAACACCTCAACCTCTAAGATAGAGTTGAGTGGCATGTCATCACGGCGGGATATGCCTTCAGTTCTTTGACATTTATCACAAGACTTGACAAATAGATTCACGTCTTTGAACAATGTAGGCCAATAGAAACCGACTTGAAGTATTTTTGTTGCAGTTTTCTCTCCTCCAAAGTGGCCTCCATAAGATGAATCATGGCATTCAAAAATAATAGTAGGAATTTCCTCTTCAATCACACAACGACGAATTAACCCATCACTCCCATGTTTGAACAAGAAAGGATCATCCCAATAGTAAAATTTGACATCATGAAAGAACTTCTTTTGTTGAAACGTCAAACCCGGTGGAAGCTGTCCTGTAGCAAGGAAATTAGCTATGTCGGCAAACCTCGGCGTTTGAACGGATGACAACGCATAGAGTCGTTCAATTGGCAGATGATCATCAATAGGTAATGAGTCTTCAGCCTTTGTGGACAGTCTAGAAAGGTGGTCGGCAACATTGTTTTCAGTCCCCTTTTTATCACGGATTTCAAGATCATATTCTTGTAGAAGCAATACCCAGCGGATGAGGCATGGCTTGGCATCTTTTTTACTCAGCAAGTATTTGATTGCAGCATGATCAGTGTACACTATCACCTTAGATCCCACTAAGTATTGTCAGAATTTTTCAAAAGCATACACAATGGCCAACATCTCCTTCTCCGTAGTTGTATAGTTGATTTGTGCATCATTAAGGGTTTTGCTTGCATAATAGACAACATGAAGTTTCTTGTCTTTCCGCTGTCCTAGCACTGCTCCTACAGCATAATCACTTGCATCACACATCAACTCAAATGGAGCGTCCCAATCCGGAGGTTGAATGATAGGGGCAGAAATGAGAGCCTCCTTGAGTGTAGAAAAAGCCTTTTGGCATTCATCATCAAACACAAATTCTGCGTCCTTTGCAAGAAGAGAACATAATGGCTTTGCAATTTTTGAGAAGTCCTTGATAAATCTTCTATAAAAACCTGCATGTCCAAGGAAACTTCGGATGTCTTTGACTGAAGATGGGGTAGACATTTTCTCAATAGCTTCAACTTTTGCCCTGTCAACTTCAATACCCTTATTAGATACCACATGTCCTAGCACTACACCGGATTGTACCATAAAATGGCACTTCTCCCAGTTTAGCACTAGGTTAACCTTTTTGCATCTGGCTAAGACTAAAGACAAATTTGACAAGCATTGATTAAATGAATCACCATATACACTAAAATCGTCCATGAAAATTTCCATTATGTTTTCAATGAAATCCGAGAAAATCGCCATCATACACCGCTGAAAAGTAGCGGGAGCATTGCAAAGACCGAAAGGCATGCGGCGATAAGCATAGGTACCATAGGTGCAAGTAAAAGTGGTCTTTTCTTGATCGGGCGGATAGATAGGAATCTGAAAAAATCCGGAATACCCGTCCAAGTAACAAAAATATGAATGCTTTGCAAGGCGTTCTAACATTAAATCAATGAAAGGCAATGAGAAATGGTCCTTGTGGGTTGCCTTGTTTAAACGCCGGTAGTCAATACACATACGCCAACTTGTGACCATGCGTGTCTGTATTAACTCATCATTATCTCCTTTTATGACAGTTGCACCCCCTTCTTAGGTACTACATGAATAGCACTAACCCAGGGGCTGTCACTAATGGGATACATGATTCCGACATCCATTAATTTAAAGATTTCTTTCTTAACCACATCAAGCATGTTTTGATTTAAACGCCTAGGTGGTTCAACAGTTGGTTTGGCATCATCTTCCATGTTTATTCTATGCATACAGATTTTAGGATGAATGCCTTTCAAATCATCAATAGAATAACCAATGACATCTTTATATAACCGCAGTTCATCAAGCAATTTATTCTCTTGTTCATTGGTTAATTCATCATTTATGATAACAGGAGATGAGGAGTTTGGATCAAGAAAATCATACCTCAGCCCCGGTGGAAGGGCCTTTAGTTCTACCTTATTCTTTGTTGTTCCTTCATCAACCTTTTCTTCATCATGTAGAGCTTCCACATTATTTGCTTGTGCTTTGAAAATAGGAATAGCTTCAGAATTTTTAGAAACGTGATTGTTAGCAATAACATCATCACAATAGTTTATCATGAATTCAATCATGTCATCAACAAACTCTTCTATGGGATCAACGGTGTCAAACAAACAGATTTCTTTGACTTGTGCGGGTGCTTTCATGGCATCCGAAATAGAGAACTCTATCTCTTCTTCACCCACACAGAGAGTTAGCTTTCCTTCTCTAACATCTATGAGGCAACCGGCAGTCCGCAAGAAAGGTCTTCCAAAAAGAACTGGATTGCGGGGAGTCTCCACCATATCAAGAACTGCAAAATCACATGGTATATAGAACTTGCCAATTTGTACGAGTAGGGAGGCGGCAGCCAGACTCATCCGCCATGCCGATGGACATCCCTGACATCATCAGTCAGTTCTTCCTTGAGCAGGGAGGCGGCAAATCCTTTTTCTGATTTCTTCATGACAAGTATCCGGTTGTGAACTCCATAAGTTCGATTGAAGCAGTGAGGACACTGCTGATTTCAAGCTTAGGGGGGGCACAACCGGCCAGTAGTGGTAGTCATTCAACATTTTCCTTTTTCGAGTCAGTAGTGTCAGTTGTTTTTCCATTTTTTTCCATTTTATTCCATGTTCTTTTCCATGATGGCAATATCTATATGTTTTGAGACTGTCTTATTAAGAATGACCCCCCTCTAGCATGCTGAAATTTTCTTTCCTCTATATGTTTGGCTATATTTAAGAGAGAAAAATTAAGAGCGTGTTTGAATGAAATGGAAGTTGAATTTTCCCATGTACTTGATGTGATTTGTGTTTGTAGTTTGATATCTCAAATTTTTACATCTTGGACTACTCAATACATGTAACAGTTTCAAATTCTTGCGGAATAATTAACTTGCAACACTTTTTAGAATACGGGATATTTTTGCCAAACTTTTAGTCCATTTGCAAATCGACTTTTCAGTGATTTTTTTTCAAAAGAATGATCAAAATCTTGCTAACTTTAACATTCTAGCTGACTCTTTGGTGTTGTACAATCAATAGTTTTTCTTCACCCAATAAAAGATGGCATATGGCCCACATATTATGCTAGCCTAGTGTGAGTCCGATCTGGCAACAATGGTTAGGTGATATGAAAATCAAAAGAGGGTAAAAACAACACCCCAACCGACATTCCTCGTGAGCATTAGCCTAAATTAGCAGCCGAATGTCGGAAACCCAAAAATCTCATCACCATATCCTTATAAAAAAGAGTGCAGCTAAGTTTTGTTATTCTTAACATCGGTTTGATCATCTTATATCCATACTAGCTGAAAGCTTGTAATGTACATGCACTGACTGTTTGGCTTGATTATCCAAACTCTATTTAGTGTTGTCTTGTTAAACTTTTCGCTAAATTTGAAACCAACTATGCTGAACTTAATTTACCTATCTAAGATGTTGAAAAATTTGAGACGATAACAATGAACACAAGCACAAAGTACATAGTTGACTGAGCTGATTGCACATTCTCTTTTCATTTCATCCATGCATGAGCTAATTTTCCTCTTTAAATATAGCCTTGTTCCTTTTTGCTTGAGGACAAGCAATAGTTCAAGCTTAGGGGGATTTGTTGTGTGATTTATATATCATCTTTTCACATGTTATCACACACAAATTTGTTTCATTCTGATATAATTCAGTCTCTTTTCATATTACTTTTGCCATCTTTTTGTAATCTACTCATTCCATAACTTGCATTGCAGATTTGCAACAAAAAGAACTGAATTCGGATGTTATTTCTGCTGAAACAGCAGAATGCACGGCGTGCAAGTCAGACGCACGGCGTGCACCATTCCAGAGAAAGATTGGTTCGTTCAAACAGCAGAATGCACGGCGTGCAAGTCAGACACACGACGTGCACCTTTCCAGAGAAAAAATCGGTTCGTTCAGCCAGAAGAATGCACGGCGTGCACGGAGAAAACGCACGGCGTGGGAGTTTCCAGAAGTGTACAGAAAGACAAATGCAACCGTGCACAGATCAACCCGATGCAAACTGCACTGCAGGTGCACGACGTGCACTCAAAATGCACGGCGTGCACCTGGCAGTTTTAGAAATACGAAAATTCAGAATTCGATTTTAAAACAAAGAGGGAAGGCAAGGGACGGTTATGTTCGGTCATTTGAAGAGTTTCTCTTGTCCCAAAGCCAGAGGAGAGCAGAGGAGGGCGATTTAGAGGGATCCAAGGTGGTTTCTTGCATAAGGAGACCATTTCTTCTTCTCCACTTCTCCATTGTCTTCCTCAAGGTGTAGTCAAGCTTCCCCAACTCCGAACAACTTCTTGGGAAAGGAGCTAGTTCGTCTTGGAGCAGCTAAAGAAGGGGAATTTCGTCCTCAAGCCGAAAGTCTTCCTTCTTGTGGTTACATCTTTAGTTCTCTTTGTCTTTTCCCTTCTAAACCATGTTTAGAAAATCTGTTGTACATCATTATGGACGAGTAGACTCCTTTTTCTTGGGCATGGGAGAGTAGCTCCCATGTCATAGCATGTATGGAACAAGTAATTTCGTACTAAATACTATGCTTCTTGTTTCTTAACCATGAAAGTACCGGTTTACTCTTTTCTTGCATGTATTGCTGGCCACCTTATGTGCATGTTTTCTGCTTTCTTGCTTGATCTGAGAAGATAAGTAGGAATGTATGGAGGTGCTCTTCTTGGCAACTCTTCCTCTTCTACGAGAGTAGAGAGGAATGAGTTGAGGAACAATTTGTGATCAAAAACGAAATTCACACACGAGAGTGTTGTTTTAAGTTGCGATCGTTGCATTTACATCGGGAGGTAAAATGTAACACAACCTTTCCTTGATACAAGAACTTATGTATGTTTAAATTATTGTGTCCCCTTGATTGCTATGATATGTGAATGAAATCCTAATGTCCAAGATTCTTAATAATTCTGAAATCGAACTTCTTTTCGTAGTTCTTGCTTGCTAGTTAAAATCTGAATTTTCTGTTGTCAATTTCCAAATTTTATGCTTTTAGACAAACCTTCTCTACTCTTTAAAACCGATCTAGATTGTTGAACTTTAGTACTATTGCGCTCGATTAAGTTAACTAAGCTCCTTGTGTTCGACCTCGACTATACTACCTCCGTATACTTACAGAGTTTGGTTAAGTTGAGTAAACTATCCTTTGTTTGGATTGAAACTCGTTAGTGTAAACAACCAACAATAACCGTCCCTTGCCTTCCCTCCTTGTTTTAAAATCGAATTCTAAATTTTCGTATTTCTGAAACTGCCAGGTGCACGCCGTTTTGGGCGCGGTGAAAAGCATCGTCTTAGGAGTCATATTGTTGCAATTGCATTTCTCGCTTAATATCGGGGTGTAGACGGTGCACAAAGTGAGCGACTAATTGCCAATCTGAGTCATTGTGAGCACAACGGTTTTTAGCCTCTTCAAACCGTTCCATGCACTCCTGAACAGAAGATGTCCCTTAGCTAAGGGCCATCCAGTCGGAAAGAAGTTGTCTTTGGTATTGGGAGGGTACATAACGTTCACGTAGCTTGGTTTTCATCTCATCCCAAAATAGAATAGGAGGCTGACCACTACGCTCCATGTCACGTTGGACGTCTTGCCAATACCTCTTGGCAGACCCTTCGAGTTTTATTTTCACAAACCTAATCCGTTGGGCATCTTTATTGTTATACCAGTCGAAATAATCTTCCAAATCGGAAATCCAATCGAGAAAAGCCTTAGGGTCAAGTTTTCCATCAAAAGTAGGGGCATCTACCTTAACTCGTCGGGTGATATCATCCTGAGGTGAGTGTCCTGGGTGGTATTGACCATAAGGATTTTGGGGAAAGCCTGGGCCACGTGGGAGGGCGTGAAAAGCATCATGTCCAAGGGGACGAGGACGTGGCGCAGGAGGTTGGATGGGATGATACGGCGGAGCCATTGGTCGTTGAGGATGTGGATAATGATTTGCAGGAACGAATTGGGGGTCAGGGTATCGCCGTGCAAGGTTTGTGTGTGGAGCAGCGGGTTGAGGCGTATAATTGGGAGGCTGATAATATGGTGGGTAGTAGTGGTGGTTTTCCTCATAGGCCTGTAGGGAGTAAGGGTCATGTTCAGCGAAAGGGTCAGTGGCCCCTAAGTTTTGGTAGTCGGGGATCTCTTGGGGTTGTGGTGCACAAATTTGCAGGGGAGTAAGAGCTAATGGGGATCGAGGTGCATTCCCAATATTTGGTGGCATGCCATATCCCAAATAAGGTGCGGAATTCTGACTGGCCTGGAGAGTATGTGTTTGGCGGATTGTGCGAAGCTCAGTCATGATGGAATTGAGTGTTTGACCAAGAGTATCCAGGTTAAAGGGGGTTTAGGAAGAGACAGGGGCTTCTTCCAGAGTGGGTTCCAACACAAGGCTATTAGACCTATGATCTGACATAATGAATTGCAGGAAAACTTAGTCTCTGAGATGAACAACGCGAAAAACTTCAAGAAAAAAATGCGGACAGATATATGAAAGTAAATCATGCGCCGAACAAAAAAAAACCTCTCACAAAAATAGGACTTGGCAATTTTGTGGTGGGGGAATCAAAACTCCCTATGGACCCTTTTGCGAATGTACTAGAAATGCATAAGAAGAATAAGGTACAATAACAATGGAAAGACCTTACCCGAATTGTAGATATCGAATACCCTTTACTTTCTGTAGAAGATGTTGAAGAAAGCTTCCTTAAAGTTGATGCAGAAGGAAGTGCCTCAGAAGGAAGGATGATCCGGTATGCCCTGACCCTACGCCGATCCAACTCGGCGGTGAGTTGGTTGGGGGTTGTAGGGGGTCAGCGGCCCCTTGCTCAGGGGTTCGAGGGTGGGAGCCCCCGAAAAAAAAATTCGGGGGGGGGGGGTTTGCTTACTAGCGGCCGGCGGTAGCAGCAGCAGGGGGCGGCGGCAACAACAGTGGCAGACAGTGGCGGTGGGAGAGGACGATGGCGGCAACAACGGCAGGGGACGACGGCTGCAGCAGCGGTGGACGGTGGCGGCGGCAACAAGGGCTGGCGGCTGTAGCAACAACGAACATCGACGACGACAATTGCGGACAGCGACGACGACAACTGCGGCAGCGGGCGACAGTCGTAGTAGCAGCGAGCGGCGGCCATAGCAGCAACGGATGATAGCAACAGACAGAAAGGGACGACAACAACGGGGGGCGGCGACAGCAGGTGGAGAGGGTAGCGGGCAGGGTTTGGTAGCAGCGGCGGTGGCGGCGGGTTTGGTGAAGGTGGAGGATGACAGCTGGAGGTAGGAGGGTTATGGCTGGGCAGGACCTGATACCACTTAATGTAAAACTACGACTATTTAAAAATAAACTAGGCAATGACTAAAATGATAATTCTCATTCATAAATCGTGTCTCTACATGGATGCCCATAGAGCCTTTATATAGGCTTCTAAAAGAAAGACTAAACACATGATAGCCAATGTGGGACTAAAACCACATGACTTTACAAAAACCCATAAGAAGAGAAAAGACATAATAAAATAAAACATGCCAATAAAGCCTAACTAATGACACAACGACGCCTGCGCTCATAAGTGCGTAAATGTGGGGCCTGTCCTACATCACCTACAATATAACATGACCCCGTGCGCTTGTGGGAGCATATTTTAGTGTTGTGACTGAACCTAGTTAGGGAAAATCTTATAAATATCGAAAGACCACACGTGCATGCAAAACTACACCATGGAGCTTCAGGGACAACCCCTTTATCTACATTTGAGTCTTGTTACAGTTCCTTTTCAACAACCACCAAGTCATCATCCTCAAAACTCATGGAGACCGCAAGGGATTTCTCTACAGGAAGGGGGAGCATAAAGATTTCCAGAACGAGTGGAATGACTTTAAGTTGTTCAGGATGCTTTGGGTTGTTTTCAGACTGCCCAACTAAAGTGTCGGCAGGAGGTCTTTGGATGGGTAGGAGTTGGGCCAGTTGAGCATCGGTCGCCTTCTAGTGGGTCTGCTGTAAAAGGATGATATGCTCTAGAGCAGTTATTCTGTCATCCGCAGGAGGTCTTTGGCTGGCTAGGAGTTGGGCCAACTGAGCATCGGTCACTTTCTAATGGGCTTACTGTGAAAGGATGATCTGCTCTAGCGTAGTTATTCTATCATCTAGAGAGGGCATGGATGCATTTTGTTACATCTGTAGTGTTTTATTCAAATTTTGGTACTATTGCCCTTGGTCGGTTCTGGAAACTACCTTAGTATTTCCCTTAGTTCCTGAAATTCCTTTGGTTGTTGCTGTATTGGAACCCTGGGGATGGATGGTTTGAGCTCTTGACTTGGGGATGTATTTGTTGGGAAGCATTTTCAGCAATCGTCGGATTGCCATATTTGAACCAGGGATGGTTCCTAGCCTGATTCAGGTTATAGTAGGTTTGACCGTGTAATAGTGTGGATGGAATTGAGGTCTTCCATTTGTTGTCCAACTTCAAGTTGCATGGGAATATTATAAAAAAGTTGACATTATTGGGTAATGTGGTCATACCCTTGACAGAGGCCACAAAGAGAGTCAACGACCTTAATTTGTTGTGGTTACCCTCTCCTTTCATAGACGTTGAAAGAAGACTCCAGACGGTCTTATTTCATGACAAGGAGTTTAAGACTCTCAACAATATCTTTTATGTCAGATTCTTCTTCAACCATTGTATCTGTAGGGTGTGGATGCATCATGAAAATGAATGAGGAAGAACATGGTCAATCATTTTACGAATATCCCCTTGATTTCAATTGATTCTTGTCACGCCATCATAAACCTTTTTGTCCTTTCGCCCTTCTATTTTATTACTTATCATTCAAACTTGGAATTGGTTATTTATTATTTTGTCTATATCAAAGTTATAGTTAAAAAAAGTTGGATGTGAGGGTATTGTTGTTTTTTTGTTCATGATTTTTAATTAATTAATCAGTAAATTGATTTATCTTGGATAATTCGTAACCAAACATTGGTAATTTAGAAAAATGAAATAATACATGTTTTAAATTTGTGAAAATTTTCTCTATCCATCGGTATCTGCTTCATTGCCCCAGGAATAAAATATGGTATGGACTCAGGAAAATATAGTCTACAAGATGATATTTACCTAGTTTATTAATAATAAAAAGATAATTTTTAATATTTATGAAATGAGTTTAAATTTAAGCCTATTTTGTATGTGCATTTAATATATGGCTTGAAACCCTGATGTGGGTCTAGGTTTTAGCTTGGATGTTAGTAGATTCGATCTAGGGTATGTTGCATCCCCCATGAGTCATATTGAGCAAGTCTTCTCTTATTTCTCTCTTGAACTTCTATGAGGTATTAGTATATTGAATTTTCCTTTTCATGTTTTGATTAGTCTATGTGAATATAATTTACTGAAATAGATCTTGTGATATTCTTAATTTGTTGGATATGCTTGTTGGATTCAAATTCATATCTTATTCATCCCATTCATAGTTGTGAAGGCGACTAGGCGGTCTGCATGTCCCAAGGGGCGCCTAGGCGACTGTTCTGGGAGTTTTTTGTTTTTGTTTTTGTTTTCAGTATGTTAATCTGCTTCTTATTATGCATATATACTACATATTATTAGTATATATATATTTTCCTAGATTTATTTTACCTTTATTATTGTGTTATGGGCCTTTGTTTATTAGCCCATTCGTCTTTTTCCTTATTCTAGAATACTCCTGTTTCTAGATTATTCTTACTCTCTCCTATATAAGAGAGTCTCCTGTAATTGTTTCAATCATCTAATACAAACCATCTTTTGTATTTTAGATGGTATCAGAGCCAACCTGATCCTCCTTAATCCCCAACCCTAATCTATGCCCCCATAAATCCTAGCCGCCTTTCCTTTCTTCTCCTCCATCTTCCTCCCTCACGCCGCCACCTTCCCCTACTTCTCCTGCCGCCGCGCCCCCCCTCTTGCTTTTCAAGCCGCCACACCCCACTCCTCCTCTCCTTCTCCCTCCCACCGCCGCCACCTGCTACCGCCCCTTGATCCCTGCCCACTCTCTGCCACCGCTACAACCACCTGCTGCCCCTACCCACCCCACCTACCACCCCCAGCCACTACCGCCCACACCTCCCACCGCCGACCCCCCGCCCTCTCTTCCCCCCCCCCCACGCAGCCATCTGATGATGTCCTCTCTCTCCCACCATCCTTTCCTTCGCCTACCCACCACCACCACTTGTTTCCTTTTCGGCTCGCATATGTGCCTCTTCGGTAACTTTCCAGTCATAGCACGTTGAAGGCGTAACCGGATCTTGCTCTTTCTCTGCCTACGCCTCATGGTAGAATAAGGTTTTCCTCCTTGTTGGCGTAGGTTTTCTATATCTACTGCTGCCATGACGTGGGTTTTTGGGATCTGATGCATCAAATCTTCTTCTACTATCTTCTGCCCGTGTATGGGTGTTTTTAGATCTGCCCCTGTGTTGGGTTTCTACTGCTTTCATCTGCTATGTGCCTACTGCTGCTACATGACTGCTGCTTTGTCTGCTGACTGCTATGTGATTCCTACTCCGGCCTGCCACTACTGTCTGCTGTGTCGTTCTGCATTCTGTGACCTCCCATGGCGTCCTCAGATCCACTTTGCAATCTCTGCGTGGCGACTACCAAGTTGGACAACTCCAACTATCACACCTGGGCAACCTCCTTTGAACTATATGTCAAAGCTCAGGGGCACTATTCCCATCTCTACTACAGGTCCGGAATAACCGACTGCTAATGTTGATGACAAAACTAAACCGGCGTATAATCTGTGGTCCAAGGATGACTTTGGGGTTATGACCTGGATGGTCAACAATGTTGAACCCAAAATTAACCAATGCCTTTTGCACTTGCGCACGACTAAGTATATGTGGGATCAACTCTCCCACGTCTATTTTCATCAATAGAATCCCAAGAAGGTGTTTGATATTTTCAAACACCTAGCCAAGGAGTATTCTACCTCGGATGCTATTGAAGATTACTACAATCAATGATGTGTCCTTTGGGATGAGTTTGAGGTTTATCATCCACTATCCTCTGATACTAAGGAAGCACAAACACAACAAAATGAACTACAACTCGTTCAATTCCTTGCTGGCCTACCACCCTCCTTTGCGGGTGTAGTTGATCAGATTCTCTCTAGTGATTAGTTGCCCACCTTACGCGATGTTCTGAAACACGTGCAACGCTTGCCTTCTGTATCTCAGGCGACTCCTGAACTTTTGGACAATGCTGCTCTTGCTGTTCGATCTAGTGATTCTTTTTGTTGACATGGCCGCGATCGTGGTGGTGGCCGAGACCGCTCAACTCCAGGTGTTGGTCGTGGTTCGTACTCCTCGGGCGCTGACTCCTCTACTGAACCACGTTTTTGCAACTTTTACAAGCGCAACAATCATACTGAAGACCGCTACTGGATCAAGTACAGTAAATCTGCTTGGGGAAATCAGGTTTCTTCAAACCAGCCTGACACCTTTGCCTCTACATCTGCCTCGCCATCGGTTGATTGGATCAGATCTGAAGTTGAGAAATGACTCAAAGCTCGCTTGGTAGCCAAGAGCTACACTCAGACATATGGAGTTGATTACTTCGAGACTTTCTCTCCTGTGGCTCAGTTCAAATTCTGTTCGTATCCTTATTTTTGTGTCCGTAAATTCTGATTGGCCTTTATTTCAACTAGATGTCAAAAATGCATTTCTATATGGAGATCTGCATGAGGAGGTTTACATGGCGTAGCCTCCTGGTTTTGAGAATCAGGGGGAGTCTTCCAAAGTTTGTCGCCTTTGCAAAGCAATTTATGGCCTTAAGCAAATCCCCTAGCCTGGTTTGACAAGCTCAACTCTATTCTTCAAAATTTTGACTTCCATCACTCTCAGTCTGATCACTCAGTGTTTGTTAAGAAAACTACCTCTGGTCTTGTGGTTCTCATTGTCTATGTTGATGACATTATCTTATCTGGAAGCGACTATGCATGCATTCAGGGTACTAAGACATACTTGGGAAAGCACTTTATTACCAAAGATTTAGGAAAACTAAGGTATTTTCTGGGAATTAAAGTCTCTCATTCATCCTCTGGTCTTTGTTTGTGTCAGCGCAAGTACGTTTTGGATCTCCTATCAAAGATAGGAATGCTTGGGGCTAAGCCTGCTTGCTAATACACCTTTGGATCCCAACACTAACTTAGATGACGACACTTCCCCCTCATATCCTGATCATCATTAGTATCGCAGAATGGTTGGAAGACTCATCTACCTTACCGTCACTAGGGCTGATATCACTTCGGCTGTTGGTTTCGTAAGTAGATATTTGGATAAAGCCCTGTCAATGCCATTGGGATGTTGTCTGCCATATTCTGAAGTATTTGAAAGTTCTCCTGGCAAAGGTCTTTTGTATAAGAAACATGGCCACTGTAATTTTATTGGCTACTTTAATTCTCATTATGCTGGAAGCAAGATAGATCGGAGATTTACCTCTGGATACTGTACTTTTGTAGGTGGTAACTTGGTAACTTGACGAAACAAGAAACAAACTGTAGTTGCTTGCTCAAGTGCTGAAGTAGAGTATCGAGCCATGGCTCACACCACCTGTGAACTTTTCTGGGTACGCAGTCTTCTGCTAGATTTTGGTAATTCTGATGCTCCATCCATTCCAATGCACTGTGACAACAAGGCTTCTATCTTCATCGCCAGCAACCCCACCTTCCACGAACGCACCAAACACAAGTTGATTGGCATTTCGTTCGTGAGATTGTCTTATCTGGTCAAATTTCTACACCTTATACATCAACTGCGGATCAAGTTGCAGATATTTTCACCAAAATTCTTCCAAAGATCAGATTCACTACATTGATGGCTAAGTTGGGCATGATTGACATCTACGCTCCAGCTTGAGGGGGAGTATTAGTATATATTTTCCTGACTTTATTTTACTTTTATTATTGTGTTATGGGCCTTTGTTTATTAGCCCATTAGTCTTTTTCCTTATTCTAGAATATTCTTGTTTCTAGATTATTCTTACTCTCTCCTATATAAGAGAGTCTCCTGTAATTGTTTCAATCATCTAATACAAACCAACTTTTGTATTTTAGACATATAATACGAGTCATGCTAGAATACACTCGAGTGTACAGATCGCTCGAATACACTCAAGTGCGTTTGCTTATCAAGACTATTTTTGTGTAAAATGAAAACCATTGATCTTCACTGTCATACTATAACTAGGCTACATACAAAATTTGAGCCCATTTGGATGAATGTAAGTCACTCATCCAAGGGCAACAAAATTGACGTACAAAATTAATTTGAAATGCATAATTTTTGCGGTCTTTATAAGATGACCTATAAATGTCCAAATGTGCTCAAATTTTGTATATGAGCTATTCACAAGATGTTTAAGAAGATCAACGGATTAGATTTTTGAAAAAAATATTACATCATGAAAACTACTTGAGTGTATTCTGCTCCGAATACACTCGAGTGTATCCTAGCCTGACTACATATAATACCATATAGGAAACATAAAAATAGAGGGAAGAATGAGGCTATGACAGCAATAGCAGCAAATTGGAGTAGGAAGAAGAACAAAAGAAACTAATATCAACAAGCTTGCAATAACAATTGGAGCAGGAAATGTAGAAAAGAAATAAAAGAAAACAGGAAAAAAAAGTGGGTAGAGGTTGTAACTCAGTAGAGAGAAAATGGAGGATGGGAAAGAAAAGAAAAGATATAATAACAACAGAAGCAACATCACGAGGAATAAGTGATATAAAACAGGAAAATAAAAAGTACAACATCAACAATATTACGAAGCATAGGTGATGTAAAAGAAAAAGAGGATTAGAAGAAAACATAATTTTTAAAAAAACGCAACAGCAGTAGGATTTAGGAGCAGGAGGGATATAGGAGGAATAACTCACTAAAAAATGCAGCAATAGTAGGATGAGAAAGGATAAAAAAAGAAAAGAAAAAGAAGCAAGAACAACATACATATGAGGAAGTAGAAATTTTTAACAAACAAGCTATAATGACTTACCAATTTGGCCCAAAGCAGACCTACTTGCCCCAAATCAGACCTGTTTTCCCCTAATTTTCCAAAATTTGACCTGATTTGGCCTAAATCAGACCTATTTCAGCCATAAATTGACTCAAGGTGATCTAATTTGACCAAATCCAGACTTGATTCATGCTCATTTATCCTTTAAATGGTTTAATTTGGGCCTAAAAGGCCTTAGACGCCCATGCAATGCATGTAATAAGCTGGGCGCCTAGTTTGAGGCGCCTTGCCTGGCGCCTAGGGCACCTTGATAACTAAGATCATATTCCATGTGATAACCCTAACTTGAGGTTTTGAATTAAATGAAATTTGAACTTTCAAGTGGTGCACTTTTATGATCATATGATGCATCTCACATGTGGAGATGGTTGGATATTTATATGTCGGTCCTCTGACCCCACTTGATAACATTTGAATGTTCTCATCTCTTATTTGAGCTTGACCACGTTTTGTCTTACATGTCCTGTTTTTTTCCTCTCAGACAAATGTCTCGATTCACTTATATGTCCTATTTGAATGTGTGATTGACTAATTATAACTAGTAGTGACACCATGTTTTAGGCGCTTGATTTTATTCCCATGTCATTTATGATGTGTTAGGAATTGGGTTATACTCCCATGCCAGGAATTGGGTTTTAATAATCCATTAGATAAATTGACTATCAACAAAACAATTTAAAAGTATGGAGTTCTAAATTGGTTGCTTTCAATTTATGTTATGGAAATATTTGCATCATCAAAATTTGAGTGTGGCATATCCAAAAAGCCAACAATTTCCCCCTTTCTGATGATGACAAATATTTCCATAAGATAAATTGAAAGTAGCCAATCTAGAACTCCATACCTTCAATTTCTTTGTTGATAGTCAAGTTATCTCATGAATTATTCTCTCCCTTTTGCTAAAATAAAAAAGGATCAATACTTTCTAGTGCTTACCCTCAAGGATACACTCCCCCTCAATAAGATCCCACTTTGGAGAGGAAAAACTTATACCCAATATACTAGTTGAAAAAGAATACCAATTCATGGGAATAGCAAAGATAGACATTAATCACATTAAGACAGAGTTAAAAAATCATATATGATCAAGGAACGATATTAAAATATTGTCTAATTACCAATGAAAGGAATGCTAAGTCCTTCATGATAAAAAGATCCCATAAAGCACAAATATCAAGAAGATACTCTAAATCAACAGTAAGGAATGTTAAGTCCACCATGATATAGAGATTCCATGAAAAATATCATTTTCTGAAGAATATCTCAATATCAATGCAACGTAAGTCCTCCATGATATAGAGATATGCTATAAAAGTCAAAAGACAAAAGCAAAATTGATTTCTCTATCATTTTCAAGGGATGTTAAGCCTAGAAATGATTAGAGAATCCATTAAACACAAAATGAAATCAACAAAAGAATCTTTACACCAAATATAGGAAAAAAGTTTACAGAGAAATAGCCATTAAAGAGCCCAAACTTCATGATAAAGTATTCATGTCAGTTGTAGAAATCAAGAAATCCAATAAAAAATCGATTTTGTAAACCATGTTTTAAGAGATCAAAATAAATTCTATCCCTGACAAGATTTAGGTTGAGTATGTTGTCAATCGAGGAAGAGCTTGGTTGAACTATTGGTCGGCCGACAAGCGTATTGTGAAAGACAAATTAAGTTTTGCTTTGAATTATATCTCCCCCTTGTCATCTCAAAAAGATAGAAAATATGAAGATAGGATGACCCCCTAAATATGATGTCCATAGAAAAATATCAAAATGTCAATTTCAGCTAAATATCAATCACAATGATATTTACCTTAATTATGATGTTCCTTCTAAATATAATGTTCCTTTCTTAAAAGTATCATACAAAGTATATTAAAGAATATCAAATTTAAATACAAGAACTATCAATATAATCTAGGGAGACATGATACCAATTGAAATTAAGACATTTTCTGGTAATGATTTGAATTTCCAAGCTAATTTTTTCACAGACTCGGTCAAACTGCTTTGTCGACCGAGGAGCTCCTTAGTCGAAATTTTGTTGACAAAGAGGGAGTTCTGGAGAATCTAGAATTTCAATTTAATAAATTACGCAAATGTTAGTCTTTTAGATAAATGATATGCACATGTACACCAAATTAGGTTGAAATAAGACCCAAATACATTTTATCAAAATTAAGGATATGTCAAATCTCAATATGTTCCCCTTTTTATTCTAAGTTGGAAATTTAAAACCCAAACCATGGTGTTATTCTTCTTCTTCTTGAAATAATATAAGAATGCATAATGTCTAAATCTTCTGTAAGCAAAACATGTTTCATGATTAATAGAGGTTGAAAGACTTGCATTTAATTTATCAAATATAGGATCCTTCTTTTACTTTCTTTTATCGTGTTTAGGATTATAGCCAAGTCCACGATTATGAAAATGTAACAATATTTCTACTATTAGAAAATGTTAAAAGACAACTTCAACTTTTCATTTTCTCTAGTAGAAATGAAGTAGTGTCTGGCAAGATCTTTTTCAAACATGTATGTTTTATTATTTAAATCAGAATTGTTATATCAATATGATCATAAAAAAGAGGTAATTTTTTAATATAAAACAGTTTTCTTTTTATGTCTTGATTTTGAAAAGAAGCATTTATAGAATAAGATCATCTTTTGATACAGTAGAAAGAGATACCTCATCATCACTATTATTACCTTCATCTTCATCATCTGCATCTATACATACTTCTTATTCTTCATTATTACCTTCTTCATGTTGAGCAAGGAGGCAGTCAACTACATGATGGCAAACTTCATCTTCACTTTCTTCCAAATCATCCCAAGCGGCTAGATGAGCTTTCTCTTTGGACTTACCCTTCTTCTTCTTCTTCTTTAGTTTAGGGCATTCGGATTGCCAATGACCTTTCTCTCCTCATAGGTACATCTAGTAGACAAAGATATACAATTTTTGTTAGAAGAAGAAAGCACATATTTCTTACCTTTAACGCAGATTTCTTCTTCACTACTAAAAGAATCACTTGAAAAGGAACAACTTTGTTTCTTTGAAGACTTTGCTTTGAACACAGCCATTTTCTTCACACGTCTTGGGTCATTTCCTAGCCTCTCCTCTTCTCCAAGTTGTACTTCACGAGTCTCTAAGTTCCCTATGAGTTGGTCCATCTTCATCATTGTAAGATCATTTCTCTCCTCTATTGCAGTGACCTTTGATTTGCATTTAGGTGGCAATGACCTAAGTATTTTGAAGAGTTGATATTCTTCACTTATGCGTTTTCCTAAGACACTTGAATCATTTATTATAGAAGAAAATCTAGCATACATTTTAAAAATATTTTATTTTTTTTGCATACCAAATAATTCAAGTTTTTGCTTAATCATATTAATCTTAAAATTCTTGACTTGTAAATACCTTCATATGTAACTGAAGGTTTTCTCCATATTTCATATGCAGTTTCACAAGAGGATATTCTTTCAAATTCTCCAGGAGATAAATGTGAATATATGATACTTATAGCTTTGGCATTAAGTGTAGGTTTTTTACCCGTAGGCTCATCTAATTCTTCAAACTCAGTTGTAAGAGATTTGTATGGAAAGGCCATCATCTTCCACAACTCGTCGCTCAACCCTTGAATGAAATATTGCATGTGTCTCTTCCAATATTGACAGCTGGATCCATCAAAGAGTGTAGGTCGGCGACCACGAGTTCCTTGTAGGTTAAGTTGTATAAACTCTGATACCAAATGAAAGATCTAGAGGGAGGTGAATAGAGCTTCATCATCATCATCATCAGCTAAGCCTCTGTCCCAAACTATGTTGGGGTCGGCTACATGGATCCTTCGTTTCCATTCAACTCTATTATGGGTTATATTCTGGTCAAGATGTAGAGATTCAAAATCTCTCTTTATAAGCTCTTCTCATGTTAATTTATGCCTTCCTCGTCTTCTATTAATTGTTCTTGACTCAATATCATTGCTTGGTATAGACACATTAGTCGGTCTGTGTTGCACATGTCCATACCATCTGAGGCGGCCCTCGCGCAACTTGTCCTCAATACTCGCCACCCCCACTTTATTCCTAATATAGTCATTTCTCAAGCGATCTTTTCTTGTCTCCCCACATATACGCATTTCAGCCACGTTCATCTTGCTGAGATCTCGTTTCTTCACCGCCCAACATTCACTCCCATAGAGCATGGCTGACCGTATAGCTATTATATAAAACTTACTTTTTAAGTTGAGAGGAATCTTCTGATCACATAATACTCCAGTTGCACTCTTCCATTTCAACCATCCTGCAATGATCTTGTGACAAACATCATTTTTAGACATCCTCATCTAATTGAATAATAGAACCCAAGTAACAGAATTTATCACATTTTGGTATATCTACTCCGTCCAACTTGGCTCCATTCACACTGCGAGATTGACTGAAATTGCAACACGTGTATACTCAGTTTTGCTCCTACTAATCATCAATCCATTTGATTCCAATGCCTTTCTCCAAAGTTCATCTTCATCATTCAGTCCATCTTTAGTTTCATCAATCAATACAATATCATCAACAAATAACATTCACCAAGGAATATCATCCTGAACATTCTTTGTCAACTCATCCATAACAAGAACGAACAGATATGGGCTGAGTGTGGACCCTTGATGTGCCCCAACTGTGATTGGAAAAGTTGGTGTCTTTCCTCCAAGAGTCTTTACAATTGCAGTAGAGCTATCATACATATACTTAATCAAGTCAATGTATTGGATTTGGCACACCCTTTTTCTCATCCATAACACTTCCTTGGCTACTCGGTCATAAGTCTATTCTAAATCAATAAAAACCACATGAAGATCTCTTTTGCTTTCTCTATACTTCTCCATAAGCTTCCTTATTAGAAAAATAGCATCTGTTATTGATCTTCCAGGCATGAAATCAAATTGTTTGTTTGATATATGCGTCATAGATCTTAATCTCTGCTCAATAATCCTCTCCTAAGACTTTATTGTGTGACTCATCAACTTGATACCTTTGTAGTTTGTGCAGCTCTGAACATCACCTTTGTTCTCGTAGATGGGGACTATAGTACTATTTCTCCACTCAATCGACATCTTCTTGATCTTCATAATCTTGTTGAAGAAATTTGTTAACCACATAAGTCCTCCATCCCCCATATTCTTCCATACATCAATGAGAATATCGTCTGGTCCGCATGCCTTTCTCATTTTCATCTTTCTCAAAGCATTCTTGACCTCAAATAGTGAAACTTGTCGTGTGTAAATGATATCTCTTGTGTTCATGTCATACGAGTCTCTAACATTATTTACAATATCTCCATTGAAAAGCTTATAGAAGTAATTTTTCCATTGGTTCTTGATATCATCGTCCTTCACCAACAGTCTACCATCTTCATTCTTGATGCATTTTACTTGACTCAAGTCTCTTCCTTTCATTTCTCTTATACGAGCCATTTTATATATATATATATATATATATGTATATATATATATATATATATATATATATATATATATATATATATATATATATATATATATATATATAACTTTTTCCCCTTCTCTTGTATCCAACTTCTTATAAACATCATCAAAGTATCTAGACATTGCCTCCTGAACAACCTTTTTAGCTTTTTTCTTTGCTTGCTTGCATCTCTGGAACGTTGCATCATCTCGAGATTTGGGCAAGCTCCCATAGATCTCCCTTTTTAATTTAATAGCCTTTTATACTTCATTCCACCACCAAGTTTTTTTTGTAGAGGCCCGCAACCTTTGGACTCCCCATAAAACTCTTTGGTAAATTTTGTTATGTAGGGGCTCATGTTATGCACATAGTATTAACATCATACTCCAAGTTCCAAGTTCCCTCCTTGATGAGTTTAACATGAAAAGTCAGTTTCTTATACAAAAATTTTCATCAAATTAACTTAGCTCACAAAAAAGAGAAAAAAACAACCATGAGAGACAGAATTTGGAATGGTTTCATCGAAGACGTCGGTCCACTACCTAATTATTTCTAATTAGGATTTGCACCAATTTATTTGTAAGGACAAATTACAAATTACAATTGTTGCTTACACCCTCTTCTTTACAGAGCACCTCAGTTTACCTCTTCTTTCATGGACACGGAAGAGTACCAAACTTTACCTCTTCTTTCACGAACGCAGAAGAGCACCGAATCACACCTCTTCTTTTACGGCCACGGAAGAGCACCAGTGAGAAGACTTCTTCTCTCGCAGGTTCTTAGACAACCTTCACTCCACGAAATAGTCCAAAAGTAATACAACCTTCTCTTGTGAGCTTAAGGGGGAATCGCACACTCTACCTAGCATGTTTATCTTGTTAGATAATGTTATGTGTTAGTACAAGTCATCGAGAGTAATTGATTCTATTTAGTTTTAAAAAATAGAAAAATAGTTACGGAAAAAGGGGCTTCATAATAATGTAGTTAATCCAATCAACTTTTTCCACGCCACGTACTTGTAAGTTATGTTGATTGCTTTAGAGTGCCATAATTTTTAAATTGTCTTGAACTTGTCAGTTTTAAGACATCCTCTATAAATTGAGGCACCCTAACCTTAACATGGTCAAAGTAATGTTGATCCTTCATGAAGTCTATGGACATAACATAATCTTTGAGATCACCATGATTCATGAATCAGCCGTGAGACGACTCTTATCATGGTTGAGGATGATTATGTCTTTTAATCGGAATATGCTCTATCCTCCCTCATTCATCCTCGTCCACTATTAGATCGGAACTAACTCATATTTTCATACATAGCATAGCACGACAGCAGAACATGTTAATTTCTATTTCTTGCATTATCATAGAGATGAAAAAGACGGAAAAAATTCTGTAGCTGTAAGGAGCCCCACTGCATACTTTTAGATATGTATCCACAACATCATTCCTGTGATTTCACGGTTTCATTTCTTCTAGTTATGATCCATACTTGGCATGCATTTATTTAGAAATGCAAAGATATCGGATTGCAGATACTGCTGACTGCATGCTCTTTGATATTAGCCACTAGGTACCCAATGTTTTAGTAGCATAAACATATCTGCTGATCAGAATGGTAATAGTTTCTTGACATTGCTGCCATATGTGAAATCATTACTTTTTGGTTTCTTGTATGCTATAAAATACGGGGTAATAAAAACAACAATGCATATGTTTTGTACAACAGGGGGTTTCTATTTGGTACAAAAACATATGCGTATATTTTTTTGCATAAAAGGTGTTTTATGTAAGAACCACAATTGATTTAGAAGGGTCATTCTGTTTAGAGAGTAGTAACCATTTTGTGTTTTCTAGAATGCAAGAGTTTTCTTCACGGTCAATGTAGTAATTATTTGCAGATATCACTAATTCATGAAATCAGGAAGGAATATTGAATATGTGAAAAGGCCAATGACAATCCACATCAATAATGTATTACAAATGGTTTTCTGTAATTATATCAATCCTCATATTAACTCTGTGTACCTTTCTTGGTGATTCTTTTTTCCTTTGCGCAGTGTTGTTCAAGCCCTTACTTTTGGCCCCTACTAAATAAATGGTGCCAATTAAGGGGCCACTTATAATATTTTAGACAGTTTTTGTATAATTAAAAATGGCATCTTGCTGTTTGAATACTTTTGCGCATGTTGTGCTGTTCAAGCCCTTACTTTTGGCCCCTACTAAATAAATGGTGCCAATTAAGGGGCCACTTATAATATTTTAGACAGTTTTTGTATAATTAAAAATGGCATCTTGCTGTTTGAATACTTTTGCGCATGTCCTAATCTTTTGTCCCCTCCCAGCCTATTGTCCAAGTCTCCTAAGTGCCACTCTCTCCTACATATCAAATCCCCATTCATCCTATGGTATGTCAGTAGCGTAGTGAACAATTTACTAGTGAGCCTCCGTCATGTTTTGTTTCCTCTCCCAATGCATGTCATGACAACTTTCCATTGTATCTCACTCAAAGATCACAATAGTTGAACCCCTACATAACATCATCCATAAAGAATGTCAGAGTTGCCTCCCTCCACACATCACAATTATAATGTTTCACGTGAACTTTGCACATCGAATGCTCACTTCTTAATCACATGCTTCTGTGGGTGTATGCTATCATCAAAGAAAATGGTTTATATGGACACATTTAATTAATCGATTATATTGCTGGTTTAGGTTCAAACGCGAAGAAATCAAGATTGAGGCATGGGAGAATCATAAGAAAGCGAAGACAGAAGCTGAAATGAAAAAAGTAGAGGTATTTGGTTTTGATCCTCTATTCATTAATTCAGGCAACAGGGGTAATTCTGACAAACGTACATTGATTTTGACATTCACTTGCTCTTATAATAGTGTAGCGCCTGTCATGCATAGGGGAAAAAAGCTGGGGTTGACATTCACAACAAACTCATCTTTGTTGATCTCATTGTTGTGGTTGTCTTGCTAGAAATTGTTGCACATAATTTCCTTTTTCCAGGTAATCTGTAGCGTTAAAGATGTACCGGGATACTCTAGAAAGGTCTGTACCATAGTTTTAAAAAGTGGTATGTGTTATGCGTGCAGAGAGGTCACCTTATAGAGTATATGTGATATGTGAGAGTATATGCGGTTTTGATTTTTTTTAATAATTAATTAGTACATATAAAGTAATTACACAATTGCATATTTAATTTGTAGATTACATATTTAGACCCTAAAATTTGAGATAGATTCAAATAAAAGTTTCAATGAAAAGTAAAGCACCATTTAGAATGCATTCTAGAATCATATAAACATAAACTCCAATGAAGCACACACAAAATGATTTAACACAAGTACATAACGATCAATTTTAACCAAATCATACAAAAAATGCTTGTATGTCCTAGAGGTCCAAAGTAACAAATATTAAATAAGCATGTGTCTCGTGTACAAAACACAACAAAATAATACATCAAGAGAATGTTATCAATAAAAATATAATCTAGTTTGGGCCGAGATAACAAATGTCCATCTAAAAATCACCGACGAATCGGCCTTATGAGCGGCAAAGTATATGTGGACCGCTTATGCGGCCCGTGCGGTGGAGTAAGAGGTTCTGATATCATTAAGATCCAACAGATAAACATGTACAATTTCTTAGTAGGGCCAACAATCGGGTTCAAGTTGAACATGTTCTGTTTCAAGTCAGGCCTCAAGCCTTACCCAAATTTCGGGTCTAAACTACTGGACCCGAACTCAAAAATGGTATTTTTGGGTGAAACCTTAAAACCCTGATAGACCTGAGAATAATTTTCCCTATTAGTGAAATATGCACCCAAAAATCCGAAAATTGTAGTATATTGACAAGATGTTACTTGAACTTTTAAACTCAAACAATATTAGGAAGTTATTTATTTATATGAAAACTTGCATACAGCATACATTAACTCAACCACATACAAAAGAAAACAAACCACATCAAAACAGTAAATTAATATATGTTAAACAATCTGGAATACAAGATAACAAAACAGAGATTTCACTAAAGATTTTAACGAGATGCAAATTAAAGCTTTAACGAACCATATCAAATTAAATGAGGTACAAGACGAGGAATGAGAAAATAATAATTAAAAAATAAATACTTAGGTAACATGAATATCAGAATATTATCATGATCTAAGCCTCAATCCTAACTATGTTGGGGTCGGCTTCATGGATCCTTCTTTTCCAATCAGCTCTGTTATGGGGCCATACTCTGGTCAAGATGCAAAATTCAAAATATGACATCTATTTTCAGACAATATTTATCTATTAAAAAAGATATATTAGTATGTACAAGTTTTGAGCGCACCGGTAGTGAAGTCACATGTTGTTAGTATAAGTTTCTTATTCTCCATGATATCTTTTCAGGCCGATTGGGTTTTTGGGCCTAGAATGTCAAACCTGAACCCCACCCGTAACTATATGTGGTTTTCTTTTTGGGTTTGGGTCTACCGGGTTGGATCAACAAATTGTGGACTCAGAGCCACTTAAATTGGGTAAGGTCAGTTGTGTCTGGTCGGGTTTGCTTTTGTCAGCCGTACGAGTCTTACACAAGTTCCTTTGGCCCTTTATTTCCTAATAACAACCTTTAGCGATTTTTTCCTTGTGTTAAATTATTGGCTGTGATAATTCTTCATTACACACTTGATAAGAGTCTGTTGCATGCATATTGTGGTAGTTGAGACATCCTTGTTTCAGTCTTTGTGATTTTTTTTTATTCTTTGCACCCGTTCTGCTAACCACTATCTATACCGATGTGATAGTCGGCAAGACTCGTGAAGACTTGCGCTGAATCACTTCTTTCTGATGAGAGCGCCCTTTGACATCTCAAAGATAATGGGATAGTGGATAAGACCATAAGAAGTTGAGAGGGAACTGAACATGAGGAGGAAAATGTGATTGATAAGTGCAATCTTTCAAGACAGCTGTTTGCTTATTTAACCAATTAGTTACCCTGAGGCACACATTAGATAATTTTTTTATGGAAAAGATTTTGAGGATGACCGGCATTTAAAGTTCAGTCAGGACTTTTACCAAGATTGCTTATCTAGCACTTCCTGAATGTCAAAGCATGGCATTCACTTATTGCACTGTTGATGTTTAATACGAGTGCTACACTGGATTAATCTGCTTGTAAAAAGTCTATATCACCCAGCCAAGTGATTGTACCTCTGTTTCCTTTCTCTTGAAGGTTGAGGTGGAAAGAATAAAAGCACATGCTCACGACAAACTGATGAAAAAGTTAGCAGATGCCAGACACAGGGCGGAGGAGAAGCGTGCTGCAGCAGAGGCCAAGCGTAGCCGTCAAGCAGCAAAGATAGCAGAGCAGGCCGAGTATATACGGAGGACTGGGCGAGTCCCCCCATCGTTCTTTCATTGGAGTTGCTGTAAGTGAGGTATGCCATGTCCTATAGATCAAGCATCCATGACGCCATCCGAACGAGGCCAAGCCACATCCTCCTAGCTCTTACTGATGTTAGAGAAACCTGGAGATGGTCGAGGTTGAGCAAGTCTCCTGATTCTGCAGCGTCAGAGCTATAAGCATGCCTGGTTGCCCATCCCAGCAATAGGCAATGCCTGTAGTTTCAGCAGCAGAAGGAAAATGGGCAAGTTTCAGTTACGAGTAATCATAGGAGCCACTGATTTCTGGGAGCCTTGTCGTTTATGAGTGCAAGGGTATCATCAGTATGTAACCCGGCTAAGCAGTTGTTCTTTAGTACTAAAATTCATCAGTATCTTGTTATTGTTATTATTATGTAGGCTGGCCGGTGTTTGTAGAGAAATCAAATGATAAGTGCGGGACGATTTTCGGGAGTCTTAATATATTCAGGCAAAGTATTTCAGGTTGTTACCTTAATCTTTGATTGTTTGATGACGCGTAAGCTTACATGCATCAGGAAAATAAAAGGTGAACAGAATATTTGAATTTGACTTACGTTCATTTTCTTATCATGAGGTCGATGCATGGAACCCATTTATTGCACAATCTAAAACGGCACAATACCCTCGCAAGGTGATAGCCGATTGTATATGACAAAGGAAGATGGAAGATGGACAAAAGAAGTTGGAGTTTTTTCCCCAAACTTCCCTTACATTTCCTGAAATTTCTAAAAACTCTCTTTTATCAAATCCTGTCTAACCGACTAACCTTCCTCTTTATTTAACCAAATCCCAGATAAACCTCTCCCCACCCTTTTCCGTCAGCTGCGTTTCCCAGCCGTTACGACTGATCTTTCTTCTTATTAATTCACTTTCTTGCCTTCAATTCAATAATATTTTTATATATTTTCTTATATTGTAGATAGTAGTATTCTTTTAATTATGATATCAATATTTTTTTATTGATATTTAAGGAAAAATATTTTTACGACAGGAGTTTGGGTTAAGCTTATACCTAGATTTGGATCAGTTCGGTCGGACTCTTACAACTTTTGTTCAGTTTGGGTTCAAATACGCGCTGAACATACTCGGTGGATTAGGTCAATTTTGGTTTGAAATATTTATTATAATTAATATTAGACATGGTGTTGAGTTGGATTTTGTAGTCTATTTTGGGCACGTTTGGTTTGCAGGATCTAATGAAATACTGTATTTTGTCCATCATGTATTACTGAAATACTACATTCTTAAAATCCCGCAAAATAAAATTTTATGTTTGGTTTGTTGGATTTTGTAAGTGTGAGATTTTTTTTTCCGTGTCTACCATCTTGCCCATGATGGATTTTGGCGTCCGGAAAAATTTTGATGGAGATCGAAATGCGGGATTCCTATTATGTCTGGAAATCCCGGGAATAGCCACATTTCTCCAATCCTGCAAATCAAATATAAAATTTGAATCCAGAATACAATCCAATACGGCAAAATCCAGATAACCAAACATGCCCAGTTGAATCCAACTTGATCCTAACCAATAGTCTATGGATACACGTTCAATATTTACTCGAACCAAGTCAAATAAGAGATGTAAGAAAGTTCGACTTGAACTAATATAAACCTTTATCGAATTGATCCAAACACGATCCGACCTACCGTAAACATTGCAAAATTAGTTTATCATAAACATAGATTGTAAGAAGTTTTTAATTTGCTAATTTATCCTTACAATGTTTGGATCAGATTGAGTTGGGCTCAGATTAAGTCAATACAGGTAAGTCTTTTCCCAATCATTTCAGAACTTTTTACAACTGTTGTTTATGATAGAACAATTTTATAGTAGCGAAGAGGTTCGGTTTGTCACATAGTTCGGTGAAACCCATCCGTCCAGTCAGAAAGCAGATCCCCCTTTGGGAGGCGATTTGACAACAGATTTTTTTGCTACTGTTCAGTTTTCACGGTCATATTCATTTCCCGACGCACCTACAGGTCCCTCCTTCCCGCCCAACCCTCCGCCACTTCTCTACCACCGGCACAATCCGCCACTTCTCTACCACCGGCACAACCCCGAGGGGTCTGCACTCCCCGTCACCAACCCACAACTCCCCTGCCTTCCCTGCCCCTCTTCCCCGTCTATCCCTCTCACTAGCCCTACTCTCCGCCCCTTCACCGCCACCAGCGAGGCCTACTCCAAGCGCTCTATTGTAGGTGCGCTGATTTGGGTCCTTTTCCCCATCCCGACACAGCGAACCGCACGACGTTGTATGCCGTTGCCGACGTGACCCAGTAGATTCCCCCGGCCAAGGCATGGACGCCCTCAGCAGCCGTCCACACTATGAGCCGCACCGCGAACTCCGACGGCATCATTCTGACCACCTCCCAGCGTCAGGTGGCTGCCGAGGTGCCGCCGCCGACGTAGAGCCGAAAGTGATCGGAGGAGGTGCTGCCGTCGAGAGTTACTGCGCCGATTGTTGGGTTGGAGCACGGGACAATGAGGTTCATGAGGG
This sequence comes from Alisma plantago-aquatica, assembly GCA_963693085.1. Classification (NCBI taxonomy): domain Eukaryota; kingdom Viridiplantae; phylum Streptophyta; class Magnoliopsida; order Alismatales; family Alismataceae; genus Alisma; species Alisma plantago-aquatica. The sequence goes on from OY856411.1 coordinate 1,139,892,030, forward strand.
GGTGGAGTGGCGGGTAAAGGGGTTGCAGAAAGTGAGGCTATGCGCCTGTTCAATTTAGTCAACAACATTCGCAATGTGTGCTATTCGCCTGTTCAATTTATGGAGAATCATTATTGATCGTCGGGACTCATGCAGACCAAGATGGTGAAGCAAGGTAGGAATGCCGACCAAGGGAGAGGAGCCATATCGCCTGTTCTAGTTCTGTTCTTCCTCTTGCTCATATTGCCTGAGCTGATCCTGCCCACCACGTATTCGGTTAGTTTGGTTCGGTTCTGTTTCTAGGTTCCGGTTTGGGTATATTTAGACTCGATTTATTTTGGTTTTTTGTTTGAAGTTTAATTTCGGTTTGGGTCCTAGTCTCAGTTCGGTTTTGGTAAAAACTGACCCATTGCTATCCCTAGATGCAAGGAACGAAGGAGATCCTCTAAGATGTACAAACTCCATACTCCTGGTGTAATACTCCTGACGTGGGTTATGGCTTAACCCTAGGAGTTTTACTTAAGTAAGTTGCTTATAAATTTGTTCTTATCTTTTGAAAAGTAATTAAGTCTCTTTGTGAAGTTTATTTTTAAATTTGAGCTTATATGCAAACTATATATGCATTATATGATAATCTAAGTGAAAAGTGCAATTCACCCAAGAAGAAGGGTTAATGTGTAAAATACCACCTCTAGATTGCTTCTACTCTTGTCTAGTATTATCTAGAGGAGAGAGAGAGAGAGAGAAGAAGGAGACAATATGTTGAATCATCCTAAAGTGTTAGCACTCTTAATAATGAAAAGACTAAGAAAATGCATAAGTTGAAAGCTATGCACATGAGCCATATCGAGTTGTGGACTTAGAGTAGAAGTCTCTATCGGCCATAGAGCCATAAGAGAGCCTCTTATCGTTTTGTTGAGTCTTAGCTTGGCCCATAACGGGCAAGACACTTCAAAGAAGAAATAGGAATCCGTTTGCAACTTGTTTTGGAAAGGATTGAGTTGGATATTATAATATAGTAAGTGGAAGAAGACTTGCCCTAGAAGATAACTCAAGAGCCGACCCTTATCTTCTATATTATCCATGAACTTTTATTTTTGTATGGCAAGATAATGATGACATGCATGCAAGTGTATGAGTCGACCTTGCATGGCTAGGTGGCATAAAGTAACTTTAGCTAATGACACCTATTACACACTTTTCCATAAATCCCTAGTATAAATACCTTGACCTTCACTTGTTAGTAAGATTTTTGAATCTTGCTAGCAACCTTTCCTTTTGTATCGTGCAAACCCTCTTGTGTCGTGCAAAGTGAGGAGAGTTGGATGGTGAAGCTTGATATCGGCCAAGGGTAAGAGATATCGGCCAACTAGGTCATAGAAGGAGATATCGTCCATTGTGATTGGAGATATCATGCAAAGGTTAGGAGCTCAAGTCTTGGAGCTTAGAGAAGGTTCATCTTCAACCTTAGAACGTGAGGAGTGAAGCTTGAAGTTTGAAAGATACTTGAGAGGCGGGTTATATAACTTGAACCCATCAATATTATTATCTTTTCTTCAATATTGTTCAACTTGTTGATTTCTTTTAAATTCGAATTTCCTTTGATCAATTGATATATTGATGAGTTTCAATAAGAAGTTAGGACTGTTGTCCATGGTTTTGAATATTTAGATAATTATCTTGAGGTTGATGATGATGACATCATCATTGGACAACCCGATATGGGTTGAAGACTGTAACGACCCCGCCTCCCGGTAACCCCCAATTAAGGGAGACCGAAAGGTCAGAGCCGTTAACCAATAACCCGGATCAAAGGTTCGACAAATAATCAATAAAAATTAACAAATTTTACCAACTAAACTGAAAACTGGTACAAAATAAAACTTTGCATACCTTTTTCAAAATTGGGATATCTACATCTATCCGCATCAAGAGTCTACTCTAACTAATCCTCCTTTGTACTTTAACTCTTAATTAATTTTACATATGCCACTTTACTGTTTGTCCTTTTCAAGCTTGTACCTAAAACGCCGACAAACAAAACGTCGGTCAGCATATCAGAATATGCCTGTATGTGGGGACATCCAAAATTTTACAGATATGACTAACAATTTAATAATCACAATCAAATTATTTAACAAGAAAATTTACATTTTCAATGTGTCATTCTCCACCGCTTTTTCCCTAACCCTAGCATACCCCTCTAGGGTTTCTCTTTTGCCATTGACTTAAGGCCACCTTCTCAATCTCGAGCTTGGTGCCTGAGAGTCACCTCTCATGGTGCTCCATAGTCATGCATCATAGACCACCTTCTCATTCTCGAGCTTGGTGTCTGGGGTCACCTCTCATGGTGCCCATGGGTCTACCCTCTTGGGCCTGACCTTTATGGCATCTTTCATCAGGGTGGCATATAGGTGCGAGAATACACACTTCTTTATAATTGTGATAACCATAGTGACTTTATAATTTTACAAGTATGAACATCTAACTGTTTAGATTGCATTCAATGCGAGGAAACATTAGGAAAATCCTTGGGAAACTAATGCGATTAACCATAATTAACCACATACCTGATTTGGAAGTCTCAAAGATTATAAGCAGAATATCCAATTAATCAAACAACCAACCAAGCCAGGTAACTAATCACCCCAATCAAACAGGCACAACAAGAAACTTGGAAAACATGTGCAATCTAATTACTCATACGTTCATCATGCACTTACTTTATTGAATTAGAATTCCCTCCTCAGGTGTACCTAAGTTGAATTAGGGTTATCCTTAACGTTCTTTATATTCGTTTCTTAACTATTACCTTTTAGGTCAACTAAACCCTAAAACACTGTTTCCATGTTCCAAAACCCTAATTACTTAATCATTCATATCTAAGCCTCTTTATTACCAATCTAGCTTATGATGAGTTCTAACTTCATCTTATACATAAGATTTTAAAACATAGCTTATTAAAGTCATAAACACCTATATTAGGGTTTCTAGGTTTTCAAGTATATCTTCACTAGGGGGCGGGGCATAGCTCGGGTGGTGCGGCTCGGTAATCCCTGAAAAAACACTAGAGGGGGGGGGGTGAATAGAGTTTTATAGACAATTTTAACAAATATTTAACTCAAACAATCAACCACAAAAATATTGGACAAGGGGACAAGGATTTAGAGTGGTTCCAACTTTAGCAAATACTAAAGTTGTCAGTCCACTACCCGGTTGCTTACCCAACCGGGATTTAGAAAGAATTTAATTTTATTACCTCGCAAAGAGTTTACATAAAATTACAATTCTCTCCCTAAACCCTTCAAGCAGCCTTCACCTAGAAGTAATCTCCCAACCTTGAAGCAGCCTTCACCTAGAAGTAATTGCACCACCTTGAAGCAGCCTTCCTCCTGAAGTAGCTTCCCGTTGCAATAGCCTTCTTGAAGTAGCTTCCCGTGCGATAGCCTTCTTGAAGTAGCTTGAAGTCCACCTTCTCCTCCGAGAAGAACCTTCTCCAATCCGCAGCCTCCAACCCTAGGAGTAGCAAGGAGAATACAAAGGATAAAAAGGAACAAGAGGGAAAATAGAAATTACAACTTATCCTTTTAAGCACAAGGCTTGATTTGCCTATATCAAGCGTATTGATCTCCTAACCAATGAGTGTAGAAGTGTAAGTGCTGTGGTAAGGAGATGCTAGCCTATTGGACACGAAATGAGAGCAATGGAAATGAATGGCCAATGTAGGAATTGCTCTATTGCTCAAGAATAGATTGCCAATGAATATTCAAGCTCAAGTGTAGCACAAGTGTAGCTTAGATGTGTTTTGGTGTCCTAAGGCATGTCCTATTTATAGGAATGGCCTATGGATGCTTAAGGACGTTCTAGACAACTTCTAGGGTTTTCTAAGTGCTTAACTAGCCGTTAGGTATAAGTTAGGTGCGTTAGTAACAGCTAGTTGCTTTATTCTGCAGTTGCTGTCAGAGACCATCTCGGTCGACAATTTGTCGACCGAGATACCTACTCGGTCGAAGTTTTGTCGACCGACAGGCTCTCTGGATCAACGTTCATTTGCAACTGCCAACTACCTTGTCAGCTGTGTCTAACGGCTACTTGGGTCATTCTCGGTCGAGAAGTTTGTCGACCGAGAGTGTCTCGGTCGGGGAGTTTGGTCGACCGAGATTGACCCTGTTTCAATCTTTCAATTTAGGCATTAAGTAAATGCATGAGTGTGCATATGTGATCCTATTTAAAAGGGATGACCTATCTAAGTGTGGTGATTGGCTAGGGAAGATCTAACGCTTGATTTACATGAGATCTAAGTACATGTACATTATATGTTTGTACAAGTTTACAATTGATTACATTGCATGACTTTTACAATCATTCAAGCGTATAGTTTTCCTAGAACTTTGTCATCCATTTTATTCCTACAACACTCAAGTAGCACGTTAGATCAACAAGAATGAAATGTTTGTCATCATCGAAACAAAGGGATTTATCATAATATCCAATTTATCCAACAATCCCAGATGAAGGGACCCGGGTTCGACCCTCGGCGAAAGCTCCGGGGTGCATTTAAAGGTCCTACGAAACTGAGCGCGCCGCGGTACCCCCTGAAAAGACGTGGCTGGTTCCGGGGTTTATCTTGTCTGCGGGGGTCACAAAAGTGGCGCTCGTGCGAGAGGGGTTCCCCGTCACCAAAAAAAAAGTATATCTTCACTCATATGAGACTTTAAAACATCCTTTTTACATATTAAAACTTCATCTCTTTAAGTTATCTATTCCAAGGCTTCTTAATTAAACTTCAGATCAATATGTCTCTGTTTATGATATTCATATTCTCGAAATTAAAGTCATATTACTCAACATTAGGGCTTTTAGGCCCATTAATGCTCATTAACATATCAAAACCCTAAATTAGGTCATTAAACACATGGATATCCTTCATTAGACATAAAAATGTCTTTTTATTACCAATAGGTTAATATTCTCAGGGATTATCCATATTAATCATCTCAATTCATTAATCATCCAATTAGGGTTAACCTTAGTCATAAACACATTAAGGATGGCAATTTTTAACCACTTTTCGAATTAAGATCAGATTCAGACTCTAAAATTACTTTTATTGGATTCTATGGATTTTTCTGATAAAAAACCCTGTATAACTTATCTTGATTTGAGCTACCGGTAAATAATTAAGTTTTTTACAAAATACATACCTCTGGACCAATGGTAGCGCGCCACATGTCCTTTCCTTTTCTTTTCTTTGCAAAACTCTCCCTCCGGCTCGCGGATATCCTACGTGACCCGCTTACCCGAGAGACCGGATCTGGCTCCCCCACTTCGTCTTCCTCATGCGGACGGGGATCCCACCCCTGTTTCCTCTGTTAAACAGGGGACTCACCACGCAAACCTGTCTTCTCCTCCCCTGATGGTTCACAAAGAACCAAACGTCGGCTAGGAGTCTAGTCCTTTGCTGCTAGCCCCAGATGACCCACTCTTGTGCCCTCGATACATCGTGCCGGTCGCGCGAGGCGAGGCCCCTATTTCCGTGCGGAAGTAGGGCACCGCCGCGGAGGGCTACTCGACAAGCTTTTGCCACCAGCCTGGTCCCTCGGACCACATCCAGCCACTCCGTCCGACCGTTTCATCTGCCATAGCTCCACTCCAAGACCATCTTCCCACCCCATCCCATCGATAGGGTTGGTTGTGGCCTACCATCGCCAAGGCCTGGAGAGACAGAGGGCTATCACCCACCTACAACAATGAACGAGAAGAGGATAGGGAAACAGGGACTCTAGGAGTAAGGCCGAACTCTCTTGATGGAGAGTCAGAGGGTCTTTTATAGACCACATCTGGCGAAGGCAGTAGAGACCTACTCCCAATGGAGTTTCTGTCTCTACGGTAGAATTGGGAAAAACCCAATAGTATAGGGAACCGACAGATCCAAGGGGTATTCTAGACCATATTGGTCTCCCGAAATCAATGGAACAAATCCCAACCTTGCACAAGTATTGTGCACTGAGGAAATCGATCGGGAAATCTTCCTATATTGTTCCTCAATCTTGGTCTTAAACGGAGTGCAACCACCATTGGATCTAGATCCAACGGCTATCGAGCCTTGTATTAGAACACAAATCAAAATTGAATTGTGACATATAATGCTATCCTTTACACTTTAGGAAATTTGCAAAATTCATATCTCCCAAACCGTTTATCCTTTTAATGTCAAATTTTAGGGGAAAGTCTATAATGACTTAATCCAAGTGTGTACCAAATTTGGGGTTCAAAATCGAAAGTATGAGATACTTTTCTTTATATGCAAGTTATCTCTTAATAAGGCATATTTTATGCATATTTTCTCTCTCTTAATCTTTTATTTTCTTTGCTTTTGATTCCTTTTTCCATTAGAAACTATGTGGACACGAAATCTCATCCAAGATGGATTCATTATCCATATTTCCACATTTTTCTTGTAATATTATCATTATCTCACATTTCTTCTAAATAAAGTAATATTTAATTAATCCTTTCTCTTTTCTTGTTGCATAATCTTTGCAATTTGGACTCCTTGGAACCCAAGGAACCCAAAAAGGCATGAAATCCCCTTTGGGGAATATTCCTTTGCCTTCTAGAGGTTTCTATGTATTTCTCATCAATATATATTGTTTAATACCCATTATCATTTATCTTTTTCCATTATTTGGACTTTTCTTCTTTTATTCTCATTATTGGATTAATATAATAATAGGAACCATGAAATTCCTATCAAAAGGATATTTGCAAATAAATCCATCCTTTGAAGCAAGCATCCAACCTTTTCAATTAAGTCCATATTCACAAAATCATTACATTTCGATTATGAAAACACATGCAAAATTGAGGTTGTAACGTCCTTCCCCTCTTATAGGAATTTTGTCCTCAAAATTCCATCAAACAAACAAACAAGCAGGATAAGACTTTCACATGTCCATCATGACTCTTATGTGACTTCACCCTCTCCATGGTGCTTCCCAAGAACCTTCACCATCTTGTATTCTTCCGTCTGAGTTCTTTCTTACCTTGGTATGTCGTACCCTCATGAGTGACTCAGGACATTTCAGCCTCTCAAAAACTGAATAGGTTCAAGGCTCAACACATGGCTTGGGTACCTCACATAGTGCTCTAGATCGGACTCATGTAACACATTATACATCATGTTATCCTGAGGGGTAAGGTTAAACACAACCATCTCCACCAATCCATCTCAAATGGACCCATATATCGGGGACTCAGCTTTATCAGTTGTAGCTTAGATGGGTCAGATTTTCACATCACATATTCTCCCACAGTGAACTACATGTCAGTCTGTTTTGCATCATCTTGCGACTCATGTCTCCCCTGGGCTCTCTCTCTCAGCCCTTGTACGATCAAAGCGACTTCATCTGCACACACTATGGTTCTTTTCTGACCCTCGCGAGGCCTCCTTCACCAACATCATCTTAATGAAGTGGTGGCTGACACAACTTCCTTAAAGAACTTCTTGCATCCCGATAAAGGCTATGGTGGTTAACATCACATCTTACAGAAGACAAGAACTATCTCCTGATATCACCCTGAATGAGCACACATACTCTCATCAAACCCTATACTATGGATCATACTAACCATTAGTTAGGGGTGATGAATTGTACTAACATCGAGTTCTTCATGTACCTACTTCCTCCTTATGGAAGTGAAACTTTATATTATACTCAAGAACTTTTGAACTCGCATCATGGTGTAGTTAAACCATCTCTCTCTCTCTCTCTTATAAGTAGTTCAACCCGATCTATCCCTTGACAGTACTCTTTCTTTCTCATGTCATCTAGGTAAGGCGATCTACCATAACCCACATTGCATCTTGACCTTCCTTAGTCTAGGGGAGACTTCAACATCCATAGTGATGAACTCCCTTTCCCTCTCGGGGACACTTTATCCTTTATATCAATACACTGGGTTACTGGTGTTCGTCCTTCACCTCCTCCTTGCATGGTCACATGCCACATGCAACTTCATCTTTAGCATCCAAAGTACTATTGTCACTTACTATATACGTAGTACTACATTGTATAATGAACTTAAAATCATGATCTCCTGTATGTCATAATTCCTCAAGATCGATTCCTCAGAAACCCTAAACCACTCTCATCAGGGTTTTATTACCTTCCTATCCAAAGAAGTGTATTCGAGGTTCTATCACCATCCTTTCACTACATCAAGGACTAAACTGGCTAACCAAACAACCATTAACTTGTTCAACATATCTTGTTACATCTGTGTGTTAGGAAAAACACATCTCCTTTCCAAACTTAGGGTTAGTCGAACAACCTCAACTTCTTCTAGCCTCTAGCTAAACTAGGTAGCTATATCTCAACCAGAGCATTCATTACCACTTCTTATCCTTAGGTGTTAGGTAATGTTGAAGACATACACCTCTATGTATTATACTTATCATCTCATCTCAAACTCTAAGTTTGTCTTCATCGAAAAAAATCTAAGCTCATCCTCTTAGTTTTTGAATTCAACCTTGTATGACTCATAGCTCATGACAAAAACATCCTCATAAGATGACTACATTATTCCTTTTATTGTTTGCAAACCATCCATGTATCATTCACTCCACCAACGTATGTTATCATCTCTGTCCTCATATCTCGTAGCAATGTTCCAACTCGCATCATCTTTTATCCTTGGTGTATGGCATGCGTACTGTCCCATCTCTCCCTCCCATAACAAGAGGAAATAAGCATTTGGCGGCCGTCCAAACACAAAGTTCTTCCTATTCCAAGAGTAGAGATGATGCATCCCACATTGCCAGTACACCTTCAAATTTAAGTTGAAACGTGCAACTTATGTCTCTACTTCACAATGATCTTGATATCAAAGTTACTTCCATGGAAAACTGATCTCGAACCCACTTGGGTCACCACACAATCCTTGGTCATCTCCTCTAGGTCTGTAGGGTGCCGACACTTTTGGGGTCATCCCTCTTCCCTTATGCATCTAGAGAGTTCCCTTCTCATCTTCCCTCTGGGTCACATGAGTTCATGAAGGTGATCAATCTCCTAACCCATGGCCCTCAGACAATGATAGCTGTTACCTCCCGACCCTATGGGCATGTGCAATTAGGGAATTAGGCAACTCCTACTTCCATCAGTCTTATCCCTACCTGACCCTAGGATCGACTTAGGATTCTAACATAGTACGTGTCCAACTTAGTACCTTACCCAAGCCTTCGTCATCTCTCTCTCCGCATTCATGGACTGACTTTCATCCTTTCACAGGGGTCATGTAGACCTGCCTACCTTGGTCAGGACCCATATCGGTTACCTCCATGGTAACACATCCACATGCACATAGAGATGGTTATCTATGGGTCTACAGGTTCATTCTCGTGTCATGCACTTTTCACTTAGTTTCTCAAGATCCTATGAAACCTCTTTAGGTTACCAACAAAATTGGTAAACACCCAACCAAAGGGTTCCTCTCCCAGGATTGGAGGAAACTACAACTCTTGACAACAAGGTCACAACCGTCCTTAGGGTTTACATTCTCATGAGCATGCCTAACCTAGCAGCTACTAAGGCACAAGCAGACCACCTATTAAACCATGCTAGGTCAGACTTGTTCTCTTTCCTCAACATTAGATCAACTTAGTTGTGAGGGGTTCATCAAACATACCTTTAACTTAACGGGTTTCCTTTTCCTCTACGCATGAGGAGTACCATGCTCGAAACTATAGAGACTCAAATCTCATCATGAGCATCAGGTACACTGCTTCCCCTCTTAGGCCTAGGAACCCTAGGTCCACCTTTGGGTGTCCAACTGCATGCTCAATCTCTTAACCACGAATCAAGCATGTCCAAGGTATGTCATGTACTTCCATGATCCTTTTATATAAGCAACACCTTAGAGTTGAGTCCTCCTCAAGGACAAACAACTAGGTATAATACCTTGCAACTGGTTACTCAAACCTCCTCAGGGTCTAAGACACTCTTTATCTCATCTTAGCATATAACCACTTGTACCATAGGCACCTAGGTACCAGAAGCATCATCTTCTCTCTAGGGTTTGGTTCCGCTAGAGGCAACCAAGATATCATCAGCTTCCAGGGATCATGCATGAGGCAACTGCAACCATCCACTTAAGTTGCATCATCCTCAACTCTCCCATGTCCAACCTTCTTGCTTGAGTCTTGCTTTCTCTCTCTAGAGCTAACTCTACATCCAACCTTACTACCAGAGGTCCTCTCTCCATGAAGGATCAAGCTCACAGGCATACCTCTACATGGGTGAAGCTTATGCTCAACCTTATGTTTACTTAAGGTTATCCATTATTCCTTATGCTTATCTCATCAACCATCCATCATGTCCTTCTGGCCTCGGTTTTAACCTACCGCTCGTACTAATGAAGTACTCTGGGTGTGAACTATATCCTACTTGCAACAGCCCATAATGTTTCTACAGGTTCTTTACTATCCTCATCATTGAAGGAGCTATCCTTCACTCTAACATGCACGACCCTTGCCAGAGTTGGGTTGCCAAAGGTACTCAGTAATCAACTTCTCATGGCTCATATGGCATCCAGGGCATGTCTATCCAATGACCTGGTCTACTATGACATCTAACTCATCATGTCATCTCTCTCTCTAACCTTCACTTAGGGTTAGGGTTAACATCATCCTCAAAGGATGTGCTAGGTCTCTACTTTTAATGGAGGTCTCTACCTCCAAGACTAACTCTCTCTAGTCATCCTCCTAACAAGGAGGTCTATCCTCATGTCTCTCCTGAGGGCAATGACAACTCGTGTCATACGACATAAGCATTTATCTTTTCTTTAATTTGCGCTTAATCTATTAAGCTTATGTCCATGGCATCTTATTTACATGCTTTTTATTAATTTGGTGGAGGATCCCTTAGACCTTATTATCCTTACCCATACCTCAAGAGGGTGAGGAGAAGAGAGAAAATCCAAATTCTTAAGGTCCTTAACATAATTTGAGTTGAGAAGGGATGAACAAGATGAGAGAGTTCTAAAGGTATCTTATTTCGAGTCATATCCTAAGACATCGGCCAGGCAGTCATACAATCCGGGAGTCTTCGTATTCCGACTAGCGGTGCAGAGGAAAATATTGCCAGCCCCCAGACGTGATCCTTTTCTAGACACCTCAGTCCTTCGAACAATCCTCTAATAACTCCCTTGGGTTCTACGGAGTTTGTAAAATTTACTAATTATTAAAGATTAAGTGAGGAACCTATGCTCTGATACCAATTGTAACAACCCCGCCTCCCGGTAACCCCCAATTAAGGGAGACCGAAAGGTCATAGCCGTTAACCAATAACCCAGATCAAAGGTTCGACAAATAATCAATAACAATTAACAAATTTTACCAACTAAACTGAAAACTTGTACAAAATAAAACTTTGCATACCTTTTTCAAAACTGGGATATCTACATCTATCCGCATCAGGAGTCTACTCTAACTAATCCTCCTTTGTACTTCAACTCTTAATTAATTTCACATATGCCACTTTACTATTTGTCCTTTTCAAGCTTGTACCTAAAATGCCGACAACAAAACGTCGGTCAGCATATCAGAATATGCCGGTATGTGGGGACATCCAAAATTTCACAGATATGACTAACAATTTAATAATCACAATCAAATTATTTAACAAGAAAATTTACATTTTCAATGTGTCATTCTCCACCGCTTTTGCCCTAACCCTGGCATACCCCTCTAGGGTTTCTCTTTTGCCATTGACTTAAGGCCACCTTCTCAATCCCGAGCTTGGTGCCTGGGAGTCACCTCTCATGGTGCTCCATAGTCATGCATCATAAACCACCTTCTCATTCCCGAGCTTGGTGTCTGGGGTCACCTCTCATGGTGCCCATGGGTCTACCCTCTTGGGCCTGACCTTTATGTCATCTTTCATCAGGGTGGCATGTAGGTGCGAGAATACACACTTCTTTATAATTGTGATAACCATAATGACTTTATAATTTTGCAAGTATGAACATCCAAATGTTTATATTGCATTCAATGCGAGGAAACATTCGGAAAATCCTCGGGAAACTAATGCGATTAACCATAATTAACCACATACCTGATTTGGAAGTCTCAAGGATTGTAAGCAGAATATCCAATTAATTAAACAGCCAACCAAGCCAGGCAACTAATCACCCCAATCAAACAGGCACAACAAGAAACCTGGAAAACATGTGCAATCTAATTACTCATACGTTCATCATGCACTTACTTTATTGAATTAGAATTCCCTCCTCGGGTGTACCTAAGTTGAATTAGGGTTATCCTTAACGCTCTTTATATTCATTTCTTAACTATTACCTTTTAGGTCAACTAAACCCTAAAACACTATTTCCATGTTCCAAAACCCTAATTACTTAATCATTCATATCTAAGCCTCTTTATTACCAATCTAGCTTATGATTAGTTCTAACTTCATCTTATACATAAAATTTCAAAACATAGCTTATTAAAGTCATAAACACCTATATTAGGATTTTTAGGTTTTCAAGTATATCTTCACTCATATGAGACTTTAAAACATCCTTTTTACATATTAAAACTTCATCTCTTTAAGTTATCTATTCCAAGGATTCTTAATTAAACTTCAGATCAATATGTCTCTATTTATGATATTCATATTCTCAAAATAAAAGTCATTAAAGTCATATTACTCAACATTAGGGCTTTTAGGCCCATTAATGCTCATTAACATATCAAAACCCTAAATTAGGTCATTAAACACATGGATTTCCTTCATTAGACATAAAAATGTCGTTTTATTACCAATAGGTTAATATTCTCAGGGATTATCCATATTAATCATCTCAATTCATTAATCATCCAATTAGGGTTAACCTTAGTCATAAACACATTAAATATGGCAATTTTTAACCACTTTTCGAATTAAGATCAGATTCAGACTCTACAATTACTTTTATTGGATTCTATGGATTTTTCTGATAAAAAACCATGTATAACTTATCTTGATTTGAGCTATCGGTAAATAATTAAGTTTTTTACAAAATAAATACCTCTGGACCAATGGTAGCGCGCCACATGTCCTTTCCTTTTATTTTCTTTGCAAAACTCTCCCTCCGGCTCGCAGATATCCTACGTGATTTGCTTACCTGAGAGACCGGATCCGACTCCCCCACTTCGTCTTCCTAACGCGGACGAGGATCCCACCCCTGTTTCCTCTGTTAAACAGGGGACTCACCACGCAACCCTGTCTTCTCCTCCCCTGATGGTTCGCAAAGAAACAAACGTCGGCTAGGAGTCTAGTCCTTTGCTATTAGCCCCGGATGACCCACTCTTGTGCCCTCGATACATCGTGTCGGTCTCGCGAGGCGAGGCCCCTGTTTCCGCGCGGAAGTAGGGCACCGCCGCGGAGGGCTACTCGACAAGCTTTTGCCACCGGCCTGGTCCCTCGGACCACATCCAACCACTCCGTCCGACTGTTTCATCTGCCATAGCTACACTCCAAGACCATCTTCCCACCCCATCCCATCGATAGGGTTGGCTGTGGCCTACCATCGCCAAGGCCTGGAGAGACAGAGGGCTATCACTCACCTACAGCAATGAACGAGAAGAGGATAGGGAAACAGGGACTCCAGGAGTAAGGCCGAACTCTCTTGATGGAGAGTCAGAGGGTCTTTTATAGACCACATCTGGCGAAGGCAGTAGAGACATACTCCCAATGGAGTTTCTTTCTCTACGGTAGAATTTGGACAAACCCAATAGTATAGGGAATCGACATATCCAAGGGGTATTCTAGACCATATTGGTCTCCCGAAATCAATGGAACAAATCCCAACCTCGCACAAGTATTGTGCACTGAGGAAATCGATCGGGAAATCTTCCTATATTGTTCCTCAATCTTGGTCTTAAACGGAGTGCAGCCACCATTGTATCTAGATCCAACGGCTATCGAGCCTTGTATTAGAACACAAATCAAAATTGAATTGTGACATATAATGCTATCCTTTACACTTTAGGAAATTTGCAAAATTCATATCTCCCAAACCGTTTATCCTTTTAATGTCAAATTTTAGGGGAAAGTCTATAATGACTTAATCCAAGTGTGTACCAAATTTGGGGTTCAAAATCGAAAGTATGAGATACTTTTCTTTATATGCAAGTTATCTCTTAATAAGGCATATTTTATGCATATTTTCTCTCTCTTAATCTTTTATTTTCTTTGCTTTTGATTCCTTTTTCCATTAGAAACTAAGTGGACATGAAATCTCATCCAAGATGGATTCATTATCCATATTTCCACATTTTTCTTGTAATATTATCATTATCTCACATTTCTTCTAAATAAAGTAATATTTATTTAATCCTTTCTCTTTTCTTGTTGCATAATCTTTGCAATTTGGACTCCTTGGAACCCAGGAACCCAAAAAGGCACGAAATCCCCTTTGGTGAATATTCCTTTGCCTTCTAGAGGTTTCTATGTATTTCTCATCAATATATATTATTTAATACCCATTATCTTTTATCTTTTTCCATTATTTGGACTTTTCTTCTTTATATTCTCATTATTGGATTAATATAATAATAGGAACCACGAAATTCCTATCAAAAGGATATTTGCAAATAAATCCATCCTTTGAAGCAAGCATCCAACCTTTTCAATTAAGTCCATATTCACAAAATCATTACATTTCTATTATGAAAACACATGCAAAATTGAGGTTGCAACAAAGACTTTTGAAAACCGATAAGGAATCCGATATAGAAGTCAATCTGATATGAAGGTAGGTCATACTTTGTAAAAACAAGTCCTATGTATGATATGGGAGATTCCTATTTATATCTTATACACAATACAAAGGTAAAGCAACACCTTTGCACGATATGAGTAAACCCTAGATGAAGATATAGAAATTCGATATGTTATGAAACTCTTTTCTTTTGAAAACTCAATATACCCCATTACTTTGTGTTGGGTTAAAGGGTAACTTAGTATCCATCTTGTTGAGAAAAGAATTAGCATTCAAGGTTCTTATCTATCATGGGAACACGATATGGTAGTCAATATAGGAACACGATATGGCAACATGATATCACCCAATGTGGGTACACGATATGGTGTAATCCATGAGGTAAATCGATATGATGTTCAAAGACGTAACTTGATATGATAGCCAACATGGGAA
Organism: Alisma plantago-aquatica; assembly: GCA_963693085.1. Classification (NCBI taxonomy): domain Eukaryota; kingdom Viridiplantae; phylum Streptophyta; class Magnoliopsida; order Alismatales; family Alismataceae; genus Alisma; species Alisma plantago-aquatica. Next base: position 1,139,907,207 of record OY856411.1, read on the forward strand.
CACGATATGGTAGTCAACATAGGATCACGATATGGCAAATCCAATGTGGGGACACGATAAGGAAAACCCAAGATGAAATCCGATATGGAAATCCAAGAGGAAAACTGATATGGTGGAAAATCGACATGGAAGATCGATATGATAAATTTAGATAAATATTATATTGTTTGAGTGATTTATGGTAAAGCCATAATGGCATACCCGATATGGTGTACCCTAGTACACGATATGAGAACCCAATACACCTCTATACCCGATATAAGGGTAATAGTTTAACCCCTACATGTTATGAGGTTGACTAAAGGAGATAAAAGGTAAAGAGATAGTTAATCCAACCTAACTACATGATATGGTGTTTAGGGATATGCCCTAAACCTGATATGAAGGTGTGATTTCACCACATGATTAATAAGGATACTTGTTATGATGATATATGCATCTTCAAACATGATAGCATAACATTATCCACCATGCTACCCGATATGGTAGACATGCTTTTATTTGGTAATATTGTCTAAGTAATGAATATGATTAATGAAATATTGAGACACAATAAGTCTAATTCAATTTGATAATAATAAGCTGGTCGACCTTAAAGAGGTGAATTAAGTAATCTACATCCTAATAGGGATGAGAGAGAAACTACGATTGGAAAGATAATTATGTGATCAACATATACTCCTGAGATGAGTGGAGTATGAGTTACACTAAATCTTTGCAAATGAAATTTTGAAACCCTAATTCATTAGGGAGGATGTGTTCTTTAGTATTGCATGATTAAGACATATGTTTGAAATTGTTGATGACATGATATATTAATCATACATGCATCATAAGGCAATGAGCATGGCTAAGTAAGAGCTATGATGTTATATAATACAGATTTAGTGAGCTATGTGAACTATGTGAATGAATACCTTGGTCTAATGAACCAGAGGTAATGATTATCTGTTAAGTGGTGATAGTGCTCAATGATGAATTAAGGGTTTGAATATCCAAGTATGATGATAATAAGAAGATTAAGATTCTTAGTGGTTTATGTGTTTCTAGTGAATATGAAAATATCTGATAAATACAATTATGCTTTTCCTTGTAGCATATCTGCTTAAGGACTGAATACGGAAAACATTGGGTGATGCCTTATTACTTTCATACATCTTAGTAGATAGATGCTATGCATGTTATTCATATTCCTTTTTAAGCAAATAGATGTTTCATAATTGTGTTATCATTAAATATATCTATTAGTTGCATAAAATACCTTCTGTTCAGTCTTTATTATTTCTTGTGATAATAATATTGTTGGCAGAGAATTATATCTCTCGCTGGGACAATAATCTCACCCTGTGGGATCCACAATTTTTAGGTGGACGCGGACAAGGGACTAGGAGCCGGACTGCAGAAGAAGGGTTGTATCAGCAAGGACAACAGTAGTATCTCAGGTTGAGTACGTTGTTTGTCAAGGTTTTGTAGATAGAAGTCTATGTTTCATCTCTGTACTCTCAGGTCCTTGGGAGATAGTTCTTAGTAGTTTTTACGAATGACTTGAGATTTTGGTTTGCTTATCTCGAAGTTTTTATTTTGTTGTTGTGTATATTATAGTAAAGAAACTGGTATTTGTTATCCTCGAGAAGAGACGAGACACTGAATGTACAATATGAACCATATGTATATAAAACTTTGGTTCCTTATGTAAGAGTTTACTGGAAAGGGATCTATGTGCAAAATGGTTTTAATTCTTAGCGATTTTTGTTAATTATGTTGTTTATAATAATTCCGTGATTTTACTGGTGATGGCTTGATTTATAATCGGGTAGTCACAAAGTTTTGGTATCCGAGCCTAAGGTTCGCTGAGTCTACAAAGACATAAGACTAAGGTGTTGAGTCTTTTCTAGTGTCCTCCAGTATATCTTATAATGACTTCTGCTTTTGCAAAAGATAGGGTGAAGTTTAAAAATGACTGGAGAACACGAGGAACACATTGTTGAAAGCAATGTTGTTGCACCAAGAGAGGGTGTAAGGGATCAGGTAAGAGGAGAACGAGTGCCTGAGAATTCCCATCTTGACCTAATCAGGATAGAAAATCCTGCTTTTTATGCTCTTGTTGGGCAGGTTAGGACAATAGTGATGCATATAATAAGCTGGATACTAGCAATATAATCTAGATTACCAGTCCTCAATGCAAAAACTTTGGATTCTGAAAGGGTTCTTGAATGACATAGTCATGTTAGAATAGTAGAAAATGTGGGAATGATTAACATATGGCAAGAAAATAGACTCTGACATAAGTATAAACATATAGTACATCTGTGATGGCAATGCCCAAGAAGGGGAAATAAGCTGAGAATTAAGGAAATGTCTCTACAATTCTAGAAATGTTTGCCTAGTTGTTTCAAAAAGACAACGTTCTTGGTTCCACCAGTGCAATAAATGCCTAGTGTACCAGGGGAGTAGTCGCAAAGTAAAGACAAAGGTCATAACCTTCCACCTGTAAGAACTTCTGACTTAGCTTCTACATCGGTAATAAGACCGATAAGACCATGATACGAGGACAAGACATGTTATAAATATGGAAATGTTGAGCATATTAAACTCTTTTGTTTAAAAACAAGGGAGGAAATGACCTAACAACCGGGGTAGACTCAACAGGGCTTACGAAAGTTACATCCCAATAGAGTAAAAAAGGCAAAAGCAATAACATGCAACAACTAAATAGGGATTGCTAAGTGGACTTTCCCAACTAAATATGGATTGCTAAGTGGACTTTCCCAACTAAATAGGGATTGCTAAGTGGACTTCCCCAACTAAATAGGGATTGCTAAGTGGACTTCCCCAACTAAATAGAGATTGCTAAGTGGACTTCCCCAACTAAATAGAGATTGCTAAGTGGACTTTCCCAACTAAATAGGGATTGCTAAGTGGACTTTCCCAACTAAATATGGATTGCTAAGTGGACTTTCCCAACTAAATAGGGATTTCTAAGTGGACTTTCCCAACTAAATATGGATTGCTAAGTGGACTTTTTCAACTAAATAGGGATTGCTAAGTGGACTTTCCCAACTAAATAGGGATTTCTAAGTGGACTTCCCCAACTAAATACATGTCTCCTCTTTGATGAACAACCCTGGGTAATGATGAGGGTGATAAAAGGAATATGTTCCTTTATGTTCTTTCCTTTCAGGGACATGGAAATCAAGTGAGTCTTATGACACTTGATGTGCATGAGTTAGAAGTGTTCAATTGATGGATACTTAGAAAAGTATCAGTTCGTCTGGGACTTTGGTTCCAAGATAAAGATATGTGTAATATATCATGCCCCAAGATGAAAACGAAAGATCCTTTTGTATGTTTGCCTTTGGCATTAATAATAAAGAAATCGAAATGATGAGGATGTGATGTGTTTTCGACACATGTGAAGGATACCAAGGTAAGGGATTCTGGTATCCAAGATGTGTCAGGTGGTCTGGGAAAGTGAGGATATCACTCCCGATAAGATGAATAATGGTTGGTTATCTAGAAGGGCCAACCTTGAGATAACTCTAGTATGGAGATCATATGTTAGGGGTTTATACTCTGCATAAATATAAACATTGATAAGGATGTATTAATTGAAGGAACAATTGTAGAATCATTTTGAGAGGAAGCTTATCAACCTAAAAATAATTCCTTAGAGTATCCCTATCTAGATTTATTGAGGCAAATTATTCCTAACCTCTAGAGATACCCCTGAGATAAGTTCTTCTTTAATAAATGACCTTTCTTTATGACAAGAGAATGTACAATTAGGAATATAGTTGACACAAGTCATAAGAAAGTTTTGTGTTGTGTCAACAGATTGGAGTGGTATTAAGGATGTATGATAAGACTTGTAGTCCCAAATGAGTGACAGAACGTAATCCTAGTCCTTCCTAGAAAGTGAGATGCCAAGCTAAGTGAAGAGTATGAAAGACTCCCTAGAATCAAGAATCTTATCACATAAAAGATGTGAGTCAATAAGGTTTGACACCTGGATTATTCAAAGTATGAATAGTACTTCTCTGACTTAGAAAGTGTTACCTGACACAGAGTTGGCTCCGCAGTCAGTAATGAATAGGATAGCTGAGTATGTGTCATGTGTGACAGATCTTATGATGATCTTTAATGGAAGGACTTTTGTGCTGGTCAGAGTTCTATGGCATCTCCATAACATCAAGAAGTTATGTGGAGACTTGATAATATGATGCATGAACAACAATTGTCTTCCTTCATTTGGGATTTCAGGGATGAAATCCTTGTTAGGGGTTTATAATTATAACACCCCTGACCAGGGTTATGGCTTAACCCTAGGAGTTTTACTTACGTAAGTTGCTTATAAACTTGTTCTTATATTTTAAAAAGTAATTAAGTCCCTTTGTGAAGTTTATTTTCAAATTTGAGCTTATATGCAAACTATGTATGCATTATATGATAATCTAAGTGAAAAGTGCAATTCACCCAAGAAGAAGGGTTAATGTGTAAAATACCACCTCTAGATTGCTTCTACTCTTATCTAGTATTATCTAGAGGAGAGAGAGAAGAAGGAGACAATATGTTGAATCATCCTAAATTGTTAGCACTCTTAATAATGAAAAGACCAAGAAAATGCATAAGTTGAAAGCTATGCACATGAGCCATATCAAGTTGTGGACTTAGAGTAGAAGTCTCTATCGAACATAGAGCCATAAGAGAGTCTCCTATCATTTTTTTGAGTCTTATCTTGGCCCATAACGGGAAAGACACTTCAAATAAGAAATAGGAATCAGTTTGCAACTTGGTTTGGAAAGGATTGAGTTGGATATTATAATATAGTAAGTGGAAGAAGACTTGCCCTAGAAGATAACTCAAGAGTCGACCCTTCTCTTCTATATTATCCATGAACTTTTATTTGTGTATGGTAAGATAATGCTGGCATGCATGCAAGTGTATGAGTCGACCTTGCATGGCTAGGTGGCATAAAGTAACTTTAGCTAATGACACCTATTACACTCTTTTCCATAAACCCCTAATATAAATACCTTGACCTTCACTTGTTAGTAATATTTTCGAATCTTGTTAGCTACCTTTCCTTTTGTATCATGCAAACCCTCTTGTGTCGTGCAAAGTGAGGAGAGTTGAATGGTGAAGCTTAATATCAGCCACGGGTAAGAGATATCGGCCAACTAGGTCATAGAAGGAGATATTGTCAATTGTGATTGGAGATATCATGCAAAGGTTAGGAGCTCAAGTCTTGGAGCTTAGAGAAGGTTCACCTTCAACCTTAGAACATGAGGAGTGAATCTTAGAGTTTGAAAGCTACTTGAGAGGTGGGTTATATAACTTAAACCCATCAATATTATTATCTTTTCTTCAATATTGTTCAACTTGTTGATTTCTTTTAAATTCAGATTTCCTTTAATCAATTGATATATTCATGAGTTTCAATAAGAAGTTAGGACTGTTGTCCATGGTTTTGAATAGTTAGATAATTATCTTGAGGTTGATGATGATGACATCATCATTGGACAACCCGATATGGGTTGAAGACTTTTGAAAATCGATAAGGAATCCAATATAGAAGTCAATCCGATATGAAGGTAGGTCATACTTTGTAAAAACAAGTCCTATGGACAATATGGGAGATTCCTATTTATATCTTATACATGATACAAAGGTAAATCAACACCTTTGCACGATATGAGTAAACCCTATATGAAGATATAGAAATCTGATATGTTATGAAACTCTTTTCTTTTAAAACTCGATATACCCCATTACTTTGTGTCGGGTTAAAGGGTAACTTAGTATCCATCTTATCGAGAAAAGAACTAGTGTTCAAGGTTCTTATCTATCAAGGGAACACGATATGGTAGTCAATATAGGAACACAATATGGCAACATGATATAACCCAATGTGGGTACACATTATGGTGAAATCCATGAGGTAAACCAATATGATGTTCAAAGACGTAACTTGATATGATAGCCAACATGGGAACACGATATGGTAGTCAACATAGGATCACGATATGGAAAATCCAATGTGGAGACATGATAGGGAAAACCCAAGATGAAATCCGATATGGAAATCCAAGAGGAAAACTGATATGGTGGAAAACCAAAATGGAAGATCGATATGACAAATTCAGATAAATATAATATTGTTTGAGTGATTTATGGTAAAGTTATAATGGCATACCCGATATGGTGTACCCTAGTACACGATATGAGAACCCAATACACCTCTATACCCGATATGAGGGTAATAGTTTATCCCCTACATGTTATGAGGTTGACTAAAAGAGATAAAAGGTAAAGAGATAGTTAATCCAACCTAACTACACAATATGGTGTTTAGGGATATGCCATAAACCCGACATGAAGGTGTGATTTCACCACATGATTAATAAGGATACTTGTTATGATGATACATGCATCTTCAAACATGATAGCATAACATTATCCACCATGCTACCTGATATGGTAGACATGCTTTTATTTAGTAATATTGTCTAAGTAATGAATATGATTAATGCAATATTGAGACACAATAAGTCTAATTCAATTTGATAATAATAAGCTGGTAGACCTTAAAGATGTGAATTAAGTAATCTACATCCTAATAGGAATGAGAGAGAAACTAAGATTGGAAAGATAATTATGTGATTAGCATATACTCCTGAGATGAGTGGAGTATGAGCTGGACTAAATCTTTGCTAATGAAATCTTAAAACCCTAATTGATTGATTATAACCCTAATTCATTAGGGAGGATGTGTTATTTAGTATTGGATGATTAAGACATATGTTTGAAATTGTTGATGGCATGATATATTAATCATACAAGCATCATAAGGCAATGAGCATGGCTAAGTAAGAGATATGATGTTATATGATACAAATTCAGTGAGCTATGTGAACTATGTGAATGAATACCCTGGTCTGATGAACCAAAGGTAATGTTTATCTGCTAAGTGGTGACAGTGCTAAGTGATTAAGGGTTTGAATACCCAAGTATGATGATAATAATAAGATTAAGATTCTAAGTGGTCTATGTGTTTCAATGAATATGAAAATATCTGATAAATCCAATTATGCTTTTCCTTGTAGCATATCTACTTAAGGATTTGATGCGATGATTTTGAGTCGCATTTATAGACCTTTTTCATATGTGTTTTATGCTCTAATTAGTCATTTTTATGGATAATATTGCATAATTCACTCATTTCGGTCTTTGCCATCATTTTATGTCAAATCCCCTTAGTTGTATCATTTTGAGCATTATTTATCATATTATCATAATTTGTGTGGATTTATTTGGTCTTGTTTTGGAATTTCAGGAAAAACAAGTATCTGCTTCCGTCGATACCATCGACGGAAGTCGATACCATCGACCAAGCCACATGTTGCCAGCCGAGAGGAGCAGTACAGAGTCGATACCATCGACACACAAGTCGATGGCATCGAGATCCCTTCAGGTTGCTGGTGAGGAATGCATCGATACCATCGACCCAAGTCGATGCCATCGACGCATGGAGGCTACAACGTCGCTAAACGACAACAACCGACGCTAAAGAGAGTCGATACCATCGACCTTAGTCGATGGTATCGAGATGACACAGGCACTCAGATGAAAAGAAAAGAAGGCTGCCGCTAATACGCTGGGTCGATACCATCGACCCGCGTCGATGGTATCGACGCCGGCAGATATGCGTTGGATTCGTTTTGATCTCAATCGGACGGCTGGAGTTATTTGACGACCTAATTAGGGACTTATACCTAATGACGGCGGCCGACACGATGGGGGGGATCTAATTTGTCATTGCACAAGTGCCGAGGAAGGAGAGAAAGGAGAACGGAGGCCTGAAGCTCATCCCTGTCGATTCGGACGCTGCCGAAGACAAATTTCACCACCGAGAGGCGGGAAAGCTTGTGTTCTACACAAAGGATCTACCGGTTCTTCTCCGTTCAGGGGTTTTACCACTTAATTCACGTTTTTCTTATGAATTCCCTTATTTCTACCATGTATTTGTGCAAGATGAACATGCGGGGCTAATCCCCTCTATCTTTAGGACCGGGAGTAGCCCGGGAATGCATTGTATGACAGTTTTATATTAATAATTCATATTTTCTCTCTTAAATCCGTGGTATAGTTTCGTTTTCTCCATATATTGTTATGCTTGATCACCATAATAATAACTTAATGCCCTTAATCACTTCGACAGAAGGATTAACGGTTGAAAAGAGACGAAACTTACATTAATCGATAAATCCCTTGACAAAGGAGGTGTAAAATTAATGGTGGAAACTGAGAGATTGTTCGTAATGCGCTTAGTTTAGGGGAATGATTACTACGACGATGGAATCAACCTAAACCTAAGTAGTGAATTACACCACGACAATGGGTAATTCTATTTTCAGGCCACTACCCGGATAGAGAGAGAAGATTGAGAAGTTATATGAAACCTAATGCAATGTTGACCCGCGGTGAAACCGCAATCCTAAAGATATCCTTTTGAATTGATTAAATTAACCTTTAATCGATTGTTTGCTTTGTTTTATTTTTATTTTCTTTTAGTTTTAACAACAACCCTACTTTGTCATTCGGCCTAGCTGATCGCAATTAGTTAGTAGGAGTCTCCAATAATTCACGTATCCCTGTGTTCGACTCGGGCCTCACAAAGGCCTATATTACTCGACGCGTATACTTGCGTTTTAGTGCGTAGTAAAATACACGTCAAGTTTTTGGCGCCGTTGCCGGGGATACGGTGAATTGTTGACACTTCAAGTGCTAAGAGCGGCCACTCTAGGCCACATTTTATTTTATTTTATTTTGAAACAACTTTAAATATTCCTAAATTTCTTTATAATTGTATTTACTCGTTCAAGCATAGTACTGAACTCGAATTTTCTCATTTCAGGTACTGTGTATGGTGCATACACGTAGTACAGACTATGACAATCGCACACCCGAGGTTCCACCCCCGAGACCTGAGGACGAGGAGTACTACGAGCAAGAGCACCAAAGCGATATAGATTCTGAATCTGAGCAAGAGCAAGCAGAAGAAATGGCCGAACCACAGACGATATGGGAGAAGATCAAAGCGTCTTCTTCATCAGCATCAAAGGGGCCTATAAAGAAGTAGACGATCAACATACCGACATATAAGATCGATCCGGCGTTGATTAACTTGGTAAAATCAAATGCATATCACGGGCTGAAGAATGAGGACCCAGTTGCACACATCGGCCAGTTCGTTGAAAACTGTGATATGGTGAAGATAGACCGGTTCCCACAAGATGCTCTGTACCTCAAGCTATTCCCAAGTTCCTTGGCAGGAGCAGCAAGAGAGTGGCTCCATAACCTCGATGACGAATTTGTTCAGTCTTGGGATCATATGGTGGAAGTTTTCTTCGAGAGGTTTTTCCCTCCTGAGAAGACCAACGACATGATTAGGAAGATTCAAAATTTCACCCAACGGGCGGGTGAGACATATTCTGAGACCTGGGAGTGATTCCAGGTTATGTTGAGGAGGTGCCCACATCATGGGCTGGACAGGGAAACACAAGTGAAAATCTTTTATTTTGCTCTCTCCGAGCACGATAGAAGTAATCTTGATTCAGCCGGATCCGGATTCTTTCTGAATAATACGGATACCAGATGTTGGGAGATATTAAAGAACATGGCTAGGAAACAGTCATGGGGCGACAAAGGTGCAGTGGAACAGGTCAAGGCTGCTGGTGAATCCAGAATAGTTAGGGAGCTAAACGATAAGTTGGATCTTCTAGCCAAGAAGCTGCTAGCTAAGGATGATGCATCTGAGGAAGAGGAAGCCCAAGTGAAATTCATGCAACAACAGGGCTATAGAAACAATGACTATGCATGGAGAAAGGATAAAAAGTTTTCATGGAAGGATCCGAATAATTTTCTGTAGGATCCGGATGCCAAGCCACAACCAAGAGTCGAGGATAAGAACACTGAACTACTGAGTCAAATGGTACAACAAAACCAAGAGATGATGGCCATGTTTGGTAAGCAATTGCAATCTCAAGGTGATATTCTAACCAAGTTTGGGCAGACGCTGCAAAGCCATGGAGCACAAATGAGGGCATTAGAAACCACTGTGGCACAGATTTCTAGTGAAGTGGCGGCCATCAAGCACGCCAATCAACAGAAACCAGCCGAGAATGCAAATGTGGCCCAAACACACCATCAGGTCAAGTATATTTCTGTGGTAAACAGTGAGGAGGAATCGCAGGTGCAAGAAGCTGTAGAAGAAAGAAAAATGACTTTCAATGTGCATGCGACACCGGCAATACCGTATCCACGTACTTACTATGGATTGCCGGGCGGAAACCATTTCTTCAGAAAAGCAGAGAGAGTTATGAATATTGTATCTCCATGTAGGCAAGAAGAAGAGTTGCAGGTTGTTTGTGCACGTGCGGAGACAGCGAACGTGAGAGAGAAACCACAACAAGCTGTTACTATCGAGGATGTTTCGCCAAAGACCACGTCCGAGGGAGTGATCGAAGCAAGCTTAGGGGAGGTACCCCCGAAAAGCTCTTATGTGCCACCTCATAGGCGTGTTGATGCAGCTGATGTTTCAGATCCGGTCAATTCTAAGTCAAAGAAAGAGCATCGTCATTTTAAGAAATTCCTGGAGATATTCCGAAAACTCCACATCAATATTCCATTAGTGGAGATGATCGAGAAAGTACCCGCCTATGGGAGGTTCATCAAGGAAATCATCAATAAGAAGAGGCGGATAAAAGACGATGGAATTTATTGGATGAATGAGATAGTGAGCTCTATGATTCACGGGAGTTCACCAAAGAAGAGAAAGGACCCAGGAGGTTTTTACATACCGTGCTCAATAGGTGGTCAAAATTTTCCTAAAGCGCAATGTGATTCTGGCGCTAGCATAAATCTCATGCCTTTGGCGACATTTCAAAAGCTGGGGTTAAAAGAGATAAAGAGGTCAGCCGCAACAATTGAATTGGCAGATGGGTCTACCGTGAGACCCTATGGAGTATGTGAAGATGTTCTAGCCAAAGTGGATAGATTCATATTTCCGGTGGACTTTGTCGTCATGGATATGCCACCACTCCAAAGCTGTGAAATTCTCCTAGGGAGGCCGTTTCAAGCAACGACAGATGTCGTGACTGCCTTAGGGAGAGGTACTCTGTCTTTGGGCATTGGAGGAGATCGTGTTGAATTCAAATTACCGAATGATCCTCTAAGTGCAGTTCCCAAGGTGAAAAGATGATGATCGTCACACCGTCTAGCCTAAGACGTTAAATAAGGGCGCTTGTTGGGAGGCAACCCAACCATTGGTACATTAGGATAGTTTAATTATAGTCATAAATTGCTTTCATTTCGTTCAAATTCTAGTGTAAAGAAGATACCTTGATCCGTTTGTTTAATGTGTAGGTACAGGAAGGGTCGATACCATCGACACACTGGTCGATGGTATCGACATAGGTTCAGGTTGACAGTTGCAAAAATCGCTCTGAGTCGATACTATCGACGGTCCCGTCGATGGTATCGACAGACCTACAGGCAGGTTGCGCAATAATTGTTGATGGTATCGACATGCCAGTCAATACCATCGAGATCTCTGGAGAAGTTCAGAATGATTTGTCTCAGTCAACTCGATACCATCGACGGCCTCGTCGATGGTATCGACATGGTCACAGGTTGAAGTGAAAAAGTGGCGGTGTCGCAATGAAGTCAAGTCGATACCATCGACCCCCGTCGATGGTATCGACATCCAAGTCACCGATCCGCACAAAGACATCGACGGAGATCGTGAAGCCCACGTCAGCGATCCGGGTGCTGCGTCGATACTATCGACTTGCGTCGATGGTATCGATAGGTCAGCAATCCGGGTTTCACGATCCAACAATCGTCAGCCGTCGATACTTGCGAGGGAGGCGGATAGCATCGAGACGTGTCGATACCATCGACCCACGTCGATGGTATCGACGGGTCGACAGTAGCACCGACCAAGTCTATATAAGGAGAATTGCAACGTCATTTGACGTCACACCTTCAGAGCAAACTTCCTCCTTTGCGCCGAGCACTCCCCCGAGCCCTCCAAGACTGAAGAGCAGCAACCTCAAGCAAGGATCTTCACCGAGCGGAGAATCACTTCTCCATCTTCCCCGAGCTCTCTTCTTCTAATCCCATCTTTCTTGCAACAATGGTGCATGCCACCGGATCATCGTCCTCGCGCGTGAATCCTATGGAGATCGCGAAGTTTGTGCCACCCCCTACTGCTTCAGTCTCACGTCCGCGCCTGGTTCACCCATCCGCGGAGGTGAGGAAGGTCTATGAGGAAATCATGAAGCGGAAGATCGAGCCGACCCGGTATGTGGACCGGGGAATGATCCAGGAGCTTGGATTCGAGGCCAACTTGGCCTATGTGCTGGCAGGACAAGCACGTCACACCGACAGACAGGACGACGAGTTGGAGTATCATGCGGATGGGCAGCCGTTTTTCGGCGAATGGCCCACCTACAAGGAATTGGTGGCGGAGTTCATGGCGTCCCTTGACGTCTGTGTCGTGCCCAACGACGTAGTTGCTTCTGATCGTGAGTGGATCAAGGGCCGGGTGTCATTCCGGCTGTTCAACATCAACTACAACATCACGCTTGAGCAGTTCAATGACATCTTCAACTGGAACCATGGTCGCAACGATGACCGGCGCCCAGATTCTCGCACCGACTACGACAAGATCTTCGCCGAGCTAGTCACAGTGCCGGTGGGAAAGACAGTGAGCTACCACAATGCTGCGGTAGCGGACTTTGAGCATCCTTTCGTCCGGGTCCTACACCGGATGTTGAGCTTGACGTTCTTTGCTCGTAGTGATCTAGCATTGAGCAAGTTTCAGGAGAGCGACCTCTTCTTCCTGTACATGCTCCTGAAGCGACAAGAATGCAACTGGGGTGCGTTCTTTCTGCAGCGGGTCCTGGCGGTGAAGAGGAGTACAAGGAAGGCTCCGATCCATTTTGGTGGGCTCATCACCAAGTTGGCGCACTACCTCGGGCTCAACTTCTCCACCATGACGTCGATTTCCACGAGGAGTAAGGTGAACGTGCAACATCTGCACCGTTCAAACCTTATCCTTCTCCGGGATGGGTTGGCGTACACACACTGCCACGTCAACCACGCTTACCAGGAATGTGCACTGCCGGACGCCGTCTTCAACATCGCGGGCGCACAACACTTCCGGTGGCCGATCATAGCCGTCGAGTCCGATGAAGAAGAAGGCGGCAATGATGGACAAGAAGGCGAGGCTGAGGAGGAAGAGGAGGCTTTCACACCTCTTCGCGCACAAGTAGCACCACGGAAGCGTCCTAGGATGCATCCAGGTGCATCTTCATCATCACAGCCCCCGCCGCCATCACCACAGCCCTCGCATCCAGGCGAGGATGCCTACTCAATGCAGGGAATGTACATGATGCTGCAAGACATACATCAGACACAGCAGCAGCATCTAGAGATGTATACCGGTATTCAGGATACTACGAACCGGTTACTTGACAACCAAAGGGCGATGTTCGAGAATGAACGTCTCCTCCTCGACAACCAACAGCAGATACACAATCGGTTGCAAAGGATGGAGATGCAACAGGAGCCCTTTTATGACCACTACTGGAGTCAGAGCTACTTTGGAGGCTATCCACAGCCTCCGCCGAGGACCCATTACGATCCGAGCTTCCAGGGGGAGTATCCTTCTTGGGATCCTACGGCCCCACAGTACCCACCTCTGCCTCCACAAGAATGATCAGGGTATCTCTGTTCCACTCTTAAGATTGTTTTTGACTATGAGGCCATAGTCGAATTCAAGCTTAGGGGGGTAGTTGGAACAACTCTATCTTTTCTTTTATTGTTTTTAGTTTTTAACAGTGTTATTTATTTCTTGCATTTTTAGTTTTGGTAGGATCCATGTGCTATCTAGTGTAACTGTGGATGTCGTAACAGTTTGTCATCTTGCTGTTAATTCATGGGAAATTTAAGGGAAATTTAAAATTTTTTTTTGTGTCTTTGGAGAGCTTGACTTGGTTGTCCTTGGGGAACTTATCCTATGAAAATGATTGATTATGTCAACTTTAAAACAACATTTCACACCTATACTCCTTTTGACTCATGAAAAGTGGATAGTAATGGTTGTTTGAGCCTAACCTAACCAAATGGTAATGAGACCTTAATTGGATGTAAGAGAGAGAACCCTCCAAACCACTACACAGGTCAGTAAGGAGGGACACATAATATCTTTCTAAGGTTCAGTCATTTAATCTTGTGATCATTCCACGTCATTTTTCCATAATCCACCTAAGAATTGGAAGTAAAGTGCAGTTTTAATTCCTTCTTGTGTGCATAGCATTTAGAGAGGACTTGCATTAATATTTTCCATACTTTTGCATAAAAAGAAAAAAATATAGGGATTCATGAACATTACCTTTAGGTGCATGCCATGTAGTTGCACTCATGACTTTCATGCATAAAGTACACCATGTATCTCAATTTTTCCTCAAAAGTGATCTAAACTGTTCCATACCTTCGAAATATTGCAAAGATTTCCAAGCATGAAGTAAATAGCCCAATACACTTATCTCTAAGCAATTATGGATACATGGGCTAAAGTGAAAAAAAAAATTCTGAAATAAAGAAAAAAAATTTAATTAGAAAAGGAAGAAAAAAAAGAGAATTTAGAAGAAAGTGGAATAAGAGGGAGAAAGGAACATGATATCACTCGCATTACAGGAAAATTGAGTACATGATGTGGTTTAATTAGATTTTCATCTCATTTTGGGGTGGAAGGTTAGTGCACACATCATTTCACCCAATTTTAGGCATTAGGGCATTTCTAATGTGCATTTGCATCATTTAGGACATTTTGTTTTATGCATGTTGAATTTGTACAATACTTCCAAGTTCTTTCATGAACCACCCATTTACATCCACCCGTTGCTCGGATTGATAGGCCACCGTGAATATCTTCTCACTAATGATTATCAGGAGAACTGCTTCCATGTAGATGGTAGTTAGGGCGAGCAACGTAGTGTAGGCGATCACAAGATGCACCAATGCTGAATCGACGAGTTTTATTATGTTAACTGCCTTATGTGATAGTGTTCATCGGTTTTAAGAATAATTTCTCTTATGGATGATTATTGTCGCCTTTAGAGTAATTACTGTTCTGTGGTTAGAGAAGGCCGGTTTGAGAACGTTCAGTGGGAGTCACATGGGATGTTGGGTTGGTGTGTTGATTTTTAGTTGACATCTGCAATTCTATTCTAAGGATTAGTTGCTCGAGGGCGAGCAATGTTTAATCTTAGGGGAGTTTGATGCGATGATTTTGAGTCGCATTTATAGACCTTTTTCATATGTGTTTTATGTTTTAATTAGTCATTTTATGGATAATATTGCATAATTCACTCATTTCGGTCTTTGCCATCATTTTATGTCAAATCCCCTTAGTTGTATCATTTTGAGCATTATTTATCATATTATCATAATTTGTGTGGATTTATTTGGTCTTGTTTTGGAATTTCAGGAAAAACAAGTATCTGCTTCCGTCGATACCATCGACGGAAGTCGATACCATCGACCAAGCCACAGGTTGCCAGCCGAGAGGAGCAGCACAGAGTCGATACCATCGACACACAAGTCGATGGCATCGAGATCCCTTCAGGTTGCTGGCGAGGAATGCGTCGATACCATCGACCCAAGTCGATGCCATCGACGCATGGAGGATACAACGTCGCTAAACGACAACAACCGATGCTAAAGAGAGTCGATACCATCGACCTTAGTCGATGGTATCGAGATGACACAGGCACTCAGACGAAAAGAAAAGAAGGCTGCCGCTAATACGCTGGGTCGATACCATCGACCCGCGTCGATGGTATCGACGCCGGCAGATATGCGTTGGATTCGTTTTGATCTCAATCGGACGGCTGGAGTTATTTGACGACCTAATTAGGGACTTATACCTAATGACGGCGGCCGACACGATGGGGGGGATCTAATTTGTCATTGCACAAGTGCCGAGGAAGGAGAGAAAGGAGAACGGAGGCCTGAAGCTCATCCCTGTCGATCCGGACGCTGCCGAAGATGAATTTCACCACTGAGAGGCGGGAAAGCTCGTGTTCTACACAAAGGATCTACCGGTTCTTCTCCGTTCAGGGGTTTCCCACTTAATTCACGTTTTTCTTATGAATTCCCCTATTTCTACCATGTATTTTTGCAAGATGAACATGCGGGGCTAATCCCCTCTATCTTTAGGACCGAGAGTAGCCCGGGAATGCATTGTATGACAGTTTTATATTAATAATTCATATTTTCTCTCTTAAATCCGTGGTATAGTTTCATTTTCTCCATATATTGTTATGCTTGATCACCATAATAATAACTTAATGCCCTTAATCACTTCGACAGAAGGATTAACAGTTGAAAAGAGACGAAACTTACATTAATCGATAAATCCCTTGACAAAGGAGGTGTAAAATTAATGGTGGAAACTGAGAGATCGTTCGTAATGCGCTTAGTTTAGGGGAATGATTACTACGATGGTGGAATCAACCTAAACCTAAGTAGTGAATTACACCACGACAATGGGTAATTCTGTTTTCAGGCCACTACCCAGATAGAGAGAGAAGATTGAGAAGTTATATGAAACCTAATGCAATGTTGACCCGCGGTGAAACCGCAATCCTAAAGATATCCTTTTGAATTGATTAAATTAACCTTTAATCGATTGTTTGCTTTGTTTTATTTTTATTTTCTTTTAGTTTTAACAACAATCCTACTTTGTCATTCGGCCTAGCTGATCGCAATTAGTTAGTAGGAGTCTCCAATAATTCACGTATCCCTGTGTTCGACTCGGGCCTCACAAAGGCCTATATTACTCGACGCGTATACTTGCGTTTTAGCGCGTAGTAAAATACACGTCAGGATTGAATACGAAAAACATTGGTTGATACCTTATTACTTTCATACATCTTAGTAGATAAATGTTATACATGTTCTTCATATTCCTTTTCAAGCAAATAGATGTTTCATAATTCTGTTATCATTAAATATATCTTCTAGTTGCATAAAATAGCTTCTGTTCAGTCTTTATTATTTCTTCTAATAATAATGTTGTTGGCAGAGAGTTATATCTCTCACTGGGACAATAGTCTCACCCTGTGGGATCCACAATTTTTAGGTGGACGCGGACAAGGGACTAGGATCCAGACTACATAAGAAGGATCGTATCAGCAAGGACAACAGTAGTATCTCAGGTTGAGTATGATGTTTGTCATGGTTTTGTAGATAGAAGTCTATGTGTCGTCTCTATACTCTCAGGTCCTTGGGAGATAGTTCTTAGTGGTTTTTACGAATGACTTGAGATTTTGGTTTGCTTATCTCGAAGTTTTTATGTTGTTGTTGTGTATATTATAGTAAAGCAACTGGTATTTGTTATCCTCGAGAAGAGATGAGACACTCAATGTACAATATGAACCATATGTATATAAAGCTTTGGTTGCTTGTGTAAGAGTTTACTGGAAAGGGATATATGTGCAAAATGGTTTTAATGCTTAGTGATTTTTGTTAATTCTATTGTTTTATAATAATTCTACGATTTTACTGGTGATGGCTTGATTTGTAATCGGGGCGTCACACTTGGGATCCACAGGAGCACATTTAACCTACGCTGATGGAAGAGCTGCCCACCAAAGTACGAACACCAAAAAAGGACGTAACCAAGCGACAAAAGTAGATCAAGGAAATCCTTCTAGTTCCCGAATCTTCACGGATTTACATAGATCCCTAACTCTCGAAGAGATCCACCATGGAAGGTAGGCCTGAAATCATCATACAAAGACAAAGTAAGTGGGAAGTAGGATGATTGCCATAGATACATCAAAATCGATGCAGAAGATTGCTATATATTCCTGCAACCAGAGGACATAGTCATCTCTTTAGAGAACGATTTCCCAACATTCGACCTTAAGAAGGAAGCATTGGAAGAACTTCTAGAACCCTGGAAGTACACATTGGTCATGAAACTTCTATTTAGGGAAATTGGTTTCTCAACTCTTAGAGATAGAATGCACTTGCTGTGGAAACTGGTTCACGGTTTCAACCTGCTAAATGACTACTTTATCGTCCAAATTTAGAGAGAAGACGATTACATCAATGCCTTAACATGAGGTCTATGGCCTATCTTCAGATCGTACTTATAGTCCAACGATGGGACCCAAGCTTCTTGCCAGAAGGAACCACACCACTGAAACTAGTCGTTTGGACTAGAATTCCAAATTTCCCTATTCACCTCTACCAGGAAGTCCTCTTAGAGGAGATTGAAGACCACCGAGGGAAGACAATTAAAGTAGATCTCAATACAAAACTTCAACGAAAGGGCATGTTTTCCAACATAGCAGTGGAGATAAACATGACTAAATCTCTAATACCAATCATTATGATCTCAGGAACAACATATAGAGTCAAACATGAAAACATCCCCTTTATCTATATGCATTGTGGTAGGGTATGTCACCTTGAAAGAGATTGTGCAAAAAGATAGGTTGAAGCCAACACTGCTAGATAAGATAGTATCTATAAAGGAATGATTATCACATAATAACCCCCATGGAAGGAGGGCTTCTTGAAACATATCCAAACTTAACCAATTCCAAGGAAACAAAGTAAAAAAAGAAAGGTGCAACTATTAACAAACCTATCATCCAAAGAAATAGATTTGACAAACTTGCTGAGTATGAAGAGGAAGAAGACATAATAGAAACATTCAAAGTTGAAGAAGTAGTCAGTACAGTTACAAGCGATATTGACTGCAGTCAGTGAAAGAAATTTTTTAAGAACTCATAAACAAGAAGTAAAACAAACAACAACAAACAACAACATAATTCAATCGAGAAGGCACCTTAACCGACCGATCAAAATAATACCCGATATGTAACGACCATCACCAAATCGACAGCCAAATCGTTACTAAATATGTGGAATAATCATAAGCAACATATTAACAAAAATCACTAAAAACTAAAACCATTTTGCAAAGAGATCCATTTTCTGGAAAACTCTTAATGAAAGAACCAAAACTTTATATTCATCAGGGTTCACATTGTACATACACTGTACCATCTCATCTCGAGGATAACATATAACAGTTGCTTTGTCAAAACATACACTGAAGAAACATAAAATCTCGAGGCATACAAGCCAAAATCTTAGATTGTTCATAAAACCATCACATACTAAATCCAAGGACGTGAGAGTACAAAGATGACACATAGAACTTCTATCTACAAGACATGACAGACAATACACTCAACTTGAGCTATTACTACTATCCCTACTGCTATTGTTCTCCCTCTGCAGTACAGTCTCAACCCCTTCGTGCATGTCCACCTAAAAAAATGTGGATCCCACGGGGTGAGACAATTGTCCCAACGAGAGATATAACTCTCAGCCAACAATGCTATTATCATAGGTAAATAGTATAAAACTTAGCAGAGGTTCTTTTATATTAATAAGCAAGGTTAATCACTGTGGATAAGAAGATTAGAACATTTCTCATCTTTCAAAGCATTTTAACTGTATATGATAGAGCAGTAAATTATCTATTCACTTTATATGGAATATGAAGAACATGTGTATCATTTACCCATCATACTATACCAACATCTCAAGCTTATCCTGTGATAATATTGTCATGGTATGACATCCATGAATCATTCTCATTTGTATCTATTAGCCTCAGCCAATCTGCTAGCCAAGTATATGATTATACCAATCCTGTGAATATGTTCTATCCAGGTATTGGATTATACCAATCCTGTGCAATTATATCTAGGTATTGGATTATACCAATCCTGTGCAATTATATCAAGGTATTGGATTATGCCAATCCTGTGCAATTATATCCAGGTATTGGATTATGCCAATCATGTGCAAATATATTCATGTATTGGATTATGCCAATCTTGTGAGATCATATATAGGTATTGGGTTATCCCAATCCTGTGAGAGTTCAGCCAGGTATTGGATTATACCAATCCTGTGAGATTAAATCCAGGTATTGGATTGTACCAATCCTGTGAGATCATAGCCATGTATTGGGTTGTACTAATCCTGTGAGAGTTCATCCAGGTATTGGATTATGCCAATCCTGTGAGATCATATCCATGTATTGGGTTATGCCAATCATGTGCAATTATATCCAAGTATTGGATTATACCAATCCTGTGAAACTATGGCCATATAGCTAAGGATTCCATAGTAGCTGGAATACCTTTTTGTTTCCCTTTCATTATGGGATATCAATCCCTTAAACTCATCACTGAATACCACATCTTATTTACTAGGCATTATACCTTGGTCAAGACATCATACCCATTCACATCCCTTACGTGATACAAGTATTTCTCATATCTCATTTTAGCATTTTCAAAATACTATATCACTTATTTGGCTATAACCATAATGCATGTATGACCAAGATTTCATTATTATCTTTATAACCATTTATTTTTATTATTATGTTATGGGGTTTCCATTGAACATTACCATCTCTTACATCAATCTCTAGATCATGAGACTTTTATAAACATCTTGTCACCTCTCACTAGGCAACATCCATATCTTGTCATAAGACCTATATAAACATCTTGTCACCTCTTACTAGGAAACATCCATCTCTAGGTCATAATACCAATATAAACATCTTGTCACCTCTCACTAGGCAACAACCATCTCTAGGTCATAAGACCTATATAAATATCTTGTCACCTCTCACTAGGCAACAATCATCTCTAGGTCATAAGACCTATATAAACATCTTGTCACCTCTCACTAGGCAACAACCATCTCTAGGTCACAAGACCTATATAAACATAATACTTGTTGTGAAAGTATTTCACATGACTTATAAGACCCATATACTTGGTATTATATGGAAAATCATAGCTCATGCTTAGCTATGCTCATTATCTCATGATACCAGCATGGTTTCAACATAATTAGGGTTAGGGTTACCTTTTATTAACCAATTGTGGTTTCAAATCATATAATTACCCTTCATTAGGGTTAATGTTTCCCTTTAAGCCGATTAGGGTTTCCAAGTACATTCATCAAGAATCATAACCCTAATTCATACTCCACACATATTAGGAGTATCAATGTATACTCATTACATGATTATTATACAAGTATAGGTTTCTATTTCATCCTTACTAGGATATTGATTATATCATACTCCATTAGGTTGGCTCAATCCTTCTCTCAAGGTACATTGGCCCATGCTCATCAAAATGCATTAAACTCTTTATGTCTTAATGTATCATTTGACATAACACGCTTCATGTATCACTCAATAAAGTATATTGAATTGAGGTGCTTCCACCCTATCGGGAAAACAAGTGTGTGCTTGCTTCCCTATCAGGTAAAGAGATGTGTGTGTGCTCCACACCATATTGGGCAAAGAGGTGTGTGTATGCTTCATACCATATCAGGAAAAGAGGTGTGTGTATGCTTTACACCATATTGGGAAAAGATGTGTGTGTGTGTTTCACACCATATCGGGCGAAGAGGTGTGTGTATGCATCACACCATATCAGACAAAGAGGTGTGAGTGCTTCACAACATATCGGGCAAAGAGGTGTGTGTGTGTTTTGCACCATATCGGGCAAAGAGGTGTGTGTATGCTTCACACCATATCGGGTAAAGATGTGTGTGTATGCTTCACACCATATCGAGCAAAGAGGTATGTGTCTGTTTCACATCATATCAGGCAAAGAAGTGTGTGTGCGCTTCACATAATATCGGGTTAGAGGTGCTTCAACCCAATATCGGGTTGAGACATGTTGATGTCATCATCATCAACCTCTATACTCTTGTTCTTACTATTCTAGTTCATGGACAACATCCCTAGGCCACTAATAGATCTCATGGATTCATCACTTATGCAAGAAAATTCAGATTTGAAAGTAAATAATTTAATTAAGGCAAGATCGATGGTAAATAATAACATAGTTGAGCTCAAGTTATATAACCCGCCTCAGGAGAAACTTCAAAGCTCCAAAATCCAAAGATTCACATTCCCAAGGCTGAAGATGAGCTTATCAAAGGTCCAAGACTTGAGTTCCTCATCACCATGCACAATACTTCATCACTTGTGGCCGATATCACCTCACTTGGCCGATATCACTTTGCTATGGTCGATATCACCTTGCTATGGCCAATACCAAAGATCTATGCACGATACCCCTCTTCCTATGCACGATATTAAGACTCTATGAATGATATCTAAGAGCAAGAGGGTGATAAATTTCAAAAATTTCACTTATATGTGAAAGGAAAGGTATATATACTTGAGGTTCATGAACAAGTGTGTATATGAGGTGTCATCATTTTAAGCTACTAGGTGCCATGTGTCCATGCATGGTTGAAACTTGTCCTTGCATGCACTCCTATTTATCTTTACATGCAAAACACTTTAGGATAATCTAGAGATGATATTTTGGCCATCACTTATCTTGTTGGATAATATATCTCAACTCAATCACCACTTTATTCACAACCCGATACAACTTTTCCAAGGAAGTTGAAAATTGATACACTTCAACTCCTTGAGGTTCTTAGTTCGTCATGGACAAAGAAAAGCATTCAAAAACCGATATGAGACTCCCTATATGGCTCCTTGGCCGATAGGCACTCTCATATGAACTCTACTACCCGATACAAGCTCAAATTAGGGTTTCACATTCAACCCTTTCTTGGTCTTTTCATCACCAAGAATACCATTATTCAAATATGATTCAAACATGGTGCATACTTATTTCTCTCTCATCTAGATGATCCTAGGAGGGAGTAGGGACACTCTAGAGGTGTTAATTTGCATATAAACCCCACATTTTGGGTATATTACAACTTGTACCAAAATTGGTACACAAGGCACTAACATTATTCAAACAAGTTCAAATTTGGAATTTAGGATTTCCACAAGCCACCACCTTGCATCATTATTTCTCTTATGATGCTAAAAAACACGGGGTATGGTCAACATATGACATATTGCAATATAACCCCTCATCTTGGGTAAATTGCATTTTGGTCAAAACATGAGAACATTGCTCAAACATAATTCAAACAAGACCAAACTTGAAACATAAGTTTGTTACCTGATAACAAAACACTTTAGAGAATTATATTAAAGTTCTAAGCAACTTATTTAAGCCAAACAAATAGGGTTAGCCTTAACCCAGATCAGGGATGTTACAAGTTATAAACCCCTAATAAGGATTTTGTCCCTGAAATCCCAAATGAAGGAAGACAATTGTCATTCATGCATCATATCGTCAAGCCTCCTCATAACATCTTAATGTAATGGAGATTCCATAGAACTTTGACCAGCATAAAGTTCCTCCATACAAGGTTATCATATAATTTATTATACAAGACACATGTTCCACTATCCTTTTCATTAACGACTGTAGTGTCAATTCTGTGTCAGGTAACACTTTTCTTAGTCTGAGAGGCATTATACATACCTTATTTAACTCATGTGTCAAACCTTACTGATTTGTCACCTTCTCAACTTACAACTTATGTGATAAGATTCTTGACCTTGAGAGTCTTCCATACTCCTCACTTAGTTTATCATTTCACCTTCAAGGAAAGACCAGAGTCACATTTTGTCACCCACTTGGGACTACAAGTCTTATCATACATCTGTTGTGCCACTCTAATCTGCTGACACAACACAAAACTTTCTTATGACTTGTATCAACTATCCCATTAGTTGTTTATTTTATTATCATAAGGAGAGGCTACGTGTCAAAGGAAAACTTATCTCGGAGGTATCTCTAGATGTTATGTATAAACTACCTCAACAGATCTAGATAGGGATATTCTAAGGAATTATTTTTAGCTTGATAAGCTTTTTACCAAAACGATTCTACAATTGTTACTTCAACTCATACATCCTTGATAATGTCGTGTTTATGTGGAGCATAAACCCCTAACATATGGTATCCATACTACAGTATGTAACTAGACTAATCTCAAAGTTTGCCCTTCTAGGTAACCAAACATTATTCATCTTATCATGAGTCATATCCTCATCATCGCATACCTTTAAAACTTCTTGGATACTAGAATTCCTTACCTTAGTATTAGTTACATGTGTCAAAAACACATCACATCCTTATCATTTCCATCCTCTGTTGTTATTACCAAAACCAAACATATAATAGGACCTTTCTTTCATCTCGAGGCATTACTTATCACATATAACTTTGTCTTGGAACCAAAATCCAGGACTAACTGATACTTTTCAAAGTATCCATCTATAGATTACTTCTAATCCATGCATATGAAATGTTATAAGACTTACTTGATTGTCATGTCCCTAAAAGGAAAGATCACAAGGAAACATAATCCTTCTTATCACCCCATCATTATTCAAGGTTGTTTATTAAAGAAAAGAGATTATCACCTTCTTTGAACTTTCAATTGTTCATGTGTCATCAATCTTGTTTCCTGCTAGGTTCCTTGCCATTAGAATAGGAATTATAAAGATGATTACATGTCATCATCCCTTAGCATCATCATCATCATGATTACTAGATATGGGTATTAAAACCCTTTAGTTCATCATTGAAAATTGTCACCTCTCATCAGGTAACTGTTACCTCCAGGTCCTCAGACCAAGGTATACATTATACTAAACATCTTCTTTTGTTTATAAGTTGTTTGGTGATTAACTCAGATTCCTTCATATACCAATTAGGATGTGGTAGAAATATTCGTGCCACATCTCCTACTTCCTTATTCTCTTTAGATTGTCTCAAAATGACTACTTGATCATAGTAATCAGAAAGATAGCAATCTAAGAGTTCCATACTTACCTTGCCTTCAATAGATCAATATCTAGCCAGGGTATTCAAGAACTAAAATTAGGTAGTATGCATTTGTTTTATGTTATGTTTCATCTCTTTAAGTTTTACTACTTAGTATCTCTAATTTTCTCTGGGTTTTTCTTTTACATCTCATCCCTTTATACATGAAGAGAGAAATTTCAAAACATATAAGAGAATATTGGACTGATTATAGGTTCTCATCCTTCTTATCTCTTCCTCATGTCCTCATAGGGATAATTAAAGGAAACTCAACACCAACTACCTTCTTCTGATTATTAGATAAAATCAAGAGAAGACATATCAGAATGAAAAAGCTCTATCTGACTGTCACCCCTCGCGGTCATCTACCACTTTAGGTCGACTCAAACATAGAGTCTAGCTATTTCATGTTGTTACCTTTGCCTTTTTATACTATTGGGTTGTAACTTTTGTAAGCCTTGCTGAGCCTGCCTTGGTTGTTGGGTCATTTCCTCCCTTCTTTTTGAACAAAAAGGTTTAATATGCTCAACATGTCTATATCTATAACATGTCCTGTCTTTGTACCATAGTCTTATCGGTCTTATTACTGATATAGCAGCTAAGTCAGGAGTTCTTACAGGTGGAAAGTTAGGACTTTTGCCTTTACTTATTGACTACTGCCCTGGTGCACTAGGCATTTATTGCACTGGTGGTACCAAAAATGTTGGCTTTTTAGAACAACTAGGTAAATGTCTCTAGAATTATAGAGACCTTTCCTTAATTCTCAGCTTATTGCCCCTCCTTGGGCATTTCCATCACATATGTACTATCTGTCTACACTTATGGCAGAGTCTATTTTCTTGCCATATGTTAATCCTTCCCACATTTTCCACTGTTCCAACATGACTATGTCATTCAGGAACTCTTTTAGAACCTAAAGTTTCTACATTGAGGGCTGGTAACCTAGATTGTATTAGTAGTATTCAGTCCACTATATTCATCACTGTTGTCCTAACCTGCCCAACAAGAGCATAAAAAGCAGTATTCTCTATCTAGATTGGGTCAAGATGGGAATTCTCAGGCACTCGTTCTTCTCTTGCCTGATCCCTTGCACCTTATCCTCCCTTGCACCTTCTCCTGGTGCAACAACATTGCACTTAGCAACGTGTTCCTCATGTTCTCTAGTCATTTTTAAACTTCACCCTTTCTTCTGTATAAGCAGAAGTCACTATAGGATATACTGGAGGACGTTAGAACAGACTCAACATCTTAGTCCTATGTCTCTGTAGACTCAGTAAACCTTAAGCTATGATACCAAACTTGTAACGACTGCCACCAAACCAACAACCAAATCGTTACTAAATATGAAGAATAATCATAAGCAATGGATTAACAAAAATGACTAAAAACGAAAACCATTTTGCAAAGAGATCCATTTCCTGGAAAACTCTTAATGAAAGAACCAAAATTTTATATTCATCAGGGTTCACATTGTACATACACTATACCATCTCATCTTGAGGATAACATATAATAGTTGCTTTGTCAAAACATATACTGAAGAAACATAAAACCTTGAAGCATACAAGCCAAAATCTTAGATTCTTCATAAAACCATCACATACTAAATCCAAGGACCTGAGAGTACAAAGATGACACATAGGACTTCTATCTATAAGCCATGACAGACAGTACACTCAACCTGAGCTATTACTACTGTCCCTGTTGTTGTTGTTCTCCCTCTATAGTACAATCTCAACCCCCTCGTGCACATCCACCTAAAAAAATGTGGATCCCATGGGGTGAGACAATTGTCCCAGTGAGAGATATAACTCTCTTCCAACAATGTTATTATCACATGTAAACAATATAAAATTGAGCAGAGGTTCTTTTATATTAATAAGAAAGGTTAATCACTGTGGATAAGCAGATTAGAACTTTTCTCATCTTTTAAAGCATTGTAATTGTCTATGATAGAGCAGTAAATCATATATTCACTTTATAAGGAATATGAAGAACATGTGTATCATTTACCCATCATACTACACCAACATCTCAAGCTTATCTTGTGATAATATTGTCATGGTATGACATCCATGAATCATTCTCATTTCGATCTGTTGGCCTCATCCAATCTACTAGCCAGGTATTGGATTAAACCAATCCTGTGAATATGTTCTATCCAGGTATTAGATTATACCAATCCTGTGCAATTATATCCAGGTATTGGATTATACCAATCCTATGTAATTATATCTAGGTACTGGATTATGCCAATCTCATACAATTATATCCATGTATTGGATTATGCCAATCCTGTACAATTATATCCAGGTATTGGATTATGCCAATCTTATGCAATTATATCCACGTATTGGATTATGCCAATCATGTGAGATCATAGTCAGGTATTGGGTTATCCCAATCCTGTAAGAGTTCATCCAGGTATTGGATTAATACCTTTATGTTTCCCTTTCATTATGGTATAGAAATCCCTTAAACTCATCAATGAATACCACATCACCTTTACTAGGCATATACCTTGGTCAAGCCCTCATACCCGTTCACATCCCTTATGTGATACAAGTATTCCTCATATCTCATTTTAGCATATTCAAAATACTATAGCCCTTATTTGGATATAACCATATTGCATGTATGACCAAGATTTCATTATTATCTTTATAACCATTTATTATTATTATTATGTTATGGGGTTTCCATTTGAACATTACCATATCTTACATCAATCTCTAGATTATGAGACTTTTATAAACATCTTGTCACCTCTCACTAGGCAACATCCATCTCTAGGTCATAAGACCTATATAAACATCTTGTCACCTCTTACTAGGCAACATCCATATCTAGGTCATAAGACCTATATAAACATCTTCTCACCTCTAACTAGGCAACAACCATCTCTAGGTCATAAGACCTATATAAACATCTTGTCACCTCTCACTAGGCAACAATCATCTCTAGGTCATAAGACCTATATAAACATCTTGTCACCTCTCACTAGGAAACAACCATCTCTAGGTCATAAGACCTATATAAACATAATACTTGTTGTACAAGTATTTCAAATGACTTAGAAGACCCATATAATCGATATTATATGGAACATCATAGCTCATGCTTAGCTATGCTCATTATCTCATGATACCAACATGGTTTCAACATAATTAGGGTTAGGGTTTCCTTTTATTAACCAATTGTGGTTTCAAATCATATCATTACCTTTCATTAGGGTTAAGGTTTCCCTTTAAGACGATTAGAGTTTTCAAGTACATTCATAAGGAATCATAACCCTAATTCATACTTTACATATATTAGGAGTATCAATGTATAGTCATTACATGATTCTTATACAAGTATAGGTTTCTCTTTCATACTCACTAGGATATTACATCATACTCCATTAGGTTTTCTCAATCCTTCTCTCAAGGTACATTGGCCCATACTCATCAAAATGCATTAAACTCTTTATGTCTTAATGTAACATTTGACATAACACACTTCATGTGTCACTCAATCAAGGTTATTGAATTGAGGTGCTTCCACCCTATTGGGAAAAGAGGTGTGTGCTTGCTTCCCTATCGGGTAAAGAGGTGTGTGTGTGCGCTCCACACCATATCAGGCAAAGAGGTGTGTGTATGCTTCACACCATATCAGGAAAAGAGGTGTGTGTATGCTTTAAACCATATCAGGCAAAGAGGTGTGTGTGTGCTTTGCACCATATCAGACAAAGAGGTGTGTGTATGCTTCACACCATATTGGGTAAAGAGGTGTGTGTGTGTTTCACACCATATCGGGCAAAGAGGTGTGTGTGTGTTTCACACCATATCGGGAAAAGAGGTGTGTGTATGCTTCACACCATATTGGGCAAAGAGGTGTGTATGTGTTTCACACCATATTGGGCAAAGAGGTGTGTGTGTGTGTGTGTGTGTGTTTCACACCATATCAGGTTAGAGGTGCTTCAACCCAATATCGGGTTGAACCATGTTGACGTCATAATCATAAACCTCTAGACTCTTATTCTTACTATTCTAGTTCATGGACAACATCCCTAGGTCACTAACAGATCTCATGGATTCATCACTTATGCAAGAAAATTCAGATTTGAAAGTAAATCATTTAACTAAGGCAAGATTGATGGTAAATAATAA
The DNA here is from genome assembly GCA_963693085.1 of Alisma plantago-aquatica. Classification (NCBI taxonomy): domain Eukaryota; kingdom Viridiplantae; phylum Streptophyta; class Magnoliopsida; order Alismatales; family Alismataceae; genus Alisma; species Alisma plantago-aquatica. The sequence continues at coordinate 1,139,936,266 of OY856411.1, forward strand.
CACAGTTGAGTTCAAGTTATATAACCCTCCTCAAGAGCAACTTCAAAGCTCCAAACTCCAATGATTCACGTTCCCAAGGTTGAATATGAGATTATCTAAGGTCCAAGACTTGAGTTCCTCAGCACCATGCATGATACTTCATCACTTGTGGATGATATCACCTCACTTGGTCGATATCACTTTGCTATGGCCAATATCACCTTGCTATGGTCGATACCAAAGATATATGTACGATACCCCTCTTCCTATGCACGATACTAAGACTCTATGCACGATATATAAGAGCAATAGGGTGATAAATTTTGAAAATTTCACTTGTAGGTGAAAGGAAGAGTATATATACTTGAGGTTCATGAAAAAGTGTGTATATGAGGTGTCATCATTTTAAGCTACTAGGTGCCACATGCCCATGCATGGTTGACACTTGTACTTGCATGCACTCCTATTTATCTTGACATGAAAAGCACTTGACGATAATCTAGAGATGATATTTTGGCCATCACATATCTTGTTGGATAAGATAGTCAACTCAATCACCACTTTATTCACAACCCGATACAACTTTTCCAAGGAAGTTAAAAATCGATACACTTCACCTCCTTGAGGTTCTTAGCTCATCATGGACATATAAAAGAGTTCACAAACCGATATAAAACTCCCTCTATGGCTCCTTGGCTGATAGGCACTCTCATATGAACTCTACAACCCGATACAAGCTCAAATTAGGGTTTCACATTCAACCCATTCTTGGTCTTTTCATCACCAAGAATACCATTATTCAAACATGATTCAAACATGGTGCCTCCTTATTTCTCTCTCCTTTATATGATACTAAGAAGGATTAGGGACACTCTAGATGTGGTAATTTGCATATCAACCCTACATTTTGAGTAAATTACAACTTGTACCAAAATTGGTACACAAGGCACTAACATTATTCAAACAAGTTCAAATTTGGCATTTAGGCTTTCTACAAGACACCACCTTGCATCATTATCTCTCTTATGATACTAAAACACATGGGGTATGTTCAAAATATGATATATTGCAATATAACCCCTCATCCTGGGTAAATTGCATTTTGGTCCAAAACATGAGAACATTGCTCAAACATTATTCAAACAAGACCAAACTTGAAACATAAGTTTGTTACCTGATAACAAAACATTTTATAGAATTATATTAAAGTTCTAAGAAACTTATTTAAGCCAAAAAAATAGGGTTAGCCTTAACACATGTCAGGGATGTTACACAATCCATTGTAGCACCTGAAAGTTCAAAACAAATCGAGCATATAGTGACTCAACCTACATGAAACTCAATATTCTTTGGAAGAACCACAACTGCCATTCCTTTCCAGATCTCCACCTTCAACCTAGGATCTGTAGGCTTAGGATTGGGGCCTTTTCCTCAATCAAATATATACAATACCTTAGTGTGCATCAATCTTCACAACATGAAAATACTTATTTGGGTGAAAGGAGCAAATCCTCAAACAGAAAAAGAGAGAAAACATCAAAATTTTCAAAATGTAGATGCCGAGCGTAGGCCATGGGATCCTCCACTCTCCTTGACTCTAATAAATGACCATCATGAGATAGAATATTAATGGTTTCCGCGAAAAGGATACCCAAAATATTATTAAAGAACTTATACGAAAGTACAATGTTCAAGTACTCATCATCTATGAACCAAGATGTAGTGGCATTAAATCTATGGGTATCATCAAGAAGCTTGGGTTCATACAACCACATTGCGTTGAGTGGTAGGTTTCTCAGGAAACATCTAGGTGTTGTGGAAAAACAACACGAAAGTTGACATTTTGATCTCTCACAAAAAAATCATTCACTATAAAGTCAACGATAAGGAATTCTACACCTTTGCCTATGCCAGTATAAAAAAATACAGGAGATGAATCCTCTGAGAATATTTACAAGACCTTGCCACCAACGTTTTAGAACACTAGATAGTGGTAGGTGATTTCAATGTGGTGATGTTTCCTCCGGAGAAGAGAGGCAACAACTATTTCGATGCATCCAACAGTAGGGAATTCATGGAGTCTACAGAGAAGTGTGGTCTGGTTTACCTGGGCATAAATGGTATGGAATAATATTCCAAAGAGGGCTTCTGCTTGAAAGGCTTGATAGAGCATGTGGTAATCAACTTTGGACATATAACATAAATTTATCCAAGTACTAGAATGCATACATTGTGATCACACACCCATATTGATCACTAACACAACACACCGCTTGTCACCTAATACAAGATCATCAAAAGTCGGTGCATGGAATGCTTTCCCATCTTTCAAACACTTTCTCAATAATAACTGGGACACAAACCTGAATTTCATCCAGGATGCTGCTAACTTCTTACACAAAGTGATGGAGTGGGACACAAGGATGAGGAAACAAGACTATCAAACCAAGGACTATCTGACAAACATAATCAAATGGTTCCAACTTAAACTTGCTATCTTCTATGACACTTCGCTAGAATAATAACTAACTACTGTACAATACCAACTGGATGCAAATCTAAGAAATGAAGTTGTTTGGCAACATTCTCACTGTGACTGGTTAAAACTAGGGGACTCAAATACTTATTACTTCCATTCCCTCATCAAAACCAGAAAATGGAGGAATAAGATCACAAGAATAGAAGACACACACGACTCTTGGATTGAAGATGAGGCCCATGCCAAACATGTTGTGATTACTTTCTTCTCTAACCTTTATTAGGATTTAGATACCTCCGTCAGAAGAAATGGTTGCCTCTCTTTCACTGGTGTCTTTCTATAACATACTAGATCTCAAACCCTACCCTGGAAGTTGACATTTTGGACTTAGCCAAACAAGGTTGAAGGTTAGATGATAAATAGATGTTTAGTATGATCCTAATGAGATAATACATGAATTTATCACCCTAATGTAGCCTAATGTTTTCACATTAGTCTTAGGTTAATAATGGATACATAAAATATGCCACATAACTCATTTTGGTGATACTATGAAGATAAGGAACTTAATTGGATGAATAATTTAGATAATGGGCCGTTAATGGGCCATATGACATATCTCATAAAAATAAGTCTCAAAAGTGGAAACAAACTTCAAATTTGAAATCTACATAACAAAATTAGCCTACCTGTCAAATTTCATCTAATTTGGACAAACTTGAAATATTAGGATAAGTTTAGGAGAGAGAAAATGAGTACAAGGAATAAGTAATGAATAATGTGATTATATAACTTCAAAATATGGAAATATTGTCAAATTCATATTCAACACATCAAATATAACTTGTGGATAAAGTTTGGTCCACTTTGGATGTTGTTTGTGCAAGTTATGTAATTTTAGGTACATTCTGGACTTTTCTACAATTTACCCAATTGGGAGGTTTTCTTTGCAAATTGTCACATGCATTATAATCCTTATGTATTCCCTTACCATTCTCTAGTTTTTGAACCATAGGGATCCTATTTGCACCTTGGTTTGAAGGTGTTTCTTTTTAAGGGCATTTTAGGGATTACTCTCTTTATAAATGAGCTTATCTTTAGAAGCTATCAACCAATGGGGTTATTTCTTTGATTGGAGGTCGGTTGGGATGGCCTATAAGTGTCCATAAACTGACATTTGATATTCAAGAAGCCTCTATGAGCTGTCCTCTTGCATGGCCATAAAATCCCTAGGCTAAGGACACATGGAAAACTCCACGGACACCTCATGCTTGACTTCTTCCTTATCCATAAAGGTTTGTATGTCCATGGGCACCCTTAGCATTGGGCACATGGAAAGTAACTTGAAACCTCATGCTTGACTTCTTCCTTATCCATAAAGGCTTGCATGTCCATGGATACTGTAACATCCCTTACTTGGGTTATGGCATAAACCTGGAAGTTTTGCTTAAGTAAGTATGTATAAACTTGTTTTAATCTTTTGAAAATAATTAAGACTCTCTGTGAGTTTAATTTTCAAGTTTGAGCTTAATTGCAAACTGTTTGTGCATTATATGATAGTTTGGGTGTAAATTACAATTTACCCAAGATGAGGGGTTATATTGTAATATGCCACATTTTGAACATGCTTCAAATACTTTAGCATCATAAGAAAGAGAACTATGCTAAGGGGCGGCTTGAGGAAAGCCTAAATTCCAAGTTGGAGCTTGTTTGAATAATGCATGTGCCTTGTGTACTAGTTTTGGTACAATGTGCAATTACCCAAAATATAGGGTTGATATGCAAAATAACACCTCTAGAGTATCCCTACTCTCTCTTGGAATCATCTATAGGAGATATAAAGAAAGAGGCACCATGTTTGAATCATTTTTGAGTAGTGGTATTCTTGGTGATGAAAAGACCAAGAAGAGTTGTATAATTGAGACCCTAATTGAGTTGTATCGAGTTGTAGAGCTTATACGGGAGTGCCTATCTACCAAGGAGCCATAGAAGAGGTCCCATATCGTTTTTTCAACTCCTGGCCTTTGCCACGATGGGTTAAGCACCTCAAGAAGGTGATGGATATCGGTTTACAACTTTTCTTAGAAAAAGTGTATTGGTTTGTGAATAAAGTGATGTTGAGTTGAAATATCTTGCTCAACAAGATAACTAATGGCCAAAATCTTATCCCTAGATTATCCTCAAGAGTTTTGCATGTCAATATAAATATATGTGCATGCAAGGACACTTGTCAGCCAAGTATGGACACATGGCACCTAGTAGTGTAAGATGAGGACGCCTCTTATACACACTCTCTCATGAACCTCAATTATATATACCCCTCCTTTCACCTACTAGTGAAATTTTCAAACCTTATCACCCTCTTCCTCTTAGATATCGTGCAAAGAAGTAAGGAGCAAGGAGGAGATCGAGACATTAAGATTAAGGTGAAGCCATGGTCATCTTCAACCTTGATAAAGCATGATCTCAGGTTGTGATTCTTCCTTTCTTTTCTTCTTCACAAAATTATTATCTATGGTGACAACTACTATGGAATCCTTAGCTATATGGCCATGGTTTTACATGATTGGTATAATCCAATACCTGGATATAATTGCACATGATTGGGATAACCCAATACCTGGATATAATTGCACAGGATTGGCATAACCCAATACTTGGATATGATCTTACAAGATTGGCATAATCCAATACATGGCTGAACTCTCACAGGATTGGTACAACCCAATACCTGGCTATGATCTCACACGATTGGTACAATCCAATACATGGATTTAATCTCACAAGATTGTGAACAAGTCTTGAATCTTTGATAAGTTCATCTTCAACCTTGGGAATGTGAAGCTTTGGATCTTGGAGCTTTGAAGTTGTTCTTGAGGCGGGTTATATAACTTGAACCCAATTATGTCATTATTCACCTTCAATCTTGCTATACTTGATGATCTACTTTCAATTTCGAGTTTTCTTGTATAATTGATGAATCCATGAGTTCTATTAGTGAGATAGGACTGTTTCCCATGAACAAAAATAGTAAGGAACGAATTCTAGAGCTTGATGATGATGACATCATCATGGATCAACCCGATATCGAGTTGAAGCACCTCTTTGCCCGATATGGTGTGAAGCGCGCACACACCTCTTTGCCCGATATGGTGTGAAGCACACACACACCTCTTTTCCCAATATGGTGTGAAGCACACACACACCTCTTTTCCCGATATGGTGTGAAGTACACACACACCTCTTTGCCCGATATGGTGTGAAGCACACACACACATTTTTTCCCGATATGGTGTGAAGCAGACACATACCTCATGTCCGATATGGTGGAAGCACCAGAAAATCCAATATACTTGATTGAGTAACACATGAAGTGTGTTATGTCAAATGATACATTAAGATGTATAGAGTTTAATGTATTTTGATAATTGTGGGCCAATGTACCTTGAGAGAAGGATTGAGCCAACTTAATAAAGTATGATGTAATCATTATCTTACAAAGGATGAGAGAGAAACTCATAATTTTTAGGTGGACTGATACATTAAGATGTATAGAGTTCAATACATTTTGATAATTTCTATGTCTCACCCCGTGGGATCCACAATTTTTAAGTGGAAGTGCACAAGGAGGTAGAGACCATTCTGTAGAGTGAGAACAACAACAGCTGGGGCAACAATAACAACTCAGGTTGAGTGTACTATCTATCATGTCTTGTAGATAGAAGTCCTATGTGTCGTCTCTGGACTCTCATGTCCTTGGAGTCAATATGTAATTGTTTTATGAATGATATGAGATTTTGGCTTGTATTCCTCGAGGTTTTATGTTGCTTATGTATAGGTTTTTGCGAAGCAATTGTTATGTGTTGTCCTCGATATGAGATGATACAGTGTATGTACAATGTGAAACATGATATGTATAAAGTTTTAGATCTTTCAGTAAGATTTTCCTGGAAGAGGATCTCTTTGCAAAAAGGTTTTAATTTTTAGTGATTTTCGTTAATCCGTTGCTTATGGTTATTCCACAATTATTACTAGTGATGGCTTGATTTGATGTCAGGTCGTCACAAAGTTTTGGTATCAGAGATTAAGGTTCATTGAGTCTACAGAGACATAAGACTAAGGTGTTGAGTCTGTTCTAGTATCCTCCAGTATAACTTATAGTGACTTTTTCTTATGCAGAAGAAGGGGTAAAGCTAAAAAATGTCTGGAGAACACGAGGAACACATTACTGAAAGCAATGCTGTTGCACCATGAGAAGGTGCAAGGGATCAGGCAAGAGAAGAACGACTACCTAGGAATCCTCGAGTTGATCTAATCATGATACATAACCCTAATTTTAATGCTCTCACTGGATTGGTTATGACAACATTGAGGCATATCGAGGATCATATACAAGTAATACAACCTAGATTACCAGTCCCCAATGATGAAATATTGGGCTCTAGCATGATTCCTGATCAACATAGTTATGTTGGAGCAGTGGAAAATGTCAAAAGAATTAGGTTACAAAAAACATGACATTTTGTAAAGGAATGTCGAGTAAAGGATCACGAGGTAGAAACTAAGAAAATATCTATCCAAACTCAGGAGCAAATGCCTAGTAGCTCCAAAAAGGGGAAGTTTTTGGTGCCACAAATGCAACCAACATCTAATGCACCAGGGCAGTGGCTACCAAGAGAGGGAAAAGGACCTAATGTTCTACTAGTTAGAACTCTTGATTTAGCTTCTACATCGGTAATAAGGCCGACAAGACTAGGGAGTGCATATAAGATATGTCATAAATGTGGACAAGTTGGGCATATTAGATCCTTTTGTCTGAAAAGAAAGAAGGGAATGTCCCAACCATCGAGGCAGAGTCAACAAGACTCTCAAGGGCAATGGTTTAGCTGTGGCACACGAGGACGTGGACAGGCATCCCAAGAAGATCTATCTGCACCAAATGATAGAGCACGACATTGGAAATAGGCAACAACAAGATTCTATGCAATGAATTAGCCTGAGACAGTAATCGATCCACAAGTTGAGACTGATCAGATGAAATTGTGTCATTCTGATATGTTTTCTTCTGATTTTTATTTGTTAGTTATAAGAAAGTAGTTGTAGTTGAGCTTCATTTGATAGTCCTATGAGGACATAAGGGTGATGAGAACTTGCATTCTATTCATTAATCTTTAAAATGCTTTATAATTTCTTTTATCTATATAAAAGAGGATGAGGTGTAAAAGAGATGCCTAGAGAAAATCCAATGATACTAAGTCCTATGAATTGGATGTTATGAAAAGAAAGGTATATGATATAAATAAGATGCATACTACATAATCTCAATACTTGTATACCCTGGCTAGGTATTCAACTATTGAAGGCAAGGTAAGTATGGGACTCTTATATTGTTATCTTTCTGATTACTCTAATCAAGTAGTCATTTTGAGACAATCTAAAGAGCATAATGAAATTGAAAATATGGCATGGATATTTCTATCCCATCCTAACTACAATGAAATAGAAACTGAGTTTATCTCAAACCAGTCTGTGTGTATGAGGAAGTAAAAAGTACATCCTCATGATAAGAGAAAGGGAACAAGGGAGATGATCCCTATTCGATAAAGAATGTGTGAAAAATCAAGATCTTCTCTATGATGTGGAAATAGACAAAGTTAGAAAATGTTCATGAACATACTAGACAATAACAAAGAAAGGAATGATGACATGTAATCATCTTTATAACTCCTATGCTGATGGAAATGAAACTAAGATGAAACAAGATTGAATGACACATGGACAGTTGAAAGTTCATGAAACAATCAAAGAAGATGATAATCTTCTTTCTTTGATAAACAACCCTGGATAATGATGGGGAAATATAAAGGAATATGTTTCCTTGTGTTCTTTTCTTGTAGGGACATGACAATTAAGAAAGTCGTATGACACTTGATGTGCATGGATTATAAGTAATCTATAGATGGGTACTTTGTAAAGTATCGGCCAGTTTTAAATTTTGGTTTCAAGACAAAATTATATGTGATAAGTAATGTCCCAAGACAAAAGAAAGGTCTTATTATAGGTTTGGCCTTGGTAATAACAATAGGGAGATGGATATGATGAGGATGTGATGTGTTTTTGGCACATATAACAGATACCAAGGTAAAGAATCCTAGTATCCAAGAGCATTCACTGGTATAATAAAATGAGAACATGACTCCTGATAAATGAATAATGTTTGGTTACCTATAAGAGCCAACTTTGCGATAACTATAGTATGGTTATCGTATGTTAGGGTTTTATGCTCTGCATAAACATGGCATCGATAAGGATGTATCAATTGAAGGAACAATTGTAGAATCATTTTGGGGAAAAAGCTTATCAGTTACATATAATTCCTTAGAATATCCCTATCTAGATCTGTTGAGGCATATTATACATAACATCTATAGATACCTCTGAGATAAGTTCTTCTTTGATAAGTAGTTGGTACAAGTCATAAGAAAGTTTCGTGTTGTATCAGCAGATTAGAGTGGCACAACAAATGTATGATAAGACTTGTAGTCCCAAGTGGGTGACAGAACATAACTCTAGTCTTTCCTTGGAGAAGAAATGTTAAACTAAATGAGGAGTAGGGAAGACTCCCAAGGTCAAGAATCTTATCACATAAAGTGGTAAGTTGAGAGGGTAACAAGTCAATAAGGTTTGACACCTGAATTATTCGAAGTATGAATAGTACTTCTCTGACTTAGAAAGTGTTACCTGACACAGAATTGACACTATAATCATTAATGAAAAGGATAGTTGAATATGTGTCTTGTATGACAGATTCTATGATGACCCTGAATGGAAGGACTTTGTACTATTCAAAGTTCTATGACATCTCCAGGACATCAAGATTCTATGTGGAGACTTGATGATATGATGCATGAATAACAGTTGTCTTCCTTCATTCGGGATTTTAGGGATGAAATCCTTGTTAGGGGTTTATAATTGTAATATCCCTGACCTGGGTTATGGTTTAACCCTATAAGTTTTTCTTAAGTAAGTTATTTACAAACTTGTTCTAATATTTTGAAAAGTAATTAAGAATCTTTGTGAATTTTATTTTCAAGTTTGAGCTTAATTGCAAACTATTTGTGCATTATATGATAGTCTAAGTGTAAAGTTCCTTTCACCCAAAATGAGGGGTTATATTGCAAAATGTCACATGTTGAATGTACCTTAAGTGTTTTAATATCATAAGATAGAGAATGATGCTAAGTGGTGGCTTGTGGAAAGCCTAAAACGCTAAGTTTGAGCTTGTTGGAACAATGCTAGTGCCTTGTGTACCAATTTTGGTACAAATTGTAATTTACCCAAAATGTAGAGTTGTTATGAAAATTACCACCTCTAGAGTGTCCCTACTCCCTCTATGTATCATTTGGAGGAGATAGAAATAAGGAGACACCATGTTTGAATCATCTTTGAATGATGGTAATCTTGGTGATGGAAAAACCAAGAGATGATGTATAGTTGAAGCCCTTGTATGAGTTGTGTCGAGTTGTAGACTTGATATGGGAGTGACTATAGGCCAAGGAGCCATAGAGGAGATACCATATCAGTTTGTGAACTCTTGTCAAAGGCCATAATGGCCTAAGCACCTCAAGGAAGTGTTCCATGATGAGTTAGACGCTCCTTGCAAAAAGATGTATCAATTTGTATTATTTGTGAGATAAATATGAGATATCTTATCCAACAAGATAAGGGATGGAGAAAATATCATCTCTAGATTATCCTCAAGACTTTTTATTATCAATATAAATGTGATTTCATGCATGGACACGTGTCAACCATGCATGGACACATGTCATCTAGTAGCATATGATGAAGACACCTCTTATACACTCTCTTTCATGATCCCCAAGCATATATACCTCTCCTTTCACCAACTAATGGAAGTTTACGAACCCCACAAATCTCTTTCTTTGATATATCATGCATACCGTCTTAGATATCATGCATAGTAGCTCAAGGAGAAAGGGGAGCTCGAGCACCAAGCTTAAGGTAAGGCCATGGTCAACTTCAACCTTGGTTGAAGTATGATTCTCAGGTTATAGATATTCCTTTCTTTTCTTTCTCGCCAAGTTCTTAACTATGGTGATTACTTGTATATGGAGGAGTTGTGAATGAGCCTTGGACCTTGGATAAGCTCATCTTCAACCTTAGGATCGTGAAGCTTTGGAGCTTGGAGCTTTGAAGTTGTTCTTAAGGCGGGTTATATAACTTGAACCCAATTTTGTTATTATTCACCTTCAATGTTGTTATACTTGTTGATCTACTATCAATTATGAATTATCTTGCATAATTGATGAATCGACGAGTTCTATTAGTAACATAGGACTATTTTCCATGAACTAGAATAGTAAGAATAAGAATCTAGAGGTTGATGATGATGACATCATCAAGGTTCAACCCGATATTGGGTTGAAGCACCTCTAACCCGATGTGATGGAGTGAACACACCATTAACGCGATATGGTAATGACTATGTACATCTTGCACGTTATGATAATGAAGAATACACCTTGTGCACAATATGTTGTCAAGCATACACCATGTACACGATATGAGGTCAAGTATATACCTTATGCACGACATGGAGTCAAGCATATACTCCAACCCGATATAACAAACCCTAGAGGATAAGTAACCCGACATGTTGATATTATCACACCGTAAACACGATCTGGTGAGGAGTGTATACCTCATGGGCAATATGAGAAAAACATATACCCACCATGAGCACAATATAGGGTCAAGTATTAACCTCCTACACGATATGGTGTTAGGATTATACTCTAACACAATATGGGTTGAAACCATAGATGGTGATATGAAACCTGATATGATAAACCCAATATGATAGGTAATTTGATATAGAGATGAGTGATACCACATGAATGATATGAGTGATACCTACATACACCTTGTGCACAATATGAGGTCAAGTCCATACCTCATGCATGATATGATGTCAATTATACACTCTAACCGATATGGTGTTGAAACCCTAGATGATGGAATGAAACCTGACACACTTTGGAACTTCATACCCCTATCATTTTGTAATGGGTTGATTGTGAAGGGTTCAACTAGATATCCAACTTGTCACTCAGATACATGATAGGACTAATCACTTGAAGGAATGAAACGATATGAGCATAAGGGTTTAACCCAATATGCTAATCTGATATAGCAATCCAACATGGTAACCCGATATATCGAGGTGAATGTCCTACTAAAATGATACAATGATGAAGCACATATCCTATGCACGATGTGGGGATGAAGTGCACACCTTGTTCACGATATGGTATCAAGTATACCCTTATACTTGAAATGAGGTCAAACATTTAGCTCATACACAATATGAAGCTATGTATCTTTATCTTGAGATGTTAAATTCTAAATGTTAGTCAACCCAATATGGATACACATTATGGTAATAGGGGATACACCCTAAACACGATATGGTGATGATGCAACATCAAAAGCCTGATATAGATGTAGGATATAATGATGAGGTTACACGTCAAGCCCGATATGAAAGCATGATATAGTATCAAGTACACACCTTTAAACCCAATATGATGGAAGCATCTCAATTAAATGTAATTGATGGAGTAACACATGAATTGTGCTATGTAAAGTAATACATTATGACATAAAGAGTTTAATGCATTAGGCCAATGTACCTTGAGGGTAGGATGTATTTCTCTTAAATCACATAGTGATGATGTGAATTTGAAACCCTATTCGGTTAAAATAGGCAATCCTAACCCTAATAATGGGAAGGATGTATTTCTCTTGAATCACATGGTGATGTCATATACTGCTAGAGTCTTTATCATGAAGTGCAAACCATTTAGGAATCATGAGATGATGAGCACAGCCAAGTATGATCTATGATGCTTTATATGATATAGATTTAAATGAGCCTTGTGAGCTATGTGAAATAATTGTACAACAAGTATAATAATTCTACAGTCTGATATCTTAAAAAATTAGTTGTTGCCTAGTGAGAAGTGATAAGATGTTTAATGGACCACGTGAGCTATGTGATGAATACCTTGGTTTGAGGACCGAGAGGTAACAAGTTACCTATTACAGAGGTAACAATATTCAGTGATGATCTAAGGGCTTGAATACCCAGATCCATTAATCATGATGATGATGATGTTAAGGGATGAGAATTCCCACTAACATGATAAGGGACTAAGATCCCGAGTGTTATACATTCAAAGTGTTCCAAAGATTTTAAAAGTACTGCGCTTTCCTTATAACATCTATTATAATTCATGTTTGAAATGTGTTTGATGCTAAAAGATACTGTAATGTGCCTAATTAATCAAGTGGAATCTCATCATGTAGTTTCCCTGACCATAGATCCATTTAGTGTCAAAAATTGTTGATGGTGAAACAAGTTTAACTCAGAGAGTATAGTTTTTAATATGCGGGGGTGAAGGACGAAGTATATTCATACGTCCCGATGAAGAATCGATGTCACACCTTTCTTATTTATCACATGATGATGTGAATCTACCGACCAAATGAGGAATTGATGTGTAAATTCTTCTTCATTCTGTGTATCGGGATTGAAGTATAAATCTCCCGACCAGGTGAGGAATTGATGTATAATCTTCCTTATCCTTATAATCCGGGAAAGCTCAATGGTCTTCTCCCAAAGAGAGTGCATGCTATGGCTATAGCTCTATAGCGAAGATACCAATATACCCTGGTAAGCTAATTGTAGTTGACACAAGATGTCCTGCCATCATATGACACAAGTTGTCCTACTAGTTGTCTCATACTGACCGAGATGGGTGAGGTCTTGACAGTCGGCTCTGCCTTTGGCCTTGTATAGTACTGATTTGAACTTAGTAGTGGTCGGTTGGAGTATGAACGATATACTTCATATCCTCAGGGCATAAGTGTGATTGTAATATGTAATCATCCGTGTAGCATATTTGCTTAAGGATCGAATACAGAAGACATTGGTTGATGTACATTCCTTTTATGCATCGTGATTAGATAGATGTTATACATGTTTCTTTATATTCCTTATAAAGTGAATAAATTATTTGTTTCTCTACCATAGATAGATGCATTATTTTAAGAGAAGAGATTACTCTATTCTTCTTGTAATAGTGATTAATCCTTCTTGTTATTACAAAAGAACCTCTGCTCAGTTTTATACTGCTTACCTGTGATAATAATATTGTTGGCGGAGAGTTATATCTCTTGCTGGGACAATTGTCTCACCCCATGGGATCCACAATTTTTAGGTGGACATGTACGAGGAGGTAGAGATCGTTCTGCAGATTGAGAACAACAACAACTGGGGCAGCAGTAATAGCTCAGGTTGAGTGTACTGTCTGTCATGTCTTGTAGATAGAAGTCCTATGTGTTGTCTCTGTACTCTCAGCTCCTTGGAGTCAGTATGTAATGGTTTTATGAAGGATATGAGATTTTGGCTTGATTGCCTCAAAGTTTATGTTGCTTATGTATAGGATTTGGTAAATCCACTATTATATGTTTTCCTCAAGATGAGATGGTACAATGTATGTAAAATGTGAACCATGATGTATATAAAGTTTGGTTTTTTCTTTAAGAAGTTTCCTATAAATGAATCTCTTTGCAAAATGGTTTTAATTTGTAGTGATTTTGGTTAATCCGCTGCTTATGGTTATTCCTGAATTATTATTGGTGATGGCTTGATTTGATGTCGGGTCATCACAATATGAGATGATGGTCTAGTAATGCCACGATAGTTCCAATAACAATATTAGGAATCCTTGGGATACAAAATTCCACCAAGGATAACTCAATTACACCTCTTTCCACTTATTTTCCACATTTTACCATTACTTTCAATTTCTTTCTTAATAAAGAAATACTTAATTAATATTTTCTTTTCTTGTTGCTTTATCTTTGAAACTTTGGACTCCTTGGGACCCAAGGAACCCAAGAGGCACGAAATCCAACTTTGTATTAAGAGCTTTTGCCTTCTAGAGGTTTCCACACCTTTCTTTTCTCAAATTCTCAATTCTTCATAATTAATTAAATTTCCTTGTTATTGGGCCCAATAGATATTCATATTGGTATTTCTCTAAACACCATTTGAAGTATTAGCATTTTTTCCAATAGGTATGAAAATACATCACATGTATCGTACCTAATAGGATAATCATTCTCCCACTACCTTTAGTGAAGATTGATTAATCATGTCCAAGATATTCATATCTCTTACTGGTTCTCTAACCAAAAGAGTCTAGATTTATCCATCATATGGAAACTAGAAATGAATTTCTCATGATTGATTCTAATTTGACTGTTTGAGTTATCAATAACTTTAGGTATCATTTTATCTTATGCATACCATGTATCACAAGATAAACAAGGCATTTCCACAAAGATCATATCTTTAGAAATTGAAACATCTTTTTATTGATTGCCATCATTGTCATACAATGTGCAAAAATAAAGTGTTTCTATCTATTGGAAAATATGAAATAGCAGTTCATAAATGTATTACATGCCTTTTAGGCTGAAATAAACTGAAAGATACTCCTATCTATGGCATCAACACTTGCTCCAATGATGGGTACTTCTTTCTTGGTCCTTTCACAAAGGCCATCACTTCTTTGCGGATCTTGCATATCATATATGATAGATCCATATCTTGGTATCATATACCTCAGATAAAAAAGCGGTTCATTTCATGATACCTTAGGTGGAGATCTCCATCCCCTCCTTCATCTTCTTTTGTTCTTCCAGATATAGAGGGCAATTCCCTCATACACCCTTTTCCCATGTGCCTTGAGGCTAAAGACGGCTTGGATTCCTGGCTAACATCATAACACTTCTTTGCTTTGCCACTGTCCTTGCCCTTAAGAATTACCTTTTCTTTGATCACATCAAAGATTATGGTTTGTCTTTCTTCATCTTTGCCTCTACTATCCTCAACATGTCCAACAACTCTGTCAACGCTTGTCAAAGTTGTTCATGTTATAGCTTATCATGAATTGTATGATTCTCGCAAAATTTGCAGTATCATACCAATAGCCAACTCTTGGCTTAGAAGGAATCCTTGTTTGTCAGGTTTTCCACATACCCAATCACATTGAGTGTGTGAATACCTTACTGGATATCCTTCGGTCATGACATACTAGGACAGTGTCTTGGAGACATCATATGCCTCATGTTGTCTCTGCAACTCATAATTCAGAGAACACAACATCAAGCATTCCTCATCAATGTCTTCCTCAGTATGCTTCCATAAGCATACTTTCAGCCATTGATATGGTGGGATCGAGTTCATCTGGTTCTAGTATAACTAGGACTTAGAGCTTTCACTCTTTGATTGAGAACACTTCTCATCATCCTAACCAGTCGTGGAATTATTCCCATTTAAATTATTGGTCTCAAAGACCGATCACAAATAAAGTGATTATGTTTGTTTGCCATTTGTACTACAAAAAGGAAAATATGCAATTTTAGTCCAAAACTCTTTTGACTTATTTGATTGATTTGAAAAGTTGACGATAAAAATTAGGTCTTTAATTAATTATCGCTCCCACTATTTTAGTTCAAATTGATATCCCTCACCATCAATTTGGAAGATTGCAGTGTACAATCTTCTAGTGGGCAAGATCCTGAAATCCTCTAAGTCATAGACCAGCTTGGGCTGTCACCCACAACTTAGATCTCTCAAGTAGGCAACTTTTGCCAATTGCATCATATGCAACTCTTAATGAATGAACATGCGCAACACCTTGCCATGAACATTCCTTGCCTCTGGGCTTATACGCTCTATGAATCACCAGTTAAGTCTAACCCAAAAGCCGACACGGTAAACATGCACCATACTTTGGCAGAACCTACATGTCTACCCTTCACACATCTACAAGATAGATGGCGCACCACACTTTGGCATAACCTACACTTGGTCGATCGAGTTTTTCATGTGTGCCGCTAATGGAAGGCATATAAGACTTAATATTTTAATGAGGGATTTGGTTTTATATAAATATACATATCCAATCACCACGATACATATTACATATCATATACATGCTATATCCCACAGAAAACATGCAAAACGATAAAAGCAATGATTATGGACATCCTAATGTGATTCCTCGAGCCAAGAGGAATCACGGTCATCTAGGTCTACATCACATGCAACCTATACAAGATGAACTTTGTGCTTTGCCTTTCTGGGTTTGATCAATTCATCACATGAATGATCGGATCGCCATCAGACTGGTCGGTTGGGTGTCACCAGCCGATCAGTTGGCTCCTCCAACCGATCGGTTCGCCTGGTCGTCATGCATATCTTCATGTCCACCACCCGCTCGTCTTTCTCCTGGAACCGGTCATCAACCGATTGGCTCACTCCTTGAACCGATCATCTCGAACGTCAACCGATCGGTTCACACCTTGAACCGATCATCTCAGCTGTCGTCAGGATGTCCTCCGTTCTTTGACATAACAAGAAATAAAAATCTATCCTATTTTACATTGTAAAAAGAGAAATCTCGAGTTACATTTGAGGGGAGAAAAGGTAGGAAAGAAATCTTGAATTATTTCGAGTTACATCAGGAATAGGAGAAGGAAGATCGGTGCGCAGACTGAGATGCAAGAAACCACATACAACCATACACAGATAGGGTTTATTGGCCATAACCACACTATACATGCACCACAAAACTCGTTTAAGGGCGACGCGTATCGAGTGCATTCATAATACATGTCATATATGTAAATTGGGATTTGTGGATTTAGGATTGGACATGCATAAAGCCAATTTTATTCGCATCGTATGCAATAAATAAAGGCTACAAACCAAAATTGATCATATCAATAATCCTAAAGTATAGAGCAGTTGACGTGGCTCTGATACCACTGTTGGGTTTTAGGGGAGGTAGCGAAGGCAGAGGAAACAAAAAATTTCCTCCCATAACCCAGAACAAGGAAACACGTCAACGTCTATACAATAGGAAAGGATGGTTTTGGAATCATACCTTGTCCCGAGGCTTACTCGGCGACAATACCTCACGGCTTGTGAAGTCTTCACCTCCGGTCTTGGACGGTGTCTGTGTAGCTCCTGGTTGCACCGGGACTGACGACTCCTAGTCTCACTTGGACTATCGGGATTGACAGTTGTCCTCCGAGCGGTAGAAATCTCCCACCTCTGAAGTAGTCCACACAGACCATCTAGAACTCCAATCTCGTTGTCCCACAAGGAATTGGAGGAGTCGCACCCTCCTATCAGCGTACTAGTCACTGACACACTCTCCTGCCACCAATCACTTTCTGTGGTTGTCTTTCCCTTGCTGTGCCTCCCTTATCGGGTAACACTTGCTCGGGCTCTCTCAATTACCAAAACTAGAGAGAACGACAACTTTACAGAGCAACTGGTTGCACTATGTTATAGTACGAGAAGCCCCCAATACCCCTATATATAGGAGGGTCATGGGACAGGGTTCTCCATCCTGAGAAATATGGGACTAAAGAAGGAGTAGAAGGGTTCAAGATTTTCCACAAAAACAACCAACTGCGCAACTTGAACCGATCGTTTCATTTCTGAAATAGTCGGTTGGGGACCTGATCCGGTCATTTGACACCTCAACTGATCGGTTGGGACCCATGAAACGGTCGGTTCATATGTGAACCGATCAGTTCGTGGTCCTGATCAGTTCCCGATTGACTTTCCTTCTTTCGTTTCTAATTCCAATCGTATTGGACAAGTAAAAACAAAAGGGAAATTTCTCACCAATCTTACTTTCCCAACTTGCATGGTTGCATCAGTTGAACCGATCGTTTCAACACTTGAAGCAATCATTTCTCCCTGACCATGAGCCGATCGACTCACAACCTGAGCCGATCGGTTCACCAAGCTGAGCTGATCGGTTGGGAGTGCAGATTGTGTAGAAACAATCAATTGCAGTTTCAATAAATCCGATACTCTAATCAGTCTTTCCAACACCTTGAACACTATGATTTTGAGCTATCAATTAATTGAGTGTTTAATTGAACTACTAAACTCCTTTAGTAATCAATCTAAACATTGTTTGTGGACAAAACTCCTTTTCCAGGTTGAATCCTATGTGTGTGACCCTACATGTCCTTTTCACGTTGACAGTGAAAGTCCATAACACTTATGACTTCACAAGCAAAGAGTGGTGCCTAGTCACACATCAGTGCTACCCAAGTTAAATAGAAAGTTGGAGAACAACTTTCAATCCTACAATCCGTGAATGGTGTTACAGTGAATGTATAATTCCTTTGTCACTGATATCCCGAATGAACTCGAGGCATGGAACAGTCATCCTGTCAACGTTCATTCACTTTCTTGATCTCAGAGTAGATTGGAAGAGATATGTATGACATCAATATCACATACTGATTCACACATGTGTGCGAACGCCTATTTCAATCCTACTCATCAAGTGGCCTTGGATATCAAACTCCCTCAGGAGGGACAAATCCCATATCTATCACTCACCCCTCAAAAGACCCATGTGTCAAAGCCACACAATCATCACCTTTATAACAACCCGTATTTCAGGACAACGTTTGATGATGTCAAAGTGTGCCCAACGACATGTGTTGAGTGTAGTGATTTCAGGTCACAGAATCACACTCACCACCATCACTGTGAGTACTGATTGTGACTACCATGTCATGGTTCCATGTGTCAAACTCACGGTGGGTCTGTCCGGTACACTTGTTCTCTAACAAGTACCTATGTTTTTGGTTTGATATCTCTATATCATGACTAATGAGATTCTGTCATCAACTAACACCACAATCTAGGTCACCTTGTCATCCGTATGATCTCATTTTCTAGGTCCTCAACCTGAAAGCATACGTCATTGAGTACTATCATTCTCTAGACATTCAATCTGTTCTATCACTATCTCATATGACTGAACCAGAAAGAATTGGAAGCTTGCCTTTGATGTTTATCAAATAAATCTTAATGTATCCCGCCAATCATCCCATGATTGGCTCTCAGGGCATACATACCAACAACTCCTTGCTATGATCATCTCTATGCATCATGGTGCTATATCCTATCTAGGTCACCTTGTTAAGTCCGACCTAAAACCAACACGATGAATATGCACCCTGCTAGGGAAGATCCACATGTTCATCCTTCACACTTCCATGAGATAGACGGTGCACCACGCTAGGGCGTGCCCACACTTGGTCGATCAAGCTTTTCACGTGTGTCGCATTTGGAAGGCATCTAAAACTTTAATATTTAATGAGGGATTTTGTTTTTATATACATATACATATCCAATCACCACAATATATAGTACATATCGTATACATGCTATATCCCACTGAAAAAAATGCAAAATGATAAAAACAATGATTATGGCCATCCTATTGTGATTCCTCGAGCCAAGAGGAATCACGGTCATCTAGGTCTAAATCACATGCAACCTGTACAAGATGAAATCTGTGCCTACCTTTCTGGGTTTGATCAGCTCATCCTCATGACTGATCAGCTCGCCATCAAGTTGGTCGTTCGGGTGCCACCAGCCGATCGACTGGTGCCTCCAGCCAATTGGTTCACCGGTCGTCGTGCATCTCCTCAGATCGCCATCCGCTCGTCTCGCTCCTCGAACTGGTCGTCTGGAACACCAATTGATCGATTCACGCCTTGAACCGATCGTCTTAGGTCATCCACCGTTCTTTGACATAACAGGAAATAAAATCTATCCTATTTACAATTGAATTGTGAAACCCCGAGTTACATTCAGGGGGAGCAAAGGTAGGAAAAGAAATCTCAAATTATTTCGAGTTACATCAGGAATAGGAGAAAAGGGAATCGGTGCGCAGATTGAGATGCAAGCAACCACATACAACCACACACAGATATAGGGTTTATAGGCCATAACCATGCTACACATCCACCACAAAACACATTTAAGGGCGACACGTATCGAGTGCATTAATATTACATATCATATATGTATATTTGGGATTTGTGGATTGGACATGAATAAAGCCAATTTTATTCGCATCATATGCAATAAATAAAGGCGACAAACAAAAATTGATCATATCGATAATCCTAAAATATAGAGCAGTTGACGTGGCTCTGATACCACTGTTGGGTTTTAGAGGAGGCAGAGAAGCAGCGGAAACAAAAATTTTCTCCCCAAACCCAGAACAAAAGGAATCGCGTCAATGTTTATACACTAAGAAAGATGGTTTGTGGATGCATACCTTGTCCGGAGGCTTGCTCGGAGACAGTACCTCGTGCCTTATGCGGTCTTCACCTCTGGTCTTGGACGGTGTTTGTGAGCTCCTGGTCGCACTGGGACTGGAGACTCCTGGTCTCACCGGGACTGTCAGGATTGACAGTTGTCATCCGAGCGATAGAGGTCTCTCGCCTCTGTAGTCGTCCACACGGAGTGCCTGGAACTCCGATCTCCTTGTCCCACAAGGAATCAGAAGGAGTCACACCCTCCTGTCGGCGTACTAGTTGCCAACACACTCTCCTACCACCAATCACTTTCTATAGTTGTCTTTTCCTTGTTGTGCCTCCCTTATCGGGTAGCACTTGCTCGGGCTCTCTCGGTTACCAATACCAGAGAGAACGACAACTTTACAGAGCAACTGGTTTGCACTGAGTTGTCCTTTGAGAAGCCCCCAATACCCCTATATATAGGAGGGTCATGGGACAGGGTTCTCCATCCCGGGTAATATGGGACTAAAGCAGGAGTAGAAGGGTTCGAGATTCTCCACAAAAACAACCAACTGCGTAACCTGAACCGATCATTTCACAACTGAAACGGTCGGTTGGGGATCTGAGCCGGTCGGTTGACACCTCAACCGATTGGTTGACACCTCAACCGATCGGTTGGGAACCATGAAACGGTCGGTTCACTTCTGAACTGATCGGTTCGTGGTCCTGATCAGTTCCCAATTGAATTTTCTTCTTTTGTTTTGAATAGGTATCAAATAGCAATCCTTGTTCCAATCAAATTGGGCAAGTGAAACGAAAGGAAATTTCTCACCAATCTTACTTTCCCAACTTGCTCAGTTGGACTTGAAACGATCATTTCAACACTTGAATGAATCATTTCACCCTATACATGAGCCGATCGACTCACCAGTTGAGCTGATCGGTTCACCAAGCTCAGCCGATAGGTTCATCACATGAGATGATCGGTTGGGAATGCAGATTGTGCAGAATCAATCAATTGCAGTTTCAATCAATCCGATACTCTAATCAATAAGTCCAACACCTTGAACACTATGATTCTGAGCTATCAATTGATTGAGTGTTTAATTGAACTACTAAACTCCTTTAGTAATCAATCTAAACATTGTTTGTGGACAAAGTCGTATTCCAGATTAAATCTTATGTGTGTGACCCTGCAGGTCCATTTCACGTTGGCAGTGAAAGTCCATAAAACTTATGACTTCACAAGCAAAGAGCAGTGCCTAGTCACACATCAGTGCTACCCAAGTGAAATAGAAAGTTGGAGAACAACTTTCAATCCTTCAATCCGTGAATGGTGTTACAGTGAATGTGTAATTCCTTTGTCACTGATATCCTGAATGAACTCGAGGCATGGAACAATCATCCTGTCAATGTTCATTCATTTCCTTGATCTCAGAGCAGACTAGGTGAGATGTGTGTGACATCAATATCACATATTGATTCACACGTGCATGTGCATGCCTTTCTCAATCCTACTCATCAAGTGGCCAAGGACATCAAACTCCCTCAGGAGGGACAAATCCCATATCTATCACTCACCCCTCAAAAGCCCCATGTGTCAAAGCCACCCAATCATCACCTTTATAACAACCCATATTTCAGGACTATGTTTGATGATGTCAAAGTGTACCCAACGACATGTGTTGAGTGTAGTGATTTTAGGTCTAAGAATCACACTCACCACCATCACTGTGAGAGCTGACTTTGATTACCAAGTCATGGTTCCATGTGTCACTCTCACGGAGGGTCTGTCCGGTACCTTGTTCTCTAACAAGTACCTATGTGCTTGGTTTGATATCACTATATCATGACTAATGAGATTCTGTCATCAACCAACACACAATCTAGTCTTCAGTGTTAATGATGTCTATGGTTATTTCCACAATAACAACCGACTAGGGACTAAACAAGAATGTATACTCTTAACATCCGTATGATCTCATCATTTAGGTCCTAAACCTAAAAGCATACACCATTGAGTAAAACCATTCTTTATACATCTATCATGTTACACCATCATCTCAGAAATAGTTTAAACATATAGATCTAAAATTGCCTTTATTATTATTCAAATCATTTACAAAGTATCCCATTACAATCATCATATGACTTGCTCCATGGGAATACATACCAACACAAGCATGATGATGATAATAGATTGAGATCCCAAGTGTTACATGTGTTCCAAAGAATCATTGATAAACATATTATATCTTTCTTTGTAGCATCTGATATACTTCTTGCTTGCAACTTGATTGATGCTAAAAGATACTGAAATACACTTAATTAATCAAGTTAAATATTATCATGTAGTTGCCTAGACCATAGATCCATTCAGTGTCAGGATTTTCTAAATGATAAAATGAGTTTAAATCAGTATACATATTTTTGAATATGTAATTATTATACCGGGGTGCTCAGTAGACTCCCCAAACTGAACATGGGTTCTCAGTGGACTCCCCAACTAATTTAAGATCGCTCAATGGTCTTCCTAATGAAACAAAACTAGGATCGCTCAGTGGTCTTCCTGATGAAAAATAATCTGGGAAAGCTCAGTGGTCTTCTCCTAAAGAGAGTACATGTTGTGGCTGTAACTCTATAGAGAAGATGCCACTATACCCCGGCAAGCTATTTACAGTTGACACAAGATGTCCTGCCAGTTATCTCATACTGACCGAGACAAGTGAGGTCTTGACAACCGGCTCTACCACTAACCTTTTATGGTACCGATGCTTAACGTAGTCATGGTCAGTTGGAGAATGAGTGGTATACCTCATCTCCTTTGGGCATAAGTGTGAATGTGAACTTGTAATCAGTTGTGCAACATATTTGCTTAAGGATCAAATACGGAAAACATTGGTTGATGCTTCATTACTTTTATACATCTTAGTAGATAGATGTTATACATTTTCTTCATATTCCTTATAAAGAAAATAGATTATTTATAAATTTGTTATTAATGTTAATGCTTTATACTAAAAATAAACCTACTTACTTGCATAAAGTATCCTCTGCTCAATTTTATACTATTTACTGTGATAATGATATTGTTGGTAGAGAGTTATATTTCTCACTGGGACAATAGTCTCACCCCATGGGATCCACAATTTTTAGGTGGATGCGGATGAGGGAGTAGAAAATGGACTATAGAGGAAGGACCACATCAGTAGGGACAATAGTAGTAGCTCAGGTTGAGTGTATTCCCAGTCGTGTCTTGTAGATAGAAGTCCTATGTGTCGTCTCTGTACTCTCAGGTCCTTGGGAGATAGTTCTTAGTGGTTTTATGAATGACTTGAGATTTTGGTTTGATTACCTCGAGGTTTGATGTTGCAGTTGTATATGTTTGAGTAAAGCAACTGGTACTTGTCATCCTCGAGATGAGACGGAACAATGTATGTACAATATGAACCATCATGTATATAAAGTTTTGGTTCTTTCGGTAAGAGTTTTCTGGAGAAGGATCTATGTAACATCCCTGACCTGGGTTATGCCTTAACCTAAGAAAATTTTCTTAATCAAGTTATTTATAAACTTGTTCTAATCTTTTGAAAAGTGATTAAGGCTTCTTGTGAAGTTTATTTTTAAGTTTAAGCATTATATAATAGTCTGAGTGAAAAGTGCAATTTACCCAAGATGAGGGGTTACATTGCAATATGTCATATGTTGAATGTGTTCTAAGTGTTTTAGTATCATAAGAGAGAGAATTATGCTAAGTGGTGGCTTATGGAAAGCCTGAATCCCAAGTTATAACTTGTTTGAACAATGCTAGTACTTTGTGCACCAATTTTGGTACAATTTGGAATTTACCCAAAATATAGGGTAGAAATGCAAATTACCACCTATAGAGTGTCCCTAATCCTTCTATGTATCTTTTAAAAGAAATAGACATATAAGGAGACACTATGTTTGAATCACCATTGAGTGATGATACTCATAGTAATGAAAAGACCAAGAAAGAATTGAAGGTAAAGCCTAAAATGTGTTGTATCGAGTTGTAGACTTGATATAGGAGCCCTATCGACCAAGTAGCCATAGTAGAAGTCTCCTATCGGTTTGTTACACCTTAGGAAAGTCCATGATGGGAAAAAAACCTTAAGGGGGTGGTCCATGATGAGTTACAAGCTCTGTGCAAAAAGTATATCAATTTGCTTTATTGATAAGATAAATATTTGGTAACTTACCCAACAAGATAAGGAATGGACGAGATATTGTCTCTAGATTATCCTCAAGACTCTTACATGGAAAGTTATATATGTGTGCACGCATGGACATGTGTCAACCATGCATGGCCACGTGTCATCTAGTAGCATGAGGTGAAGACACCTCTTATATACTTTATTTCATGAACCCAAGTATACATACTTCACCTTCCACCTACTTATGGAAGTTTACGAACCTCACAACCTTCTTCCTTGGAGATATCATGCATATCCTCTTAGGTATCGTGCAAAGTAGCTCAAGGATCAAGGGGAGCTTGAGCACCAAGCTTAAGGTAAGGCTTTGGTCATCTTCAACCTTGGTTGAAGTGGGATTTTGGGTTATGGATATTCCTCTCTTTCCTTCTTCACCAAGTTCTTAACTATGATGATTCCTTGTATATGGAGGAGTTGTGAACGAGCCTTGGACCTTGTATAAGCTCATCTTCAACCATAGGAACATAAATCTTTGGAGCTTGGAGCTTTGAAGTTGTTCATAAGGTGAGTTATATAACTTGAACCCAATCATGTTATTACTCACCATCTTTCTTGCTATACTTAATGATCTACTTTCAATTCCAAAATTTTCTTAAATATTTTATGAATCTATGGGTTCTAGTAGTTTCTTAGATCTACTATCCATGTACTATAATAGTTATAACGAAGGTCTAGATCTTGAAGAAGATGGTATCACTTTCTAAAGTGATATCGGGGTCAAGCACACAAACAAATACCTCTAACCCGATATGGTTATGTATATACAACACTAGCACGATATGTTTAAGAGTTTTTACCTTCTTGCACGATATGGAGATAAAGTTCGCATCTTGAACATGATATGGTGTTAACCATACACCACTTTCACGATATGAAGTCAAGCAAAGACTCCATGCACCATATAGGGTCAAGAATATACTTCTAAATTGATATGCTAAAACCCTAGTTTTAGTAACTCGATATGAGTGAGACAAGCAAGATCTTCCTGCACAATATGATCATGAAGCTCACACCTTGTACATGATATGTTTATTAAGCATACATTTGTGTACAATATATGACATGGAGTCAAATACATGGTATAACCCGATATGGGTTGAAATACCTTTAACTCGATATGAAACCCAAGATGGGGGTTAACCTGATATGGAGATAGATTATAGCTCATACACGATATGATCCATGTATTATTAATGATATGGGAGATACCCACTTACACCTTATACACGATACAAGTCTAAACCTATACCTCTTACATGATATAGAGACAGTGAACACTCTAAACAATATAGAGTTGAAAACCCAAGGTGATGGGTAAATTGATATAAGTTGTGAGTGATACCACATGGATGATATGATTGATATTTCTTGGATGATAGGAATATCACCTACTTCTACCTTGTGAATGATATGTGGTCCAATTCATACCTCATGCACGATATGGCCCATTCTACCGAATATGTTGGAAAACCCTAGATGAGGGATTGAAATATGATATACCCTATCCTTTGTGTAATGTATTGTGGTAAGACAATTCAACTAGACACCTAGCTTGTCATGTAACTATATCATAGGGATGATCCTTGAAGGCATAAAGATGTTATGAGCCTAAGGGTCTACCTAACATGGTAACCCGATATGTTACCCAACATGGAGACCCGATATGATAATCCTAGAAAGGAAAACAATAGGGTATCTTGTATATACTACTTAAATGATATATGATGAGGCATACACTCTATGCCTGATATGGTGTAAAACTTGTGCATGATATGTCACCAAGCATATAGCTTATACCCGATATGGGGTCAAGCACCTAGCTCATACCCGATATGAATCTAAGTTGAGATGATAAGAACTAAGTGATAGTCAATCTGATATGGGTACACGATATGATGTTAGGGGATACACCCTAAAACATGACATGGTGATTTGGTTATACCACATGCCCGATATGTATACACAACATGAAATAAAGAATGTATCTTAAACCATAATATGATAATATACACACATCTTGGTACCCGATATGGTAGGGATACTTCAATCATATGTAATTGATTGAGTGACATATGTTGTGTGTTGTGTTAATTGCAATATAAAAGACAATGAGATTTGTTAATGGTGATCTAATGTTCATCAAGAGGAGGATTGAACCAACTTGGTAAAAAGTATGATGCAATTAATATCCTAATAAGGATAAGAGAGAGACTTTTACATGTGTGATAAACATGTTGATAAGCATGCATTGATACTCCTAAGATGAGTGGAGTATGAATTAGGCTTTGATTATAGATATTATGATCTTGAATCCTTAATTGTTTTAAAAGAAGAAAACCCAACACTAATGAAGGGTGATGGTACAATCTTACAACCATAACTGGTTAAGATTGAGAACTCCTAACCCTAATAATGGGTAGGATGTATTTCTCTTGAATGGCATAATGATGTCATGTGCTACTATAATTTTTACCATGTAGTGAAAACTTTGAGAAACATGAGATGATGGACATAGCCTGGAATGAGCTATGATGTTGTGTATGTTATAGATTTAAATAAGCCTAGTGAGCCATGTTAAATATTTGTACAATATAATATAATGATTCTATGGTTTGATGACCTAAAAGATATTTTTTGCCTAGTGAGAGGTGACAAGATGTTTATTGGGCCTTGTGAGCCACGTGAATAGTTGTTTCCTAGTGAGGGGTGACAAGATGTTTAAACGGACCTTATGAGCTATGTGAATACTTGTACAAAAAGTGCATGGATACCTTGGTCTAAGGACCTAGAAGTAATAGTTACCTGTTACAGTGGTAACACTATTGTGTGGTGATCTAAGGGTTTGAATACCCAAATCCAATAATCATGATGACGATGATGATGTGAAGGGATGCGAATTCCCAATGATGTGATAAGAACATAAGATCCCGAGTCTATGTATCTAAATGTGTTCCAAAGATTAGAAAAGTACTTGATAGATGTATTACATCTTTCTTTGTAGCATTTGTTTATGATTGATGCTTATAACTTGTTTGATGCTAAAAGAATACTGTAATACACTTAATAAATCATTAGGAACCATAAAATATAATTGCCCTGACCATAGATCCATCAACGTTAGGATTTGCTAAAATGGTGAAATGGGTTTTTCCCACGGGATAACCTGGAGCGCATATTTTTGAATATGTAGGGGTGTAAGCTTGGATGGCCATATGTGAGACATTATCCTTACGAACTCAAAAAAAGGGGATTGGCTATATGCCATATCCTGGCACAAGTGCGACAGTGGTTGTAGACTCAGTAATGAGCACAGTGAACTGGCCCATGGCTCAGAGCATGGCTATATGCCATGACTCAATAATTTTATAACTAGGGATGACTGCGAGTCGGTGTTCCCCTAAGAGAGTGTATGTTGTGGCTGTAGCTCTGAGAAAAGATGCCACTATACCCTGGCATGCGCTTTTTGCATATTGTCATGAGATGTCACTACCAGTGGTCTCGTATTGACCGAGACGACAGAGGTCTTGGCATCCGGCTCAGTCATTGACCTTGTTTGGTACTGACTTGTGAGAAGTTTGTGGTCGGTTGGAGCATGAACAATATACTTCATCTCCTCATGGAATAAGTGTGATTGTAAAACATAATCAACCGTGTAGAGTATTTGCTTAAGGATCGAATATGGTAAACATTGGTTGATGCATACTTCAGTTATACATCTTAGTAGATGGATGCTATTTATGTTTCTTTACATTCCTTGTAAACTAGATAGATGGTTTATTACTCTACCATGGATAAATGCATCATTTTCTTAAGTAAAGAGATTAATCTATCCTATTCATACAGTGATTAATCATGCTAGTTAATATAAAAGAACCTTTGATTAGTTTTATAATGCTTATATGTGATAATAATATGGTCGGCAGAGAGTTATATCTCTCGGTGGGACAACTGTCTCACCCTGTGGGATCCACAATTTTTAGGTGGATGTGCACGAGGAGGTAGAGACCTTTCTGAAGAGGGAGAGCAATAGTCAAGGCAGTAGTAACATCTCAGGTTGAGTGTACAGTCTGTTGTGTCTTGTAGATAGAAGTCCTATGTGTCGTCTCTGTACTCTTAGGTCCTTGGGGTCAGTTCATAATGGTTTAATGAACGATATGATATTTTGGCTTGTATGCCTTGAGGTTTTATGTTGCTCCAGTATATGTTTTGATAGAGCAATTGTTGTATGTTGTCCTTGAGATGAGATGAAACAATGTTTGTACAATATGAATCATGATATATATACATTTTGGATCTTTCAATAAGAGTTTCTTGGAAGAGGATCTCCTTGCAAAATGGTTTTAAATTTTAGTGATTTTTGTTAATACGCCATTTACAATAATTCCGCATAATTAGTAACAATTTGGTTGTCAGTTTGGTGGTGATCGTTACAAGTTTGGTATCAGAGCCTAAGGTTTGTTGAGTCTATAGATACATAGGACTAAGGTGTTGAGCCTATTCTAGTGTCCTCCAGTATATCTTATAGTGATTTCTTATTATGCAGAAGAGAGAGTAAAGCTTAAAGATGTCTAGAGAACACAAGGAACACATTGCTAAAAGCAATGTTGTGGCACTAAGAGAAGGTGCAAGGGATCAGGCGAGAGAAGAACGACTGCCTAAGAATCCCTAGGTTGATCCTATCATGATAGAGAACCCTACTTTTAATACCCTCACTGGACTGGTTATGATAACATTGAGGCATATCGAGGATCAGATACAAGCAATACAACCTAGATTACCATCCCCCAATGGTGAAATTTTAGGCTCTGGTAGGATTCTTGATCAACATCGTTATGTTGGAGCAATGGAAAATGTCAAAAGAATTAGGTTACGACACAAAATCAGAGTTCACTACAGGTGTAGGCAACTAGGACATTTTATAAAGGATTGTCCATAAAAAGATAATGAGGTAGGAATTAAGAAAAGATCTATCCAAACTCAGGAACAGATGCCTAGTAGTTCTAAAAGGGGAAGTTTTTGGTACCACCGATGCAACCAATGTCTAATGCACTAGGGAAGTAGCTACCAAAGAAGGGAAAAGGACATGATGTTCCACCAGTTAGAGCTCTTGATTTAGCTTCTACGTCAGTTATAAGACCGACAAGACCAGGGAATGCATATAAGATATGTCATAAATGTAGACAGGTTGGGCATATTTGACCCTTTTATCCGAAAAAGAAGGAGGGAATGACCCAACCAATGAGGCAGAGTTAATAAGACTCTCAAAGGCAATGGGTTAGCAGTGACACGCGAGGACATAGACAGACGTCCCGAGTAGGTCTGTCTGCACCAAACAATAGAGCACGACGTTGGAAACATGAAACAACAAGATTCTATGAAAAGAATCAGCCTGAGGCAGTAATCAATCCCCGAGTTGAGACAGGTCAGATGAAATAGTGTCATTCTAATATATCATTTCATGATTTTATCTGTTAAGTACAAGAAAAGTAGTTGTCATTGAGCTTCCTTTGAGTAGTCCTATGAGGACATAAGGAAGATGAGTATTTACATTATGTCTAGTAATCTTTAAAATACTTTACAATTTCTTTTATCTATGTGAAAGAGGATGAGGTGTAGAAATGATGCCTCGAGCAAATCCAGGAATGCTAAGTCCTATGTTTTTGATGATATGAAAAGTAAGGAATATGATATTAAACAAAGTGCATACTACCTAATCTCAGTACTTATATACCCTGGCCAGGTATTCAACTATTGAAGATAAGGTAACTGTGGAACTCTTAGATTGTTATCTTTCTGATTACTCTGATCAAGTAGTCATTTTAAGAAAATCGCCTGAGCATAACGAAATTGGAAATATGGCATGGATATTTTTATCACATCCTAAGTGCAATAAAATGGAATCTGAGATGATCTCAGATCAATCTATGTATGAGGAAGTAAAAAGTATAATCCTAATGATAAGAGAAAGAGAATAAGGGAGATGATCCATGTTTGATGTCTGCGTGAATAGTAAAGATATTTTCCATAATATGGAAATGGGATATGTGATAAAATCATAAAATGTTCATAAACATGTTAGACAATAACAAAGAAAGGAATGATGATATGTAATCATCCATATAATTCCTATGCAGATGGCAAGGAACCTAGGATAAAACAAAAGTAAATGACTCATGAATAGTTGAAAGTTTATGCAATAATATTAGGAGATAATAATGTCTCCTCTTTAATGAACAACCCTGGGTAATGATGGGGTGATAAAAGGAATATGTTTCTTTGTGTTCTTTCCTTTCTAGGACATGGCTATTAAGTGAGTCTTATGACACATGATGTGGATGAGATAGAAGTGTTCTATTGATGGATACTTGGAAAAGTATTAGTTTGCCTTGGACTTTGGTTCCAAGATAAAGATATGTGTAATAGATAATGTCCCAAGGTGAAAGAAAGATCCTTTTGTATGTTTGGCTTTGGTATTAACAACAAAGATACGGAAATGATGAGGATGTGATGTGTTTTTGACACGTGTTGGATATCAAGGTAAGGAATTCTGGTATCCAAGAAGTGCCAGGTGGAATGGGAAAGTGAGGATATGACTCCTGATAAGATGCATAATGTTTGGTTACCTTGAAGGGCCAACTTTGAGATAACTATAGTATGGAGATCATATGTTAGGGGTTTATGCTCTGCATAAACATAACATCGATAAGGATGTATTAATCGAAGAACAATTGTAGAATCATCTTGGGAAAAGCTTATTAAGCTAAAAATAATTTCTTAGAGTATCCCTATCTAGATCTGTTGAAGCATCTTATACATAACATCTAGAGATACCTATGAGATAAGTTCTTCTTTAATAAGTGACTTTTCCTTATGATAAAAGAATATACAACTAGGAAGATAGTTGGTACAAGTCATAAGAAAGTTTTGTGTTGTGTCGACAATTTAGAGTGGAACTAAAGAAGTATGATAAGACTTGTAGTCCCAAGAGGGTGACAGAATGTAACTACAATCTCTCCATGAAAGAGAAATGCTAAAACTAAGTGAGGTTTGACACCTGAATTATTCAAAGTATGAATAGTACTGCTCTGACTTAGAAAGTGTTACCTAAACACAGAATATACACTGCAGTCATTAATAAAAAAATAGTTGAATATATGTCTTGTATAATAGATTCAAATGATAACCCTGAGTGGAAGGACTTTGTATTGGTCAAAGTTCTATGGCATCCCCAGGACATCAATATGTTATAAGGAGATGTGATGATATAATACATGTACAACAATTGTCTTCCTTCATCTGGGATTTTGGGGACGAAATCCTTATTAGGGGTTTATAATTGTAACATCCCTGACCTGGGTTATGGCTTAACCCTAGAAGTTTTGCCTAATCAAGTTATTTATAAACTTGTTCTAATCTTTTGAAACGTGATTAAGCTTCTTGTGAAGTTTATTTTCAAGTTTGAGCATTATATGATAGTCTGAGTGAAAAGTGCAATTTACCCAAGATGAGGGGTTACATTGCAATATGTCACATGTTGAATGTGTTCTAAGTGTTTTAGTATCATAATAGAGAGAATGATGCTAAGTGGTGGCTTATGGAAAGCCTAAATCCCAAGTTATAACTTGTTTGAACAATGCTAGTACTTTATGCACCAATTTTGTACAATTTGTAATTTACCCAAAATATAGGGTAGAAATGCAAATTACCACCTCTAGAGTGTACCTTCTCCCTCTATGTATCTTTTAAAAGAGATAAAGAGAAGGATACACTATGTTTGAATCACCTTTGAGTGATGATACTCTTAGTAATGAAAAGACCAAGAAAGAATTGAAGGTAAAGCCTTAAATGTGTTGTATCGAGTTGTAGACTTGATATTGGAGCCCTATCGACCAAGTAGCCAAAGTAGAAGTCTCCTATTGGTTTTTTAAGCCTTGGAAAAGGCCATTACGGGAAAATAATCTTAAGGGGGTGGTCCATGATGAGTTAAAATCTCCTTGTAAAAAGTATATCAGTTTGCTTTATTGATAAGATAAAGATGAGGTAACTTACCCAATAAGATAAGGAATGATTGAGATATTGTCTCTAGATTATACTCAAGAATTTTTAATGGAAATATATATATGTGTGCATGCATGGACATGTGTCAACCATGCATGGCCATGTGTCATCTAGTAGCATGAGGTGAAGACACCTCTTATATACTTTATCTCATGAACCCAAGTATACATACTTCAGCTTCCACCTACTTATGGAAGTTTACGAACCCCAAAACCCTCTTCCTTGGAGATATCATGCATATCCTCTTAGGTATCATGCAAAGTATCTCAAGGAGCAATGGGAGCTCGAGCACCAAGCTTAAGGTAAGGCTTTGGTCATCTTCAACCTTGGTTGAAGTGGGATTTCAGGTTATGGATATTCCTCTCTTTCCTTCTTCACCAAGTTCTTAACTATGGTGATTCCTTGTATATGGCAGAGTTGTGAACGAGCCTTGTACCTTGTATAAGATCATATTAAACCATAGGAAAGTAAATTTTTGGAGCTTGGAGCTTTGAAGTTGTTCATAAGGCGGGTTATATAATTTGAACCCAATCATGTTATTACTCACCATCTTTCTTGCTATACTTAATGATCTACTTTCAATTCCAAAAATTTCTTAAATATTTAATGAATCTATGAGATATAGTAGTTGCTTAGATCTACTTTGCATGTACTATAAAAGTTATAATGAAAGTCTAGAGCTTGAACAAGATGGTATCACTTTATAAAGTGATATCAGGTTCAAGCACACAAACAAATACCTCTAACCTGATATGGTTATGTACATACAACACTAGCACGATATGTTTAAGAGTTTTTACCTTCTTGAACGATATGGAGATAAATTTTACATCTTGAACACGATATGGTGTTAACCATACACCACTTGCACGATATGAAGTCAAGCAAAGACTCCATCACGATATAGGGTCAAGAATATACTTCTAAATTGATATGTTAAAACCCTTGTTTGAGTAACCCGATATGAGTGAGACAAGCAAGCTCTTCTTGCACGATATGATCATGAATCTCACACCTTGTACACAATATGTTGATTAAGCACACATTTGTCCACAATATAAGACATGGAGTCAAATACATGGTATAACCCGATATGGGTTGAAATACCTTAAACTCGATATGAAACCCAAGATGGGGGTTAACCTGATATGGAGATAGATGATAGCTCATACACGATATGAGACATGTCTTATGAATGATATGGGAGATACCCACATACATCTTATACACGATACAAGTCTAAACCTATACCTCTTACATGATATAGAGACAGTGAACACTCTAAACAATATAGAGTTGAAAACCCAAGGTGATGGGTAAACTGATATAAGTGGTGAGTGATACCACATAGACGATATGATTGATATTTTTTGGATGATAGGAATAGCACCTACTTCTACATTGTGAATGATATGAGGTCTAATTCATACCTCATGCATGATATTGCCCATTCTACCCAATATGGTGGAAAACCCTAGATGAGGGATTGAAATCCAATATACCCTATCCTTTGTTTAATGGATTGTGGTAAGAGAATTCAACTAGACACCTAGCTTGTCATGTTACTATTTGATAGGGATGATCCTTGAAGGCATAAAGAGGTTACAAACCTAAAGGGTCTATTTAACATGGTAACCTGATATGTTACCCAACATGGAGACCCGATATGATAATCCTAGAAAGGAAACCAATAGGGTATCTTATATATACTACTTAAATGATATTTGATGAGGCATACACTCTATGCTTGATATGGTGCACACCTTGTGCATGATATGGCACCAAGCATATATCTTATACCCAATATGGGGTCAAGCACCTAGCTCATACCTGATATGAAGATAAGTTGAGATGATAAGAACTAAGTGATAGTCAATCTGATATGGGTACACGATATGATGTTAGGGGATACACCCCAAAACATGACATGGTGATGTGGTTATACCACATGCCCGATATGGATACACGACATGAAATAAAGAATGTATCTTAAATCATAATATGATAATATACACACATCTTAGTACCCGATGTGGTAGGGATACTTCAATCATATGTAATTGATTGAGTGACATATGTTGTGTGTTGTGTTAATTTCAATATATATGATGATGAGATTTTTTAATGGTGATCTAATGTTCCTCAAGAGGAGGATTGAACAAACTTAGTAAAAAGTATGATGCAATTAATATCCTAATAAGGATAAGAGAGAGACTTTTACATGTATGATACGCATGTTGATAAGCATGCATTGATACTCCTAAGATGAGTGGAGTTTGAATTAGGGTTTGATTCTAGATATTATGATCTTGAATCCTTAATTGGTTAATAAGAAGAAAATCCAATCCTAATGAAGGGTGATGGTACACTCTTACAACCCTAATTGGTTAAGATTGAGAAATCCTAACCCTAATAATGGGTAGGATGTATTTCTCTTGAATGGCATAATGATGTCATGTGATACTAGAATTTTTACGATGAAGTGCAAACTTCAAGAAACATGAGATGATGGGCATAGCATAGAATGAGCTATGATGTTGTGTATCTTACAGATTTAAATAAGCCTTGTGATCCATGTTAAATATATGTACAATAAAGTATAAGGATTCTATGGTCTGATGACATGAAGGATATTTGCTGCCTAGTGAGAGGTGACAAGATGTTTATTGGGCCTTATGAGCCACGTGAATAGTTGTTGTCTAGTGAGGGGTGACAAGATGTTTAAACATACCTTATTTTCTATGTGAATACTTGTACAATAAGTGTATGGATACCTTGGTCTGAGGACCTAGAGGTAATAGTTACCTATTACAGAGGTAACAATGCTATGTGGTGATCTAAGGGTTTGAATACCCAGATCCAGTAATCATGATGATGACGATGTGAAGGGATGAGAATTCCCAGTGTGTGATAAGGGACTGAGATCTCGAGTGTATGTATCTAAATGTGTTCCAAAGATTAGAAAAGTACTTGATAGATGCATTACACCTTTCTTTATAACATTTGTTTATGATTGATGCTTATAACTTGTTTGATGCGAAAAGAATACTGTAATACACTTAAGAAATCATTAGGAACCATAAAATGTAGTTTCCCTGACCATAGATCCATCAGCGTCAGGATTTGCTGAAATGGTGAAATGAGTTTTTCCTAGGGGATAACCTGGAGCACATATTTTTGAATATGCGGGGACATAATCTTGGACGACCATATGTGAGACGATCCCCTTATGAACTCGGAAAAAATGGGGATTGGCTATATGCCATATCCTGGAACGAGTGCAACAGTAGTCGTAGACTCAGTAATGAGCACAGTGAACTAGCCCGTGGCTTAGAGTATGGCTATATGCCATGACTCAGTAATTATATAATTGGGGACGGTTGTGAGTCACTGTTCCCCTAAGAGAGTGCATGCTGTGGCTGTAGCTCTGAGCAAAGATGCCACTATACCCTGACATGCTCTTTTTGCAGATGAACACGAGATGTCACTACCAGTGGTCTTGTACTGACCAACATGGCAGAGGTCTTAGAAGCCGACTCTATCATTGACCTTGTATGGTATCGACTTGTGAGAAGTTTTTGGTCGGTTGAAGCACGAATGGTATACTTCATCTCCTCAGGGCATAAGTGTGATTGTAAAACATAATCAGCCCTGTAGCATATTTGCTTAAGGATCAAATACAGAAAACATTGATTGATGCATACTTCTCTTATACATCTTAGTTGATAGATGTTATTTATGTTTCTTTACATTCCTTGTAAAGTGGATAGATGGTTTATTACTCTACCATGGATAAATGCATCATTTTCTTAAGTAAAGAGATTACTCTGTCTTGTTCATACAGTGATTAATCCTTTTAGTTAATATAAAAGAACCTCTGCTCAATTTTATAATGCTTATCTATGATATTAATATGGTTGGCGGAGAGTTATATCTCTCAGTGGGACAACTATCTCACCCCGTGGGATCCACAATTTTTAGGTGGTCGTGTACGAGGAAGTTGTAACATCCCAACAATTCAATGTAATTCGAAACTTAAAATGTGGTTTTCCCTAAACAAAAATATTTGAGGGTCTTAATGCAACAAGACCACAAAATGAATATATATATATATATATATATATATATATATATATATATATATATATATATATAATGAGGCCCAAAATATGTTTCTTTTCATATGTACAATAAACTCAAATATATATATATATATACATATATATATACATACATATATATATAATGGTTTTCCTTTTTGCTCTCCTATTTTTTTTTAAATGTCTAAAAGAGATGAAAGACAAGAGCCATGAATTTCGAATTTTAATTAAATATTTTAGGTAATAAGTGTTATTTTTCTATTTATAGCTTTTTAGATAAAGTCACTAATATCCTTCTTTCTCTCTCCTCTTTGATTTGCAAAAGGAATAATAGAATATCCCTTTTCATCAATTTAATAATAATAAGATGATTTACTCACTAAGACAATAATAAATAACTTCCCTTTCTCACTAATGGGTATTAAATAAAGAAATAAAGAAATTTGTAAAAGTAATGTAGAATTGGTAACTAAATGGGGAATAGTGTGGAATATTCTACAAAAGAGGTGTTAAAAGTAACTAATGAATTATATTTAGTTCAATGTTATAATTAAAGAAAGAATACACATAAATAAGGTTGTTTTCCAAGTTTGGATGGGAAAAAAATTTGATTAATGCTTTTAATGAATCAAATAAGGTAATTTCTTGAGAGGCAAGAAAAGGGTATCAAACGTTTGCTTTTTGTCCCCAAAATTTTCCCACGACTAGATTTAAGTATTAAAGACTTTCCTTCAAAATTTGGAGTCAATTAGTTAAAAGGAGAGGAAGTTATGCATTAATTACTTTTTCATAAAGTGAAAGGGTTAATTGGGTAATGTATTAAAAGTCGCAATTTGATATCTGAATAGGAAACTATACTCAGCCAGTTAATTTTGTCGCACATACTCCTATCCCTTGGATCGGGATCCGATGATCAGAAGATCATCAACTAGCTTTGACTATTCTGGGAAACTAGTATAGTAAACCCAGATTTTTGTTTGAGCATATCTCACTCTACATATCATGGGAACATCTAGGAATTCTCCCATTAAATTTAGGAGGTGATTCCGAGTAGATTAGTACCTAGTTTCACCTGCTATGGTAGACTAAAAAATCTTTCCCCAATTGCAACCCCCTCGTCGGCCAACCCCCTACAACTCATACCTATATAGTGGGGTAGAATCCCCTGCGAGACCCAGATTTTGTTCGCGAGGCACTAACTGAGTCTGAAATTCTCCTCTCTGCCTCCAATTTTGCCGCTAGGCCCCCCTTCCCCCTCTCCTTTCTTCTGCTACTGCCGCTAGAGAACTGATCTGTGGATGTCAACGTTGCGACTGACTTCCGATCGATTTGAAACCACCAACGAGTCTGGAGGGGCATGGAGTACATATGCGTATCTTCAGCTGCCATTGGGAGGTCCTGGATCTCGAGGTCAACTGTTGCGTTGACCACCCAGGCATCCTTCTCATGAGGATGCGTCAGACCGAGGTTGAAGATGAAGACCGGTTAATTTACCAGCCTACCCTTAACTCGTACACTGGACATCAATGGAGCTTTCGTCTTTTGGGCATTATCAAGGTCCACACGCATGGACATTCTTGCTGACACGGCTGTGAGCCTGCGTGGCCCAATAAGGTATTTGATCTTTTCTGATGTGGCCTGCTTTCATTGGCCAATTAATATAAATTTTGCAAAAATTGTAGTAATTACTAGGATAATCAGATCAAGACAATTTATATATGAAAATTGATCAGAAGAACATAAAGAATGCAATAAAATAGTTCCAAGACCTATATTTGCCTCTAGTTAAAAAAGTACCCAAAGTTTCTGTCCTTGATATAGTTTAATATATAAGAAACCCAAATTTCTAGGTTTTGATGATCTTAATATGCATAACGGATCTTAATAATAACAGATTGACCTTTTGGATACAAATATTATCTTGGATCTAATTCAAGATTAATAATTCACATGTTACCAATATTAGGGTTTTAGGTGATGAATGGAATACAAATTGATATGTTGAATGTTATGAACATGTATTTAGGGTTTTCAACCCCAAGGACATGATTAGGGATTACTACACCTAGGAAGGAAGATCAAATCTCCTCTTAGTGTAAGGTAAGCGGGCCATGCATGTTTGAAACAAGTATTTTTGGTTTATGGTTGCTTATGTGTGATAATGCACACTACTTGATTCCATGAATAATGAATGTCTTTTGAAGAATGCATCATGTATATGTATCATTGTTTGGTTGATTTTTCATTTATGGTCTATGGTAGAACATTAATTAAGATTATGATTAAGGTTTAATGAATCATGTTCAAGAAAGGGAAACCCTATTATGATTTAAGAGGGAGAAATCCCATCATGGCATTAAGAGGGAGCAATCCCATCATGTTCAAGATCAAGATTAAGAAGATTTAATGTTTAAGTTAAGACCTAATTTAATAATGAAGATTAAGGAATTGGTCAAGTTTTTATATATGCCTCATTTATGGACCTAAAAGGGTCGTTATGGGCTTTCCTAGCATTATGGGATTTCCTAGCAATCATGGGCTCCTATGGGGCGTTAAGAGAGGTGGCATATATCTGCTTTTCCAATTCATCATGTTTAAAGTTAAATGCTTAAGATAATCCATGATCAAGTTATGTCAAATTCTTTCATGTTAAGTTATTATTATCTTCTGTCTTATAATGTGCCAAATACCGCTTATTGACATGTTGTTTGTTTTGCATGGCTGGGGACGTGATGTCCGCAGGATTTGGAGCAAGTAAAAGATAAAGAGGAAAATCACAGACTAGGACATCTTCAAGCTTAGCCTGGTGGGGTGCCTTTTACCACGTCGATCCAAGAGTTTTACCTTATGTTTAGGCATGTTACTAGATGGATTAGACTTCATGTTGTAGTTTCCCTTATGTCAAAAACTATGTATGAATCACTTTTAAATAAATGCATGGTGTTTATTTACTTTAATTGAAATGCATAGCATTTTGTGACACCCCTTGAGGAAGGATGCTTCCACTCACTGATATAATTATGTAGTGAAAATCCAGGTGTTACAACGGTAGAGACCCTTCTGCAGAGGAAGAGCAACAACTGATGTAACACCCCTGACCTGGGTTATGGCTTAACACTAGGAGTTTTTCTTAAGTAAGTTACTTACAAACTGATTCTAATCTTTTGAAAAGTAATTAAGGCTTCTTGTGAAGTTTATTTTCAAGTCTGAGCTTAATTGCAAACTATTTGTGCATAAATTGATAGTTTGAGTGAAATGTGCAATTTACCCATGATGAGGGGTTACATTGCAAAATGTCACATGTTGAATGTGTTCTAAGTGTTCTAATATCATAAAAGAGAGAGAATGATGCTAAGTGATGGCTTGTGGAAAGCCTAAATTCTAAGTGAGAACTTGTTTGAATAATGCTAAGTGCTTTGTGTATCAAATTGGAAATGATCTAAAATGGAGGGTTGATATGTAAATTACCACTTCTAGTGTGTCCATACTCCCTCTATGTATCATTTAAAGGATAGAGAAATAAGGGAGAACCATGACTAAACCATCTTTGATGGATGGTACTCTTAGTGATGAAAAGACTAAGAAAGAATTAAAGGTGAAGCCCGTACTTGAGCTATATCAAGTTGTTGACCTAGAATGGGAGTCCTATCGGCCAAGGGGCTGTGGAGGGAGTCTCCTATCGGTTTTTTGAGCTTTAGATTTTCCCATGATGGGCAAGATAATTCAATAAACAGATATGTATTGGCTTGCAACTTGTCTTAGAAAAAGATGGAGTTAAATATAATAAAGTGAGTGGAAGAAGACTTGTCCTAGAAGATAACCAAAGGAGTCCGACCCTGATGCTTTGCATTATCCTCAAGCTCTTATTTTTTCATGGAAAGATAATGATGGGATGCATGTAAATAATATGTTTCGACCATGCATGGCTAGGTGGCATGTGGTAGCTTAAGATGATGACAACTCTTACACTCCTTTCCATAAAACTCAAGTATAAATACCTTGCCCTTCACTTGTTAGAAGAATTTTTCCAAACTCTTGATAGAACCCTTCTCTTAAATACCGTGAATACCCCTCTTATATCATGTATGAGTAATAGGAGTTGAGTAAAAATCTTGGTATCGACAAAAGACAAAGGATATCGGCCAAATAGGTCATAGCAACCAAGTAAGGTGATATCGGCCTTTTGGATTGGAGGTATCATGCAAAAAGTTAGGAGCTCAAGTCTTGGATCTTGGAGAAGCTCATCTTCAACCTTGGGAACTTGAA
Source organism: Alisma plantago-aquatica (assembly GCA_963693085.1). Taxonomy (NCBI): domain Eukaryota; kingdom Viridiplantae; phylum Streptophyta; class Magnoliopsida; order Alismatales; family Alismataceae; genus Alisma; species Alisma plantago-aquatica. The sequence continues at coordinate 1,139,977,614 of OY856411.1, forward strand.
GAGTTGGAGTTTGAAGCTTGGAAGTTGCTTTAGAGGAAGGTTATATAACTTGAATCTATTCATATTATTATCTATTTCTTTTCAATATTATTTAACTTTTTGATTATTTTCAAATTAGGATTTCCTTTGATTCATTGACATATTTATGAGTTCTAGTAAGTAGATATGACTGTTATTCATGGTTTGCAATAGCAAAAATAAAGGTCTTAAGGTTGATGATGATGACATCATCATGAAACAACCTGATATGGGTTGAAGAACCTTGAAATTCAATATGGAACCCAAGATGGTGGTTCACCTGATATCAAAGTAGGTGATATCCCATACATGATATAAGACATGTCCTATAGATGACATGGATGAACCTATTTGTACCTGATACACGATACAAGGTTAAAGTTAGATCTCTTACATGATATGGGAAAAACCCTAGGTGCAAAAAGTAGAAACTCGATATGCTTTGAAATATGATTGCTTTTGAAACCCGACATAACCTACTACCTTGTGACGAGTTGATGAGTAACCTAGTGTCTATATTTTTGTGTATTTATAGTGAAAGAAATTAACCTTGAAAGTATAGAAATGGTTACAAAGTTCAAAGGTTTATCTATTATAAATAAACCGATACAATACCCAAGATAAGGAAACCGATATGATATCCAACACATAAACCAATATGATATCCAATATGGGATCACGATATGGCAAATCCAATATAGGAACACGATATGGTAATCCAAGACAAGAAACCCATATGGTGTTATTTGTATACATTAAAATAATACATGGTGATGTAACTCATACTATGCCCGATATGGCACATCCTTGTCCACGATATAAGAACACTCTATGTTCGATATAAGGTTAATAGTCTCACCCATACACGATATGACGATGACTTCAGATGATAAGTGTTAGGTGATAGCCAACCTGACATGGGTACACGATATGGTAGTGGTTATACCATAGGTTTGATATGGATTCATAATAGGATATGGAGATTGTGTCTCAAACACAATATGATAGTACATATGTATACCATGTTGCTTAATATGGTAGGTATGCTTCAATCCAATTTGACTAAGCAGTATATGTTGTAGGAAACCATAAATACTATATTAAGAAGAAATAAGCATTAGTGCAATTTGATAATTGTGAGTTAATGTACCTTCAAGAGGAGGATTAAGTTAAAACTTAATAAAGTAAGGTGTGGGCAATACCCTTGAGAGATGTAAGGATGTACACCTATATATGGACAAGGTGATACACCATATGACTGGTAAGATTAAATATCTTAATGATTAGGTGATGGGAGATATGATGATGCCTAGCTTGATATACACCTAATCCAATACATGTGTTCAACTTCAGATACATGATTCAATCCAATACACCTTATAAAGGTGAGGGTAAAACACTCTTAGGAGTGATGAGTGTAATACCAAGTAGTGATATGGCTAATACTTGGTTAGGTGGAATACCTGAAGTATTTGATAATGTTCAACTCTATATCAATAATGCCTTAACCCGAGATGAGTTCATACCACTTGATGATAGATGAGTAATTCAACTGTGTGACTTATGACCAATACACTATAGGGAGAATGTGATGAGTTTGTGCATAAAGTATTAGGATGGGAAATACCCTAGTACGAGATAAGATGATGAAATTAAGTAAGTTAAAAAGTGATGAGGGAAGTGATGAACCAAGGCATGTCAAATATCATATCCAACACCTTAGGGTTAATACACCTTGGTACACCTCAATTCCAATATACTTGGATAAGTAAAACATGAAGTGTGGCATGTCAATTGTTACATTAAGATGTAATAAGTTTAAAGCACTTTGATAAGTGTAGGCTAACCTACCATGAGAAAAGGGGTTAAGCCAAGTTAATAAAATAGGATGAAATCAATATCCTAGTAAGGATGAGAGAGAAATTCATACTTTGTGTTGACAATCAGTTAATGATGAATTTATGAGAATAAATAAGTATGATTGAATACTTATGATATCAATGTATGCTCCTAGATGTGTGGAGCAATGAATTAGGGTTAGGATTGATAATATGAATTTGAAACACCTATTCAGCTATGAAGCAAAACCCTAACCCTAATAATGGGAAGGTTGTATGTCTCTTATTGCATAAGTTGTGTGAGCTAAGTGAATAGTTATTGCCTAGTGAGAAATGACAAGATTTTTAATAGGCCTTGTGAGCTAGGTGAATAGTCGTTGCCTAATAATAGGTGATAAGTTATTTAAATGGGATTTGTGAGCTATGAAAATTATTTATACAACAAGTATAAATGGTTATATAATCTAACATTTTGAAAGGTAGTTGTTGCTTAGTAAAAGGTTACTAGATATTCAATGAGCTATGTGAACTATGTGGATAAATACCCTGGTCTGATGAGGTAATTGTTACTTACTAAGTGGTGACTATACTCAGTGATGAATTAAAGGTTTGAATACCCAAGTGTATTTTATGATAAAAGATTGAGATTCTAAGAGAACTATGTGTTTCAGAGAACATGAAAGTACCTGATAAATATATTTATGCTTTTCTTTGTAGATTTTGATATAATTCTTGTTTGTAACTTGATTGATGCTAAAAGATACATTATTGCATTTAATTAAGCAAGATAATATTGTCATATAATTTCCCAGACCATAGATCCATTCAGTGTCAACATTTGTTGAATGGTGAAAAGAGTTTTTATCAGAATGCATATTTTTGAATATGTGATAATTATATAAGGGTGCTCAGTGGACTCCCAAACTAAATAAGGGTGTGCAGTGGACTCCCCAAATACACCAGGTTGCTCAGTGGACTTCCTGATGAAATTAAACTAGGATTGCTCAGTGGCCACCCTGATAATCTGGGAAAGCTTAGTGGTCTTCTCCCGAAGAGAGTATACACTACGGCTGTAACTCTATAAGAGAAGATGCTGCTATACCCCGACATAGCTAATAAAAAGCAGACACAATATGTCATGCTAAATATAAGTGGTCTCCTACTAATCGAGACAAGGTGAGGTCTTGACAGACGACTTTTCGATTGACCTTGTATGGTACTGATTTCGACTTACTAGTGGTCGGTTGGAGTATGAGTGGTATATCTCATATCCTACGGGCATAAGTGTGAATGTAAACATTTAATCAGCCATGCAGTGTATTTGTTTAAGGATCGAATATGGGAAAATATTGTTTTATACTTTATTTCTTTTATACATCTTAGTAGATAGATGTTATACATGTTTTTCATATTCCTTATAAATAAAATATATGATTTATTGCTCCATCATTTATAGCTGCATTACTTTAAGAAGAGAGATTATTCAGTTTTGCTTATAATAGTGATTAATCCTACTTATTAATGTAAAAGAATCCTCTGCTCAGCTTTATACTATCTATCTATGATAATAATATTGTTGGTGGAGTGTTATATCTCTCGCTGCGATAATTGTCTCACCCCGTGGGATCTACAATTTTTAGGTGGATATCCAAGAGGAGGTAGAGATCATTCTACAGAAGAAGGACAATAAATAACAGGGAAGTAGTAATAATATAAGTTGAGTGTACTGTCTATGATAGTGATTAATCCTACTTATTAATGTAAAAGAATCCTCTGCTCAGCTTTATACTATCTATCTATGATAATAATATTGTTGGTGGAGTGTTATATCTCTCGCTGCGATAATTGTCTCACCCCGTGGGATCTACAATTTTTAGGTGGATATCCAAGAGGAGGTAGAGATCATTCTATAGAAGAAGGACAATAAATAACAGGGAAGTAGTAATAATATAAGTTGAGTGTACTATCTGTCATGTCTTGTAGATAGAAGTCCTATGTGTCGTCTCTGTACTCTTAGGTCCTTGGAGTTGGTTCGTACTGGTTTCATGAGCGATCTGAGATTTTAGCTTGTATGCCTCGAGGTTTTATGTTGCTACAGTACATGTGTTGATAGAGAAACCATTATATAAAAACAATATTATTAAATATGAAAATAATATTATTAATTACTTTTCATTTGTGATATAGTGAAATTTCTTGATTGGATCTTCTCAGAATTGAGATAGTTAAATTTTACTAAATATTATATAGATATTTATTATCTATTTATTTTATTATATATTTGTCTTCAAGATTAGATGAAACAATGTTGTACAATGTAAATCATGTTATGTATAAGATTTGGATCTTTCAGTAAGAGTTTTCTGGTAGAGGATCTCCTTGCAAAATGGTTTTTAATTTTAGTGATTTTTTTAATCTGCTATTTATGGTGATTTCTTATAATTAGTAACGATTTGGCTATCAGTTTGATGACAGTCGTTACAAGTTTGGTATCAGAGCCTAAGGTTCGCTGAGTCTACAGAGACATAGGACTAAGGTGTTGAGTCTGTTCTAGTGTCCTCCAGTATACGTTATAGTGACTTCTGGTTATGAAGAAGATAGGGTGAAGTTAAAAAAAATGATTGGAGAACATGTGGAACACATTGCTGAGAGTAATGTTGTTGCACCAAGAGAGGGTGCAAGGGATCAAGCAAGAGGAGAACGAGTGCCTGAGAATTTCCATCTTAACCTATTCAGGATAGAAAGTCATTCTTTTATGCTCTTGTTGCGCAGGTTAGGACAATAGTGATGCATATAGTAGGATGGATACTAGCAATACAATCTAGATTACTAGTCCTCAATGCAGAAACTTTGGGTTCTGAAAGGGTTCCTGAATGACATAGTCATGTTGGAATAGTAGAAAATGTGGGAATGATTAACATATGGCAAGAAAACAGACTCTGTCATAAGTATAAATAGATAGTGCATCTGTGATGGCAGTGCCCAAGAAGGGGTAATAAGCCGAGAATTAAGGAAATGTCTCTACAATTCTAGAAAAAATTGCCTAGTTGTTTCAAAAAGGCAAAGTTCTTGGTACCACCAGTGCACTAAATGCCTAGTGTACCAGGGCAGTAGTTGCTAAGTAAAGGCAAAGGTCCTAACCTTCCACCTGTAAGAACTTCTGACTTAGCTTCTACATCGGTAATAAGACCGATAAGACCATGGTACTAGGACACGACATGTTATAAATATGGACATGTTGAGCATATTAAACTCTTTTGTTTAAAAAGAAGGGAGGAAATGACCCAACAACCAAGATAGACTCGGCAGGGCATACGAAAGTTAAAGCCCAATAGAGTGAAAAGGCAAAACAACAACATGAAACAACTAGACTCTATGTGCTGAGTCAACCTAAAGCGGTAGATGACCGTGAGGGGTAACAGTCAGATAAAGCTTTTCCATTTTGATATACCTTCTCTTGATTTTTATCTGATAATCATAAGAAGGATTGCTATTATTGACTTCCGTATTGATTGCCCTATGGGAACATAGGGAAGAAATGATGAGAACTAGAACTTATATTCTATTCAATATTCTTTTAAATGCATACTACCTAATCTCAGTACTTGTATACCCTGGCCAGGTATTCAAATATTGAAAATAAGGTAAGTATGGAACTCTTGGATTGTTATCTTTCTAATTACTCTGATCAAGTAGTCATTTTGAGACAATCTAGAGAGCCTAATGAGACTGGAAATATGGAATGGGTATTTTTATCACATCCTAAGTACAATAAATTGGAATCTGAGATGATCTCAGATCAATCTGTGTGTATGAGGAAGTAAAAAGTATAATCCTCACAATAAGAGAAAGAGAACGAGGGGGATGATTCCTGTTTGATAAAGTCTGTGTGAATAGTAAGGATTTTTTCCATAATGTGGAAATGGGAAATATGATAAAATATAGAATGTTCATAAGAATGTTAGACAATAAAGAAGAAAGGAATGATGATATGAAGGGTTGATGAGTGGACTTCCCCAACTAAATAGGGATTGCTAAGTGGTTTCTAATTGGACTTCCCCAACTAAATAGGGATTGCAAAGTGGACTTTCCCAATTAAATAGGGGTTGCTAAGTGGACTTCCCCAACTAAATAGGGAGTGCTAAGTGGACTTTCACAACTAAATAGGGATTGATAAGTGGACTTCCCCAACTAAATAGGGATTGCTAAGTGGACTTTCCCAATTAAATAGGGGTTGCTAAGTGGACTTACCCAACTAAATAGGGATTGCTTAGTGGACTTTCCCAATTGAATAGGGGTTGCTAAGTGGACTTCCCTAACTAAATAGGGATTGCTAAGTGGACTTTCCCAATTAAATAGGGGTTGCTAAGTGTACTTCCCCAACTAAATAGGGATTGATAAGTGGACTTTCCCAACTATATAGGGATTTCTAAGTGGACTTCCCCAACTAAATACATGTCTCCTCTTTGATGAACAACCCTGGGTAATGATGGGGTGATAAAAGGAATACATTCCTTTATGTTCTTTCCTTTCAGGGACATGGCAATCAAGTGAGTCTTATGACACTTGATGTGCATGAGTTAGAAGTGTTCAATTGATGGATACTTAGAAAAGTATAGTTCATCTGGGACTTTGGTTCAAAGATAAAGATATGTGTAATATAATATGTGTAATATATTATGTCCCAAGATGAAAAAGAAAGATCCTTTTGTATGTTTGACTTTGGCATTAACAATAGAGAATTGGAAATGATGAGGATATGATGTGTTTTCAACACATGTGAAGGATACCAAGGTAAGGGATTCTGGTATCCAAGATGTGCCAGGTGGTATGGGAAAGTGAGGATATGAATCCCGATAAGATGAATAATGATTGGTTATCTAGAAGGGACAACCTTGAGATAACTCTAGTATGGAGATCATATGTTAGGGGTTTATGCTCTACATAAACATAAACATAAACATTGATAATGATGTATTAATTGAAGGAACAATTGTAGAATCATTTTGAGAGGAAGCTTATCAAGCTAAAAAAATATTTCCTTAGAGTATCCCTATCTAGATCTATTGAGGAAAATTATTAGTAACCTCTAGAGATACCTCTGAGATAAGTTCTTCTTTAGTAAGTGACCTTTCCTTATTTTAAGAGAATGTACAATTAGGAAGATTGTTGATACAAGTTATACGGAAGTTTTGTGTTGTGTCAACAGATTGGAGTGGTATTAAGGATGTATGATAAGACTTGTAGTCCCAAGTGGGTGACATAACGTAATCCTGGTCCTTACTTGAAAGTGAAATGCTAAGATAAGTGAAGAGTATGAAAGACTCCTAAGAATTTAAGAATCTTATCACATAAAAGATGTGAGTCAATGAGGTTTGACACTTGAATTATTCAAAGTATGAATAGTACTTCTCTGACTTAGAAAGTGTTACCTGACATAGAGTTAACTCCGTAGTCAGTAATGAATAGGATAGCTGAGTATGTGCCATATGTGATATATCTTATGATGATATTTAATTTAAGGACTTTTGTGCTGGTCAAAGTTCTAGGGCATCTCCATTACATCAAGATGTTATGTGGAGACTTGATGATATGATTCATGAACAACAATTGTCTTCCTTCATTTGGGATTTCGGGGATGAAATCCTTGTTAGGGGTTTATAATTGTAACACCCCTGACCTGGGTTATGGCTTAACCCTAGGAGTTTTTCTTAAGTAAGTTACTTACAAACTGATTCTAATCTTTTGAAAAGTGATTAAGGCTTATTGTGAAGTTTATTTTCAAGTCTGAGATTAATTGCAAACTATTTGTGCATTAATTGATAGTCTGAGTGAAATGTGCCATTTACCCAAGATGAGGGTTTACATTGCAAAATGTCACATGTTGAATGTGTTCTAAGTGTTTTAATATAATAAAAGAGAGAGAATGATGCTAAGTGATGGCTTGTGGAAAGCCTAAATTCTAAGTGAGAACTTGTTTGAATAATGTTAAGTGCTTTGTGTATCAAATTGGAAATGATCTAAAATGGAGGGTTGATATGTAAATTACCACTTCTAGTGTGTCCCTACTCCCTCTACATATCATTTAGTTGAGAGAGAAAGAAGGGGGCTCCATAATTAAACCATATTTGAGGGATGGTACTTTTAGTGATGAAAAGACTAAGAAAGAATTAAAGGTGAAGCCCTTACTTGAGCTATACCGAGTTGTAGGCCTAGAATGGGAGTCCCTATCGGCCAAGGGGCCATGGAGGGAGTCTCCTATCGGTTTGTGGAGCTTTAGATTTACCCATGATGGGAAAGATTCTTCAATAAAGTGATATGTATCAGCTTGCAACTTATCTTATAAAAAGATGGATTTGAATATAATAAAATGAGTGGAAGAAGACTTCTCCTAGAAGATAACCAAAGGAGCCTGGCCCTTATCCTTTGCATTATACTCAAGATATTATTTTTGCATGGCAAGATAATGATGGGATGCATGTAAATAATATGTGTCGACCATGCATGGCTAGGTGGCATGTAGTAGCTTAAGATGATGACACCTCTTACACTCCTATCCATAAAACTCAAGTATAAATACCTTGCCCTTCACTTGTTAGGAGAATTTTTCCAAAATCTTGATAGCATCCTTCTCTTACATATCATGCATACCCCTCTTGTATTGTGTATGAGTAAGAGGAGTTGAGTAGAAAGCTTGGGATCAGACAAAGACAAAGGATATCGGCCAAATAGGTCATAGCAACCAAGTAAGGTGATATCAACCTTTTGGATTGGAGGTATCGTGCAAAAAGTTAGGAGCTCAAGTCTTGGATTTCAGAGAATCTCATATTCAACCTTGGGAACTTGAAGAGTTGGATTTTGAAGCTTGGAAGTTGCTTTAGAGGTGGGTTATATAACTTGAACCCATTCATATTATTATCTATTTCTTTTCAATATTGTTCAACTTGTTGATTATTTTAAAATTCAAATTTCCTTTGATCAATTGATATATTTATGAGTTCTAATAAGTATCTAGGACTATTAGTCATGGTTTTAGATAGAAAAAACAAAGGTCTTAAGGTTGACGATGATGAAACCATAATGAAACAACCCGATATGGGTTGAAGAACCTTGAAATTCTAAATGGAACCCAAGATTGTGGTTCACCCGATATCAAAGTAGGTGATATCCCATACACGATATAAGACATGTCCTATGTACGATATGGATGAACCTATTTGTACTTGATACACAATACAAGGTTAAAGTTAGACCTCTTACATGAAATGGGAAAAACCCTAGGTGGAAAAAGTGCAAACTCGATATGCTTTGAAATCTGATTGCTTTTGAAACCCGATATAACGTTCTACCTTGTGATGAGTTGATGAGTAACCAAGTGTCTATCTTTACATGTATTTATAGTGAAATAAATAAACCTTGAAAGTATAAAAAGGGTTACAAAGTTCAAAGGTTTATCTATTATACATAAATCGATATGATACCCAAGATAAGGAAACCGGTATGATATGCAACACATAAACCAATATGATATCCAATATGGGATCACGATATGGAAAATCTAATCTAGGAACATGATATGGTAATCCAAGACAATAAATCCATATGTGTTATTGTATACATTTAAATAATGCATAGTGAGGCAACTCATAGTATGCCCGATATGGCACATCCTTGTCCACGATTTAAGAACACTCTATGCCTGATATAAGGTTAATAGTCTCACCCTTACACTATATGAGGATGACTTGAGATGATAAGAGCTAGGTGATAGACAACCCGACATGGCTACATGATATGGTAGTGGTTATACCACAATTTTGATATGGATCCATAATAGGATATGAAGATGGTGTCTCAAACACAATATGATAGTACATATGCATACCATGATGCCTGATATGGTAGGTATGCTTCAATCCAATTTGACTAAGCGGTATATGTTGTGGGAAACGATAAATACTATATTAAGAAGAAATAAGTATTAATGCAATTTGATAATTGTGAGTTAATGTACCTTCCAAGAGGAGGATTAAGTTAAAACTTAATAAAGTAAGGTGTGGGCAATACCCTTGAGAGTGGTAAGGATGTAAACCCATATATGAACCAGGTGATACACCATATGTCTGGTAAGATTAAATACCTTAATGATTTAGTGGTGGGAGATATGATGATGCATAGCTTGATATAAACCTAATCCAATACATGTGTTCAACTTCGGATACGTGATTCAACCCAATACACCTTGTAAAGGTGAGGGAAAAACACTCTTAGGAGTGATGAGTGTAATACCAAGTAGTGATATGGATAATACTTGGTTAGTTGGAATATCTGAAGTATTTGATAATGTTCAACTCGATATCAATAATGCCTTAACCCGAGATGAATTCATACCACTGGATGATAGATGAGTAATTCAACTGTGTGACATATGACCAATACACTATAGGGAGAATGTGATGAGTTAGTGCATAAAGTATTAGGATGGGAAAGACCCTAGTACAAGATAAGATGATGAACTTAAGTAAGTTAAAAAGTGATGAGGGAAGTGATGAACCAAGGCATGTCAAATATCATATCCAGCACCTTAGGGTTAATACACCTTGGTGCACCTCAAATCCAATATACTTGGATAAGTAAAACATGAAGTGTGGCATGTCAATTGTTACATTAAGAAGTAATAAGTTTAAAGCACTTTGATAAGTGTAGGCTAACCTACCGTGAGAAAAGGGGTTTAGCCAAGTTAATAAAATAGGATGAAATCAATATCCTAGTAAGGATGAGAGAGAAACTCATACTTTGTGTTGACAATCATTTAATGATAAAATGATGAGAATAAATAAGTATGATTGAATACTTATGATATTTATACTCCTAGATGTGTGGAGAAATGCATTAGGGTTTGAATTGATAATTTGAATTTAAAACACCTATTTGCATATGAAGGAAAACCCTAACCCTAATAATGGTAAGGTTGTATGTCTCTTTTTGCATAAGCTGTGTGAGCTAAGTGAATAGTTGTTGCCTAGTGAGAAATGACAAGATGTTTAATAGGCCTTGTGAGCTAAGTGAATAGTCGTTGCCTAATAAGAGGTGACAAGTTATTTAAATGGGTTTTGTGAGCTATGAGAATTATTTATACAACAAGTATAAATTGTTATATAATCTAACGTTTTTAAAGGTAGTTATTGCTTAGTGAAAGGTTACTAGATATTCAATGAGCTATGTGAACTATGTGGATAAATACCCTAGTATGATGACCTAGAGGTAATTGTTTCTTGCTAAGTGGTGACTATACTCAGTGATGAATTAAGGGTTTGAATACCCAAGTATGGTGATGATAAAATATTGAGATTCTAAGAGAACTATGTGTTTTAGAGAAAATGAAACTACCTGATAAATATATTTATGCTTTTCTTTGTAACTTTTAATATAATTCTTGTTTTTAACTTGATTGATGCTAAAAGATACAATAATGCATTTAATTAAGCAAGATAATGTTATTATATAGTTGCCTAGACCATAGATCCATTCAGTGTCAGCATTTGCTGAATGATGAAATGTGTTTTTCTTGGAATGCATATTTTTGAATATGTGATAATTATATAAGGGTGCTCATTGGACTCCCAAACTAAATAAGGGTGCTCAGTGAACTCCCCAAATATACTAGATTGCTTAGTGGACTTCCTGATGAAATTAAACCAGGATCGCTTAGTGGTCATCCTGATAATCTGGGAAGGCTTAGTGGTCTTCTCCCGAAGAGAGAACACGCTACGATTGTAACTCTATATGCAAAGATGCCGCTATACCCCAGCATAGCTAATAAACAACAAACACAAGATGTCATCCTAAATCTAAGTGGTCTCATATTGATCGAGACAAGGTGAGGTCTTGACATCCGTCTCTACCATTGACCTTTTATGGTACTGATTTCGACTTACTAGTGGTCGGTTGGAGTATGAGCGATATATCTCATCTCCTCCGGGCATAAGTGTGAATGTAAACATTTAATTAGCCATGTAGTGTATTTTTTTAAGTATTGAATATGGGAAAACATTGGTTGATACTTTATTACTTTTATACATCTTAGTAGATATATTTTATACATGTTTTTCATATTCCTTATAAAGAAAATAGATGATTTATTGCTCCATCATTTATAGTTGCATTACTTTAAGAAGAGAGATTATTTAGTTTTGCTTATAATAGTGATTAATCTTGCTTATTAATGTAAAAGAAACCTCTGCTCAGCTTTATAGTGTCTATCTGTGATAATAATATTGTTGGTGGAGAGTTATATCTCTCGCTGGGACAATTGTCTCACCCTGAGGGATCCACAATTTTTAGGTGGACGTGCAAGAGGAGGTAGAGACCGTTCTACAGAAGAAGGACAATAAATAGTAGGGCAGTAGTTATAGTATAAGTTGAGTGTACTATTTGTCACATCTTGTAGATAGAAGTCCTATGTGTCATTTCTGTACTCTCAGGTCCTTAGAGTTGGTTCATAATGATTTCATGAGAAATTTGAGATTTTGTCTTGTATGCCTCAAGGTTTTATTTTGATACAATACATGTGTTGATAGAGCAACTATTATATGTTGTCCTCAAGATGAGATGAAACATTGTTGTACAATGTAAATCATGTTATGTATAAGATTTGGATCTTTTAGTAAGAGTTTTCTAGTAGAGGATCTACTTGCAAAATGGTTTTTAATATTAGTGATTTTTATTAATCCGCTGTTTATGGTGATTCCGAAAAATTAGTAATGATTTGGCTATCAGTTTGATGGAAATCGTTACAGCTGAGGCAACAATAACAACTCAGGTTGAGTGTACTGTCTGTCGTGTCTTGTAGATAGAAGTCCTATGTGTCGTCTCTGTACTCCTAGGTCCTTAGAGTCAGTTCGTAATGGTTTCATGAACGATATGAGATTTTGGCTTGTATGCCTTGAGGTTTTATGTTGCTCCAATATATGTTTTGATAGAGAAACTGTTATATGTTGTCCTCGAGATGAGATGAAACAATGTTTGTACAATGTGAATCATGATGTTTATACATTTTGGATATTTCAATAAGAGTTTACTGGAAGAGGATCTCCTTGCAAAATGGTTTTAAATTTTAGTGATTTTTGTTAATCCACCGTTTACAATAATTTCGCATAATTATTAATGATTTGGCTGTCAGTTTGATGGCGATCGTAACAATCTATGTGCAAAATGGTTTTAATTCTTAGTGATTTTTGTTAATTCCGCTGCTTATGATTATTTTGTGATTATTACTAGTGATGGCTTGATTTGTTATCAGGTCATCACAGTTCTCAGACCCAAGTATACATAATACTTGTTGCACAAGTATTTCACATGGCTCACAAGGCCCGTTTAATCTCTATCATATGAAACATCATAGCTCATAACTGGCTATGTTCATAATCTCATGATACCTTCATTGTTAGTCTTTTATGATAGAAACAATTATCAAGTACATATCATTACCATGCAACATAAGAGAAACACAACCTTCCCATTAATACGGTTAGGGTTTTCCTTTTCACCGATTAGGGTTAGGGTTTCTCTTTTCACCAATTAAGGTTAGCGTTTCCCTCTTTAGTCGATTAGGGTTTAAAATTCATATTATCAAGAATCAAAACCCTAATTTATATTATCAAGAACCAAAACCCTAATTCTTAGCTCTACACATATATGGGTATCAATATATGCTCATTGAATGATTATCACACAAAGTATGAGTTTCTCTCTAATCCTTTCTAGGATAATGATTACATCATACTTTATTAAGTTGTCTCAATCCTTCTCTCAAGGTACATTGGCCCACAATGAACTCTATACATCTTAACACATCATTTGACATAACACACTTCATGTGTTACTCAATAAAGTATATTGGATTGAGGTGCTTCACACCATATTGGGCAAAGAGGTGTGTGTGTGCTTCACACCAAGGCAAAGAGGTGTGTGTGTTTCACACCATATCGGGAAAAGAGGTGTGTACGCGCTTCATACCATATCGGGAAAAGAGGTGTGTGTGTGTGCTTCACACCATATCGGGCAAAGAGGTGTGTGTGTGCTTCACACCATATCAGGAAAAGAGGTGTGTGTGCACTTCACACCATATCAGGCAAAGAGGAGTGTGTGTGCTTCACACCATATCGAGCAAAGAGGTGTGTGTGTGTGTGCTTCACACCATATCGGGCAAAGAGGTGCTTCAACCCGATAGCGGGTTGAGCCATGATGATGTCACCATCATCAAGCTCTATACTTCGTTCCTTACTATTCTTTTACATGGGAAGCAGTCCTATGTCACTAATAGAACTCATGGATTCATCAATTATACAAGAAAACTCGAAATTGAAAGTAGATCATCAAGTATAGCAAGATTGAAGGTGAATAGTAACATAATTGGGTTCAAGTTATATAACCCGCCTCAAGAACAACTTCAAAGCTCCAAGATCCAAAGCTTCACATTCCCAAGGTTGAAGATGAACTTATCAAAGATCCAATACTTGTTCACAACTCCTCTATATGTAAATAATCACCATATATAAGAATTTGGTGAAGAAGAAAAGAAAGGAAAAATCACAACCTGAGATCATGCTTTATCCAAGGTTGAAGATGACCATGGCTTCACCTTAAGATTAATCGCTCAAGATCCTCCTTGCTCCTTACTTATTTTCATGATATACAAGAGTAAGAGGGTGATAAGTTTCTAAAAATTCACTAGTAAGTGAAAGGAGGGGTATATATAACTGAGGTTAATGAGAGAGAGTGTATAAGAGGTGTCATCATCTTACACTACTAGGTGACACATGTCGATACATGGTTGACACATGTACTTTCATGCACACATATTTATATTGACATTTAAAACTCTTGAGGATAATATAGGGATAATATTTCGGCCATTAGTTATCTTTTTAAACAAGATATTTCAACTCAACATCACTTTATTCACAAACCGATACACTTTTTCTTAGGAAAGTTATAAACTGATATCCATCACCTTCTTGAGGTGCTTAACCCATCATGGAAAAGGCCAAGAGTTGACAAAACGATATGAGACCTCCTCTATATCTCCTTGGCCGATAGGCACTCCCATATGAGCTCTACAACTCGATACAACTAAATTAGGGTCTCAACTATACAACTCTTCTTAGTCTTTTCATCACCAAGAATATCACTACTAAAAATGATTCAAACATGGTGTCTCTTTCTTTCTATCTCCTATATATGATTCCAAGAGATATTAGGGACACCCTAGAGGTGGTATTTTGCATATCAACCCTACATTTGGGGTAAATTGCACATTGCACCAAAACTGGTACACAAGGAACAAGCATTATTCAAACAAGATCCAACTTGGAATTTAGGCTTTCCACAAGATACCCCTTAGAATCATTCTCTTTCTTATGATGATAAAGTATTTGAAGCATGTTAAAAATGTGACATATTGCAATATACCCCTCATCTTGGGTAAATTTAAATTTACACCCAAACTATTATATAATGTACAAACAGTTTGCAATTAAGCTCAAACTTGAAAATTAAACTCACAGAGAGTCTTAATTACTTTTAGAAACATTAAAACAAGTTTATAAATACCTACTTAAGAAAACATTATAGGTTTATGGCATAACCCATGTCATGGATGTTACAATTATCTACCCCTAAAAGGGATTTTGTCCCCGAAATCTCAAGAGAAAAGAGAAGGGTACTTCCTCGTCATTTCTTCCTCCAGCTCCCATGTGGATTCTCCAACATCATGGTGATGCCAGAGAACTTTCACAAGAACTATGTCTTTATTTTTCAACTTCTTGATTCTTCTATCAAGAATCATCATTAGACCTACCACATAGGATATATCTTCATTCAATTCTACATCTACAGGTTGCAACACCAACTCTATATCAGGATGACTCTTTCTTAGAATAGATACATGAAACACTAGATGTAGTCTATGTAACTCGGGTGTCAGCTCCAAACTATAGGCTACCTTTCCAATCCGTGTTGTCACTGGGTAAGGTCCCATAAATTTAGGAGCTAATTTACCCTTTTCCCAAATATGAGAACACCTTTCCAAGGAGTGACCTTGAGATACAGTTTGTCTCCAACTTAGAATTATAAAGGTCTATGATGTTTATCGATATGTGACTTCTGTCTATCCTGTGCAACCTTCAACTGTTGTTGTACTACTTTAATATTTTTAGTTGTCTGTTGCACTAATTCAGGACCCAAAAGTTGGTATTCTCCTGTCTCATACCAGCATAATGGAGATCTACAATGTCTACCATATAATGCTTCGTATGGTGCCATATCAATACTAGTCTGATAACTATTGTTGTAGGCGAACTCTATTAAGCTCAAATGTAAGTCCCAACTTCCAAAAAACTGAAGAACACATGCCCTAAGCAAGTCTTCTAAAGTTTGTATAGTCCTTTTAGATTGTCCATCTGTTTGAGGGTGAAAAGTTGTGCTGAACTTTAAATGCGTACCCAAGGCTTTATGTAGTTGTTCCCAAAAATGACTTGTAAACTGGGGACCTCTATTAGACACAATTGTAGCGGGAACTCCGTGTAACCGAACTATATCATCTATGTAGATATGTGCAAGTTTTTCAGCAGTATAGGTTGTTTTAATAGGAATATATGTTGTCTTTGTGATGACCTGACATCAAATCAAGACATCACCAGTAATAATCACATAATAAGCATAAGTAGCGGATTAACGAAAATCAGTAAAAATTTAAAACTTTTTGCAAAGAGATCCTCTTCTAGGAAACTCTTACTGAAAGATCCAAAACTTTATACATATCATGTTTCACATTGTACATACACTGTATCATCTCATCTCGAGGACAACACATAACAATTTCTTTGCCAAAACCTATACATAAGCAACATAAAACCTCGAGGCATACAAGCCAAAATCTCAGATCATTCATAAAACCATTACGTACTAACTCCAAGGACCTGAGAGTACAGAGACAACACATATGACTTCTATCTACAAGACACGACAGACTGTACACTCAACCTAAGCTGTTACTACTACCCCAACTTTTGTTATTCTCAGTCTGTTGAACGGTCTCTACCTCCTCATGCACGTCCACCTAAAAATTGTGGATCCCACAGGGTGAGACAATTGTCCCAGTGAGAGATATAACTCTCCACCAACAATATTATTATCACAGGTAAACATTATAAAATTGAGAAGAGGTTCTTTTGTAATAACAAGCAGGAGTAATCACTATTATAAGTAGAACAAAGTAATCTATTCTCTTAAAATAATGCATCTATCTATGGTAGAGAACAAATCATCTATTCACTTTACAAGGAATATAAAGAAACATGTATAACATCTATCTAATTAAGATGCATAAAATGAGTGTACATCAACCAATGTCTTCCGTATTCAATCCTTAAGCAAACACACTACACAACTAATTACATATTATAATCACACTTATGCCCTGAGGAGATGAAGTATACCATTCATACTCCAACCGACCACTACTAAGTTCAAATCGATACCATACAAGACCAATGGCAGAGCCGGTTGTCAAGACCTCACCCGTCTCAGTTAGTACGAGACAACTAGCAGGACAACTTGTATCATCTATTGGCAGGACATCTTGTGTCAAGTGCAATTAGCTTACCATTATATACTGGTATCTTTGCTATAGAGTTACAGCCACAACGTGCACTCTCTTAGGGAGAAGACCATTGAGATTTCCCAAATTTTAAGGATAAGGAAGATTATACATTAATTCCTAACCTAGTCGGGAGATTTTATACTTCAATCCCAATACACATAGAATGAAGAAGAATTTACACATCAATTCCTCATTTGGTTGGGAGATTCACATCATCCCATGATAAATAAGAAAGGTGCGACATCGATTCTTTATCAGGACGTATGGATATACTTCATCCTTCACCCCCTCATATTAAAAAATATACTCTTTGAGTTGAACTCATTTCACCATCCCTCAAGGTACATTAGCCTACTGCATTAAACTCTTTATGTCTTAATGTATTACTTTACATAACATAATTAATGTGTTACTCCATCAATTACATTGAATTGATATGCTTCCATCATATTGAGTATAAAGGTTTGTACTTGATACTATATCATGCTTTCATATCAGGCTTGAGGTGTAACCTCATCATTATATCGTGCATCTATATCAGACATGTGATGTTGCCTCATCACCATATCATTTTTAGGGTGTATCCCCTATTACCATAATGTGTACCCATATTGGGTTGTCTAACATTTAGAATTTAACATCTCAGGATAGAGGTACACAACTTCATATCGTGTATGAGCTAAATTCTTGAACTCATTTTAGGTATAAGGGTATACTTGATACGATATCGTGAACAAGGTGTGTACTTCATCCCCACATCGTGCATAGGATATGTGCTTCATCATGGTATTGTTTTAGTAGGACATTCACCTCGCCATATCGGGTTACCATGTTGGATTGCTATATCGGATTAGCATGTCTGGTTAAACCCTTATGCTCATATCTTTTCATTCCTTCAAGTGATTAATCCTATCATGTATCTGAGTGACAAGTTGGATATCTAGTTGAACCCTTCACAATCAACCCATTACAAAATGATAGGGGTATGAAGTTCCAAAGTGTGTCATGTTTCATTCCATCATCTAGGGTTTCAACACCATATCCGTTAGAGTGTACAATTGACATCATATCGTGCATGAGGTATGGACTTGACCTCATATCATGCACAAGGTGTATGTAGGTATCACTCATATCGTTCATGAGGTATCACTCATCTCTATATCAAATTACCTATAATCTTGGGTTTATCATATCGGATTTCATATCACCATCTATGGTTTCAACCCATATCAGGTGAGAGTATAATCCTAGCACCATATCGTGAAGGAGGTGAATAATTGACCCCATATCATGCTCATGGTGGGTATATGTTTTTCTCATATCACCCATGAGATATACACTCCTCACCATATCATGTTTATGGTGTGATCATATCAACATGTCGGGTTACTTATCCTCTAGGGTTTGTTGTATCGGGTTGGAGTATATGCTTGACTCCATGTCATGCATAAGGTATATACTTGACCTCATATCGTACACATGGTGTATGCTTGACAACATATCGTGCACAGGGGGTACTCTTCATTATCATAACATGTAAGAGGTACATACTCATTACCATATTGTGTTAATGGTGTGTTCACTCCATCATATCGATTTAGAGGTGCTTCAACCCAATATCGGGTTGAACCTTGATGATGTCATCATCATCAACCTCTAGATTCTTATTCTTACTGTTCTAGTTCATGAACAACAGTCCTATGTTACTAATAGAACTCATGGATTCATCAATTATGCAAGAGAATTCTTAATTGATAGTAGATCAACAAGTATAACAACATTGAAGGTGAATAATAACAAAATTGGGTTCAAGTTATATAACCCACCTTAAGAACAACTTCAAAGCTCCAAGATCCAAAGATTCACATTCCAAAGGTTTAAGATGAGCTTATCCAAGGTACAAGGCTTGTTCACAACTCCTCCATATACAAGGAATCACCATAGTTAAGAACTTGGTGAGGAAGAAAAGAAAGGAATATCTATATTCCAAGAATCATACTTCAACCAAGGTTGAAGATGGCCATGGCCTTACCTTAATCTTGGTGCTCGAGTTCCCCTTGCTCATTGAGCTATTATGCACAATATATAAGAGGGTATGCACGATATCACAAAGAAAGAGACTTGTGGGGTTCGTAAACTTCCATTAGTAGGTGAAAGGAGAGGTATATATACTTGGGGTTCATGAAAGAGAGTGTATAAGAGGTGTCTTCACCATATGCTACTAGATGACACGTGGCCATGCATGGTTGACACGTGTCCATGCATTTAATCACATTTATCTTTACATGCAAAAGTCTTGAGGATAATCTAGAGATGATATTTTGGCCATCCCTTATCTTGTTGGATAAGATATCTCATCTTTATCTCACAAATAATACAAACCGATACATCTTTTTGCAAGGAGCATCTAACTCTTCATGGATCACTTCCTTGAGGTGCTTATGCCTTCATGGCCTTTGAAAAGAGTTCACAAACCGATATGGGATCTCCTCTATGGCTCCTTGGCCGATAGGCACTCCCATATCAAGTTTACAACTCGACACAACTCATATAAGGGCTTCAACTATACATCATCTCTTGGTTTTTCCATCACTACGATTACCATCATTCAAAGGTGATTCAAACATGGTTTCTCCTTCTTTCTATCTCCTACAAATAATACATATATGGAGTAATGACACTCTACAGGAGTTAATTTTCATAACAACCCTACATTTTGGGTAAATTACAATTTGTACCAAAATTGGTACACAAGGCACTAACATTGTTCTAACAAGCTCAAACTTGGCATTTTAGGCTATCCACAAGCCACCACTTAGCATAATTCTCTATATTATGATATTAAAACATTTAAGGTACATTAAACATGTGATAGTTTGCAATATAACTCCTCATTTTGGGTAAATTGCACTTTACACCCAGACTATCATATAATGTACAAATAGTTTGCAATTAACCTCACACTTGAAAATAAACTTCACAAAGAGTCTTAATTACTTATCAAAAGATTAGAACAAGTTTTTAAATAACTTACTTAAGAAAAACTTTTAGGGTTAAACCATAACCCAGGTCAGGGATGTTACAATTATAAACTGCTAACAAGGATTTCGCCCCCAAAATCCAAGATGAAGGAAAACAATTGTTATTCATGCATCATATCATCAAGTCTCCATATAGCATCTTGATGTCCTGGAGATGCTATAGAACTTTGACCAATACAAAGTCCTTCCATTTAGGGTCATCATAGAATCTATCATACAAGACATATATTCAACTGTCCTTTTCATTAATGACTATAGTGTCAATTCTGTGTTAGGCAACACTTTCTAAGTCAGAGAAGTACTATTCATACTTCGAATAATTCAGGTGTCGAACCTTATTGACTTGTTACCCACTCAACTTACTACTTTATGTGATAAGATTCTCGACCTTGGGAGTTTCCCTACTCCTCACTTAGTTTAACATTTCTCCTCCAAGGAAAGACTAGAGTTACGTTCTATCACCCACTTGGGACTACAAGTCTTATCATACATTTGTTGTGCCACTCTAATATGCTGATACGACACTAAACTTTCTTATGACTTGTACCAACTACTTATCAAAGAAGAACTTATCTTAGAGGTATCTCTAGATGTTATGTATAAGCTTCCTCAACAAATCTAGATAGGGATATTCTAAGGAATTATATGTAGATTGATAAGCTTTTTCCCGAAAATGATTCTACAATTATTCCTTCAATTGATACATCCTTATCGATTTCATGTTTATATAGAGCATAAAACCCTAACATACGATATCCATACTATAGTTATCTCAAAGTTGTCCCTTATAGGTAACCAAACATTATTCATTTATCAGGAGTCATGTTCTCATTTTCTTATACCATTGAAAGTTCTTGGATACTAGGATTCTTTACCGTGGTATCCATTATATGTGCCAAAAAAAATCACATCCTGATCATATCCATCTCCCTATTGTTATTACCAAGGCCAAACCTATAATAAGACCTTTCTTTCATCTTGGGACATTACTTATCACATATAATTTTGTGTTGAAACCAAAATTTAAGACTGGCTGATTTTTTACAAAGTACCAATCTATAGATTACTTTTAATCCATGCATGTGACGTCCCCGGATTTTGGCTTCTCCAAACCCTATTGGGAATGAGAGCCCATAATCCGAAAACATCATCCAATCATATCAGAAAGCGATGCGGAAGCAAAATACGCATACATGAACGTACAACCATAACATACTCAACATTCACATGTATATTTATACAATATGAATTATTACAACATGATTTACAGTTACATATTGAATGAAAATTCTACAAGTCTGAACATGTATGCTAACAGGATCTTAGACAATAGGTACAACCTGAACACTGCTCACTTCACGTCTTTTATCCCACGCTATCTCTGAACCTAAAACATACGTGAAACAATGAATCAACACACAAGGTGTTGTGTACGTGGGTAGAAAGATACATACTAATATGTTTTCATAATTGAAATAACTTGAGAAAGAAAGAGTAAAAGAAAACATTATTTAAAGCGATAATCAAGTAAACACATTTTTAGATGCCTTTTGATGCGTTTGTACTACTAAGTGGTGTCACACTTCATTTTTCCCCGCCCCTTGGGCTATGAGGACCGAGTGTCGACCTTATATTCAGAGGGGAGAGAGAGATGTCGCACTTCATTTTTCCCCGCCCCTTGGGCTATGGGGACCGAGTGCCGACCTTATATTTAGAGGAAGAGAGAGAGAGAGGATTGAGGGAGAGAGAGAGAGAGCATATATCCACTCAATAGCTACAAACCATCCATATTCTTTTATGTTCTGTAAAGTTTTGCGGAGCATATACTACTAATACACATCCAAGAATTTATATGCAAACACAAGCATCCAAAGTACATCATATCATTATGCATTCATGAAAACTAGTCTTATACGTAGTAAATCCCACGTACCTGAGTTTAGAGATTCATAAATATCTTTGATCAAATAGAAGTCCAGTCATCACCTGATTAAGACAAGACCACATACTATCATCAGATTCTAATCATCTTAACCCTTGTCGTGTTCATTAGAGTTTATATTATCTCATTAGGATATTCCAACATTTACTTGCATTATTGTCTTATATTTATCTTACTGATGTCATTTTCCAGATTATTATTCATTATCTGAATATCAGGTTCCATATTCTATTTTTGTAAACATATTAACCCTAGGTTACATCATTAACCTAGATTAGGGTTTTATAACATGCATTAAGATTCATCTTCATATAACATAGATTCTGTTCATCATGATGATCTCATAATTAAAACTGAGGTTCAATATACTGATATGACCTTACTCTGTGAATTTCATCATTTATTGAGCAGGTATGCATTTAATACATTATCTTTAGTGTTATTAGCCCTAATTAGCCATAATAATCAAATTACATGATTTCATACTTCATCATAACCATAACTGACATCATATGCATTATAAACATGAAATATGATTTACCAGTATTTTCTCATAATTTTAGGGAATCATTTGATATTTATTATCCATCATAAGAGAATTTCACATCTTACATGATATTACTGTTATTACTGCATCAAAAGCAGTATATTATGCATTCATAGTGTTCTACACATTTTTCTGAGAATTTTGATATACTATTTGTATTTTTCTGACGCATGAGCTAATTACTGTGAATTAAAGAAGATTTGAGCATTTTGGGATATTTACTTTCATTGGACCAATCGGGGGCGGACACGTGTCAGCGCTGCTCCTCTCATACCAGGCAGAGCCGGTCCGGTTCAGTCAAATTGGACCTGGTTTAGTCTGGTTGACGGTCAAGAGGGACCAGTCTTCTTTGTCCCCCCTCGCTCACGCCCTGGAACCCAATGCGGGACTCCGCTCGCTGCCCGGGGTGCGCCGCCGTGAGGGCTGGAAGTGGTGAGGAAACCACTCGTGACCTTGCTCCCTCCTAATCCAAAACTAGAGCCGTTAGACTCTAGCCTCTCCTCCGTGAAGGTATGGGATCCTAGTTCTCTTCGAAGAGATCTCCCTATGGCCTCCTGGCTCCTTCTCCTCCTGTTCCTCTGGGCGCTGCTTGAAGTCAAGCTCCAAGGTGATCTGGGCCTGAAGCAGCCGCCACCATCAGCTTTCTCTCCGGCGAGCAAGGAATCCAGGTCAGGGTCTCCTCCAAACAAGCTGCCGCTGCAGAGAATGTCTACGATGCAATCGGTTGTCCCCCAGTCCTTAGAGGTTCATCCTCTCTTTTGTCCAAGTGCCACAATGCTGCGGTCTATAGAATCCAGGTCTATCTATCAATCAAGATTGTGGTAGAACAACACCGCCAGTGCTGCTGCACAAGCCGTCGACTCCTCCTTTCTCGCCATCTACGCCCCATGTCAAGTACTTCACGATTCGGTGTGATCTCTGAATCGGTAGCGTTGGAGAAAAGAAGAAGGAGGAGGAGGTCAAGCTGGTAACCAAGGGTCTTGCCGTGCGTGTTCAGGATCCTCCTATACACCTTCCTTCATCCCCTATGCCGATCTTCTTCCTCCTTGAACAAGTGGTTCAAGGAGAGACAGGAGCGCAGACTCCTCCTTCAGTGGCCCCGACATCAGTGCCGACAGGGGCTGTTTGGTGTAGCGGCAGAGTAGAGGAGTAAGAAAGCTCTGTTCTGACCAATATGGTGCCGCTGCAGGGACAAGAAGTGGCAAGGAACCTAAACGTGACCTCGGTCGCTTTCAGTTTGGCGACGCCAAGCTGTACCTCGACTGGATTTGGAGCTCATGCTCTAGATAGCCCCGCCATTTCTGCTGGTGGCCCTTCGCTCTAGATAGATCAGGGATGTGAGAAGGGTGAGTTCCTCCATTTCTAGGGTTACATTTTACTGGCAGCAATGGGGAAAGGAGAAGGAAGAGGATGTCGGGGACAAGGGAGAAGGAAGGCGAGGTCGAGGGTGATGATCTCCCTCACATTACCTTTAGGTCTCACGAGCCAGGTCTCAGGGGAGTTGGTTGGATACTGGTGGCACAATGGATCCAAAGATCTCGCTTAAACTTCTAACAGCCTCCTCGTTACTTCTCATGACTTGGTCTCCTAGAAACTAGTTGCTCCGCTTGAAACGGAGGTAGGTGATAATCATCAACTGATTGGATCTATACCCAGGTCGCTAAGATGCCACACCCAACCAAGTCACAAATATTAGAGTCGTGTCCATTTGTTAGTGAGTTGGCTGCGTGATAAGGAAATCAAACCTAGGTCTAAATCATTTAAACCTTATTCAAAACTCAACCATCAATATCTATCACATGGATCATTCAACGGTTATGAAACTTTTAACCATGCATTCGTTATCAATTGTTCTTGCTCTATGCCTAGTCTGAGCCACAAATAATATTATTGATCACCTAAATAAATTCCTATGAAGGATCCTTTCACCCATCAAATAGGTCTCTAATTGGATGTTTTGTCTAGGAAATACTCGATTGAGTAATAAAGGCTATTCATGTATAACTGATTTCAATCAGGCACTACTGTCCTCTATCATATATCAAATGACCTAACTAGGGTGAAACTATCCATAACTGAGTTAACAATTTCCTCAATTTGATATTTTTTTATCTATTAAGCATGCCTGCTCCTCTACTACCATATTTCATCTAAACCCCAAAATCAGGGTTATCACATTCACCCCACCTTATTTGGAATTTCGTCCTCGAAATTCAACTAATCTCATCCTTAAGAGGCTATTTATGGGTTCAACTTCATATACATCATTATTTCTTAGGTTCTAAGACCATCATAGTTGCATGCACTCTAAATTGTTAGCTTAGGGTCTAGAGATTTTTGGGTGTGTCCACCCCACCTTATATATATATATGGAAGCATCACTTAAAGTCTTAGTCATAACATGACATTATGATATCTTAGGATTACATCACCCCTAAGGGTACGAATTTTGTTCATACTTTTAATGTTCAGGAGGAAAATCATTTATTAGTCATGATATTTAGATCAATCAAATCTAACATCATTAATATGTTTTATGATCAACATCTTACAATGATTTCAGCATTAGATGAGATTTATCTTCATCCTTGATATTAGGATCTTTCCACATAAGAAGGGCTTACGTAACATGCTTGACCATTAGGGTTTCACCCTATTGTGTGATATTCATACTCAACTTAGAAGCATACATTAAGAAGGATCAAAGTTACGAACTATATTTATGATCATATATCCCATGATCCAAAAATGTCTTTCATGTTTCATATGAAGGGAAAGAGAATATTTTATTGTCAAACTTATAATGATTTCAATCCTAGGTGCTACATGTATGATATAGGGGGGCGGGGGAATATAGAATAGGTCAAGCTTATACGAGTGACTCCTCATATATAAATCATCCATATAGCTCAAGTGAGGTTTCTATCATCATATATTAAGAAAGAGAAGAAGAAGGGAGAACATGTATTTTGAGTATCTTTTGTACAAAGCATCATACTCTCATGATTAGAGTTCACATATTACCTCACTTGCAACTAATGATGAGATTTAGAAAAGTATATCACTCCAGCTAGGACCTAACTCAGCCAAAGGATTGACTTTATCATATGGGTCATCTACCCGTCCTTTTCTTTTACCCAATTCTCATATATAGATTTGAATCATGCATAAGGACTCAACTCAACACTCAAGAGTAATCTAGTGTAGGACATTTGTTTTTAACACATATCTCATATATTGGAGGCTAGGTCCTATGACCTTCTCCCTGTGGGTCTTACTCTCTCTAGAGTTCACCACATATCTCGTCCTACCACTAGACGTCCTCCTTGTATAAGAGCTTGAGGCTCATGCACACTCATCTCTATCTTAACTTAGCTTATCTTAAGTAGGAAAAGGGAATGCACTTTCATCATCACGACTTAGCATAGATCCTCTAAGAGTGGATTCGGCTCATATACAACTCAAATCTTAATAAGGAAACTTATACCATCATAGATCAACTTAGGTAAGATTCTAAATACTTATTTCCTTCATCTTTCTTTTGTCTATCTATCTATCACATAACCTTATGAGGCTCTAGACATCTAATCTAGATCTATTCTCTCTTCTAGACTGATGTCACTCCCTTTCACTTAGATTGCATGAACACCCACTACTCTCCTGTGTGAGGGACACATTTTCATATTTACATATATATAATAAAATATTATATAGTTTTTCGCCGAGAAAGAAGACGTCAGAGAAAACACTCGAGGCTCGAGCCGATTGGAAAACAAAACCAAATCAGAAAAACCGAGTGTCCCACACACAGTAGATAGTCTAGTGTCATGTCACCTAGTGAAATGGTGAGAACAAGGTGTAGACTAGTGTATCTACCCAATACATATGAGCTCTATATGCAAAGGGTTTCAGACACTTGTCTAAACCTAGTTCTCAAACATCTAGGTTCTAACCTAGAGGCTAGGTCAAACCTTATTCCTATAGAACAACTTACTAAGTTTCTAAGGTTTAAAGTGAAAGGTGAGATTTAGGTTTAATGTTTCATGGTGAGCAATTGTTAGGTGTAGCTATTGTTCATGCTCTGATACCAACTGTGACGTCCCCGGATTTTGGCTTCTCCAAACCCTATTGGGAATGAGAGCCCATAATCCGAAAACATCATCCAATCATATCAGAAAGCGAAGCGGAAGCATAATACGCATACATGAACGTACAACCATAACATACTCAACATTCACATGTATATTTATACAACATGAATTATTACAACATGATTTACAGTTACATATTGAATGAAAATTCTACAAGTCTGAACATGTATGCTAACAGGATCTTAGACAATAGGTACAACCTGAACACTGCTCACTTCACGTCTTTTATCCCACGCTATCTCTGAACCTAAAACATACGTGAAACAACGAATCAACACACAAGGTGTTGTGTACGTGGGTAGAAAGATACATATTAATATGTTTTCATAATTGAAATAACTTGAGAAAGAAAGAGTAAAAGAAAACATTATTTAAAGCGATAATCAGGTAAACACATTTTTAGATGCCTTTTGATGCGTTTGTACTACTAAGTGGTGTCACACTTCATTTTTCCCCGCCCCTTGGGCTATGAGGACCGAGTGTCGACCTTATATTCAGAGGGGAGAGAGAGATGTCGCACTTCATTTTTCCCCGCACCTTGGGCTATGGGGACCGAGTGCCGACCTTATATTTAGAGGAAGAGAGAGAGAGAGGATTGAGGGAGAGAGAGAGCATATATCCACTCAATAGCTACAAACCATCCATATTCTTTTATGTTCTGTAAAGTTTTGCGGAGCATATACTACTAATACACATCCAAGAATTTATATGCAAACACAAGCATCCAAAGTACATCATATCATTATTCATTCATGAAAACTAGTCTTATACTTAGTAAATCCCACGTACCTGAGTTCAGAGATTCATAAATATCTTTGATCATATAGAAGTCCAGTCATCACCTGATTAAGACAAGACCACATACTATCATCAGATTCTAATCATCTTAACCCTAGTCGTGTTCATTAGAGTTTATATTATCTCATTAGGATATTCCAACGTTTACTTGCATTATTGTCTTATATTTATCTTACTGATGTCATTTTCCAGATTATGATTCATTATCTGAATATCAGGTTCCATATTCTATTTTTGTAAACATATTAACCCTAGGTTACATCATTAACCTAGATTAGGGTTTTATAACATGCATTAAGATTCATCTTCATATAACATAGATTCTATTCATCATGATGATCTCATAATTAAAACTGAGGTTCAATATACTGATATGACCTTACTCTGTGAATTTCATCATTTATTGAGTAGGTATGCATTTAATACATTATCTTTAGTGTTATTAACCCTAATTAGCCATAATAATCAAATTACATGATTTCATACTTCATCATAACCATAACTGACATCATATGCATTATAAACATGAAATATGATTTACAAGTATTTTCTCATAATTTTAGGGAATCATTTGATATTTATTATCCATCATAAGAGAATTTCACATCTTACATGATATCATTGTTATTACTGCATCAAAAGCAGGATATTATGCTTTCATAGTGTTCTACGCATTTTTCTGAGAATTTTGATATACTATTTGTATTTTTCTGACGCATGAGCTAATTACTGTGAATTAAAGAAGATTTGAGCATTTTGGGATATTTACCTTCATTGGACCAATCGGGGGCGGACACGTGTCAGCGCTGCTCCTCTCATACCAGGCAGAGCCGGTCCGGTTCAGTCGAATTGGACCTAGTTTAGTCTGGTTGACGGTCAAGAGGGACCGGTCTTCTTTGTCCCCCCTCGCTCACGCCCTGGAACCCGATGCGGGACTCCGCTCACTGCCCGGGGTGCGCCGCCGTGAGGGCTGGAAGTGGTGAGGAAACCACTCGTGACCTTGCTCCCTCCTAATCCAAAACTAGAGCCGTTAGACTCTAGCCTCTCCTCCGTGAAGGTCTGGGATCCTAGTTCTCTTCGAAGAGATCTCCCTATGGCTTCCTGGCTCCTTCTCCTCCTGTTCCTCTGGGCGCTGCTTGAAGTCAAGCTCCAAGGTGATCTGGGCCTGAAGCAGCCGCCGCCATCATCTTTCTCTCCGGCGAGCAAGGAATCCAGGTCAGGGTCTCCTCCAAACAAGCTTCCGCTGCGGAGAATGTCTACGATGTAATCGGTTGTCCCCCAGTCCTTAGAGGTTCATCCTCTCTTTTGTCCAAGCGCCACAATGCTGCGGTCTATAGAATCCAGGTCTATCTATCAATCAAGATTGTGGTAGAACAACACCGCCAGTGCTGCTGCACAAGCCGTCGACTCCTCCTTTCTCGCCATCTACGCCCCATGTCAAGTACTTCACGATTCGGTGTGATCTCTAAATCGGTAGCGTTGGAGAAAAGAAGAAGGAGGAGGAGGTCAAGCTGGTAACCAAGGGTCTTGCCGTGCGTGTTCAGGATCCTCCTATACACCTTCCTTCATCCCCTATGCCGATCTTCTTCCTCCTTGAACAAGTGGTTCAAGGAGAGACAGGAGCGCAGACTCCTCCTTCAGTGGCCCCGACATCAGTGCCGACAGGGGCTGTTTGGTGTAGCGGCAGAGTAGAGGAGTAAGAAAGCTCTGTTCTGACCAATATGGTGCCGCTGCAGGGACAAGAAGTGGCAAGGAACCTAAACGTGACCTCGGTCGCTTTCAGTTTGGCGATGCCAAGCTGTACCTCGACTGGATTTGGAGCTCATGCTCTAGATAGCCCCGCCATTTCTGCTGGTGGCCCTTCGCTCTAGATAGATCAGGGATGTGAGAAGGGTGAGTTCCTCCATTTCTAGGGTTACATTTTGCTGGCAGCAATGGGGAAAGGAGAAGGAAGAGGAGGTCGGGGACAAGGGAGAAGGAAGACGAGGTCAAGGGTGATGATCTCCCTCACATTACCTTTAGGTCTCATGAGCCAGGTCTCATGGGAGTTGGTTGGATACTGGTGGCACAATGGATCCAAAGATCTTGCTTAAACTTCTAACAGCCTCCTCGTTACTTCTCATGACTTGGTCTCCTAGAAACTAGTTGCTCCGCTTGAAATGGAGGTAGGTGATAATCATCAACTGATTGGATCTATACCCAGGTCGCTAAGATGCCACACCCAGCCAAGTCACAAATATTAGAGTCGTGTCTATTTGTTAGTGAGTTGGCTGCGTGATAAGGAAATCAAACCTAGGTCTAAATCATTTAAACCTTATTCAAAACTCAACCATCAATATCTATCACATGGATCATTCAACGGTTATGAAACTTTTAACCATGCATTCGTTATCAATTGTTCTTTCTCTATGCCTAGTCTGAGCCAGAAATAATATTATTGATCACCTAAATAAATTCCTATGAAGGATCCTTTCACCCATCAAATAGGTCTCTAACTGGATGTTTTGTCTAGGAAATACTCGATTGAGTAATAAAGGCTATTAATGTATAACTAATTTCAATCAGGCACTACTGTCCTCTATCATATATCAAATGACCTAACTAGGGTGAAACTATCCATAACTGAGTTAACAATTTCCTCAATTTGATATTTTTTTATCTATTAAGCATGCCTGCTCCTCTACTACCATATTTCATCTAAACCCCAAAATCAGGGTTATCACATTCACCCCACCTTATTTGGAATTTCGTCCTCGAAATTCAACTAATCTCATCCTTAAGAGGCTATTTATGGGTTCAACTTCATATACATCATTATTTCTTAGGTTCTAAGACCATCATAGTTGCATGCACTCTAAATTGTTAGCTTAGGGTCTAGAGATTTTTGGGTGTGTCCACCCCACCTTATATATATATGGAAGCATCACTTAAAGTCTTAGTCATAACATGACATTATGATATCTTAGGATTACATCACCCCTAAGGGTACGAATTTTGTTCATACTTTTAATGTTCAGGAGGAAAATCATTTATTATCCATGATATTCAGATCGTTCAAATCTAACATCATTAATATGTTTTATGATCAACATCTTACAATGATTTCAGCATTAGAGGAGATTTATCTTCGTCCTTGATATTAGGATCTTTCTACATAAGAAGGGCTTACGTAACATGCTTGACCATTAGGGTTTCACCCTATTGTGTGATATTCATACTCAACTTAGAAGCATACATTAATAAGGATCAAAGTTACGAACTATATTTCTGATCATATATCCCATGATCCAAAAATGTCTTTCATGTTTCATATGAAGGGAAAGAGAATATTTTATTGTCAAACGTATAATGATTTCAATCCTGGGTGCTACATGTATGATATAGGGGGGGGGGAATATAGAATAGGTCAAGCTTATATGAGTGACTCCTCATATATAAATCATCCATATAGCTCAAGTGAGGTTTCTATCATCATATATTAAGAAAGAGAA
The DNA here is from genome assembly GCA_963693085.1 of Alisma plantago-aquatica. Classification (NCBI taxonomy): domain Eukaryota; kingdom Viridiplantae; phylum Streptophyta; class Magnoliopsida; order Alismatales; family Alismataceae; genus Alisma; species Alisma plantago-aquatica. Next base: position 1,140,009,104 of record OY856411.1, read on the forward strand.
GAAGAAGGGAGAACATGTATTTTGAGTATCTTTTGTACAAAGCATCATACTCTCATGATTAGAGTTCACATATTACCTCACTTGCAACTAAGGATGAGATTCAGAAAAGTATATCACTCCAGTTAGGACCTAACTCAGCCAAAGGATTGACTTTATCATATGGGTCATCTACCCGTCCTTTTCTTTTACCCAATTCTCATATATAGATTTGAATCATGCATAAGGACTCAACTCAACACTCAAGAGTAATCTAGTGTAGGACATTTGTTTTTAACACATATCTCATATATTGGAGGCTAGGTCCTATGACCTTCTCCCTGTGGGTCTTACTCTCTCTAGAGTTCACCACATATCTCGTCCTACCACTAGACGTCCTCCTTGTATAAGAGCTTGAGGCTCATGCACACTCATCTCTATCTTAACTTAGCTTATCTTAAGTAGGAAAAGGGAATGCACTTTCATCATCACGACTTAGCATAGATCCTCTAAGAGTGGATTCGGCTCATATACAACTCAAATCTTAATAAGGAAACTTATACCATCATAGATCAACTTAGGTAAGATTCTAAATACTTATTTCCTTCATCTTTCTTTTGTCTATCTATCTATCACATAACCTTATGAGGCTCTAGACATCTAATCTAGATCTATTCTCTCTTCTAGACTGATGTCACTCCCTTTCACTTAGATTGCATGAACACCCACTACTCTCCTGTGTGAGGGACACATTTTCATATTTACATATATATAATAAAATATTATATAGTTTTTCGCCGAGAAAGAAGACGTCAGAGAAAACACTCGAGGCTCGAGCCGATTGGAAAACAAAACCAAATCAGAAAAACCGAGTGTCCCACACACAGTAGATAGTCTAGTGTCATGTCACCTAGTGAAATGGTGAGAACAAGGTGTAGACTAGTGTAGCTACCCAATACATATGAGCTCTATATGCAAAGGGTTTCAGACACTTGTCTAAACCTAGTTCTCAAACATCTAGGTTCTAACCTAGAGGCTAGGTCAAACCTTATTCCTATAGAACAACTTACTAAGTTTCTAAGGTTTAAAGTGAAAGGTGAGATTTAGGTTTAATGTTTCATGGTGAGCAATTGTTAGGTGTAGCTATTGTTCATGCTCTGATACCAACTGTGATGTCCCCGGATTTTGGCTTCTCCAAACCCTATTGGGAATGAGAGCCCATAATCCGAAAACATCATCCAATCATATCAGAAAGTGATGCGGAAGCATAATACACATACATGAACGTACAACCATAACATACTCAACATTCACATGTATATTTATAGAATATGAATTATTACAACATGATTTACAGTTACATATTGAATGAAAATTCTACAAGTCTGAACATGTATGCTAACAGGATCTTAGACAATAGGTACAACCTGAACACTGCTCACTTCACATCTTTTATCCCACGCTATCTCTGAACCTAAAACATACGTGAAACAACGAATCAACACACAAGGTGTTGTGTACGTGGGTAGAAAGATACATACTAATATGTTTTCATAATTGAAATAACTTGAGAAAGAAAGAGTAAAAGAAAACATTATTTAAAGCGATAATCAGGTAAACACATTTTTAGATGCCTTTTGATGCGTTTGTACTACTAAGTGGTGTCACACTTCATTTTTCCCCGCCCCTTGGGCTATGAGGACCGAGTGTCGACCTTATATTCAGAGGGGAGAGAGAGATGTCGCACTTCATTTTTCCCCGCCCCTTGGGCTATGGGGACCGAGTGCCGACCTTATATTTAGAGGAAGAGAGAGAGAGAGAGGATTAAGGGAGAGAGAGAGAGCATATATCCACTCAATAGCTACAAACCATCCATATTCTTTTATGTTCTGTAAAGTTTTGCGGAGCATATACTACTAATACACATCCAAGAATTTATATGCAAACACAAGCATCCAAAGTACATCATATCATTATGCATTCATGAAAACTAGTCTTATACTTAGTAAATCCCACGTACCTGAGTTCAGAGATTCATAAATATCTTTGATCATATAGAAGTCCAGTCATCACCTGATTAAGACAAGACCACATACTATCATCAGATTCTAATCATCTTAACCCTAGTCGTGTTCATTAGAGTTTATATTATCTCAATAGGATATTCCAACGTTTACTTGCATTATTGTCTTATATTTATCTTACTGATGTCATTTTCCAGATTATGATTCATTATCTGAATATCAGGTTCCATATTCTATTTTTGTAAACATATTAACCCTAGGTTACATCATTAACCTAGATTAGGGTTTTATAACATGCATTAAGATTCATCTTCATATAACATAGATTCTGTTCATCATGATGATCTCATAATTAAAACTGAGGTTCAATATACTGATATGACCTTACTCTGTGAATTTCATCATTTATTGAGCAGGTATGCATTTAATACATTATCTTTAGTGTTATTAGCCCTAATTAGCCATAATAATCAAATTACATGATTTCATACTTCATCATAACCATAACTGACATCATATGCATTATAAACATGAAATATGATTTACAAGTATTTTCTCATACTTTTAGGGAATCATTTGATATTTATTATCCATCATAAGAGAATTTCACATCTTACATGATATCACTGTTATTACTGCATCAAAAGCAGGATATTATGCTTTCATAGTGTTCTACGCATTTTTCTGAGAATTTTGATATACTATTTGTATTTTTCTGACGCATGAGCTAATTACTGTGAATTAAAGAAGATTTGAGCATTTTGGGATATTTACCTTCATTGGACCAATCGGGGGCGGACACGTGTCAGCGCTGCTCCTCTCATACCAGGCAGAGCCGGTCCGGTTCAGTCGAATTGGACCTGGTTTAGTCTGGTTGACGGTCAAGAGGGACTGGTCTTCTTTGTCCCCCCTCGCTCACGCCCTGGAACCCGATGCGGGACTCCGCTCGCTGCCCGGGGTGCGCCGCCGTGAGGGCTGGAAGTGGTGAGGAAACCACTCGTGACCTTGCTCCCTCCTAATCCAAAACTAGAGCCGTTAGACTCTAGCCTCTCCTCCGTGAAGGTCTGGGATCCTAGTTCTCTTCGAAGAGATCTCCCTATGGCTTCCTGGCTCCTTCTCCTCCTGTTCCTATGGGCGCTGCTTGAAGTCAAGCTCCAAGGTGATCTGGGCCTGAAGCAGCCGCCGCCATCAGCTTTCTCTCCGGCGAGCAAGGAATCCAGGTCAGGGTCTCCTCCAAACAAGCTTCCGCTGCGGAGAATGTCTACGATGCAATCGGTTGTCCCCCAGTCCTTAGAGGTTCATCCTCTCTTTTGTCCAAGCGCCACAATGCTGCGGTCTATAGAATCCAGGTCTATCTATCAATCAAGATTGTGGTAGAACAACACCGCCAGTGCTACTGCACAAGCCGTTGACTCCTCCTTTCTCGCCATCTATGCCCCATGTCAAGTACTTCACGATTCGGTGTGATCTCTGAATCGGTAGCGTTGGAGAAAAGAAGAAGGAGGAGGAGGTCAAGATGGTAACCAAGGGTCTTGTCGTGCGTGTTCAGGATCCTCCTATACACCTTCCTTCATCCCCTATGCCGATCTTCTTCCTCCTTGAACAAGTGGTTCAAGGAGAGACAGGAGCGCATACTCCTCCTTCAGTGGCCCCGACATCAGTGCCGACAGGGGCTGTTTGGTGTAGCGGCAGAGTAGAGGAGTAAGAAAGCTCTGTTCTGACCAATATGGTGCCAATGCAGGGACAAGAAGTGGCAAGGAACCTAAACGTGACCTCGGTCGCTTTCAGTTTGGCGATGCTAAGCTGTACCTCGACTGGATTTGGAGCTCATGCTCTAGATAGCCCCGCCATTTCTGCTGGTGGCCCTTCGCTCTAGATAGATCAGGGATGTGAGAAGGGTGAGTTCCTCCATTTCTAGGGTTACATTTTGCTGGCAGCAATGGGGAAAGGAGAAGGAAGAGGAGGTCGGGGACAAGGGAGAAGGAAGATGAGGTCAAGGGTGATGATCTCCCTCACATTACCTTTAGGTCTCACGAGCCAGGTCTCAGGGGAGTTGGTTGGATACTGGTGGCACAATGGATCCAAAGATCTCGCTTAAACTTCTAACAGCCTCCTCGTTACTTCTCATGACTTGGTCTCCTAGAAACTAGTTGCTCCGCTTGAAACGGAGGTAGGTGATAATCATCAACTGATTGGATCTATACCCAGGTCGCTAAGATGCCACACCCAACCAAGTCACAAATATTAGAGTCGTGTCCATTTGTTAGTGAGTTGGTTGCGTGATAAGGAAATCAAACCTAGGTCTAAATCATTTAAACCTTATTCAAAACTCAACCATCAATATCTATCACATGGATCATTCAACGGTTATGAAACTTTTAACCATGCATTCGTTATCAATTGTTCTTGCTCTATGCCTAGTCTGAGCCACAAATAATATTATTGATCACCTAAATAAATTCCTATGAAGGATCCTTTCACCCATCAAATAGGTCTCTAACTGGATGTTTTGTCTAGGAAATACTCGATTGAGTAATGAAGGCTATTCATGTATAACTAATTTCAATCAGGCACTACTGTCCTCTATCATATATCAAATGACCTAACTAGGGTGAAACTATCCATAACTGAGTTAACAATTTCCTCAATTTGATATTGTTTTATCTATTAAGCATGCCTGCTCCTCTACTACCATATTTCATCTAAACCCCAAAATCAGGGTTATCACAATGCACATCAAGTGTCATAAGAATTTCTAAATTGTCATGTCCCTACAAGGAAAGAACACAAGGAAACATATTCCTTTATATTTCCCCATCATTATCCAGGGTTGTTTATTAAAGAAAGAAGATTATCATCTTCTTTGACTATTGCATGAACTTTCAACTATCCATGTGTCATTCAATCTTGTTTCATCTTAGGTTCCTTGCCATCAACACATGAGTTATAAAGATGATTATATGTCATCATTCCTTTCTACACGGCTAATTACATGTTAAAAATCACACTTATGCCCAGAGGAGATGAGGTATACCGCTCATGCTCCAACCAACCATGACTATGTAAAGCATTGGTACCATACAAGGTCAAAGGAAGAGACATATTCTAAGACCTCGCCCGTCTCATTTAGTACGAGATTACTGGCAGTGAGAACATGTCAAACTACAACTAGCTTATCAAGGTATGGTGGTATCTTCACTCTAGAGTTACAGTCTTAGCATGTACTCTCTGCGGGATGATCACAAAGTTGTCCCAGTTTATTTTTCATTGGGATCATCACTAAGCTTTCCCAGTTTACTTGGGGAGTTCACTAAGAAACCCCTATATAAAGAAGATTACATATTCAATAATATGTATACCGAGCTAAACTCATTTCACCATTCAGGAAATCCTAACACCAAATAGATCTATGGCCTGGGAAACTACATGATAAGATTCCACTTGATTAGTTAGGTGTGTTATAATATCTTTTAGCATCAACCAAGTTATAAGAAAGAATTATAATAGATGCTACAAAGAAAGGTGTGACACATTAATCAAGTACTTTCATGATCTTTGTAACCACTACTACAGATCCGTCCTTTGGCGTCGGTTATTTAAGCCCTTTTCGCAACGGTTTCCAAGTGACTCCTATGTGGGCGCCGCTAAAAGTCGAACCATTTCAGTGCCAGTTTTGCACCCGATGCCAAAACGCTTCACGCCACCAAAAACGTGCCAGCAGGACCCTATCAACGTCGGTTATAAGTAACAAAACTGATGTTATAATCATCTGCGCCATAAAAGGACGCCATCTAGGACTCTACCAGTGTCAGTTTTCTACTACTAACCGATGCCATATCATCTGCCGCCATGGCCGTGCTGTCCAGTACGGTCGTGCTGGCCAGAAGGGCGTGCTGTCCAGCACGGCCGTGCTGGATAGAATGGCATCGATTTGCTACTAATAACCGACGCCATATCACCTGCCACCACGGCCGTGCTGTCCAACATGATCGTGTTGGCCAGGATGTCTGGCAACATTAGGCGACAATTTTATGCTATTAACCGATGCTGGAAACCTTTGTTGTTGGTTTTAGACAAATAACTGACGCCTATGGTATGATTTTTTTCTTATCAAATTGTAGGCCTGTTGTGGCTGGTTGCAGGATGAGAACCTGCAGTTCAGTGGAATTGAACTGCAAGTTTATGACATCTATTGATATCAACCAACAAATAGGCCATAAACCTGCAAAATCAACAAATATTCTTTTCACACATTCACACATAGGTAGATACATTCAGACATCAATTCAATTTTCACATTCACACATGTAGAAACATTCAAATACATGTAGAAACATTCAGACATGTAGAAACACATGTATAAACATTCATTTACAAAATATCATTCATCATCGCTATCATCATCCCAATAATATCTTACAATCCCAACTGCTTGTATGTCTCTTGCCCATTCTTCTCTTACGTCATTTAATACTTCCATCGTATATGGAGGATGTACATCTTTTAAGGCTTTACTTGTAGTGGGGTCAATTTTAAACACCTGCAAAGAGAATGATGTATATATATAAATAATATTGATATATTTCATACTATCTAATGAGACTATATATAATACCTTAGGTATGGCATTGATTGCATCTGCATGTTTGATAATCATGTCCATAAACCACATCACATAGTATGCACATGCCCAGTCGTTGTCTTGTGTAGAACACTATAAAATGGATACAAAATATTAAAAAATACAAATAAGCACAATTCACATAAATAAAATATACATTGGAGTCGGGAACTTATTTTCACGTTCTCCCAAATGATTGGCTGGTTCTTTTTACTTGGGACCTTTCCTCCAACCTTTTTGAACACATTTAAACCCCTACATGTTAATGTAACATAGTAAATTGAATAATTAAATAGTAATATAATAACAGATATTAACGTATATAAAAATAAAATATTTCTCACCAGAATAATGCCATTCTCATTACGTGTCTAATTTTTGGATTCAATCTACTCCCTGTAGGATCTAGATAATAGACAATGAATGTCTCGGGGAGAATAACTAGTAACTCCCAATGCTTAGCGCTAGAGGTAAAAAAGTTAAAAATTAATAACTCAAAATCCACAATAAAAATGTAATTTTCTTAAGTTCAAATTATAAGCAAAGTCAACTTACTTCACACTGAATGGAGCTATTATTATCGTCTTCTTTTTTTGACCAAAAATTGTAAAAGCATCATAATAGTATTGTTGAACGCTATCCAGGTCTTTAGCTACCAGACTAATCAATGATGGAATAAAAAATCCCACATGTTCAAATCCAAATTGTTTACATTGAATTTTGACTAAGTAGCTGCAAAACATGTATTACGTATGCATTAATATATAAAAAACCAGATCATCAGATCCTATACAAGGTATATGGATGTATAAACAAGATCTCACCTTATCCATGCCTCTATCATTGATGTATTCAGCCAATCATAGATAAACAACTCAATAATATCTTGAATAAATAAAGAGATTTCGTATGATTGACCTGCATAATCCGCTTCTAAAGAAACAACTATAGGGCAATGTGTATTATGTGTGCATAGCCATACTTCCATTCCCTTACAAGTAGGACCTAACGGGAATTTTAGGTCAGTTGGAACCCAACTTGGTAATGCAGGAAGTGGAGGTAGAGGCCTAGATGCTCCGGGTGTCTTCTTTTTAACCTGTATATATAATTTTAGATCAATTGACCTCATATATACACATTAACAATTTAACGTAATGTAAATTTATCTTACAATTTCAGTAGTGTAGACGACATCAGCTTTGGGCCACAATATCACCCCACCTTCTGCCTCAGCAAGTGTATCAATATCTGGGTGGGCATATGGCAATGCAGCTTCCCTCCAATTGGGGAATACACGTATCGGCTCACACGAATGTAACCATGTGGCATTGGAGCCCCGTGAATCGTTTTCCTAGGAAGGGACGGGTAAGCCTGCGCCTCTGCAACAATATAATCTTAAATTTTTAAGAGGCATGGCTTCAGCGCCTACAAATTTACGTAAAGATTGTTATACATATATACATATCATCTTGAAAAGACTAGCTACTATGTCATAAACAATACTTACAATAGACGTTCTAGGTGGTAGTTCTATAGGATTACTCTCAGCATGTGCATAAGGAGAAGAGCGGGTCACCATAGGTTGATTGGAAGCCTGAGATGCCTGCCAGTGCAACATTTATTCCTTGACCTTCTTAGCAACTATATCCTCAACTCTCTTATTCTCCTATACATGGATAAAAGAAACATTAGCTTGTTATTATTGAATTCCCTTTTGTAGTAACTTTCTAAAAAGAGAACAAGTTACCTCTTCTTGTGAAAGTCCCGCTCTTGCGACAGGTTTGCGCTGGGATGGCCCAAAGAACGCTTTGATGCCCACACCAACGCCTGCACTCCTAACACATCTAGGATGCTCTGGGTTACCCAGAGCAACTTTCAATTCATCCCTTGTGCCGTGAGGGATGAACGTGCCCTATTTCCTCTACTCGTGAAGCTCATGCTAATGACCATCAACAAAAATTGGTAAGTAAACACCACAAATAATCAATATTTGAACAAAATGCATTATTGAGTTGTATTTACCATTTTTGCATCCGCCTCAGCAGTTATGGGCTTCTTTATTTCATCCTTCTTGTTTTTCCTCCCAACTATCCAGACATCATGGCAAGGCATGGGTGTGGTACATGTAGTAGAAGACTCCTGAGTAGCAGCAAACTCCACATGTAGTCTTTGGCGAACACCTACATAGCCCTTTGGACCCATTGTGTGGTCATGCACATTCAATGCACGCTTTTCTCTTTGTGCCCCACTGAACGCCTAGTTAGTATGCACATTGATTTGGTTAGTAACACTAAAGGTTAATCTTGAACAGGTGAATACAACATATATTAATTAAATTGGGAGTGACACTTAATACCTTGAATTCTTCAGTTTGTCTTGAAGCAACAAACGTGTCCCAATCTTCTTTGTCCAAGAAGTTCCACTTTTCAAGGGCTGACTTCTTGTTCTTATCACCATCTTTTATGTATTCTCTGTTGAGATTTGTCCTATAGTTCCTTAGCATCTTTCCAGCACGTTACATCATGCTTTTATGATGCAACTTCTCATCCAATGCAAACATATTCTGTAAAATAGAATTGCTATTAACTAGTATCCAAAAATAGAATTGCAAATAATAGAATTTGTAATATACAAAATAGAATTGCAAATAATAATAACTCATGCATAAATCCTTCCATATCAAGTCTTTCTTTGTCTGAGGAGATTTATGCCAATTATCATACTTAACACCACAATGGCTTCGAGTGACACACCCAAGATAGTTTACAAAATTATTGCGGTTCACTCCAATTGCATTTCATGCATTATCAAACTCCACAACCAATCTGGATCCACTGCCCCTTAACACTGTTAACTTCTTCAGTAGAGTGATGCCCCTTTTCTTATTAACTTTTTGGTGATGCACATCAAGTGTCTCCAGTGCTTCAAAGGGTACATGTGCATCATCAACCTAGAATTTGACAAAATAAACACACTAAATTAGCCCAATATAGAAATATAGGATATATGACATAACTAGAAGATAATGATTTTCTATAGAAATATAGGATATGTTTTTAAAACTTACATTGGTATCCTCTCCATGCTCATCATGGACATCATCCTCATCATGGACATCATGCTCATCATGGACATCATGGTCAACCATATGAAAATGTCATTAAAAAGGCAAACATTTAGCATTTTTATTAACTAGAAGATAATGAAACATTATATCTGAAAATGATATTGATATTAAAAAAGCAAACATTTAGCATTTTATATAGTTCACATATAAAAATGAAACATTGAAAAATGAAACATATAAAATAATATAAACATGCATGCCTCTAAAATTGCGATCTTTTATCAATTAACAATCCTTCATTGTGATCTTCGTGCACATATAAGTCATCATTAGCTTCAATATTTTGTGGAGTTGGCAACCCAATTGAGAATGGACTAGAGTCATCATACTTATCATAGTACTCTTCTTCATCTATAGGATCTTCAATCAACTGTCTTTTACAATGAAGAACAACCGACCATTTATCATTTACAGGATCATCAATATAAAATACTTATTTCGCCTGTGATGCCAATATGAATGGTTCACCCTTTTCACAAATCTTTTCAAAGTTCACTAAACTGAAACCCAATTCATGCACTATAACTCCTTTGGTGTTATCAACCCAATTACATTTGAAAAGCAGAATTATGAAATTTATGTAGTCAAACTCCCATATGTCTTCAATGACACTGTAATATGACATTTTAGCTTCATGTGGACTCTTATCCTTTACACTTGCAAAATACATAGTCGGCGCTTGAAGGGTGACCCCACTGTTTTGGACGACACTCTTATCATCTTGGCACTTTGCATAATATGTGAACCCATTAATGTCAAACCCTTCATAAGACATAACATTCAATTTTGGTTTAAAGGTGAGGCATTTGATAGTTTCTGTAAAATCATCTGGTGTTTGAGATAGTTGATGTAAGACTTTATCTTCAACCCACTTAGTAAAAGTATTGTTATGCTCTCTAGAAAGCCACATTGAACTGGATCGAGGATGTTGTCTCTTGATGAAATTGGTATGTTCCTCGATATAAACATTCACTTCGTCCATGTTGTGTAAAATATATAAGTGACCTTGTTCCAACTGCTCACGACTGATTACTTTCACCCGTGATCCCAAAATTCCTTTGCCCTACTCAATATTCTTATCATTAACGAGAGTGTCATGACTACTTAGAAAGTCATTGCAAAAGTCCATAACCTCTCTTGCCACATAACCCTAAATAATACTCCCTTCAGGTCGATAAAGGTTTTGAACATCACCTTTAAAAATGCTCATGTATCGTTCAAAGGGATACATCCAATGCAAGAAAAATGGTCCCAACATTTCACTTCCCTAGTCAAGTAGACAACAAGATGTACCATGATATCAAAGAATGAAGGAGGGAAATACATCTCAAGCTGACATAGGGTAACAAACACTTCTCTTTGCAAATTATCAAGAGTATCAGGGTCAATAACTTTGCTGCACATATTGTTGAAAAAGAAACAAAGTCTAGTGATTGCAAACCTTACATGCTTCAGCAATATAGATCGAATTACCACAGGAAATATTTGTTAAATTAGAGTGTGACAATCATGATATTTAAGACCTATAAACTTCATATCTTTCATTGATACCAATCTACAGATGTTGGATGAGTAACCCTATGGCACCTTAACATTTTCCAAGAATTCACAAAAAGCTTTCTTCTCCTTTCTAGACAACGTGTAACAAGCGGGAGGTAAGTATGTTCTTTTATTACCCATTTCATATAATTCTATTAATTCTGACCTTATTCCCATTTCACGTAGGTCCGATCTGGATTTTATCCCATCTTTAGTCTTACCTGGTATATTCAACAGAGTACCAATGACGCTATCATAGACATTTTTCTCAACGTGCATGACATCGATACAATGCCTGGCTGTCAAAGAACTCCAATAAGGAAGATCCCAAAATATTGACTTCTTCTTGAATGAAGAATTGTTACTCTGTGTGGCCATAGTACATTGTGATCTCTTACCAAATTCATTGACAATGTTTTTTATTCTTTCATAAACAACATCCCCTGGTATAGGTTTAGGTGCACTCCGTTCTTCATTCCATCCATTGAATGCTTTGTGCTTCCTACGATACATATGGAATTTTGAAAGAAACCTTCGATGACCAAGATATACAGTCTTTCTGCCATGTTTTAGTCTTATTGAATCAGTGTTCTCTTCACATATAGGACACACTTTGGCTCCTTTGACACCATATCCATACAAATTCCCATATGCTGGAAAGTCATTAATAGTGCAAAACAACATAGCGTGCAAATGAAATGTCTCTCTTCATGAAGCATCATAGGTCATCACATCTTCACCCCAAAGTTTCTTTAAGTAATCAATCATAGGTTCAAGATAAACATCGATATCATTTCTAGGTTGTTTAGGGCCCCATATCAACAACGATAACATATCATACTTATTTTTCATACACAGCTAGGGAGGAAGATTGTATATAACAAGCATGACTGGCCAAGTGCTATGTTGACTGTGTTGGCTAAATGGACATCATTTAAATCCCTTTGTTTTGATTATGACAAACATTTCATTCTTGTGGATCTAACATGCTACTTGAGTGTTGCAGGAATTAGGTTGATGACAAACTCTTGGGAGATCTATATGCTCAAAATGTTGTTATTTCATGATTGTAAACAAATGTAAAAACTTGTACAAGTATATAATGTACAAGTACTTAGATATCATGTAAATCAAGCATTTAGATCTTCCCTAGCCAACCAAAACAATTAGATAGGTCATCCCCTACAATATTGTCACAACTGCACACTCATACACACACTTAGTACTTAGTTTAAAACATTGAAACAGAGTCATTCTCGGTCGACAAACTTCTCGACCGAGACACTCTCAGTCAACAAACTCTTTGACTGAGAATGACCCAGGTAGCTGTTAGACACAGCATACAAGGTAGTTGGGAGTTGGATCAGAATGTTATATACACTTGCTCCAGACAGTACCTCGGTTGACAAAGACCTCGATCGACTGGGATCTCAGTCGAAGATTCCTCGACTGATAATGTCTCTGTCTGCACTTTTCAGGATTAATTAACTAGCCATTGCTAAAGCAACTAATGGATACCTAACGACTAGTTGAGCACTTAGAACCCCTTAGAAACTGTCTAGAATGTCCTTAAGCATTCATAGGCCATTCCTATAAATAGGACAAGCCTTAGGACACCCAAAACACACTTGTGCAACACTTGAGCATAATACTTACAATTGGTTATACATTCTTGTGAGCAATTGAGCAACTCCAACATTGGCTATTCATTTCCATTGATCCAAATCCGTGTCCTATAGGCTAGAATCTCCTACCCACTACACCAACACTTCTATATACATTGGTTAGGAGATCAAAATGCTTGATATAGGAAATCAAGCCTTGTACTACAATGATATTGTAATTTCTATTTTCCCTTCTTGTTCCTTTATGTTGTTTGTACTCTCTTTGCTACTCCTAGGGTTGGAGGCTGTGGATTGGAGAGCGTTTGAATTCTCAGGTGGAGAAGGGTCTTCTCGGTGGAGAAGGTGGACTTTGGACTACTTCAAGAAGGTTGTCTCGACGGGAAGCTACTTCAAGAGGAAGGCTACTTCAAGGGGGAGCTTGAGGTTACTTCAAGGAAGGCTGCTTCGAGGTTGGTGAGACTACTTCAAGGTGAAGGTTGTTCGAAGGGTTTGGTGAAAGTATTTGTAATTTTATGTAACATCCTTGCGAGGTAATAAAATTTAAGTACTTTCAAAATCCCCGTTGGGTAATCTACCGAGTAGTGGATTGACTGCCTTAGTATTTGTTAAGGTTGGAACCATTCTAAATCCTTGTACCCTTGTCCAATATTTTTGTGGTTGCTTGTTTTGGTTGAATTATTATTAAAATATCATAAAACCCTATTCACCCCCATCTAGTGTTTTTTCAATTGGTATCAGAGCAGGGCTTCAAGGAACTTTAACAAAGTTTGAAGAATGGGTGACGGGGTACTCAACAACCTCAACTTGGAAGGAACACTCGTGGAAAGACCTCCACCTTTTGATGGCACTAACTACACTTACTGGAAGAGGAGGATGCAGTTCTACTTCCAAGGAATCAGCTGGGATTTATGGAGGATGGTATCAAATCCATATGAATTTCCTCAAATATAGTATGCAAATTGGGATGTTAATACGGTAAGATCAGCCCAAATGAATGCAAATCCTGTAAGTATACTCTATTGTTCAATTTCTGTTAGTGAATTCAATAGAATATCAAATTGTGAAACAACATATGAGATATGGCATAGACTCTCTATAACAATTGAAGGAACTGTTCAAGTTAAGAATTCTAAAATTGGAATGCTTAAGCAAAAATTTGAACAATTTCGTATGGATCAAAATGAGTATATTAGTGAAATGTATGCAAAATTTTCTTATATTGTGAATGGTTTAAATGCTTTGGGTAAAGTAATCAATGAAGAAGATCAAGTATCAAAAATCCTTAGGTCTCTTCCTCCCAAATACAAGCCAAGGTGACTGCTATTGAAGAAGCAAATGATCTCACCTGGCTAAGGATGGAACAACTTATTGGCAACCTAGAAGCACATGAGGCAACTTTAGAAGAGGAAGAAAGACGAGAATGTGAACTTCAACAAGGGAGAAAGGACATTGCATTCAAAGCATCAACCGAGACTAGTCATGACACACGTGAAGATGATAGTGAAGAAGAAACTCTCATTGTAAATGGTAAGCAGAATAAAAGTTTTAAAACTAACAAAACTTCTAGTGTTTCTTCTTCCAGGTGTTTTGAATGTGGCAAAAAGGGACACATGAAAGGTGATTGTCGAAAACTCAAGAAAGGGAAGAAATCATCTCACAAAAATAAAGAAAGAGCATATAAAGCTGCATGGGATGATTCAAGTTATGATAGTGATGATGGAAAAGAAGAAGTAGAATGTCTTATTACGACAACAAATGAAGAAGAAGAAGAAGAGGTAAGTCTTTTTGGTCTGCCAAAAGAAGATCTAATTGCTAGTCTTCAAGATACACATGAGAAATATATTGAGTGCAAGAAGAAATTTAAGAAATCAAATAAAGTAAATGATGAGTTACATGCCAAAATTCTTGCTTTCACATCTGAAAATGAAGATCTCAAAAAGGCTATTGAAGATCACGATATTAAGCTGAAATCTGTAGAAGCAAATTGCAATCTTCTTTCCCTAGAAAAGATAAACTTGCAAACTCAAGTAAATGATCTTAAAAAACAACCTGTTTTGTGCACACATGTAGATTATGATATTATTGTGAAAGAAAGAGATTCTTTATTATCTAATATAGATCAAGCAAAGTTAGATATCAAGAAGAGAATGGATGAGATTGTTAAGTTGCAACAAGAAGTAGCTTGTGTAACAATGATATTCTTGATAAAATCTTAAATGATTCTTATCGTCAAATTGGAAGGAGAGGACTAGGTTGTAAGCCTAAAAGAAAATATTATCAAAAACCTAGTTTGGAGACACACAAGTGCTAGAGAATCAATCCATGTATGTACCCAAGAACAACTCAACTCCTAGAAAGAAAAATGAGATTGACTCTATTAGTTGTCATTATTGCTTGCGTCTTGGACATTACTCTTTTTTTGCCCATACAAGAAAAGGAATGATGATCTAGTTTGGGTTCCTAAAACTTAGAAGTTTGAATTTGACTATTTGATATTTGACCTAAAATGTTACTTTGATATACAAATGTCATATCTCAACAAAATTGAGCTTTAACTTTCATATTCTTGTATCTTGTTTGGAAATAATTTATGAAAAATAGTACAGAAACATTCTCGGTTGAGAAATTATTCGACTGAGAACACTGTCGGTCGAGAATTAGTCGACCGAGCAGGTTACTATTTTAAAGTTTGCAAAAAGTCTGATAAAACATGTACAAACAACAACATTCTCAGTCGAGAAAAACGTCGACCGAGATAAATTCGATCGACAAAAAGTTCGACCGAATCAAGTTCTGCTGAACCTATTTTTCATTAATCTAGTTTGCTATCAATTTGTTATTAATGATTGATTTAATATGCAAATCAAGAATGAATCTTGGAGAAATTTCTTTAAACATAATTTGCAAATATCATTGCTATAATCTCCTACAATATTTGACTTAAAAGTGAAAATATGAACCATGATTGGTTTAATCAAGGAAAAATACTATTTTATCACAATCCACATGGCTTATCCTAAGTATTCCTTGGTCCTATCTATAAAGGAACCATGTGTATTGAAACTTAGTTTAAATGATCATAATCATTGTATTTCATGAAACTATATGCTTCTATCTTGATCATTATATTGTGGATATGCTTCTACTATTCTATCATACTTATTATGCCAGGATCATTGTGTTTCATTAGTTTGTCCAAAATTATCTTTGATCTATATATACAAACCATGAATGGATATTGTTTTTTATCATTGTAATTTAGCTCATATGAAGATGCTATTTTGAGGAAACAAGTAAAACTCCATGGCACAATTGCAGTTTTAGGTGAAAATCTGTAGAAATTGCCTCTTGGTTGAAATTAAGTTTGACCAAGGGGCGCTATGGTCGAAGTTAAGGTCGACCTAAAATAAGCTTGACAAAATGCTTATTTGTACATCATTTTACTGCAATCAATCTTAGTATATTGAAAACAAAATTTTTAGTGCATAACTCTCATAAAAGATTAATCTAATATTGATTGTGACCTTAGAATCCTTAATTTATCCTGCCTATAAGATTAAGGGGTAACTCACAAAAACTATTTTGATTATAAGATTAAGAAGCTTACAAAACTTTGTAAACATCAATTGAAGATGGTATGACCTTAGTATACTTCAAAGAAAATTTGGTAAATGAAAATAAAGAAATATACAATATTCATGAATATGACATATATCTTGTTCCTAATGGAATTCTCTAAACAAGTTAGGGCTTAACATCCTAAGTATTTGATTAGAGATACATTCTACTATAAGATTAAATGGATCTCATATAATTTTAGGGCTTAACATCCTGTGTAAAATGGATGAGAAATCAAAATACATATGCCATTGATCTAAAAGGATCTCATATCATTTCAAGTCTTAACATCCTTTGCAAATGATTGAGAAACAAATTGTGGCTGAATTTGACAATAAATGGTCCATGTTTTTAAAAATGAATATCTTAGGAGGAGCATAGCATAAAATTAAGGGGGAGAAATAAATGTCATACAAAATGATTTTCTTGGATATCTTTTTGAAATGACAAAGGGGGAGGAATAATATAAAACCAAAAACATAAAGTAAAATGAGTTTCATAAATCTCGGGCCAGCTAACACTTGCAAACAAGAGCATGGCTACAAAAGGTAAACTTCAGGTATGAAACTCATATGATTTATATTTCCTTATTTTATATTTAGGAAATGTTTTTTATCTTCAAAAAGGGGGAGATTGTTGGCTAAATGGACATCATTTAAATCCCTTTATTTTGATAATGACAAACATTTCATTCTTATGGATCTAACGTGCTACTTGAGTGTTGTAGGAATTAGGTGGATGACAAACTCTTGGGAGATCTATATGCTCAAAATGTTGTTATTTCATGATTGTAATCAAATGTAAAAACTTGTATAAGTATATAATGTACAAGTACTTAGGTATCATGTAAATCAAGTGTTTAGATCTTCCCTAGCCAACCAAAACACTTAGATAGGTCATCCCCTACAATAGTATCACAACTGCACACTCATACACACACTTAGTACTTAGTTTACAACATTGAAATAGAGTCATTCTCGGTCGACAAACTTCTCGACCGAGATACTCTCGGTCGACAAACTCTTCGACTGAGAATGACCCTGGTAGCCATTAGACACAGCAGACAAGGGAGTTGGGAGTTGGATCAGAACGTTATATACACTTGCTCCAGATAGTCCCTCAGTCGACAAAGACCTCGACCGACTAGGATCTCGATCGACGATTCCTCGACCGATAATGTCTCTGTCTACACTTTTCAAGATTAATTAACTAGTCGTTGCAAAAGCAACTAATGGATACCTAATGGCTAGTTGAGCACTTAGAACCCCCTAGAAAGTGTCTTGTATGTCCTGAAGCATTCATAGGCCATTCCTATAAATAGAACAAGCCTTAGGACACCCAAAACACACTTGTGCAACACTTGAGCATAATACTTGCAATTGGTTATTCATTCTTGTGAGCAATTGAGCAACTCCAACATTGGCTATTCATTTCCATTGCTCTAAATCCGTGTCCTATAGGCTAGCAACTTCTACCCACTACACCAAAACTTCTATATACATTGGTTAGGAGATCAAAACGCTTGATATAGGAAATCAAGCCTTGTGCTACAGCGGTATTGTAATTTCTATTTTTCCTTCTTGTTCCTTTATATTGTTTGTACTCTTCTTGCTACTCCTAGGGTTGGAGGCTACGGATTGGAGAGGGTTTGACTTCTCAGCTGGAGAAGGGTCTTCTCGGTGGAGAAGGTGGACTTTGGACTTCTTCAAGAAGGCTGTCTCAACGGGAAGCTACTTCAAGAGGAAGGCTACTTCAAGGGGGAGCTTGAGGTTACTTCAAGGAAGGCTGCTTCGAGGTTGGTGAGACTACTTCTAGGTGAAGGCTGTCCGAAGGGATTGGTGAAAGTATTTGTAATTTTATGTAACATCCTTGCAAGGTAATAAAATTTAAGTACTTTCAAAATCCCTGTTGGGTAAGCAATCGGGTAGTGGATTGACTGCCTTAGTATTTGCTAAGGTTGGAACCACTCTAAATCCATGTCCACTTGTCCAATATTTTTGTGGTTGCTTGTTTTGGTTGAATTATTACTAAAATATCATAAAACCCTATTCACCCCCCTCTAGTGTTTTTTCAATTGGTATCACAGCAGGGCTTCAAGGAACTTTATCAAAGTCTTGAAGAATGGGTGACAGGGTACTCAACAACCTCAACTTGGAAGAAACACTCGTGGCAAGACCTCCACCTTTTGATGGCACTAACTACACTTACTAGAAGAGGAGGATGCAATTCTACTTCCAAGGAATCAGCTGGGATTTATGGAGGATGGTATCAAATCCATATGAATTTCCTCAAATAGAGTATGCAAATTGGGATGTTAATATGGTAAGATCAGCCCAAATGAATGCAAAAGCTGTAAGTATACTCTATTGTTAAATTTCCGTTAGTGAATTCAATAGAATATCAAATTGTGAAACAACATATGACATATGGCATAGAGTCTCTATGACATATGAAGGAACTGTTCAAGTTAAGAATTCTAAAATCAAAATGTTTAAGCAAAAATTTGAACAATTTCGTATGGAATAAAATGAGTCTATTAGTGAAATGTATGCAAAATTTTCTTCTATTGTGAATGATTTAAATTATTTAGGTAAAGTAATCAGAGAAGAAGATCAAGTATCAAAAATCCTTAGGTCTCTTCCTCCCAAATACAAGCCCAAGGTGACTGCTATTGAAGAAGCAAATGATCTCACCCGACTAAGGATGGAACAACTTATTGGCAACCTAGAAGCACATGAGGCAATTTTAGAAGAGGAAGAAAGACGAGAACGTGTAATTCAACAAGGGAGAAAGAAGGACATTGTATTCAAAGCATCAACTAAGACTAGTCATGACACAAGTGAAGATGATAGTGAAGAAGAAACTCTCATTGTAAACGGTAAGTAGTATAAAAGTTTTAAAACTAACAAAACTTCTAGTGTTTCTTCTTCTAGGTGTTTTGAATGTGGCAAAAAGGGACACATGAAAGGTGATTGTCCAAAACTCAAGAAAGGGAAGAAATCATCTCACAATAAGAAAGAAAGAGCATATAAAGCTGCATGGGATGATTCAAGTGATGATAGTGATGATGGAAAAGAAGAAGTAGAATGTCTTATTGCTACAACAAATGAAGAAGAAGAAGAAGAAGAGGTAAGTCTTTTTCATCTGCCAAAAGAAGATCTAATTGCTAGTCTTAAAGATACACATGAGAAATATATTGAGTGTAAGAAGAAGTTTAAGAAATCAAATAAAGTAAATGATGAGTTCCATGCTAAACTTTTTTCTCTCACATCTGAAAATGAAGATCTCAAAAAGGCTATTGAAGATCATGATATTAAGCTGAAAACTATAGAAGCAAATTGCAATCCTCTTTCCCTAGAAAAAATAAACTTGCAAACTCAAGTAAATGATCTTAAAAAACAACCTGTTTTGTGCACACATCTAGATTATGATATTATTGTGAAAGAAAGAGATTCTTTATTATATAATCTAGATCAAGCAAAGTTAGATATCAAGAAGAGAATGGATGAGATTGTTAAGTTGCAAAAAGAAGTTAGTAGCTTGAGTAACAATGATATTCTTGATAAAATCTTAAATGATTCTTATCGTCAAATTGGAAGGAGAGGACTAGGTTATAAGCCTAAAAGAAAATCTTATCGAAAACCTAGTTGGAGAAGGATACAAGTGCTAGAGAATCAATCCATGTTTGTACCCAAGAACAACTCAACTCCTAGAAAGAAAAATGAGATTGACTCTATTAGTTGTCATTATTGCTTGCGTCTTGGACATTACTCTTTTTTTTGCCCATACAAGAAAAGGAATGATGATCTAGTTTGGGTTCCTAAAACTTAGAAGTTTGAATTTGACTAGTTGAGATTTGACCTAAAATGTTACTTTGATATACAAATGTCATATCTCAACAAAATTGAGCTTTAACTTTCATATTCTTGTATCTTGTTTGGAAATAATTTCTAAAAAATAATACAGAAACATTCTCGGTCGAGAAACTGTTCGACCAAGAACACTGTCGGTCGAGAATTAGTTGACCGAGTAGGTTACTATTTTAAAGTTTGCAACAAATCTGATAAAACCTGTACAAACAGCAACATTCTCAGTCGAGAAAAATGTCGACCGAGATAAATTCGGTCGACAAAAAGTTCGACCGAATCAACTTCTGCTGAACATGTTTTTCATTAATCTAGTTTGCTATCAATTTGTTATTAATGATTGATTTAATATGCAAATCAAGAATGAATCTTGGAGAAATTTCTTTAAACATAATTTGCAAAGATCATTGCTATAATCTCCTACATTATTTGACTTAAAAGTGAAAATATGAACCGTGATTGGTTTAATCAAGGAAAAATAATGTTTTATCACAATCCACATGGCTTATCCTAAGTATTCCTTAGTCTATATATAAAGGAACCATGTGTATTGAAACTTAGTTTATATGATCATAATCATTATATTTCATGAAACTATATGCTTCTATCTTGATCATTATATTGTGGATATGCTTCTACTATTCCATCATACTTATTATGCCAGGACCATTGTGTTTCATTGGTTTGTCTAAAATAATCTTTGATCTATATATAAAAACCATGAATGGATATTGTTTTTGATCATTGTAATTCAGCTCATATGAAGATGTCATTTTGCATAAACAAGTAAAACTCCGTGGAAGAAATGCATTTGAAAGTGAAAATCTGCAGAAATTGCCTCTTGGTTGAAGTTAAGTTTGACCAAGGGGCACTATGGTCGAAGTCAAGGTCGACCTAAAATAAGCTTGACAAAATGCTTATTTGTACATCATTTTACTGCAATCAATCTTAGTATATTGAAAACAAAATTTTTAGTGCATAACTCTCATAAAATATTAATCTAATATTGATTGTGACCTTAGAATCCTTAATTTATCCTGACTATAAGATTAAGGGGGAATTCACAAAAACTATTTTTATTATAAGATTAAGAAGCTTAGAAAACTTTGTAAACATCAATTGAAGCTGGTTATGACCTTAATATACTTCAAAGAAAATTTGGTAAATGAAAACAAAGAAATCTACAATATTCATGAATATGACATATATCTTGTTCCTAATGGAATTCTCTAAACAAATTAGGGCTTAACATCCCATGTATTTGATTAGAGATACATTCTACTATAAGCTTAAATGGATCTTATATCATTTTCAGGGCTTAACATCCCGTGTAAAATGGATGAGAAATCAAAATACATATGCCATGGATCTAAAAGGATCTCATATCATTTCAAGGCTTAACATCCTTTGCAAATGATTGAGAAACAAATTGTGGCTAAATTTGACAATAAATGGTCCCTGTTTTAAAAAATGAATATCTTAGGGGGAGCATAGCATAAAATTAAGGGGGAGAAATAAATGTCATACAAAATGATTTTCTTGGATATCTTTTTGAAATGACAAAGGGGGAGGAATAATATAAAACCAAAAACATAAAGTAAAATGAGTTTCATAAATCTCGGGCCAACACACACTTGCAAACAAGAGAATGGCTACAAAAGGTAAACTTCAGGTATGAAATTTATATGATTTATATTTCCTTATTTTATATTTAGGAAATGTTTGTCATCTTCAAAAAGGGGGAGATTGTTGGCTAAATGGACATCATTTAAATCCTTTTATTTTGATAATGACAAACATTCCATTCTTGTGGATCTATTGTGCTACTTGAGTGTTGCAGGAATTAGGTGGATGACAAACTCTTGGGAGATCTATATGCTCAAAATGTTGTTATTTCATGATTGTAATCAAATGTAAAAACTTGTACAAGTATATAATGTACAAGTACTTAGATATCATGTAAATCAAGTGTTTAGATCTTCCCTGGCCAACCATAACACTTAGATAGGTCATCCCCTACAATAGTGTCATAACTTCACTCTCATACACACACTTAGTACTTAATTTAAAACATTGAAATAGAGTCATTCTTGGTCGACAAACTCTACGAATAAGAATGACCCAGGTAGCCGTTAGACACAACATACAAGGTAGTTGGGAGTTGGATCAGAATGTTATATACACATACTCCAGATAGTCCCTTAGTCGACAAAGACCTCGATTGACTGGGATCTCAGTCGACGATTCCTCGACCGATAATGTCTCTGTCTGCACTTTTCAGGATTAATTAACTAGCCATTGCTAAAGCAACTAATGGATACCTAACGGCAAGTTGAGAACTTAGAACCCCCTAGAAAGTGTCTAGAATGTCCTTAAGCATTCATAGGCCATTCCTATAAATAGGACAAGCCTTAGGACACCCAAAACACACTTGTGCAACACTTGAGCATAATACTTGCAATTGGTTATTCATTCTTGTGAGCAATTGAGCAACTCCAACATTGGCTATTCATTTCCATTTCTCCAAATCCCTGTCCTATAGGCTAGCATCTCCTACCCACTGCACCAACACTTCTATATAGATTGGTTAGGAGATCAAAATGCTTGATATAGGAAATCAAGCCTTGTGCTACAACAGTAATGTAATTTCAATTTTTCCTTCTTGTTCCTTTATATTGTTTGTACTCTCCTTGCTACTCCTAGGGTTGGAGGCTACAGATTGGAGAGGGTTTGACTTATCAGGTGGAGAAGGGTCTTCTCGGTGGAGAAGGTGGACTTTGGACTACTTCAAGAAGGTTGTCTCAACGGGAAGATACTTCAAGAGGAATGCTACTTCAAGGGGGAGCTTGAGGTTACTTCAAGGAAGGCTGCTTCAAGGTTGGTGAAACTACTTCTAGGTGAAGGCTGTCCCAAGGGTTTGGTGAAAGTATTTGTAATTTTATGTAACATCCTTGCGAGGTAATAAAATTTAAGTACTTTCAAAATCCCAGTTGGGTAAGCAACCAGGTAGTGGATTGACTGCCTTACTATTTGCTAAGGTTGGAACCACTCTAAAACCTTGTCCCCTTGTCCAATATTTTTGTGGTTGCTTGTTTTGGTTGAATTATTATTAAAATATCATAAAACCCTATTGACCCCCCTCTAGTGTTTTTTCAGTCTGCTCAATGTCCCGTACAGATTCATCCCACCTGTACAAAGCCCAAGTCTTAGATTCCTATCTTCGTCACCAAATTTGGGGTACAATAGATCAATCTTCTTCCACTGTGGGGAATCAGGCGCATGTCGTAGGATCCCATAATTATTTTTCTTAACATCTGTATGCCACCTCAAATTCTTCACATCTGTCGGATTTGCAAACAAGCGTTGAAATTGTGATATTATAGGTAGATACCACATCACCTTGGCAGGAGAACCAATTTTGGACTCCCCCGAAGTTGTCAATTTATACTATGACACACCACATTTTGGACAATCTTTCAAATTCACATAGTCCTTTTGAAATAATACACAATCATTCGGGCATGTGTGTATCTTCTTGGCCGCCATTCCCATTGGGAACAACAATTTCTTTACCCAGTATGTTGAGATTGGTAGCTCATTTACTTTAGGAAGCATTTCTTTCAACAAAGTCAACAATGAAGTGAAGCTTTTGTCGCTCCATCTATTGTTAGCTTTGAACTTATACAATCTCAACGCAGCGCTAAGCTTTGTAAACTTAGTACAACCTGTGTATAATGGTATCTCAACATCATGCACAATGATTCTAATGATGGGAGTTGGATCGGTGTGCTCTACCCCACAACTATCCAACATCACATCAATGATGTCTACTGGAACTGGTTCGTTCACATCTATGTCATCAGAGACAATTTATTCTTCCACCCAAG
Organism: Alisma plantago-aquatica; assembly: GCA_963693085.1. NCBI lineage: Eukaryota > Viridiplantae > Streptophyta > Magnoliopsida > Alismatales > Alismataceae > Alisma > Alisma plantago-aquatica. Next base: position 1,140,033,387 of record OY856411.1, read on the forward strand.
CACTGCTATCGACATCCACTGGTTTCAGGTTTGAAATCTCTCCATGCCAGTGCCATTCTGTATAGCCTTGTACAATACCGTTGCACATGACATGACTTTTGATTTCATCACCAGTGCTGACTTTCAAGTTGTTACCACAATGCCTACATGGACAGTAGAACCTATCTCTAGGTTGTTTCCTATGTTCCTCAACAAATCAAATAAACTGATTAAGACCAGATATAAACTGTGGGGCGCAGCGATTGCGAATGGACATCCATGATCTATCCATTCTATGATCAAAGAGAAAACAAGTATATATTAGGACAAGATTAGGGTCTAGGGTTAACAAATACATGTGATGTCATTCTTATATATAATAAATGTACATGTACCACCTATCCCATCCTTGAACACCTAATCTCACTTGTAAGTGTATAATGTGTATTGGGTTTTCAAGAAAATTTCGGCAGCATTTCCCCACTGTTCTCCAAGTACATATGTACTTAGAGAAAAAACGGGGAAATGCTACTAAAATTTTCTTGAAAACCCAATACACATTATACACTTACATCCTAAGTGAGATTAGGTGTTCAAGAACAGTCCCAAACCGGGGACTATCCAAGATTTACTCCTAATGAGTAAATCTTGGATGGGTTTCTAGGCCAACAAATGCATGTATGTTGTCATTCTAATATTCTATAACATAATTTAATCTAGGTATCATGTAACATCATTTAATCTAGGTATCATATTCTATAATATTGATTTCAACATTTCGAGTGTCCATGCATTTTGATCATCTTGGATAGATATTTAGATGTTAGGGTTTCATCAAAATTTTTGGTATCATATACAGTATGTAGATGTTAGGGTTTCATCATGCAATAGGGATTCATGTAGATGTTAGGGTTTCATCACAATTGATTTCATCACAAGATTTTAACATAACTGATTTCATCATATAATTGAACATAATTGATTTCATCATATAATTGAACATCATTAATTTGAACATAATTTATTTCATCACAAATTCATAATTGATTTCATTTGAATATATACCCTCTTTTCTTCCTTCTCCCTGCTTACCAACAGCAAGCACTGCACGACCCTGTGGGCTGGCCACAGTCGTGGCTGTGTTGGTTGGGCACGACCGTGCTGGGTAGCACGGCCGTGGTCGGCCAACACAGCCACGGTCGTGGTTATCCCACACGGCCGTGGCCAGCCCACACGGCCGTGTAGTGCTTGTTGTTGGTAAGGAGAAGAAGGAAGAAGAAGAGGGGCATGGAGGAAGAAGAGAAGGGCCTACCTATTGAGCAGCTAGCCTAGAAGTGTGGAGACGAGCTTCGTTGTCGGCGGCGGTGTGAGGAGTAGCGACACCGAGTAGAGAAGCAACTGGAGAAGGAGGTGGTGGTGACGACGAGTAGAGAAGCAGCAACAACAACTGACAACAACGGCAGCGAGCAGAGAAGAAGCAACAGCAGCAGGCGGTGGCGACGCAACAGGAAGCAGGCGCGGTGGTGGGGTCGACGGGAGGCAGAGAAAGGTGATCACGAGCGAGTCTATTTTCATGATGAAACAGAAGAAAGGGGAAGAGTCTGTTCTTGCGGGGGTTATTATGTTAATAAATGGCATCAGTTATTTTAAAAACCGCCACCTAAATAGCATACGCGTCAGCTGAATATAACAATCAAAGTCAATTGGACAATTCTTTACCCAAAAATTTTTAGTGGGGAGGGCGTGCGAACCCTTATCTGCGTCGATTATCCCACGATAACCGACGCTCATATGGTAAACATTTTATGGAATTTTATCTTCTTTAGGCGTCAGTTAATCGGTAAAACACTGACGCCGTATGTTACACTTTGGGGGACAATTTTTTTCGATCGAAAAAATTGGAATTTTGCGGGCTATTTTAGGCGTCAGTTTCTTTTCTTCAGCCGACGCTAAATAAAAAGAGATACCTGTGTTTGGCTGGTATTCAAATATGGACGTCGGGTTTCCTTAATAGCTGACGTGTAATGTGTATCAGCGCCGGTTTCTTTAAAAAACCGACGCCCTGAAAAGAGACGTTGAACACTATTTCTGTAGCTGTGAACACATATAACACTCATGATCTCAATCATTTATCATATTACTGGGAATTCTCATCCTATAGCATTATCATCATCATGATTGCTAGATCTGGGTATTCAAACCCTTAATTCATCACTGAACACTGTTACCACTTATCAAGTAACTATTACTTTAGGTCCTTGGACCAAGGTATTCATAATACTTGTTGCAGAATATTTCACATAGCTCAGAAAGCCCATTTAGATTTGTATCATATGAACATCATAGCCTATACCTGGCTATGCTCATCATCTCATGATACATGCATCATTAGTATTTCATGATAACAACAATATCAAATACATATCATCAACATGCAATATAAGAGAAATACAACCTTCCCATTATTAGGGTTAGGGTTTCCCTTCCTTATCGATTAGGGTTTCAAGTGCATACCATCATCCATTATCAAGGTTAGGGTTTCCGCTTATTAACCGATTAGGGTTTCAAATCATATCATCAACTTTTATTAGGGTTAGGTTTTCCCTTATTTAACCAATTAGGGTTTCAAATCATATCATCACCCTTCATTACGGTTAGGGTTTCCCTTCCTTACCGATTAGGGTTTCAAATTCATATTATCAAGTATCAAACCCTAATTCATACTCCACTCATATTAGGAGTATCAATGATGCTCATTACATGATTATCACACAAGTATAGGTTTCTCTCTCATCCTCACTAGGATGTTGATTGCATCATACTTTATTAAAATGTCTCAACCCTTTCTTCAGGGTACATTGGCCTACTTATCAAAATGCATTGAACTCTATACATCTTAATGTATCACTTACATAACACAATTCATGTGTTACTCCATCAAGTACATTAAATTGAGGTTCTTCTACCATATCGGGCATAGAGGTGTGTACTTGACACCATATCGTGCTTCCATATCATGCTTGAGGTGTATCCCCATCATCATATCATGTTTCCATATCGAGTTGCTTCATCATTAGGGTTTGCATATCGGGTTAGACCCTTATGCTCATAACTCTTCAAACCTTTATGGTATCCTCCTACCATTCATCATGTGATAAGTGATAGGCTAGATAACATGTTAGTCTAAACCAAACCAGGTGTACAAATCAATAGGGGTTTGGAGTTTCAATCTATATTAGGTTTCACATTATTATGTTGGGTTTCAACACCATATGGGGTTAGAGTATATACTTGACTCGATGGCGTACATAGGGTGTGTTCTTTAACCCATATTGTGCACAAGGTGTATGCTTGACACCATATCATGCACAAGGTGTATGCTTGACACCATATCGTGCACAAGGTGTGTACTTCATCATATATCATGCATAAGATATATGCATCATCATTGTATCATGCTAATGGTGTGCTCACCTCACCATATCGGGTTAGAGGTGCTTCAATTCGATATCAGGTTGGACCATGATGATGCCATCATCATCAAGCTCAAAACCTTTATTCTTACTATTCTTGTGGCAACCCATTTACAAATCAAGCCATCACCAGTAATAATCGCAGAATAACCATAAGAAACAGAATTAAAAATCACTAAGAATTAAAACCATTTTGCACATAGATCCTCTTCCAGGAAACTCTTACAAAAAGAACCAAAACTTTATATACATGTGGTTCATATCGTACATACATTGTACCATCTCATCTCGAGGACAATAAGTGCCAGTTGCTTTACCTTAACATGTACAATAGCAACATAAAAATCTCGAGGTAAACAACTGAAATCTCAAGTCATTTGTAAAAACCACTAAGAACTATCTCCCAAGGACCTGAGAGTACAGAGACGACACATATGACTTCTATCTATAAGATATGATAAACAATACATCAACCTGAGCTATCACTTTGTCCCGGTTGTTGTTCTCCTTCTGCAGAAAGGTCTCTACCTCCTTGTACACATCCACCTAAAAATTGTGGATCCCACAGGGTGAGACAATTGTCCCAGCGAGAGATATATCTCTCCGTCGACTATATTATTATCAAGATTAAGTAGTATAAAAACTGAGCAAAGGTTCATTTGTATAAATGAGCAGGATTAATCACTATTATAAGAAAAATAGAGTAGTCATTCTTCTTAAAATAATTCATCTATCTATGGTAGAGCAATAAATCATCTATTCATTATTAAAGGGAATATGAAGAAATATGAATAACATCTATTCAAATAAGATGTATAAAAGGAGTGTACATCAACCAATGTCTTTCCGTATTTGATCCTTAAGAAAATACACTACACGGCTGATTACATATTACATATTACATTCACACTTATGCCCTGAGGAGATGAACTATACCTTTCATACTCCAACCGACCACTAGTAAGTTGAAATCAGTGCAATACAAGGTCAATGGCAGAGCCGGCTGTCAAGACCTCACTTGTCTCGGTCAATATGAGACCACTTAGGTTTATCAAGACATCTTGTGTCAGCTGTTAGAAGGGCATCTTGTGTTAGCTACAATTAGCATGTCAGGGTATAGCGGCATCTTCACTATAGAGTTACTACCATAGCATATACTCTCTTCAGGAGAGTCCACATAGCTTTCCCGGATTATAATATAAGGATAAGGAAGATCAACATCAATTCCTTTCCTGGTTGGGAGATTTTATATTTCAATCCCGAAACCACTTAGAAATGAAGAAGGATTTACACATCAATTTCTTATTTGGTCAGGAGATTCACACCATCTTGGGATAAATAAGGAAGGTGTGACACCAATTCTTCATTGGGACGTTTGGATAAACTTCATCCTTCACCCCCACATATTCAAAAACATGCTTCCAAGTTGAACTCATTTCACCATCATCAATTTTTGACACTGAATGGATCTATGGTCAGGGCACTGCATGATGAGATTTAACTTGATTAATTAGGTACCTTACAATATTCTTTTAGCATCAACCAAGTTTCAAACATGAATTACAACATATGTTATTAAAGAAAGGATAGTAATTTTAAGATATTTGGAACATTTTTGATAGTATATCACTCAGGATCTCAGTCCCTTATCACATCACTGGGAATTCTCATCCCTTCATATCATCATCAACATGATCACTGGATCTGGGTATTCAAACCCTTAAATCCCCACATAGCATTGTTACCTCTATAACAGGTAACTCCTACCTCCAGGTTCTCTGACCCAGGTATTCATTTTACTTGTTGTCCAAGTATTTCACATGGCTCACATAGTTCATTAAACATCTTGTCACCTCTTACTAGGCAATAACTTATCCTTTAAGACATCAGACTATATAGTTATTATACTTGTTATAAAAGTATTCCACATAGCTACAAGACTTTATTTAAGTCTATTGATATATTACATCATAGCTCATATCTTGCTATGCTCATCATTTCATGATTCTTGTATAGTGTGCACTTTATGATGAAAAACTCTTATCAACATATAACATTATTATAAAATTTAAGAGAAATGCATCCTTCCGATGATTAGGGTTAGGATCATCTACATCATCACTCTGTGATATAAGAAAGTACATCCTTCCCATTATTAGGGTTAGGATTATCTCAATCTAACTAATATTCATTGTAAAAGCATATCATCACCCTACTTTAGGGTTCAAACCCTAATTCATACTCCACTCATCTTAGTAGTATCAATTCATACTTATCAACATGTTTATCACACATGTATAAGTCTCTCTCTTATCCTTATTAGGATATTGATTACATTTTACTTAGTTCACCTCTTAATGTCTTTTAACTTATCATTATCAAATTGAGTTAAACTTGTTGTGCCTCAATATTTCTTTAATTATATACATTACTTGAACAAGCTTAGTGAATTAGAGCATACCTATCATATCGGGTATCATAGTGGGTAACATTCTCCCATCGTGCTTGAGGATGCACATGTCATCATATTATGTATTCATATTAGTTATGTGGTGAAACCACATCATCTTATCAGGTTTAGGGTATATCCCTTAACACTATCTCATGTAACCATGTTGGATTAGCTATCACTTTAGCTTTTATCATCTCAAGTCAACCTCATATCGGGTATAGATTGAACTCTTGACCTTGTATTGGGTATAGAGACATATTGGGTTCTCATATCGTGAACAAAATTATACTATATCAAGCATGTCTTTTATGGCTTAACCATGTATGATTTAAGTGACATATAGATAATATTGTATTAATTTCTTACCTTGAATTGTCATATTAGTTTTCCACCTTAAACTACCATATCGGTTTCCATCTTGGGTTTACCATATCAGTTTCCATGTTGGGTTTACCATATCAGTTTCCATCTTGGGTTTACCATATCGTGTCCCCACATTGGGTTGCTGTATCGTGATCCCATATTGGGTATCATATCGTGATCCCATATTGGGCATCATATCGGTTTTCTATTATATCAATTTTCTTTAATAGATGAAACCTTGAATTCAAATCTTGCTAAAGGTTTAGTTCTTTTCTTGTATAAACATGACAAGATGGATATTAAATTGCTCTTCAACTCATCTCAAGGTAGTAGGGTATATCGAACTTCAAAGGCAATTGATTTTCAAACCATACCGGGTTTCCATTTCTCCATCTAGGGTCTTTCCCAGATCATATAAAAGGTAAAGTTTTAACCTTATATCGTGTATAAGGTTCTAGTAGGTAACTCCCATATCATTCACAAGACATGTTTGTCATCAAGTATAATGTATCACTCACCACTATATCGAGTTACTTTTCATCTTGCATTTCATATCGTATTTCTCATCACCATCTAGGTTTTTTAACTCATATTGGGTTAGGATATAGACCTAACATGATATCGTGCATAAGGTGAGAATATGTCCCTATATCATGCTCAAGTGGGTGTATAAGTACTTACTCATATCACCCATGAAATATTCACTTCTCACTTATGTCATACTTGTAGTGGGTTTACATTAACATATCAGATTGCTCATCCTCTAGGGTTTACTATATCGGGTTAGAGTACATGCTTAATTCCCTATAGTGCATAGGGTATTACTCTTACCTTGTATCAAGTATAAAATATGGATAGATATCTTCCATATCATTCATAGGTCCTATTTTATAAAATATTGTTGGGTTTTAGGGGAGGCAGAGAAGGAAGTGGAAACAAAAACTTTTCTCCTCCCCAAACCCAGAACAAGGAAACGCGTCAACGTCTATACAATAGGAAAGGATGGTTTGTGGAATCATACCTTGTCCTGAGGCTTTCTCGGAGACAATACCTCATGCCTTGCATGGTCTTCATCTCCGGTCTTGGACGGTGTCTGTACAGCTCGTGGTCACACCGTGACTGATGACTCCTGGTCTCATCGGGACTGTCGGGATTGACAGTTGTCCTCTGAGCGGCAGAAACATCCCGCCTCTGAAGTAGTCCACACAGACCACCTGGACTCCAATCTCCTTGTCTCACAAGGAATTGGAAGGAGTCACACCCTCCTGTCAGTGTACTAGTCACTGAGACACTCTCCTGCCACCAATTGCTTTCTGCAGTTGTCTTTCCCTTGTTGTGCCTCCCTTATCGGGTAGCACTTGCTCGGGCTCTCTCTTGGTTACCAAAACCAAAGAGAATGACAACTTCACATAGCAACTAGTTGCATTGAGTTGTACTATGAGAAGCCCCCAATACCCCTATATAAATAGGAGGGTCATGGGATAGGGTTCTCCATCCTGGCAATGCGGGACTAAAAGCAGGAGTAGAAGGGTTCGAGATTTTCCACAAAACAACCAACTCGCAACCAGAACCGATCGTTTCACAACTAAAATGGTCGGTTGGGGACCTGAGCCGGTCGGTTGACACCTCAACCGATCGGTTGGGACACCTCTACCGGTCGGTTCATTTCTGAAATGGTCGGTTTGTGGTCCTGATCAGTTCCCGATTGACTTTCCATCTTTTGTTTCTAATTGGTATCAAATACCAATCCTTGTTCCAATACAATTGGGCAAGTGAAAAGAAAGGAAATTTCTCACCAATCCTACTTTCCAACCTTGCTCGGTTGCATCAGTTGAACCGATCGTTTCAGCACTTGAGCAATCATTTCACCCTGATCATGAGCCAATCGACTCACAACCTGAGCTGGTCAGTTCACCAAGCTGAGCCGATCGATTCATCACATGAGCCGATCGGTTGGGAGTGCAGATCGTATAGAAACAGTCAATTGTAGTTTCAATCAATCCGATACTAATAAATTTGTCCAACACCTTGAACACTATGATTTTGAGCTATCAATTAATTGAGTGTTTAATTAAACTACTAAACTCCTTTAGTAACCAATCTAAACATTGTTTGTGGACAAAACTTCTCTTCCAGATTAAATCCTATGTGTGTGAGCCTGTAGGTCCATTTTCACGTTGGCAGTGAAAGTCCATAACACTTATGACTTCACAAGCAAAGAGCGGTGCCTAGTCACACATCAGTGCTACCCAAGTGAAAAAGAAAGTTGGAGAACAACTTTCAATCCTATAATCCATGAATGGTGTTACAGTGAATGTATAATTCCTTTGTCACTGATATCCCAAATGAACTCGAGGCATGGAACAGTCATCCTGTCAACGTTCATTCACTTTCTTGATCTCAGAGTAGATTGAACGAGATATGTATGACATCAATATCACATACTGATTCACACATGGGTGCGCATGCCTATTTCAATCCTACTCATAAAGTGGCCTTGGATATCAAACTCCCTCAGGAGGGACAAATCCATATCTATCACTCACCCCTCAAAATCCCTATGTGTCAAAGCCACCCAATCATCACCTTTATAACAACCCATGTTTCAGGACTGCGTTTGATGATGTCAAAGTGTGCCCCAATGACATGTCTTGAGTGTAGTGATTTCAGGTCAAAGAATCACACTCACCACCATCACTGTGAGTACTGGCTGTGACTACCATGTCATGGTTCCATGTGTCAAACTCACGGTGGGTCTGTCCGGTACACTTGTTCTCTAACAAGTACCTATGTGTTTGGTTTGATATCTCTATATCATGACTAATGAGATTCTGTCATCAACTAACACCACAATCTAGTCTTGTGTTTCATTACTGTCTATCTACCTTCCATAATGACATACGACTAGGGACATAACAAGAATGTACAAACTCTTAGCATCCGTATGATCTCATCATCCAGGTCCTCAACTTGAAGGCATACGTCATTGAGTACTGTCATTCTCTAGACATTCAATCTATTCTATCACTATCTCATATGACTGAACTAGAAAGAATTGGAAGCTTGCCTTTGATGTTTATCAAATCAATCTTAATGTATCCCACCAATCATCTCATGATTGGCTCTCAGGGCATACATACCAACAGACTCCCACTTGCACTGCGAGCCAATCACCCTTGAATCATATTCATAGTGATCTTCAAACATGTCCCACATGTTACTCTGCTCTAGTGCGATCATAGTGAGTAATGGCAACACCTTGCCAAAGTCAGTATTAATTGCATGTCTCACATCTCTTCATTGTACGTCACACGTATGAGATGGAGTCGCCGTAATATGTGATCCAATATTCCTTTGCTAACCTTTAGCCACATTTCATGATCAAGGATTCCATACTTGTCATCAATGACCGGAATATCTATAAGTTCATCTCATGAACTTCCAGATCCATATAGTATCCACTGCTGTTCTCTAACACACAGATACTCGACATTTCCTTTTAAATGGTTTCATTGGAACACTTCCAATTATCAACAAACTTTCACTTTTATATATCCTATATATATTTTGCGATTAATTTTCACTCCTTTTGGAAGTTCGCATCAATGTAACTCTTTACATCAAACTCTTCCTTATCTCCATAGAAATAGTACTTCTCAATTACTTATCAAGTTATTATGGTTTCCAGTAACCCTTACTGGAAGTGGACAAACATCCACTCGTCATGTCTTACATATGAGTTATCAGGATGAGCACATCATATTGCCATGTCCTACATACAAGATGATGAATGTCCATACATGCAAGATAATGGGATGATTACATACATGATAGATCCATATCTATTCTTAGTGTTCCCATTCTTCATAAGAATTGGACACTTGGCCTTGGGATACTAACTCCATGTAACATGGAAAAGTTTTCTCCCACTGAATCTATTTACACTGAACCCTTCAGTACAGATTGCCAATGTATGCTCTCTCTTTTCCAGGTCAAGAGGTTTTCGAGAACTATCTCTATAGATATCTATTCCTATCACATAGGAAATATCTCTATCTTCCTTAAAGATAATTTCCACTTTTGTATTTCCATTTTAGAACATTTCCATTTCACAGCAACATGTGGAATGTGAACACACTCCCACTAAATCACAGATCCCTTCTTTATCTTTGACATATCAGTCAAACCCTTTGACTATATCATCAAAGTAAAGATCCAATTTTGAGTTGCTTGTACTCAATCAATCACATTGATTAGTCCATTGTAACTTATAGACTTCATTTGCATTAGTGGATTCATAAACCTTATAGGTTGTGTCACGTACACATCCTTGTTTTATTCCTCATAGGAATGCAGTTTTAGTATCCATATGCCAAATGTCTTAGTCATTAAGTTGCAATCAACAAGCATCATCCTTCTCAAAATGTTATCCACGTGTCTTAACACTTACAACTTATTCACACTTATGGATTTCATCTTAATGAGTGCTACCATCAAGGTCATACCTTATGGTTCATATGGATGTCATTTAGGATGTAATGGTCATAAACCGTAACTCAAAATTTGGTCCCTCATATTCATCTAGATAGTTGACTCATCACATGAACAACTCATCACATAGATAAACGAGGTGTATCCATCAAGGATATAAGAACTCACAACTCCTTGTGATTCTTAATGTCTTTTATTAGTGAGGGGTATTCTATTATTAAGAAGAATTGAGTTATTTGATAATCATTCTCTAACTTCCTTAGAGTATGATTCCTTCTTGATTTAGACATCACCATGCCTGAATCATGAGTTCACTATGATACACTATCATAATCACTCATAAGGATCTCAAACATTTGGTCCAAGTATTTCATTCATTGATCTCATCAAGAATTAACACTTTACCAAATTTGCACTTCATCTATGATAATCTTGAACACTTCAAGATATTCATATTGGTATGTTTCTAAATACCATTTGAAGTATTATCATTTGTTCCAATAGGTATATTATACCTAATTGGATACTCATTCTCCCACTACCATTAGTGAAGATCGATTAATCATGTATAAGAGATTCATGTCTCTTACTGGTTCTCTAACCAAAAGAGTCTAGATTTATCCATCACATGGAAACTAGAAATGAATTTCTTATGATTTATGATAATTTGAATGTTTGAGTTATCAATAACTTTAGGTATCATTTTATCTTATGCATACCATGTATCACAAGATAAACAAGGCATTGCCACAAAGATCATATATTTAAGATTGAAACATCAACTTTATTAATTGCCATCATTGTCATACAATGTGAAAAAATAAAGTGTTTCTATCTATTGGAAATATATGAAATAGCAGTTCTCAACTTTATTTCGTGCCCTTTTGGCTGAAATAAACTGAAAGATACTCCTATCTATGACAGCAACACTTGCCCCAATAATGAGTACTTCTTTCTCGGTCCTTTCACAAAGGCCATCACTTCTTTGTGGATCTTGCATATCATATATGACATATCCATATCTTGGTATCATATACCTCAGATAAAGAAGAAGTTCATTTCATGATACCTTAGGTGGAGATCTCCATCCCCTCCTGCATCTTCTTTTGTTCTTCCATATATAGAGGGCAATCCCTCATACACCCTTTCCCCATGTGCCTTGAGGTTGAAGACGGCTTGGGCTGCTGTCTAGCATCAGAACACTTCTTTGCTTTGCCCTTGCCCTTTCCCTTAAGATTTACCTTTCATTGATCGCATCAAAGATTAGGGTTAGTCTTTTTTCATATCTACCTCTACTATCCTCAACATGTCCAACAACTTTGTCAACGCTTGTCAAAGTTGTTCATGTTGTAGTTTATCATGAACTGTATGATTCTCGCAACATTTGCAGTATCATACCAATAGCCAACTCTTGGCTCAGAGGGAATCCTTCTTAGTCAGGTCTTTCCACATACACAATCATATTGAGTGTGTGAATACCTTACTGGATCTCCTTCTGCCATGACATACTAGGACAATGTCTTGGAGACATCATATGTCTCATGTTGTCTCTGCAACTCATAGTTTAGAGAACACAACATCAAGCACTCCTCATCAATGTCATCCTTGATATGCTTCCATAAGCATACTTTTAGCCATTGATGTGGTGGGATCGAGTTCATCTGGTTCTGGTATAACTAGAACTTAGAGCTTTTGCTCTTTGATTGAGAACACTTCTCATCATCCTAACCATTCGTGGAATTATTCCCATTTAATTTGTTGGTCTCAAAGACCGATCGCAAATAAAGTGATTATTGTTTGTTGCCATTTGTACTACAAAAGGAAAATATGCAATTTTAGTCCAAAACTCAGTTTGACTTATTTGATTGATTTGAAAATTTGACGATAAAAATCAGGCCTTTAATTAATTATCGCTCCCACTATTTTACTTCAAATTGATAACCCTTACCATCAATTCAGAAGATTGCAGCGTACAGCCTTCTAGTGGGCAAGATCCTGAAATCCTCTAAGTCATGGACCAGCTTGGGCTGTCACCCACAACTTAGATCTCTCAGGTAGGCAACTCTTGCCAATTGCATCAAATGAAACTCTTGATAAGATGTCATATGCAACTCCTTGCCATTATCATATCCATGGCTTAAGGTGCTAGATCCCATCTAGGTCACCTTGTTAAGTCCAACCCAAAGCCAACATGATGAATATGCACCCTGCTTGGGCAGACCCACATATCCATCCTTCACGCTTCCACGAGATAGACGGTGCACCACGCTTGGGCGTGCCCACACTTGGTCAATCAAGATTTTCATGTGTGTCACATTTGGAAGGCATCTAAAACTTAATATTTAATGAGGGATTTGGTTTTATATACATATACATATCCAATCACCACAATAAATAGTATGTATCATATACATGCTACATCCCACAGAAAACTTGCAAAATGATAAAAGCGATGATTATGGCCATCCTAATGTGATTCCTCGAGCCAAGAGGAATCACAGTCATCTAGATCTACATCACATGCAACATGTACAAGATGAACTATGTGCTTTGCCTTCCGAGTAGATCAACTCATCACATGAGTGGCTTGCTCGATCTGGTCGGTCGTCTGGGTGCCACCAGCCGATCGGTTGGCTCCTCCAACCGATTGGTTCACCTGATCGTCGTGCATCTCATCATGGCTGCCACCCGCTCATCTTACTCCTCAAACCGGTCATCAACTAATCGGATCACTCCTTGAACCGATCGTCTAGAACGTCAACCAATCGGTTCACGCCTTGAACCGATCGTCTCAGCTGTCGTCAGGATGTCCACCATTCTTCGACATAATAGGAAATAAAATTCTATCCTATTTTACATTGTAAAAAGAGAACCCTCGAGTTACATTCGAGGGGAGCAAAGGTAGGAAAGAAAATCTCAAATTATTTGGAGTTACATCAGGAATAGGAGAAGGAAGATCGGTGCGCAGACTGAGATGCAAGCAACCACATACAACCATACACAGATAGGGTTTATTGGCCATAACCACGCTATACATCCACCACAAAACTCTTTTAAGGGTGACGCATATCGAGTGCATTAATAATACATATCATATATGTAAATTGGGATTTGTGGATTTAGGATTGGACATGCATAAAGCCAATTTTATTCGCATCGTATACAATAAATAAAGGCGACAAACCAAAATCGATCACATCGATAATCCTAAAGTATAGAGCAGTTGACGTGGCTCTAATACCACTGTTGGGTTTTAGGGGAGGCAGAGAAGGCAGCAGAAACAAAATTTTTCTCCTCCCCAAACCCAGAATAAGGAAACACGTCAACGTCTATACAATAGGAAAGGATGGTTTGTGGAATCATACCTTGTCTCGAGGCTTTCTCGGCGACAATACCTCACCCATTGTGTGGTCTTCACCTCAGGTCTTGGACGGTGTCTATACAGCTCCTGGTCACTCTGGGACTAACGACTCCTGGTCTCACCGGGACTGTCGGCATTGATAGTTGTCCTCCGAGTGGCAGAAACCTCCCGCCTCTGAAGTAGTCCACACGGACCACCTGGAACTCCAATCTCCTTGTCTCACAAGGAATTGGAAGGAGTCGCACCCTCCTGTCAGCGTACTAGTCACTGACACACTCTCCTACCACCAACTGCTTTCTGTAGTTGTCTTTCCCTTGTTGTGCCTCCCTTATCGGGTAGCACTTGCTCGGGCTCTCTCTTGGTTACCAAAACCAGAGAGAACGACAACTTCACAGAGCAACTGGTTGCGCTGAGTTGTACTATGAGAAGCCCCCAATACCCCTATATATAAGAGGGTCATGGGACAGGGTTCTCCATCCCGGGCAATGCAGGACTAAAAGCAGGAGTAGAAGGGTTCAAGATTTTCCACAAAACAACCAACTCGCAACCTAAACCGATCGTTTCACAACTGAAACGGTCGGTTGGGGACCTGAGCCGGTCGGTTGACACCTCAACCGATCGGTTGGGACACATCAACCGGTTGGTTCATTTCTGAACCGGTCGGTTCATGGTCCTGATCAGTTCCCGATTGACTTTGCATCTTTTATTTCTAATTGGTATCAAATACCAATCCTTGTTCCAATCGAATTGGGCAAGTGAAATGAAAGGAAATTTCTCACCAATCCTACTTTCCCAACTTGCTCGGTTGCATCAGTTGAACCGATCGTTTCAACACTTGAAGCAATCGTTTCACCCTGACCATGCGTCGATCGACTCACAACCTGAGCTGTTCGGTTCACCAAGTTGAGCCAATCGGTTCATCACATGAGCCGATCGGTTGGGAGTGCAGATCGTGCAGAAACAGTCAATTGCAGTTTCAATCAATCTGATACTCTAATCAATCTGTCCAACACCTTGAACACTATGATTTTGAGCTATCAATTAATTGAGTGTTTAATTGAACTACTAAACTCCTTTAGTAACCAATCTAAACATTTTTTGTGGACAAAACTCCTCTTCCAGGTTAAATCCTATGTGTGTGACCCTGCAGGTCCATTTTCATGTTGGTAGTGAAAGTCCATAACACTTATGACTTCACAAGCAAAGAGCGGTGCCTAGTCACACATCAGTGCTACCCAAGTGAAAAAGAAAGTTGGAGAACAAATTTCAATCCTACAATCCATGAATGGTGTTATAGTGAATGTATAATTCCTTTGTCACTAATATCCTGAATGAACTCGAAGCATGGAACAGTCATCCTATCAATGTTCATTCACTTTCTTGATCTCAGAGTAGATTGAACGAGATATGTATGATATCAATATCACATACTAATTCAAACATGTGTGTACACCTATTTCAATCCTACTCATCAAGTGGCCTTGGATATCAAACTCCCTCAGGAGGGACAAATCCCATATCTATCACTCACCCCTCAAAAGCCCCATGTGTCTAAGCCACCCAATCATCACCTTTATAACAACCCATGTTTCAGGACTGCGTTTGATGATGTCAAAGTGTGCCCAACGACATGTGTTGAGGGTAGTGATTTCAGGTCAAAGAATCACACTCACCACCATCACTGTGAGTACTGACTGTGACTACCATGTCATGGTTCCATGTGTCAAACTCACGGTGGGTCTGTCCGGTACATTTGTTCTCTAACAAGTACCTATGTGTTTGGTTTGATATCTCTATATCATGACTAATGAGATTCTATCATCAAACAACACCAAAATCTAGTCTTGTGTGTCATTGCTATCTATCTACCTTCCACAATGACATCCAACTAGGGACATAACAAGAATGTACAAACTCTTAGCATCCATATGATCTCATCGTCCAGGTCCTCAACCTGAAGGCATACGTAATTGAGTACTGTCATTCTCTAGACATTCAATCTGTTCTATCACTATCTCATATGACTGAACCAGAAAGAATTGGAAGCTTGACTTTGATGTTTATCAAATCAATCTTAATGTATCCCACCAATCATCTCATGATTGGCTCTCAGGGCATACATACCAACAAATATGACCTACCTTCATATTGGGTAAGCCTCTATATCATATTATATATCGGGTTTCAAGAATCTTCAACCCATATCGGTTTGTTCAATGATGATTTCATCATCATCAACATCAAGATCCTTATCTAACTATTCAAAACCATGGTGGAACTCATAGATTTATCAATTAATCAATGGAAATCTGATTTTGAAAGGAATCAACAAGTTAAACAATATTGAAGAAAAGATAATAATATAGATGGGTTCAAGTTATATAACCCTCATTATGAAAAACTTCCAAACTTCAAGCTTCAACTCCTCATGTTCCAAGGTTGAAGATGAACCTCTCAACAATACAAGACTTGAGCTTCTAACTTTTTCACTATATCTCCAATCTCAATGGGCGATATCAACTTCTATGTCCTATTTGGTTGATATCTCTTATCCTTGGCCGATATTAAGCTCTTATCACTCAACTCTCCTCACTATGCATGACACAAGAGGATATGCATGATACAAGAGGGAAGGTTACTAACAAGATTCAAAAATCTTACTAACAAGTGAAGGGCAAGGTATTTATACTAGAGGTTTATGGAAAAGAGTGTAAGAGGTGTTATTAGCTTAGGTTACTAAGTGCCACCTAGCCATACATAGTCAACACATACATTTGCATGCATCCCATTATTTATCTTTCCATGCAAAAATAAAAGTCTAAAAATAATGTAGGGGATAAGGGTCAGCTCTTGAGTTATCTTCTTGGGCAAATCTTCTTCCACTCACTATATTATTATATTCAATTCCATCTTTTCCAATACAAGTTGTAAACTAATTCATATCTCTTCTTTGAAGTGCCTTGCCCATCATGGTAAATGATAAATCTCCATAAACCGATAGGAGGCTTCCACTCTAAGTCTCCAACTCGATATGCTCATATGTATAACCTTCAACTTATACATTTTCTTAGTCTTTTCATTATTAAGAGTACCATCCCTAAAAGGTGGTTCAATTATAGCACCCACTTATTTATCTATCCTTTGAATGATACATAGAGGGAGTAGGGATACACTAGAGGTGGTAATTTGCATATCAACCCTATATTTGGGTAAATTAAAATTTTTATAAAAATTGGTACAAAAGACACTATCATTGTTTAAACAAGCTTAATACTTGAAATTTAGGCTTTCCACAAGCCACCACTTAGCCTCATTATGTCTCTTATGATATTAAAACACTTAGGACACATTCATCATGTAACATTTTGCAATTTAGACCCTCATCTTGGGAAAATAGCACTTTTCACTTAGATTGTCATATAATACACACACAATTTGCAAATAAGCTCAAACTAGGAAATAAACATCTCAAAGAGTCTTAATTACTTTTTAAAGGATTAGAATAAGTTTATAATTATCTTGTTTAAGGAAAACTTCTAGGGTTAATCCATAACCCAGGTCAGGGGTGTTACCATTCTAATTCATGGACAACATGTCTATGCAACTATTAGAACTCATGGATTCATCAATTATGCAAGAAATTTTGAAATTGAAAGTAGATCATCAAATATGGCAAGATTGAAGGTGAGTAATAACATAATTGGGTTCAAATTATATAACCCACCTCAAGAACAACTTCAAACTCCAAGATACAATGCCTCACATTCCCAAGGTTTAATATGAGCTTCACAACTCCTCTATATGCAAAGAATCACTATGGATAAGAATTTAGTGAAGAATAAAAGAAAGGAAGATCACAACCCTAGATCCATGCTTTATTCCAAGGTTGAAGATGATCATGGCTTCACCTTAGGATTAAGGCTTGATCTCCTTCTTGATCCTTAGTAACATGCACAATACCTCACCACTCATGTACCATATTCATTCACTTGTGGCCGATATCACTTTACTTGTGGCTGATATCACTTCACTATGTCCGATATCATTTCACTCTTGCCGATATCACTTCACTATGGCCAGTATCACCTCACTATGGCCGATATTACTTCACTATGGTCGATACCAAGGCTCTATGCACGATACCCCTTCACCTATGCATGATATCAGGACTATATGCATAATATCTAAGAGAAAGAGGGTGGTAATATTTGAAAATTTTCACTAGTAGGTGAAAGGAATGGTATATATAGTTGTGGTTCATGAAAAAGAGTATATATGAGATGTCATCATTTTCCACTACTAGGTGCCATGTGTCCATGCATGGTTGACACCTATACCTACATGCATATTTATCTTGACATGCAAAACTCTTGAGGATAAACTAGGGATAAGATGTTTTCCCTTAGTTATCTTATTGAGCAAGATATTTCAACTCAACATCACATTATTCACAAATCGATACACTTTTTCGAAGGAAAGTTACAAGCCGATACTCATCACCTTCTTGAGGTGTTTATCCCATCATGAACAAGGAAAAGGGTTCACAAACCGATATGAGACTCCCTCTATGACTCCTTGGTTGATAGGCACTCTCTTAACAAGTCTACAACTCGATACAACTCATAAAAAAACTTCAATTATTCATCTTTTCTTCGTCTTTTCATCATCAAGAATGCTACCACTCAAAGATGATTCAAACATGGTGCCTCCTTGTTTCTCTCTCCTATAGATAATGATATGATGAGTAGGGACACTCTAGATGTGGTAATTTGCATATCAGCCCTACATTTTGGGTAAATTACAATTTGTACCAAAATTGGTGCACGAGGCACTAACATTATTCAAACAAGTTTCAATTTGAAATTTAGGCTTTCCACAAGCTGCCCCTTTGCGTAATTCTCTCTATTATGATGCTGAAACACAATAGGTAAATTCAACATGTGACATTTTGTAATATAACCCCTCATCTTGGGTAAATTGCACTTTACTCCCAAACTATCATATAGTGCACAAACAGTTTGCAAATAAACTCAAACTTGAAAATTAAACTCACAAAGAGTCTTAATTACTTTTCAAAAGATTAAAACAAGTTTATAATACTTACTTAAGCAAAACTTCTAGGTTTATGGCATAACCCAGGTTAGGGATGTTATAATTATCAACCCTTGAAAAGGGATTTCGTCCCCAAAATCTCAAGAGAAAAGAGAAGGGTAGTCCTCCTCATCTCTTCCTCTAGATCCCATGTGGCTTCTTCAATGCCACAGTGATGCTAGAGAACTTTCACAAGAACTATGTCTTTGTTTTTAAACTTCTTGATTCTTCTGTCAAGAATCATCATTGGACCTTCCACATAGGATATATCTTCTTTCAATTCTACCTCTATAGGTTGCAACACCAACTCTATATCAGGATGACACTTTCTCAGCACAGATATATGAAAGATTGGGTGTAGTCTTTCTAGCTCAGGTGGAAACTCCAACCTATAAGCTACCTTTCCAATGTGTGTTGTCACTAGGTAAGGTCCCATAAATCTAGGAGGTAACTTACCCTTCTCCCCAAATTTGAGAACACCTTTCCAAGGATAGACCTTGAGATAAACTTTGTCTCCAACTTGGAATTCTAAAGGTCTATAGCATTTATCGACATATGACTTCTGTCTATCCTGTGCAACCTTCAACTGTTGTTTTATTACTTTAATCTTTTTAGTTGTTTGTTACACTAATTCAGGATGCAAAAGTTGGTATTCACCTATTTAATACCAACATAACAGAGATCTATAATGTCTACCATATAATGCTTCATATGGTGTCATACCAATACTAGTCTAATAACTATTGTTGTAGGAAAACTCTATTAAGCTCAAGTGTAACATCCCAGGATTTGATGCCTCAGATAACATGATCTTAAAAGGAATGATTGGACTACCCATATCACCAAGGTGCATCTCCTTTTCTGGGAGCCCATCACTAAAGAACTCCATAGTTAAGGGTGCTCAGCTTGTAGTAGTACTAGGATGGGTGACCAGTCGGGAAGTTGACCCCGGCTTGCATGTGCATGAGGATAAAGCACGCAGTTAAGGCTAGTGGTGGTCTGTGGGGCCAGTCATCATTCCTGAAACTCTACTAGAGCCTTGGGAAGTGGGCCTGGAGTTACAAATGGTATCAAAGCCAATTCCCCTCCAGTAGGTGGGGCCCACATGGGCATGGCATGCCAGTCTTGAGTCGTACGGTCCAGGCATGTAGGAAAGGGTTGTCTATGGTTGATGTAGCCACCCTTGCGCTGGTATTCCATGATCGGGAGCTGGGTGTCCATGGGCCATTATGAGTCTGCACTGAAATGGGGAAGAGATTATGAGGCCTTATAGTTGAGCCTTGACGAGGACGTCAAGAGTCTAAGTGGGGGAGATTGTAACATCCCAGGATTTGATGCCTCAGATAACATGATCTTAAAAGGAAAGATTGGACTACCCATATCACCAAGGTGCATCTCCTTTTCCGGGAGCCTATCACTAAAGAACTCCATAGTTAAGCATGCTCAACTTGGAGTAGTACTAGGATGGGTGACCAGTCGGGAAGTTGACCCCATCTTGCATGTGCATGAGGATAAAGCACACAGTTAAGGCTAGTGGTGGTCTGTGGGGCCAGTCGTCATTCCTAAAACTCTACTAGAGCCTTGGGCAGTGGGCCTGGGCGTGGAGTAGTACTAGGATGGGTGACCAGTCAGGAAGTTGATCCTGGCTTACACGTCAGTGTGTACAAAGTGCACAGTTAAGGCTAGTGGTGGTCTGTGGCGCCAGTCGTCATTCCTAAAACTCTACTAGAGCCTAGGGAAGTGGGCCCGGGCGTTACATCAAGTGTAAGTCCCAAATTCCTACAAATTGAAGAACACATGCCCCGAGCAAGTCCTCCAAAGTCTGTATAGTCCTTTCAGATTGCCCATCTGTCTGGGGTTGAAAAGTTTATGCTAAACTTTAATTGTGTACCCAAGGCTTTATGTAGTTGTTCCCATAAATGACTTGTAAACTGGGGATCTCTATCAGAGACAATTGCGGTTGGAACTTCATGTAACCGAATTATCTCATCTATGTAGATATGTGAAAATTTTTCAATACTATAGGTTGTTTTAATAGGAATAAAATGTGCTATCTTAGTAAACCTATCAACTATCACCCAAATGGAATCATGAATTTTGGCTATTCTGGGTAGACCAACCACAAAGTCCATTGCCACGTGATCCTATTTCCACTATAGTATAGGTAAGGGTTGCAATGTTCCTACATACTTCTGGTGTTCTACTTTAACTTGCTGACACACTGACACCACATAACAAACTCAGCTACATCCTTCTTCAAACTAGACCACCAATACATATCTTTTAAGTTATGATACATTTTAGTACTCCCTAGATGCATTGCATACATGGATGAATGAGTTTCCTCCATAACTATCTTTCTTAAGTCATTGGCATCAGGTACTACCATCCTACCATGGTAACAAACTACCTCATCCTTTGACTCATGGAAACCGTCCTGTTTCTCACTAACATACTCTAACCTAATTTGTTGAATCACAATATCAACTTGTTGTACCTCTTTAATTTGTTGTCTTAGAGTAGGTTTCACATGTGTCTCAGCCAACAATTCAGCTAACAAAGATACTTCTAGTTGTGCATTCATTTGTCTCAAAGAGACAAACATGTCCAGTTTAAAGCATATTAAAGAGTTAAATTGTGCTTTATCTGTGGGTGGAGATGAAGATTTTCTACTTAGTGCATCTGCCACAACATTAGCTTTTCCTAGATGATAATCAATTGTACAATCGTAGTCCTTGATGAATTCCATCCAACGACATTGTCTCATGTTTAGATCATACTGTGAGAAGATGTACTTTATGTTTTTATGGTCTGTGAAAATCTGACATGTTTCTCCATAGAGATAATGTCTCCAAATCTTCAACATGTGGACCACTATAGATTATTCTCGATCATGCATTGGATAATTCTCCTCATGTTTCTTAAGCTGTCGAGAAGCAAAAGAAACTAAATGATCACTCTGCATTAGCACACATCCTAGACCATTCTTAGAGGCATCACAGAAAACAATGTACCCTTTTCCCTTCTCTGGTAAAGCCAACACAGGTGCACTAGTCAACCTTTCTTTCAACAACTGGAAAGAATGCTGACACTTGTCATTCTAGAGAAAAGGAACCTCCTTCCTGGTCTACCTAGTTAGGGGTAATGCTATAGAACTAAAGTCTTTAATAAACCTTCTGTAGTAACCTGCCAGACCTAGGAAACTGTGAATCTCAGTTGGTGTTTTGGGCTATTCTCACCCTAAAACAGACTCCACTTTCTTAGGATCAACACGAATACCTAAAGCATATATAACGTGTCCAAGAAAAGTCACTTCTGACAACTAGAACTCACATTTGCTAAATTTAGCATATAACTTGTGTTGTCTCAACAAAGTCAAGGTTTGACAAAGGTATTGTTCATGTTGTTGATCATCTCTACTATATATCAAGATGTCATCTATGAATACCACTAGGAACTGATTAGGGAGTGGTCGGAAGATTCTATTCATCAGCTCCATGAATGCAGCTGGTGCATTAGTTAGTCCAAACAACATAGCTACGAACTCATAATGACCGTACCTTATCCTAAAGGCTGACTTAGGTATGTCATCCTCCTTGATACGTAACTGATGATGTCATGAACTTAGATCTTAGAGAACACTATTGCACCATGGAACTGGTCAAACAGATCATCTATGTTTGGCACAGGATATTTGTTCTTTATATTCACCTTGTTAATTTGTCTATAGTATATGCATAACCTCATAGATCCATCATTATTTGTAACAAAAAGAACTGGAACACCCCATGGGGAAGTGCTCGGTTGAATCAAACCTTTCTCAAGCAACTCCTGTAACTATTTCTTGTGTTCTGCCATCTCAGCAGGCGCCATCCTATAAGGTGTTTGGGATATGGGTTGCATACCCGCAATTAGATTAATCTCGAAATCAATCTCTCGAGGCAGAGGAATATTTGGAAATTCTTCAGGAAACACATCCTTGAATTCCATGACAATAGGAACTTCTGAAACACTAGGACTCTCTACTTTTGTGTCTACCACATGTGCCAAGAATGCTTCACATACTTGTCACATCAACCTCTCTACTACCAATGCTGACACTAGATAGGTTGGAAGAATCTTTCTATCCCCCTGAAAGACCCATGTTTCATTATTGTCTGTGAAAATAGCTTGCTTGGAACCACAATCCAAGACAACCTTTTACTTTTCTAGGGTATCCATCCCAAGAATTACATCAAACCCATGCATCTCAAGTGGTATAAGATCCACTTGAATGTTGCATTCTAAAAAAGAAAGAACATAGGGAGAACATACCTCTCGCAACACAACATATTCGACTAATGGAGTTTCTAATAACAAATACTCTGTTCTACGACTGACAGTCATATTGCAGTCAGAATCACTTCTTGAGTGATAAAGTAATGCGTATCACTTAGATCAATCAAAACATATATGAAGCGGGATGAAGACATATCAGAATGAAACAATTCTATCTGACCTACCATGACTCGTGGATTGACCACTGCCTCTGGTTGATTCACAGCATAGAATCTCACCGTTGCCTATTGTCGACTCTGTACTCTATTATTTGGTGCAGATGAACCCACTTGGGATGCCTGCCCACGTCCTTATGTGCCACTACTGAATTGTTGTCTCTAAGAGCCTTGTTGATTCTGCCTTGGTGGTTGGGCTACCTCCATGTCCCTAACTGGACAATCCTTCATCATAGGCCCTATCTGCCTACACTTTTAGCAGACTCTATCCTATTGTGGTCTTGATGGTCCTGTCACTGACATCGATGCTGTTCTATGGGCTCCACTTGGCAGAAAACTACAGCCTCTACCCTTGCTTGATGTCCATTGCGTCTGTGCACTGAACCTCTATGGTGCTTCTAGTGCAGTAAACCTTGGTTTCTTGAAACTTCCAGACCTCTGTCCTTAGAATTGGGTAGGTATTTTCCTACTATTTGCCTCATGTTTCTCAATCACAAACCTCTCTATCTGCCTAACTGACTCTACAAAGGTGGCAAACCTCTCTCTATTCTCTAGAGCAGATACATGTGTGGTTAACTAAGCATTTAGACCCTTCTCAAAACATTGAATCCTCTCCTCATCCGTAGTAGCCATGTGTGGAAAAAAATCACAGAAGCTCCATAAACTTAGCTTGATATTCACTAATCTTCATTAGTCCTTGTCTAATCCGCTCAAACTGCGAGATTTCCTCATCCAGATAAGTCTTGGGAAAGTATCTACTAACAAACTCACATCAAAATTCCTACCATCCAATCTCAATACCAGTTCTTTTCTCTTCTTCAATGGCCCACCAATGGCCAGTGCTTCCTTTTAAAAGGTACACTACATGCCTAACTTTATCAGTTTCTAGAATGCTAAGGATTCTAAAGGCTTTCTCTAGTTCAGTGAGCCATGAATCTGCATTTGCTGGGTCAGCTGTATCACCATATTCAGTGGCTCCTAGCTGGCGTAACCGCTCAAAGGTCGTAGCAAATTCATGTCCCTCATTGGGAACTGGTTCCCTAGGTGCTGGTGTTGGCATCTGTTCTGCCATATGCATCATTGTGGTCATGAACTACCCGAAAAGAGCATGAAAGGATGGGTTTTCTAGCATGGTTTGATCAAGCTGGGGATTCTCAGGCACTGATTCCTCTCTAGCCCATTCCCTTGCACCTCCTCCTGGTGGATAAACTGGAGGACACTAGAACAGACTCAACAACCTTAATCCTATGTCTCTATAGACTCAGCGAAACTTAGGCTCTAATACCAAAACTTTGTGATGACCCGCCATTAGACCGACAGCTAAATTTCCACCAGTAATTACACAGAATAACCATCAGTAGCGGATTAACAAAAATCACTAAAAATTTAAAACCATTTTGCAAAGAGATCCATTTCCCAGAAACTCTTAAGAAAAGAACCAAAACTTTATATACATCATGGTTCACATAGTACATCCATTGTACCATCTCATCCTGAGGATGTCATATACCAGTTTCTTTGCCAAAACATATACATAAGCAATATAAAACCTTGAGGCTTATGAACCAAAATCTCAGATCATTTATAAAACCATCACGTAATAACTCCCAAGGATATGAGAGTACATAGATGACACATATGACTTCTATCTATAAGACATGACAGATAGTACACTCAACCTGAGCTATTACTACTGTTCCTACTGTTGTTGTCCTTCCTCTACAGTACAGTCTCTACCTCCTCGTGCACATTCACCTAAAAATTGTGGAACCCACAGGGTGAGACACAAGTCCCAGTGAGAGATATAACTCTCTGCCAACAATATTATTATCATAGGTAAATAGTATAAAACTAAGTAAAGGATATTTTATGTAAATAAGCATGTTTAGATATTGTTTAATTGCAGTGCAAAGAAATATCATTGATAAGATAGTTTTCTAGTGAACTCATGGTCAAGGGGAGCACATCACGTACTGATCCTGTGAATAAACCTATCAGCTGGGAGAGTCTCAAGCCGAGTACGGGTGGAGGAGCTTCAGATATGAAGAAGATAAGCATAGTGTTGTTGGAAGGGAAACTGGTATATCCCAAATCAGAGGCAGTGGAAAACGGGGAAAAGTGGAGCAAGTGTTTAATAGGTTATGTTATTGAATTCGATCCTCATATCCCGACGCTGGTGAACTATTTCAAGAATGTCTGGAATACTACCAGTCTCTTCAAAATTTTCGATAGAGGGAATGGATTCTTTCTGATAAGATTCGAGAATGAAGAGGATTTGAGGTGTGTTCTTAAAGGCGAATGGTACGTCAAAAGCAGACCTGTTGTGCTGAGAAGATGGAAAATGGAGGTGAAGCAGTCAAAGGTTGTTCTGTCTGACGTTCCGGTCTGGGTTAATATAAGGAATCTTCCGATGGAGCTTTGGGATCTGAGAATGTTCAACAGAATCGGTTCTTATCTTGGTGTTCCGTTGAGGATTGACGAGATGACGTTAAAGCTAAGAAGGATAGATATCACGAGAATACTGGTGAGAATGAACAGAGAGGCAGCGTATCCTGATAAACTGATTCTCAGAAGTGACGATGGTCTTGAGCATTGCATTGCATTTGAGTATGACTGGATTCCATTTGTGTATTCTCAATGTGGATATTTGGGGCATGGTGAATGCGAGTTGTAGTCAGTAACACAGGCGCTGAATGTGAAGGAGTTGAAAACAACAAAGATCTGGGAAGTCAAGAAGAATAAGGATGTCGAGGTGTTTGAAGAAATTCCTATGGGAAGGAGTAATGCTAATGATGAATTCATTGTTGAAGAGATAGAGGATGAGGAGGAAATAAGAAGCGGAGTAGCAATTCAGATGCCTGAGGATCTGGTTATAGAGGATGAGAAATTATCGAAGGAGGTGAATGAAGGAGTGGTCTTTGCAGAGAAGATTGACTGCGTCATGATGGGTGATTTTAGCAAGGCTAGTGAACAGAATGACGTTTTTACAGTTATGCCTAGTGGACTGAAAGAGCTGGCTTTGATGGCAGAGGTTATTTCTGGGTCTATAATTCATACACCTATAGCTAATGTGTCTAAAGAATCGCCTGATAGTGATGGGAGTAGTCAAGCTTCGTCAAGTTCTGTTAATTGCATGGTGAGAAAGGTTAGCAAGAAAGTGCCTCCAAAATGTCAGGGTAAACTGAATACGAATATCAGTATTGATAGTCTAACATCAGCCCCTGTCCCATGTGAACTGGAATTAAACTCTGAAAACACTGAGGGTGTCAGTTCAACAGCCGAAGTGTATAAATGAGTCATTCATGTACCATTTCCTATTGGATTGTAAGGGGCATTAGTAATAAGCTCCTTAGTGTCCAAGAGGAGGTGAGAAGGGCAAAAAGTGATGTTTTTGTCCTTGTGGAGACTAAGCTTAGATTCGGCAAGATTGAAAAGGTTATGAGAAAGTTCTTTGGAGAGTATAAGTGGATTTCTAATAATAGGTCTCATGCTCTTGGACACATTGTTATTATTTGGAAGGAGGAGAATTGTAAGGTGATGAAGATTAAGGAATCTGATCAGACTATCCATTTCAGGCTTGAGAAGGAAGATCTGTTTCTTAATGTCACGGCTGTGTATGGACATAATGACAATTATGATAGGGAAGGTATGTGGAGGAGCTTGGAAAACAGTAATTTGGTGAACTGTGGTTCGTGGGTTGTCCTTGGGGACTTTAATGCTGTGAGGAAGAACGATGAAAAGATTGGGTTGCAACCTCCTTCAAAAAAGTCTATGGAAGACTTTAATAACTTCATGCTTGATAGTGGTATGTTGGATATGGATATCTCTGGTCCTCGTTTTACCTGGAGCAACCATCATGATGGGGATAATTTTGTCACTACTAAAATAGATAGAATTCTCTATAACGTGGAGTTACAAACTAAGCATAACCAGTTTTATGGTGAAGTCATTTCGAATACTATTAGTGATCATAATAGAATCATGCTTACGATTGGGGAGACTCGGAAGTATAAATCTCCTTTCTAATTTATTAATAGTTGGGCTAATCATAAAGATTTTAAGAACATTCTGGAGGGTAGTTGGAAGAAGGAAGTTGATGGTCATGCCATGTTTAGGCTGTACGGAAAGCTGGAGAATCTTAAAAATATTCTTAAAGAATGAATAAAAAGGAGTTTGGAAATGTTATGGAAAACGCTACTGTGGCAAATCATAGTGCTCTTGAATCCCAAAAGGCAGCTGATCTTAATCCGACTGATGTTGATTTGAGAGCGATTGCTAATACTTTGAGGAAAGAGGCTAGGCTGGCCTCTATTAGGGAGGAGGAATTCTATAGACAAAAGTCAAGATCTCTGTGGTTGAAGGAAGGAAATCTGAATTCTAAATTTTTTTATTCATCCATGAAGACTAGAAGAGCAAGGGACTCTATTAATTGCCTCAATATTAATGGTTCTGTAATGAGGGATTATGATATGATTAAAAATGCTATTGCTGATCATTATGAAGGAATTTTCTGTAGTAACAATTATGGTGAGGTTTGGAAGGGGGAATGGAATGGTTCTAAAATTTCTAAGAAGCAGAATGAGTTGTTGACGAGGGCTGTTACTAAGAAGGAACTGGATGACGTTGTTGAGAACTTAAATGCTGATAAAAGTCCTGGTCCGGATGGGTTTAACAGTTACTTTTATAAGGCTGCTTGGAAAGTTATTGGAGATGATGTGTTTAGTGCTGTGAAAGAGTTCTTTACGAACAACAACATGTTGAAAGAAGCTAACATGACTTATCTCACATTGTTACCTAAAGGAAATGACAATTCTCTGATTACTAACTGGAGACCTATAGCTTTATGTAACATTTTCTATAAACTCATCTCGAAGATTCTTTCTAACAGGTTGCAGGAGTGTCTTCATTCTATTATTGATGTTAATCAGTGTGCCTTCGTCAAGGGAAGATGTATCAAGGAAGCTACTCTGTTGACTAATGAAATCATTAGCGATATCATGAGGAAGAATGGGAAAAGTATGTGTGTTCAGGCCGATATTTCTAAAGCTTACGACTCTGTAAGTTGGAAGTTTCTTTTCTCTATCATGTGCAGAATGGGGTTCTCCAATAAATGGATTCGATGGATTGAGGTGATTTTCAGGACTCTTCTTATCAAATTTTGGTAAACGGTGAAGCTTCAAGAACTATTTTTCCTTCTAATGGGGTGCGACAAGGAGACTCGATAGCTCCATATTTGTTTACTATCGCTATACAGGGTTTGTCGGAGATGATAAAGATGGACAATTCTTTCTTGCCTATCCAGGTCTCTAACAATTTGAGCTGCTCTCATTTGATTTTTGCTGATGACTTAATGTTGTTTTCTAAAGCTAATAATAGTAGTGCTGAAGGTATAAAGCAGCTTTTGGACAAGTTTGGGTCTATGTCTGGTTTATGTGTTAATAAAAGTAAAAGTATGCTTATTATGAAACATGTTTGTGAAGCTGAGGATATTTCTAATATTTTGGGTATTAAGATTGGCAAGATGGATGATACTAAGTACTTGGGTATGCCCCTATTCTCTGGTAAGTTAAGCAAGAAACACTGTGAGAAGCTTTTGGATAGAATGAAAAGAAGGATGGAAGGATGGAAAGCTAAAACTTTATCTTTTGCTGGAAGAGTAGAACTAGTCAAATCAACTCTTTCTACTATGTACATCTATTGGGCTTTATCTTTCCCTATCCCTTGTTCTATTCTTGATGAGATTGACAGGATGTGTAGGAATTTTATTTGGGGGTGATCTGAAGATAAAGAGAATATCCATTTATTGAAGTGGGATACCATCACTTTACCCAAGAACGAAGGGGGTCTTGGTATCAGGAAGAGTAGAGAGGTGGTTGAAGCTTGTCTCATCATGAACACCTGGGATGTGGCTAGGAAAAAGGATTCCTTATGGGTTAAGTGGATTAGCGAGAAATACTTAAGGAAGGTTTCCTTCTGGTTGATTGATAATTCTGTAAACTATTCCTGGATGTTTAATAATGTGATTCGTATGAGGAGTAGCCTACTGAATTTGGTTGAAATTAATATTGGTGATGGTAGAAATGTGGATATTTGGGGAGATCCTTGGTTTAACGGTAAGTTTTTCCATGAAGTTGTTGAGAAAGGGACTTCTATTAGAGCTAGCATCCCCATTGGCACTAAGATGAGTTCTATTATCAAGGATGGGAAATGGAGTATAAAGGAATCGAGGTGTTCCTCAGAAGTGCTTGAAAAGTTGAGTAAAGTTCAAATTGATGAAGGATGCAGAGATAGAATTTTGTTGAAAGGCCAAAGTGATGTTAAGATTAAGAATGTTTGGGAGATGATCAGACATAAAGTCAATGAGAAAAACATTTTTAAATGGCTCTGGAAATCAAAAAGTAGTATGAATGCGAAGCTGTTTACTTGGAAAGCTATTCATAATAAAATTCCAACTAATGACTATATGAGAAGAAGAGGGATTTCTATTACTTCGATTTGTATTCTTTGTATGAAAGGCTATGAGGATACGCATCATATTTGTTTTGATTGTGAGTTCACCAAGGCTTTGTGGAACTGTGCGTTGAAAGATAAGATTATCGAAAGTATTCCTTTAAGTTGGAATTCTATTGCTGATATGAAGGAGAGGAAAGCTGGGGTTATTATTCCACTTATTGTGTATCACTGTTGGTCTGAAAGGAACAGGAGGGTTCATGATAATATCCACAAAGATGTGCTTACTCTATGGAATATTATTGATTCTGACTTTTACATCATCATCAATTAAGTATGCAGGTTGCTGTCCTCTGTTGGCTGTTCTTCTTTGATGTTTTCATTTTTTCAGTCTGTTCTTTTGGGTTGGAGCTGTTGGCGTTGTTCCTGTTAGGAGCTGGGTTCTGTGGTAGCTCTCCTGTTGGTTGTTCATACATCTCTTTCTGTTTGTTTGATGGTTTATGGAAAAGCAGGGATCACTACAGTGCTTATTTCCAGGACATCTATGCTAGAAGCTGCTATTTCCCCATCTGGGCTATGATGATCTAAAGACTGCTCAGGATAACATTGATCTGCAGACAACTGATTTGCAGACAACCATTCTTTCAAGTGGAGCCTTGTTCTTGTGAAGATGGAGGTTCATGTTTATTTGAGGAATATAAAGGTTGCTTATGTTTGCTGTTGTGGCTGTTGGGATGGCGTTTTTGGGGATGCTGTTTGCTGCTTTGATTGTTTTTTCTTCCTTTTGGTGATGTTTTTCTCCCCTCTCATTGTTTTATGCAATG
This sequence comes from Alisma plantago-aquatica, assembly GCA_963693085.1. NCBI lineage: Eukaryota > Viridiplantae > Streptophyta > Magnoliopsida > Alismatales > Alismataceae > Alisma > Alisma plantago-aquatica. The sequence goes on from OY856411.1 coordinate 1,140,064,364, forward strand.
ATGGTTGAGTTATTGTGGCTGATCTGTGCTGCTATGCCCTTGGGAGTTCATTTGCTGATCTGCTGAAAGTGGTGTGATCGGTTGATATGTTTTGGATATCATGGTCTTCTTGACAAAGGACAAGTGCTTCTTCATATGGTTTTCCTGAAGATCCTTTTTTCTGGAGGAGTTGGAGTGTTGTAGGTTTTGATGTTAGTTTTTGATTTGTGTTGCTATGCTCCTCTGGAGTTCCTTTGATGCTTGCTGAAGTTTGGTTTGATCGGTTGATCTATTATGGATATATGGTTTTCTTGACAAAGGACAAGTGTCTCTTTTTTGGTTCCCTGAAGATTGTTTCTGGAGGAGTTGGAGTGTCTTGCTCAGTTGTTTTTTTCCCTCCTCCCTCCTCTCTTTCTTAGTGTACACTGTACAGTTATATGTCCTCTTTTGTTCATTTTCTTTCTCCATTTTCAGTTGAAAATGGAATTGCATTGTACAGAAACCAAAAAGAAAAATACAAAAAAAGCAACACGAGTTTTCGACCGACCAAAAAAAAAAGATAGTTCAACTATCCATAATAGAGCTATAGATCATCTATTTGCTTTATAAGGAATATGAAGAACATGTATAACACCTACCAACCAAAATGTATAAAAATAATGTAACATCAACCAATGTTTCCGTATTCATTCCTTAAGAAAATATGCTACACGGCTGATTACATGTTCACAATCACACTTATGCCCAGAGGAGATGAGGTATACCGCTCATGCTTCAACCGACCACAACTACATAAAGCATCGATACCATACAAGGTCAAAGGAAGAGACGGATTCCAAGACCTCACCTATCTTAGTTAGTACGAGACTACTGGCAATGACCACATGTCAAACTACAATTTTGCTATAGAGTTACATCCGTAGCAAGAACTCTCTTTGGGATGATCACAAAGCTCTCCCAATTTATTTTTCATCAGGATGATCATTAAGCTTTCCCCGTTTACTTGGGGAGTTCATTGAGCAACCCATGTATAAAGAAGATTACATATTCAACAACATGTATACCGAGTTAAACACATTTCACCATTCAACAAATCCTGACACCGAATGGATCTATGGCATGGGAAACTACATGATAAGATTCCACTTGATTAATTAGGTGTGTTATAATATCTTTTAGCATCAACCAAGTTACAAGAAAGAATTATAATATATGCTACAAAGAAAGGTGTGACACATTTATCAAGTACTTTCATGATCTTTGGAACACATATAACACTCATGATCTCAATCCTTTATCACATTACTGGGAATTCTCATCCTTTAGGATTATCATCATCATCATTGCTAGATCTGGGTATTCAATCCCTGATTTCATAACCGAACATTGTTACCACTTATCAGATAACTGTTACCTCTAGGTCCTCAAACCAAGGTATTCATAATACTTGTTGCACAAGTATTTCACATAGCTCACAAAGCCCATTTAGATCTATATCATATGAACATCATATCCCATACCTGTCTATGCTCATCATCTCATGATACCTGCATGGTTAGTATTTCATGATAACAACAATATCAAATACATATCATCAGCATGCAATACAAGAGAAATACAACCTTCCCATTATTAGGGTTAGGGTTTCCCTTCCTTACCGATTAGGGTTTCAAGTGCATACCATCACCATATCATGTTTTAGGTGTATCCCCATCACCATATCATGTTTGAGGTGTATCCCCAGCATGCTTCCATATCATGCTTGAGGTGTATCTCCATCACCATATCATGTTTCCATAACGGGTTGCTTCATCATTAGGGTTTGCTTATTGGGTTAGACCCTTATGCTCATATCTCTTCAAACCTTAATGGTATCATCCTACCCTTCATCATGTGATAAGTGATAGGCTAGATAATAGGTTAGTATAAAGCAAACCAGGTGTACAAATCAATAGGGGTTTGGAGTTTCAATGTATATCGGGTTTCACATTACCATGTTGGGTTCCAACACCATATCGGGTTAGAGCATATACTTGACTCCATGTCGTACATAGGGTGTGTGGTTGACCCAATATCGTGCACAAGGTGTATGCTTGACATCATATTGTGCACAAGGTGTGTACTTCATCATCATATTGTGCATAAGATATATGCATCATCATTGTATCATGCTAATGGTGTGTTCACCTCACCATATCGGGTTAGAGGTGCTTCGATCTAATATCTAGTTGGACCATGATGATGTCATCATCATCAAGCTCAAGACCTTCGTTCTTACTATTATATTTCATGGACAACATGTCTATGCAACTATTAGAACTCATGGATTCATCAATTATGCATAAAAATTTGAAATTTAAAGTAGATCATCAAATATGGAAAGATTGAAGGCGAGTAATAAAATAATTGGGTTCAAGTTATATAACCCACCTTAAGAACAACTTCAAATCTCTAAGATCCAAAGCTTCATGTTCCCAAGGTTGAATATGAGCTTCACAACTCCTCTATATGCAAAGAATCAGCATGGATAAGTATTTGATGAAGAAGAAAAGAAAGGAAGATCACAACCCTAGATCCATGCTTTAGTCCAAGGTTGAATATGATCATGGCTTCACCTTAGGGTTAATACTTTAGATCCTTCTTTCTTCCTAGCACCATGCATGATACCTCACCACTCATGCACGATATCCCTTCACTTGTGGCTGATATCACTTTACTTGTGGCTAATATCACTTCTCTATGGCTGATATCACCTCACTATGGCCGATATCACTTCACTATGGACGATGCCAAGGATCTATGCATTATACCCCTTCACCTATGCACAATATCAGGACTATATGCATGATATCTAATAGAAACATGGTGGTAAGATTTGAAAATTTTCACTAGTAGGTGAAAGGAATGGTATATATGGTCGTGGTTCATGAAAAGGAGTATATATGAGATGTCATCATTTTACATGTCCATGCATGGTTAACACGTGTCCCTGCATGCATATTTATCTTTACATGAAAAACTCTTGAGGATAAACTAGGGATAATATTTCAGCCCTTAGTTATCTTGTTGAGTAAGATATTTAAACTCAACATCACTTTATTCACAAATCGATACACTTTTTCTAAGGAAAGTTGCAAGCCGATACACATCACCTCCTTGAGGTTCTTATCCTATCATGAACAAGGCCAAGAGTTCACAAACCGATATGAGACTCCCTATATGGCTCCTTGGCTGATAGGAACTCTCATAACAAGTCTACAACTCGATACAACTCATAAAAAGACTTCAAATATTCATCTTTTCTTGGTCTTTTCATCACCAAGAATGCTACCACTCAAAGATGATTCAAACATGGTGCCTCCTTCTTTATCTCTCCTCTAGATGATACTAGAAGGGATTAGGGACACTATAGAGTTGGTAATTTTCATATCAAACTCTACATTTTGGGTAAATTACAATTTGTACCAAAATTGGTGCACAAGGCACTAACATTATTCAAACAAGTTTCAATTTGAAATTTAGGCTTTCCACAAGCTTCCCCTCAGCATCATTCTCTCTCTTATGATGATAAAATACATGAGGTACATTCAAAATGTGAAATTTTTCAATATAACCCCTCATATTAGGTAAATTGCACTTTACACCCAAACTATCATATAATGCACAAACAATTTGCAAATAAACTCAAACTTGAAACTTAAACTCACAAAGAGTCTTAATTACTTTTCAAAATATTAAAACAAGTTTATAAATACTTACTTAAGAAAAACTTCTCGGTTTATGGCATAACCCTGGTCAGGGATGTTACAACTATAGCTTGTTTGGTCAAAACTAAGGATCCAAGCACACTGTCCTCCTATACACAGAGTTAGGGTTTCTAAAGCCACATAGTTAGATCTCAGTATGGCACAGGGATCCATCCCCCATAAAAAGGATTTACTCTCAAAATCTAACTACCCAAACATCATCAAACCAACAACTCTCCACCCCTTATAAGGTTTGACCTACCAAGCCAAACTAAACTATAGGTAAAAGAGTGAGTCTAACTAAACCATGTATAAGATCAATCACACTTCCACTGCACACTTTGATTGGATACTGAACATAAAACCTTAAAGTCTAGGTTCTAGGGTTAGGTTGACCAAACAAGTGGTCCTAAGGGACATAAGGGAACTATATCAGGTATCCATCCTCAAAACAATTCAGAACACCTTCAAGACTAGGTCATCACATAAAGGTTAACTAAACATATTTCTAATGTGAAATTCTTAGGATCCTAAATCAAACTTTCATCATCTCAAGGGTTGCATAGATCAATTCTAGGGAAAACATGTCACTTAAAGGGGAGCTATGTAAGGTAGTGTTTCTAATTAGGTAGACAAAACTAAAATAGTCAGATTCCAACTACCATGGGCTCTAATACCATGTTGTAAAAGAGTGAAATTACCCTTTACTAAAAATTTGAAAAATAAAACATTCATCCCTAAAATACTCAAAAGGTATGTTGAAATGGGTGTAAACTTTTCAAATCATTATATAATGGTATACAAAAGACCAAAGTGTAAAGCAGTGGAATATAATTTCATGACTATAATCAATTTTATAAAAAAATACAGAATTCCATCATATCTCCTATATAGGGTTTAAAACAACAAAAGGATATATATAGAGGGAATTCTAAACTACTTCAAGTCTTGTATCCAAAGCAACATCCCCAAGAGCTAGGTTCACGCCAAAAGCTATGTTCTCCTTGATCTTGTTCAACACCTTGATCCAACTTTGGGTGGTTGGGAAAGGACCCATCAAAAGGGAAAGAAAACAAGGTATGTGTCAATAATATGAACAAGGAAAAAATATAAGAACATAAATGAAACATAAGGATACATATTCATCATAAGATGAGAAGGCTAAGAGAATGGGGCATATAATAAAAGATTCTTGCCAAAACCAATAAATAATAATGAATTTGCATGAATGATTAATATTAGACTAAATTAACTAAGCAGGGTTGAGGCACCTACTGGACCTCAACTTATAGATGGGGGAGAGTAATCACATTCCCAGTCACCTATAAAATATTTATATGAGAAATAACACATTCCCCAGGGGGAGAGTAAACACATTCCCCAGGGAAAAATAACACATGCCCTAAACTATGGGTGGTTGTACATAAGTACCATTACTATAGATAATAGTAAAATAAACCATAATGGTCAAGAAATAGTAAAGTGGCAAGGTAAATAATCATTTAATTGCAACATGGCAGTGAGGTTCCAAGACCCAAGAAATAAATAACAAAACTAATTTTGAGGCAAATATACCAAAGGAAACAATAATAGGGGAATTAGAGTTCGATCAATGCCTCATTAAGGAAATTAGGGTTTGGATCACAAATTTCCCAACTTAACGTGTAAGGAATGCACATCCCTTTCTTATTGAATTCAATTATCAACTTTCACCACTTTAATTGAGTCCAAGGTCCACTTTTCCTATTTTCAATGTATAATCATGTATTAGGATTTATCATATGCATTAATGTAAAGAGAACCCTAGTTTTGAATTTTTCACACAAAACTCTGATTTAGACTCTGAAGGCATCACCATTGATCTAGTTAGGTTCTCCTGATTAAGAAAACATGTAATTTTGTCTATTTTGGAGTTATGATGATTAAAAGTGCATTTTTGGTGATTTTTAAGTATTTAATTGATTTTCTAAAAACCCTTTTTGACAAAACTCAAAACAAAGTCTAAAAAATATATTTTTTAAGAAAACCTATCTATGCAGAGAAAAACTATGTATGCAAAGCAAAGTAATATGTGATAGCCTTTTGCCAAACTATTTTAGGATCATGCTTCACATCTTCTAAACATGTGACATTTCTCATGAACCAGAGATGGTAAGGAATTAACAATCCCAAGTGTTTATTCTTTAGCTGTTATGAGATTTGTCAAGTCACTCAGACCTTTAGGGCATTTGAGTAGATGGTGTTTAATAAACTTCCACACCTCCTTTGAGAAATTGTAGTTCCACAGAATGTGGATACCATCTTCTACAGCTTGCTTACACAACTGAAATCTAGATGCGAGAAGGGTCCCCCTAGATTGCAGGAATTGTTCTGTGATGAGTTTATCTTGAAACATATTCCAACCAAAGATTTTAATTATGTTAGGAAGCTTTAATTTCCACAACCATCGAGCCCAGTATGGCTCATTACTAGAATTTCTGCAAAGATCCCATGCACCTTTGAGGGTATAGGATTATAATCCATCAAGGTAACATAGATTTTTGGAATCAATTTTAACATCATCACATATTTTGGACATGGCCTCCGTTCCTCTGGTTGGAGGGATCTCCCATGCTCCTGCATAGATTAGAGAATTGAGGTTCAGTTCAGGTGTGAAACCTTATCTCAGTTTGAGCCCTTCACCAACATGAGAAAGGAGGAAGGTACCATTTACCCAGGGATCCATCCAGATCAAAATTGAGCTTCCATCTCCAATTCTGAATCTCACTAATGGTAACATTTTGTCTCAGTGTCTTAGGATGGCTCTCTACATCCAACTATCACCAGATTTAGAGCTGCATGACCACAATGTGTCCTTCTTTAGATAAACACTATGGATCCATTTCATCCAAAGATTGCTTTTACTGTTAGAAATGTCCCATAATAGTTGGGTGAGTCCTTCCTGACTCCATTCCTCGACTCTTCTAATACCCAATCCACCTTCAGGGTTAGTTTCACATACTTTATACCATGCAACTGTGTGATAATGGTTTGTAGTCCTAACATGGGTGGTTGGGAGAGCACCCAGTAAAAGGGTAAGGAAACAAGGTATGTGTAAAAATATTGAACAAGGACAAAAGATAACAATAACATTGAAGCACAAATATATAGATTCATCACATGATGATCGGGCCAAGAGGATGAGGCTTATAAAAAATAGATTCTTGCCAAAAACCAACAAACAATAATGTATTGCATGAATGATCAATATTGGACTACATTAACTAAGTAGGGTTGAGGCACCTACCGGACCTCAAGCCATAAGTGAGGGGAGAATTAATACATTCCCAGTCACCTACACATATTTTTATAAGGGGGAGAATAAGACGTTCCCTAGGGAAAATTAACATATGCCCTACTAGGGGTGGTTGTGGTACCACTACTATAGCTAAATAGTCAAATAAACCATCATGCATAAGAAATAGTAAATTGGCAAGATAAATAGTCATATAATTGCAATATGGTAGTGGGGTTCTAAGACCCATGAAATAAAACATCAATGCTAATTTTGAGGCAAGTACATCAAAAGATTCATGAGTAGAGGAAACCAGGTTCAATAAAGCCTCATTAGGGAAAGTAAGGTTGGTTCACAAGTATCCCAACTGAAGGGTTAGATATGCACATACATAAGGAGGGATTGCACTTACCTATCATACGATTTCAGCTACTGACTTTCATCACTTTATTGAGTCCAAGACAACTTCTCCTATTTCCAATGTATAACCATGTATTAGAGTATGTTATATGCATTAATGTAAATAAAACCCCTATTTTTGACTTTTTGAACAAAACTTCGATTTAGACTCTATAAACATCACCATGGATCTAGTTAGGTTCTTCTGATTTAGAAAACATATAATTTTCCATATGTTGGAGTTATGAAGGTTACAGTGTATTTTTTGTGATTTTTAGGAATTTAATTCATTTTATAAAAACTCTTTTTGACAAAACTCCAAACAAAACCTTAGAAATATTTTTGTTAGAAAGAACACGTTTTTTGGAGTTCAAAACATATATTCTTTTTATTTTTGGATAAGGGAATAAATAGTTATCAATTTCTCAAAACTGACCTATTGGAAATTGCCACATCATCAAACCGATCGAGATAAGAGGAGAGAGAGAGAGAGAGAGAGAGAGAGAGAGAGAGAGAGAGAACACCATTTGACACAAGATCAGGGTTTGTAGTTTCAAAGGTAACCAAACCAACTCTCCTAGAGAAGCTAAAATAGAAAGAAACCAAAACCCTAGAAGAACATGGTAAATAGAGATGGAGATCGTCAATTTTAAACATAGAAGCATGAGTTTTAAGCATGCAACAAGCAATATATGAGAAGGGGATTACAAAACTTGCCTCTAGGAAAGGTGGACAGGTCCAGTAAGTAAGGTTCCCAAGCTTAGAGAGGTTGGTTTCTCCAACAAAGCTCCTATCTCAAGCAAGAAGCACCTTCTCCACTTTAGAGGTGAAAAACCCTAACAAAAGAATATGGAATGGGATGTTTAAGGGCTCTAGGTGGGGTTTCACCATGGAAGACTAGGTTTTCGACCAGGAGGAAGGTGGAAGGAAGACTAATAGCATGGAAATAGGGAAGTAAAGTATGATACTTACTAGTTTTGGTCAAAATCGCCAAGGAGGAGCTTAAGAAATCCTAAATAGAGAAATTTGGAGCCCTAGGAGCCTTCTTCACCAAGGTAGGCACCCTATTTAACCTTGGGATAGAAACTTCATGGAGAAACATATAAGGAACGATGATCTAAGATATAGGAAAGAAAGGAGAGAAATATTTTTCTAATTGGGATTTGGGAAGGGGTAGATATGGCTATATAAAGAAAGAAGTCAAGTATGAGGTGTCTATGAGACTTTCCATGTGTCATGTATAAGGGTGTCCATGGACATGCAAGACGTTATGGATTAGGAAGAAGTCAAGCATGAGGTGTCAAGTTACTTTCCATGTTTCCAATGCTAAGGGTGTCATAGACATGCAAGCCTTTATGGATAAGGAAGAAGTCAAGCATGAGGTGTCTATGGAGCTTTCCATGTGTCCTTAGCCTAAGGATTTCATGGCCATGCAAGAGGACAACTCATAAAGTCTTCTTGAATATCAAATGTAGGTTTATGAACAGTTATAGGTCATCCCAACCGACCTCCAATCAAAGAAATAACCCCATTGGTTGATAGCTTCTAAAGATAAGCTCATTTATAAAGAGGAAATCCCTAAAATGCCCTTGGAAAGAAACACATTCAAACCAAGGTGCAACTAGGTTACCCATGGTTCAAAAACTAGAGAATGTTAAGGGAACATCTAAAGATTATAATGCATGTAAAAATTTATAGAGAAAACCTCTGAATTGGGTAAATTGCATAAAAGTCCAAAATGTGCATATAATTGCATAACTTGCACAAACAACATCCAAATTGGGACAAACTTGAAACTTAATCTTGTATCATGATTTAAAAACACCTCACAAGGTTAGATTAAGATTTAGATTACTTAATTATGGTAGTTAATCTTGTTCAATACAATAAGTAAGGATTGGGGCTTTACACTTCTAACATGAATCTATTTACCATTGTTCCCCTTAAGCGGTGATTTTACATTTTAGATCCTTAAATAAGATTTCACCAAAGTATTTGTGCATAAAACCTTCCATTGGTATAATTATTAAACAAACATTCACTAAACCACTATTAATTCCACAATTTAAGCATCAAGGCCAAAAAATGTAGAAATGATAGGAAAATATTGGGAAAGGGCCAAAGAGAGCATATGTCAAAGTTTCGGTATGTTACAACACTTCAACCCTTCAAGATGATTTCATCATTGAAATCTAAAGCAATGTGAGAAGGGTGAGTATGCGACATCTCACCACGAAATTCCCAGGTTGAATCCGTTAAACTTCCACTAAAACTTTTACTAACTTAAACTCCTTGATTTTCAACTCCTTCACTTGGGAGTTCAGAAACTTCTCAAGAAACACCGCATAGGTCAAGTTCTCATGGATCACCTAAAGGTTCCACTTTTATGATTTATTTTTAATTTTTTTGTCTTATTAGAATTATATTCATTAGGATATCACATTATCATTATTATTCTTTTAATTGTGTCATGTCATATTTACTTTATTTCTAAAAGTTATATTATGCACAAACCCAATATATTTCTTATTTATCTTAGTAGGAATTTTAGCACATCTAGAGTTATACGAAATGATCTTAATATGCATTATTATATATGACCATTATCTTTAATAATTTGGATTTAGACTCCATTATCAACTATATCGATTATTTTGTATGAAATAGGACACTTTATCCAATTTCTTACAATTAATCCAAATAATGTCACATTAATTACATATATGTATATTAAATATTGTTACTTTACCATTCTCACTCCCATTAATGTCATCATCAATCATTCTCTTATATTATTCACTTCTTATTATTGATTATGAACATTTGTGTAAATCAATTACTTCTTGTCTATATTGAAGTCATTATATATATTTTAATGATCAAGGTGGGACATATTACATATTAATCACTTTATTTACATACTAAGTCATTAGGTGATTAATTAGGTGTGTATTAGAGAAGAAGGTGATATGCATTTGATATTGATGACCTGATTAATCTATGATTTATATGTATCAAAGTATGTTATCTGATTATGACAACTAGTGACACTAATGTATCATGAATGTCATTAAGGATGTATAGGTTAAGGTTAGATGATTAAAACTTAGGACTTTAGGTTAACGTGATCATTATTCTTCACCTATACCTTCTTAGGATGCATTAAGTCCAAGATTAGATTACAATTATCTTGCCCATCATATCATTAGGGTTTATTGGTTTATGACATGGACAATGTCATGCTTCTCCACTATTAATATTAAAATGTGAGTTACTCTTATTATGTGCATTCGATATTCATTTGGGTTTAAACATATGAACTATTCATTAAATGATCATTATATGCTCTTTTTGATAATAAGAAACATGTGGTTACAACTATAACTTGTTTGGTCAAAACTAAGGATCCAAGCAAACTATCCTAATCATTGAGTTTGGGTTTCTAGAGTCAGTGTAGCTAGATTTTGGTATGTTATAAGACTCCATCCCCTTAAAAAGGATTTCGTCCTCAAAATCTAACTACCCAAACATCATCAAACCAACTACTCTCCACCCCTTAAAAGGTTTGACATACCAAGCCAAACTAATCTAGAGGTAAAATGGTGAGTCTAACTAAACCATATACAAGATCCATCACGCTTTATGATGCACTCTGATTGCTTACTAAACATCAAACTTTAAAGTCTAGGTTCTAGGGATAACTATCAAAACATGTGGTTCTCTAGGTCATAGGGAACTATATTGGGTATCCATCCTCAAACAAGTCATTACACCTGGGAGACTAGTTCAACATATTAGGGTCCCTAAAGATAAATCATATAGATGTCTAAGGCTACTATTACCTAAAATCATGCTAATTTGGACAATTCATATTAGCTCAGTCCAGGCTGGTATCATATGGATTCGGGAGTCCTTGTAAACCAACCTAGTGGTGCGGAGGAAAATTTTGCCAGCCCCGGAACCCTGATCCTTTCTAGATGACTTTTCTTACAACTTCATGTCCTAGTAGCTTCCTAAAGGCCAAGCTAAACAAACTCAAGTTACTATGGTTACTTATGCATCTTTTTAGTTGTAAGTATTTTAGGGATCTATTCATCATTATTCTAATGTGAAACTGTAGGATCCTAAATCAACCCTTCATCATCTATTGACCAAATCTAGGGCAAACATGTCACTTAAAGGTAAGGTAAGTATTCTAACTAGGGAGACAAAATTGAAATAGTCAGATTATGATTACCATGGGCTCTGATACCATGCTGTAAGGAGGCGAGATCAAACCCTTACTAAAATTTTGAAGAATTAACATCCATTCAAAACACACTCAAAGGTATGTTGGAATATGTATAAATTTTCCAAATTTATTTTAATGGTATGGAAAAGACCAAAGTATAGCAGTGGAATAAAAATAACTGACTATATTCATCTTTCCTAAAAGATTACACAAGTACATCAAAATCTCACATTAGGGTTTACAACAAGATACAACAAAAAAGATCCAGATAGAGGGAAGTATAAACTACTTCAAATGTTGTCTCCAAAGCAACATCTCCAAGTGCTAGGTCCATGCCCAAAGTTATGTTCTCCTAATTCTACTCAACAACTTGTCCTAACCTGGGTGGTTGGGAGAGCACACATTAAAAGGGAAAGGAAACAAGATATGTGTCAGAATATTGAACAAGTAAAAAAGATAACAATAACACTGAAGCATAAATATATGGATTCATCACATGATGAGAGGGCCAAGAGGATGAGGCATATAAAAAATAGATTATTCCCAAAAACCAACAAATAATAATGGATTGCATGAATTATCAATATTGGACCACATTAACTAAGTAGGGTCGAGGCACCTACCATACCTCAACCTATAGGTGAGGGGAGAATTAATACATTTCCAGTCACCTACACATTCTTATAAGGAAGAGAATAATACATTCACAAGGGTTAATTAACACATGCCCTACTATGGGTGGTTGTACATAAGTACCTCTACTATAGCTAAATAGTCAAATAATAGGCTGGCTTGGCATTTTTAGAACTCATGGTAAGAGTGGGAGTGATAAGTACCATGTTTTTGATGCTTTTGTAAATAGGCTAGCTTGGAATTGTAAAGCGAACCCGGGTTTCCTGTTGAAGGTTAATCCTGAGGTCATTTTGAGGTGGTGTCTTAAGTGACCATGTATAGTATATGGGGTGGTTTACCCCTATACATTTTTTTGATGATCTAGTAATATTTTACCTTATCCAAAAAAATAGTGAAATAAACCATCATGCATAAGAAATAGAAAATCAGTAAGATAAATAGTCATATAATTGCAATATGGTATTGGGGTTTCAAGACCCATGAAATAAAACATCAATACTAACTCTGAGGCAAGTAAATCAAAAGATTCATGAGTAGAGGAAACTGGGTTCAATAAAGCCTCATTAGGGAAAGTAAGGTTGGTTCAAAAGTATCCCAACTAAAGGGTTAGATATGCACATACATAAAGAGGGATTGTGCATACCTCTCATATGATTTCAACTACCAACTTTCATCACTTTATTGAGTCCAAGACCAACTTCTCCTATTTCCAATGTATAATCATGTATTAGGGTATGTTATATGCATTAATGTAAAGAAAATCCTTATTTTCGACTTTTTGCACAAAACTTCGATTTAGACTCTGAAAATACCACCACTGATCTAGTTAGGTTCTTCTAAATAAGAAAAAAATAATTTTGCATATTTTGGAGTTATCAAGGTTAAAGTGTATTTTTGGTGATTTTTAGGTATTTAATTCATTTTCTAAAAGCTATCTTTGACAAAACTCCAAACAAAACCTTAGAACTATTTTAGTTAGAAATAGAATGTTTTTTGGAATTCAAAACATATTATATTTTTATTTTTGGACAAGGGAATAAATAGTTATGAATTTCTCAAAATTGACCTATTGGAAATTGCCACATCATCAAACCGATCAAGATAAGCAGAGAGAGAGAGAGAGATAGAGATAGAGATAGATAGAGAGAGAGAGAGAGAGAACACCATTTGACCCAAGATCCGGGTTTGGAGTTTCAAAAGTAACCGAACTAGATCTTCTAGAGAAGGTAAAATAGCAACAAACCAAAACCCTAGAAGAACATGGTAAATAGAGATGGAGATCATCGATTTTTAACATAGAAGCATGAGTTTTAATCATGTAGCAAGCAATATATGAGAAGGGGATTATAAAACTCATCTCTAGAGAAGGTGGACAGGTCCAATAAGTAATGTTCCCAAGCTTAGAGAGGCTAGTTTCTCCAACAAAGCTCCTATCTCGAGCAAGAAGCACCTTCTCCACTTTAGAGGGGAAAAACCCTAACAAAAGAACATGGAAATGGGGCGTTTAAGGGCTCTAGGTGGGGTTTCACCAATGAAGACTAGGGTTTAGACCTGGAGGAAGGTGGAAGAAAGACTAATATCATGGAAATAGGGAAGGAAAGGATGATACTTACTAGTTTTGGTCAAAATCGCCAAGGAGGAGCTTAAGAAATCCTAAATAGAGAAATTTGGAGCCCTAGGAGCCTTATTCACCAAGGTAGGCACCCTCTTTAACCTTGGGACAGAAACTTCGTGGAGAAACATATAAGGAACGATGATCTAAGCGAGAGGAAAGAAAGGAGAGCAAGAGTTTTCTAATTGGGAGTTGGGAAGGGGTAGATATGGCTATATAAAGAAAGAGGTCAAGTATGAGGTGTCTATGAGACTTTCCATGTGTCATGTATAAGGGTGTCCATGGACATGCAAGACTTTATGGATAAGGAAGAAGTCAAGCATGAGGTGTCAAGTTACTTTCCATGTGTCCAATGCTAAGGGTGCCATAGACATGCAAGCCTTTATGGATAAGGAAGAAGTCAAGCATGAGGTGTCCATGGAGCTTTCCATGTGTCCTTAGCCTAGGGATTTCATGGCCATGCAAGAGGACAACTCATAAAGTCTTCTTGAACATCAAATTTAGGTTTATGGACAGTTATAGGTCATCCCAACCGACCTCCAATCAAAGAAATAACCCCATTGGTTGATAGCTTCTAAAGATAAGCTCGTTTATAAAGAGGAAAGCCCTAAAATTCCCTTGGAAAGAAATACATTCAAACCAAGGTGCAACTAGGTTCCCCATGGATCAAAAACTCGAGAATGGTAAGGGAATATATAAAGATTATAATGCATGCAACAATGTACAGAGAAAACCTCTAAATTGGGTAAATTGTATAAAAGTCTAAAATGTGCATATAATTGCATTACTTGCACAGATCACTTCCAAATTCGATCAAACTTGAAACTTAAACTTGTATAATGATTTAAAAACACCTAAAAAGGTTAGATTAAGGTTTAGAGTACTTAATTATGGCAGTTAATCTTATTCAATACAATAAGTAAGGTTTAGGGCCTTACACTTCTAAGGCCTTACACTTCTAACATGGATTTATTTACCATTGTTCCCCTTAATTGGTGATTTTGCATTTTAGATCCTTAAATAATATTTCGCTGAGGTATTTGTACATAAAACCTTCCATTAGTATAATTATTGAACAAATGTTCACCAAACCACTATGAATTCCACAATTTAAGCATCAAGGCCAAAAAGGATAGAAATGATAGCAAAATATTGGGAAAGGGCCAAAAAGAGAATATTTCAAAGTTTTGGTATATTGCATGTAGGAAGGTTGGGTCCTACCTCCTTTTCCCCCTCATGGCCGTAGGCCATTGAAAACCCTAACTACCTCTCCCTACTTCCCCTCGTCACCTATAAAGTACACACCTCAACTTGTGAACCGCTCCCTAGTTTTTTTTTTTTACTTGAGCTAGCATGAAAACCCTCTACACATCCCCTTTTGGCATCGCTACACCCTACACCAGGGTTTCAGAACCCTAGTAGGGGGAGGGTGATGACCCTCTTGGCATCGGATCAAGGGCCAACTGCCCAAATTACATGTTACAACCCCAACTTTTGGGTTCATTTGGTGAGAAATATAATTTCTCATATTAAAGATATTGGAATAAGTAATGAGTTTCGTTTACAATAGCCTTGTTGATTTTTTTGTGGGCTTTATTGGCTATTGGGCCCAATAACAAGGAAAAGACAAAAGGAACTCCATTATTAATAAGAAATGGAGAAAAGAAAAATATAGAAACCTCTAGAAGGCAAAATAATTTAATCCAAAGGTGTATTTCGTGCCTTTTGGGTTCCTTGGGTTCCAAGGAGTCCAAAGTTGCAAAGATAATGCAACAAAAAAAGAAAAGACCAATTAAGTATTTCTTTATTAAGAAAGAAATTGAAAATAATGATAAAATGTGGGAAATAAGTGGAAAGAAGAATAATTGAGTTACCCTTAATGAATATTCATATCCAAAGGATTCCTAATGTTAATTAGAATGCCAATGAGGAAAATAAAAAGAAAGATAAAGAGAAATCCTAAAAAAGAGATATTTTAATAAGAAATAAACAAGATAATGTGAAATAATGAATATAGATGAATCTAGAAGGATAATAAGTATCCTTAAAAAGGAATTTTGAAATCTTGGAGTTTCTTGGGGTCCAAGGAGCCCCAATGGAGAAGAAAGAAACAGAAAATACCAATAATGCAAAATAAGAGGATAATGTGATACATTATTAATGATTTTGGTGGCATTGCTAAAAAGGAAGTATTTTCTACTAAATGAAAATAGAATTTCGTGCCAATGGGTTAAAAATAAAGCCATAAAGAGAATAAGTGAGAGGAATTTCGAATTCCTAATATCTAAAGAACAAAATGTAATGAAGAGAGAGAAGTTGCTTCTTAACTAAGGAAAATATGTTTCCTTTTGGGAAAAGGACTTGAGTCCTCATGGATGTACATCTTGGGGTGTGAATACCCTCCCCTATATAAGGGGTAGAGCCTTTGGCTCAAGTTTAAGAATCCCAAGCATCCTTCTCTCTCTCTCTCTCCCATCTTCTTCTTTGTTTAAACCCTAACCAAAAGGGTAGTGTGATCCCTGAAGTAGTGAGGGTAGTAGGAGGAGATTGCAATGCTCTTACGTCGTCGGAGAGGAACTTGACGAACATTTTGGTTAGCTCCTTACACCTACGCGACACCGCAGATTGGTTGTAGGTAAGCTATGGTGGCAGACCTATTGGGCGCGATTCTAGTCGATCAGCCGCGTACCAGAGGCACCCTCACCTACGCGAGGGAACAATGGAGGAGGGGGGAAGGGGCCGTGGTGGCCGACGGGTCCAGATCTGGGAGGTGGAGCCGCACCATGAACGGCTAGGGCAGTAGCAGTCGGGCTGCGTAAGGTGGAAGATGACAGACAGGCATTTGATGCCTTTGCCCCTCCGAGTTTTAAAGAGTTAAGTGGTCACACGAGGGTAAAATCATAATCCTATTATGTTTCCAAACCATCTGGGCGACGTTGAATGACATGTGTGACGTGACGAGCTCTGATTGGCTCTGGTAAGTAATATCTTGCAAAATTATATTTAAATATTGGTAGCTCGGATGGATATGCATAAAATATGAAAATTTCTCAGAAAAATGAGAGGAATTCACTAAAAATGGTTTTAGAGGATAATTCCTCTTGCTATTTGAAAACTAGTGTAAGTTATCAACTTTAATGAATTAAAGATGAAGAACCCCTATTTAGAGATGATTAACACATTTAGTAGGGTTTAATGGATGATTAAAGTTGATATCAGCCTGTTAATCATGAAAAGGTACATTAAGATAAAAAAGGATGAACTTGCATGTAATTGGTTTAATTTAGAAGTTCATGTGCATAAATATGCTTTAATGGGCCTTGAAACCCTAATATTAGTAAATGTGACTCATAATGGTTTTAATTATTCAAAATCATGAATAAAGTTGAGATATGATAATTCCAAGCTATTTCAAGTATAAAAGTTCCTAATTGTGGATAAATACCCTTAATGTAGTAATTAGGGTTTTCTAATGGATAAAGGTAGAATGAATGACAAATAGAGTTCATATGTGAATTAGACCATAATGAACTATGAATTGATGATAAATGAGCATAATGATCTTGTCAATAATTAAACGGATAAAAATGGTAGCTTTAATGTAAAAGAGGCTTAATGGACTTAATTGATGGTTAATTATGCTTTTTCTGATATCAGGGTTAAATGTTGTTAAAGGATAACCTTAATATCTTCCATGATGAATAGATGAGATAATTAGGGTTTAAAATCATAAGAGATGAAGGGAAACCCTAATTGCAATGGAAACCCTAAAAGTGGATTAGAAACCTTAGGAAGCGAGCTAAGTTTAATAGATCTAGATGGTATGATTAATAATAGGAAATTGTATGCATATTTCATGATCTCATTATGTGCTTGTTTATTTGGATTTCTTGATTGGATTATTCTATCTCAAACCAACCTGACAGGTATGTGGTTACACTTATGAATAATCGCTTTAGTTTCACGGTGATTCCCAATTGTTTTATCATTTGCCTGAAAATAACTGCTTGGATGACTTTTATTTCATGCAACTATAAAGTGACTATGATTATCACCATAAGTATGTATACATGACTGGCTCAGATCCTGGTCCTCCTCTATGTCTTTGTTAATGATGAAAAGGGTAACCTGGTAAAGGGTCTACTTGTTAAGTGGGATCATCAGGTTATTAAGAGTTAGGGATTGGGCTACCTATGGGTAGTGCCATGCGACTCTTTAGCACACCATGAGTTAGGGATTGGGCTACCTATGGGTAGTGCCATGTGACTCAACCCTAGATATTGATCTACCTATTAGGTAGGATCATGCGAGGTTTAAATGGGGATCTACCATAAGGAAGGTAGCATCCAGGTCCACTGTAGGGACAACACATAGGTTAGGGTATGTAAGGATTGAGAAGTTATGTTGAAAACATAAAGTTGTTTTTTAAATCATATTTGACTGCAATATATTGTTACTGTTAATTGAAAAATTATTGTTTTCCCCACATACCAGCTTTATGCTGACCGACGTTTTGTTTGTTGGCATTTTAGGTACAAGTGAAAAGAACAAATAGTAAAGTGGCATATGTTGAATTAAATATGGATTAAAGTGCAAAGGAGGATTAGTTAGAGGAGAATCCAGATGTGGATAAAGGTAGTTACCCTTAGTTAAAAAAAAGAGGTATGTAAAGTTTTATTTTAATACAGCCTTTCAGTTTAGTTTAGTAGAATTTGATAATTATTATCGATTATTTGTCAAACCTTTGATCCAAAAATTGGGATAATGGCTCTAACCTCTTAGTCTCCCATAATTCAGGGTTACTGGGAGGCGGGCTCGTTACATTTAGTATCAGAGCGTAGGTTACTCATTTAATATTTAATAATTATTAAATTTTACAAACTCTATAGAACCCAAGGGAGTTATTAGAGGAATTTCCAAAAGACAGATGTGTCTAGAAAAGGATCACGTCTGGGGGCTAGCAATATTTTCCTCCACACAGCTAGTTGGAATATGAGGACTCTCAGATTAGTGTGACTGCCTAGCCGATGTCTTAGAATCTGAATCAAAATAATATACCTTTAGGACTCTCTCATCTTATTCATCCCTTCTCAACTCAAATGTTGTTAAGGATTATAAGGACTAGGGTTTTCTCTCTTTTCCTCACCCTCTTCAGGTATGGGTAATGTGGGGTCTGATCTCCAAACCATGACATAAACACGATTAAAACGTAGCGGAAGCGAATCGGTAATCAGCGGAAGACAAAAATCACGGGAAATTGAAACTTTTCGAGATAAGAGCTTGAATCCATAAAATCTTCTTTCATAAAGAGAGATAAACTGTTTACATCTTAGGATAATTACTTCTCGAGTAATTATATACAGCAAGATACAAAATCTCAAGATCACTATACAAAAGACTCCAAGACCTGAGAGTACAGAGGACACATAGGACTGACTCTAACTACACCACATGGCAGGACAAATCTCCACCTGAGATTACTGTTGCCCCTGGTGCTGCTGCTGCTGAGACTGGTCACCTGTAGGTTGGTTCCTTCGTCTCCAACGTCCACCTAGAAAGTTGAAGCCTACGGGGTGAGAAAATTATACATAATTGTCCCAGCGAGAGTTATAACTCTTCACCAGAAGCTTTATTATAACATCAAAGAATATTTTAAGCAGTAAAGCCTTCAAAGCATTCTGTAACAGTTGCAGGTATAACAAGATCTCAACCATTTAGGAGATATGGAGAATATAAACACTATTGCAATGTAACATCAATCAACTAACTTGGAGTTATCTCTAACAAGTTATACTACATGGTTGATTATGTTTTACAAACAACATTATGCCCTGTGGAGATGAGGCTTACCACTCATACCCCAACTGATCACTGAGAAGTCACATCAGTATCATACATAGGTCATTAAGAGAGCTGGATTCTCATGACCTTCACCTTCCTCAGTCAGTAAGAGGATCACTTGTAGGACATCTCGTGTCTCTACTACTATAGCTCACCAGGGTAAACTGGTCCTTCGCTATTCTAGAGTCACAGTGGCGTTCTGTACTCTCTTCGTCATCAGGAGGTTTCATATTTACCTACCACTGATACGGATATCTGTGCTTTCTTCATCATCAGGAGGTTTCATGTTTACCTACCACTGATACGGTATGGAACTATAGTGAAGGATGGATGGATTCCACATCTACATCACTTTCCTACACTAGGATGTAAGGTTCTACACATCCATGTACCCCACATACTCAAAAGTATGTGCTCCAGGAGTTCCCTAAGGAAAACCTGTTTCACCATCACTTAATTTCTGACAATGATGGATCTATGATCAGGGCTCTACATTATACTTGATTAGTTAGGTACATTCAGTATTCTTTAACCGCATACATTGTTTTTCAAACAACAACAGTAGCATAGCAGCTATAAAAGAAGAATACTAAATGTAACAGGCCTAACTTATATCAATCATCATTTATCATTATCCTCATCACAAGTCATCCCTAAGGCATGACCTTGATGGTATTCATGGCTCTCACAGCCCATTATCAGTATAGGATTCCACTGGCAAGGCATCAGATTACTTTACTTATTCATAAGGCTAACAACATGCCTTCAATGAATATAACATCAACATCCATACCTGGATATGATTACCTTCATATCAGAACCTGCATGGTTAATACATCTGATAAAGGTAATACAACAATAAGGAATGTACTTCCTACTCTTGTGATAAGAGTTAAATCTTTAATTCAAATCAAATAGAGTTTAATACTCAAAAGCATGCCATTACCCTTGAATTAGGGTTTACTATTCACATTACATGTCATCACCCTTGAATTAGGGTTTACTATTCACATTACATGTCATCACCCTTGAATTAGGGTTTACTATTCACATCCAGGTGAATTAAACTCATAACATCATCGTGTATGAGTAACATCTTCATTGATGCTCTTGGATTAGTTAAAGGTTCATCATTTATCATAATTAGGGTTTCTATGACCTCACCCGGATGGACCATACCCTAATTATGCTCACTTATGTGCATTGGAGATGCTTTACTTGAGTTTTCACTTAAAAAGGGTACTTTCTCTCTCTAGAAGTACTTTCTCTCTCATCATAATGTTAGGTGATGTCAACATCACTCTAAAACAGGTTAGATTGAGTCATCATAGGCTAACATAGCCAAAAGCATCACCATTATGTGATTAGAGTTACTTTCTCTCTCTAGGGTACTTTCTCTCTCTAGAGTACTCTCTCTTTCATCATACTAATGGTTGATCGTAACATTAGACTAGATCAAGTTGGATAGAGTCATGATGACTAAAAACATCATTCTCATGTAATTAGAGTTTGAATTGAGCAAGGTATAACTCAATTGACCCTTCAGGGGTATTTTGGTAATTCACCCCATTGATCATCATCATGGTCCAAAAACCTTAGTCAAATAACCCCTTACTATCCTAGATTATCATTAGGATTTGATTTGGGCAACATTGAACCATTTACATCATCAAATGATTGAATGAGGTCAACCTTGAATCACATTGATTGATTTCAATCATTAATCATCAATTGGATTGAGATTGGTTGAAAGTGTTGACCGTTTGCCCACTTTGACCTTCCAAGACCGCGAGCCTCTTTCTAACTCCAAGACTGCGAGCCCTCTTAGGCTTCAAGACCGCGAGCCTCCTCAAGTGGTTCAAGACCGCGAGCCCTATCATTGGTTCACTGGATGTTGAGACCGCGAAGATCAAGTTGGAGTTGAGACCGCGAAGAGATGTTGACCGTTTAGCTAGTTTGACCTCAGGACCGCGAGGCCCTTCATGGTCTTGAGACCGCGAGCCTCCTCTCGGTCTTGAGACCGTGAGCCCCCTCACGGTCTTGAGACCGCGAGCCCTCTTACGGTCTTGAGACCGCAAGGCTCTCATGGTCTCAGCCGCTTGGTCCTTCAACAAGGCTCAAAGGTGCAACCAATAATGTCACACGATGTTGAAGCCTTCAAAAGATCAAATCTATGTTGACCACTTATGGATTGAGTCAATTAAGATTATGATTGATCACTTGGTCATTCAATTGACCCATAATGGTTGACCCATTATGGTTGAAGTCGATTCAATTAGGGTCTATCAATGTTCACCCATCAACACTCAACAATGTGACTCAACACAAGGTTGAACCTTTCAATTGAGCTCCAATTGGGCCCAAACTTAGCCCAAACGGTCTTGAGGTCATGTGGGTGGACCCCACATGGTCTTGAGACCGTTTGCCCAAGATTTCATCAAAATATAAGGTGATTTGATAGGGGTTGAACCATGATTGAGTCACAAAACAGAATTTTGATTAAATTGATAACTTATTTGCAATTGGGTCCTCAATTGGTCAAATTACTCAACCCTAGACCTTCAAACGGTCTTGGGTGATTGTCCTCTCGGTCTTGAGACCGTTTGGATGAGTTCCAAACGGTCTTGAGACCGTTTGCCCATCCAAATTTTGGATTCTATTGCAAATTCATCAAGGTCTGACCCATTGAGTTGATGATCATGTCAATATTTAATTGCAATGTAATTTAGTGTAATTGTACCTTCAATTGGTCAACTATCCTTGACCCCAGACCTCCAAACGGTCTTGGTTGATTGCCTTCGCATTCTTGAGACCGTTTGGTGACCCCCAAACGGTCTTGAGACCGTTTAGGTCAATCAACCCTAAAAGCCCTAATTAGGTCACCATAATTTCAGTACTGATTTTACCTAGGGTTAGCCCTAGTATTCACCCTTCAACTCTTATCCCGTTTGGAATTAGACCATAAAACTTGGTGAGTTGTTAATTAACATTATTTTGAACAGTAATCTCATATGGTCAACGCTTAGTCAACGACCTTACACAGTCTTGAGACCGTTTGCCCAAAAAGGCAATTTCAGACCGTTTGAAAATCAGCAATTAATTCATTTAAAGTTGTGACTTAAAAAGGTCATATCTCCCGATTCCTTTGGAGTTAGTCTCCCAAATTTGAGGGTAATTAGCCTATATAATTAGGAACAGGTTTCTTATACGGCCCACGCTCGGTCAACGGGGCCAAACGGTCTTGAGACCGTTTTCCCTGTCGCGGTCTCGAGACCGTTTTCTCACCTCGCGGTCTTGAGTCCGAGAGAGCAAACTGTTAGGACCGTTTAAGGAAAAGAAAAGCGGTGGGTTTTTCTTGGAAATCACGCCTTCATCTTCTAGCTCAAGAACAGTACGAATATCCAATGGGTTTGCTTGTAAAATAGCAGGGAAAAGTAGGGAAATACTAAGAGCTATCATTAAAACGCATATAAAGATGCACATAGTAAAGCATGGGTTTAGAGTTATAAAACCCGCCTAAAGCTTGCTTCTTGAGCTCCAAGCTTTCAAGCTCCAAGCTCTAATGGAGTCCTTGAGTTCTTACAGGTTGGCCAAGGTGAAAACTCCAAGGAAGGATGAAAAGAGACGGCTAGAAAGGTAGGGTTTCAAGAGTTAGCCATGAAGATGACCTTGAATTCGAGTTTTAACCATGGAATTAGGCAAGAAGAGGGGTTTAAACCTACCTTGCACCCCTTGGTCATCCTCCTTAGCTCCAAGGCAGTCCTTGGTCGTATTTGGTGAAATGAAACAGTAAGGGAACGAAGGGTGAGTTCCCTTGCAACTAAGGGAAGGAGAGCTTATATACATGGGGTAGGATTTTCAACATTAGTTCATAAGTTGTCCATAATTCCAACTAGGTCCCTCCTTCTTTACTTGATCGTTCCTTCCTCTTTATTCTAAGGACAAACCTTCTCTTAAGGTCTTAGGAGGAGAAGGTAAAGGAGAGCAAGCTAATAATGAGGTACATACATAAAGAAATATTGCACATATACCCTGATTATTCAATCACAAGGCATATCTCATAACTTGATAATTCAATTGAGGTGACTTCCTCATCATTTCTTCTCTAAATGATGGCAAGAGTCTAAAAAAATACTTTAGATGACATATTTCACAATTTGCATCCCTTAATTTGGGTAAATTGCATTTTACCCCAAATTAGGGTTTTAAGCACCGGGATTGCTTCCACAGCTGCACCTTGGTGCCTTAGCTTGGGAAATCCCTCAAACTTGGCTAAACAGATTTCTCATGATGTCTCAACATCAGAGGAACATCTCATCATGTGCAAATTGCAAGCTAACCCTTTTAACTGGGTAAATTGCACATAGGTCCCTGTATATCAAAACAATGCTACAACTTTAAATAAATAAAAAGGAGCAAATACTGAAATATACGTTTCTGAGAAACTTAATTACATGCTCAGAGTTAATCACAAAGATTTAATTACATATTTAGGCAAAACACCTAGGGTTGACTCATAACCCAGGTCAGGGATGTTACAAATTATCCACCCCTTACAAGGATTTCGTCCCCGAAATCGATAAAACATACTAAGAGAAAAGGGCAGGATACTTCCTTCTCATCTCATCCTCTAACTCCCAAGTGGCTTCTTCAATACCACGATGGTTCCAGAGGACTTTCATAATACTTATATCTTTCTTCTTTAACTTTTTAATTCGTTTATCAAGGATTGACACTGGTCCCTCCTCATAGGATATGTCATCATTCAATTCTACCTCCATAGGTTGTAGAACTGACTCGGTGTCTGGGTGACATTTCTTCAACATAGAAATGTGAAACATAGGATGTAACCTCTGTAATTCTGGGGGAAGCTCTAGTTTATATGCTACCTTTCCAATCCGTTCAATGATTGGATAAGGCCCCATATATCTAGGAGCTAACTTCCCCTTCCTTCCAAAACGAAGGACCCCTTTCCAAGGTGAGACCTTAAGATACACTCTATCTCCAACCTGGAACTCTAAGGGTCTACGACGTTTGTCAGCATAAGATTTCTGCCTATCCTGAGCAGTCTTAATCTTATGTTGTATAACTTTAATCTTTTCTGTGGTTTGCTGCACAGGGTCAGGATCTAACAACTGATGCTCACTAGTTTCAAACCAACACAAAGGTGATCTACAACGTCTACCATATAAGGCTTCATAAGGTGCCATATCAATACTATGCTGATAGCTATTGTTATAGGAAAACTCTATCAAGCTTAGGTGTAGATCCCAACTTCCGGTGAACTGGAGAACACATGCTCGCAACAGGTCTTCTAAGGTTTGTATGGTCCTTTCTGACTGTCCATCAGTCTGTGGATGAAAGGCCGTACTAAACCTCAGCTTAGTGCCTAAGGCTCTGTGCAACTGTTCCCAAAAACGACTGGTAAACTGAGGACCTCTGTCAGAAACTATTGTGACAGGAACTCCGTGCAAACGCACTATCTCTTTAACATACAACTCTGATAACCTTTCAGCAGAATAGGTTGTTTTGACAGGTAAGAAATGTGCTGTCTTAGTCAACCTATCAACAATTACCCAAATGGAATCATGTCCTTTGCTTGTCCTGGGTAGGCCAACAACAAAGTCCATGGTCACATGGTCCCACTTCCACTGTGATATGGGTAAAGGTTGCATTGTCCCTGCAGGCTTCTGGGGTTCAGCTTTAACTTGCTGACACACAGGACACCTCAGAATAAACTCTGCAACGTCCTTCTTCATCCCAGGCCACCAATACAAGTCTTTCAAATTCCGATACATCTTGGTGCTCCCTGGATGCATAGCATACATGGAAGAATGGGCTTCTTCCAGGACTAACTTCCTCAAGTTGTCCACATCCGGAACTATCATTCTTCCATTATAACAAGCTACTTGATCTTTTGAGTCATGAAAACCATCTTACTTCTCATTTCCATACTCAGATCTTATATGTTGAACTGCAGCATCATCTAGCTGTGCCTCTTTAATCTACTCCCTTAGAGTAGGTTTAATATGCATCTCAGCTAACAAACCGGTTAACAATGACACCTTCAACTGTACATTGTTTTGCCTTAAAGAGATAAGCATATCTCTTCTAGAGCATACTAAAGAGTTTAGTTGTGCTCTATTCATGGTTGTTGTTGCTGATTTCCTACTCAAGGCATCTACAACAACATTGGCCTTGCCTGGATGGTAATCAATTGTACAGTCATAGTCCTTGATTAACTCCATCCAACGACGTTGCCTCATGTTGAGCTCATGCTGAGAGAAGATATACTTAAGGTTTTTATGGTCTGTGAAAATCTGAAATGTCTCTCCGTAGAGATAATGTCTCCAGATCTTCAAAGCATGAACCACAACAGCTAACTCTAGATCGTGTGTTGGATAATTCTCCTCGTGTTTCTTAAGCTGTCGGGATGCAAAAGAAATCACTTGTTTATCCTGCATCAACACACATCCTAGTCCATTCTTGGAAGCATCATAGAAAACTACATATCCTTTTCCTTGTTCAGGTAGCACTAGCACAGGTGCACTTGTCAACTTCTCCTTCAGTAACTGGAAAGATTGTTGACACTTATTACTCCAAGAAAAAGGAACATCTTTCCGGGTTAACTTGGTCAAAGGTAAGGCTATAGAACTAAAGTTCTTAATGAACCTTCGATAATAGCCAGCTAACCCCAAGAAACTTCGAATCTCCGTCGGTGTCTTCGGTTGTTCCCATTGTAGAACAGATTCTACCTTTGTAGGGTCAACACGAATTCCCGAGGCGGATATTACATGTCCAAGAAAAGATACCTCCGGCAGCCAGAACTCACACTTGCTAAACTTGGCGTACAGCTTATGTTCTCTTAGCAAGGTCAAAACTTGGCGAAGATGTTGCTCATGCTGCTGGGCATCCTTACTATAAATCAGTATGTCATCTATGAAGACGACAACACACTGATCAAGGAAAGGTCGAAAAACTCTATTCATGAGTTCCATGAATGCAGCTGGTGCATTGGTTAGTCCAAACGACATAACCGTGAACTCATAGTGACCATATCTTGTCCTAAAGGCAGACTTGGATATTTCACTATCCTTAATGCGGAGTTGGTGATATCCAGACCTCAAGTCTATCTTTGAAAAGACCGTTGCACCATGCAACTGGTCAAAGAGATCATCAATCCTCGGCAGAGGATACTTATTCTTTATTGTTACTTTATTGAGTTGTCTGTAGTCAATGCATAACCGCATTGACCCATCTTTCTTTTTAACAAACAAGACCGGAGCACCCCAAGGTGAAGTACTCGGTCGGATAAAACCTCTCTCAAGTAGCTCTTGAAGCTGTTTCTTGAGTTCTGCCATCTCGGCAGGCGCCATCCTATACGGAGTTTGAGCTATGGGTTTCGTATCTGGGATCAGATTAATTTCAAAATCAATCTCCCGAGGTGGTGGTATACCAGGAAGTTCTTCAGGAAACACATCTTCGAATTCCCTGACTATAGGAACTTCAGCAGGATTGGTCCTTTCCTTGGTAACATCTACCACATGGGCTAAGAATGCATAACATCCTTGCCTCAACAGCTTATCAGCAACCATAGCTGACACAAGACAGGTGGGCAGAATCTTTCTTTCACCTTGAAAGATCCATGTGTTGCTTTCATCAGCAAACACAGCCAACTTGGACTCACAATCCAAGACAACTCTATACCTTTATAAGGTATCCATCCCGAGGATTATATCAAATCCCTGCATATCAAGTGGTATAAGATCCACTTGAATGCGATGGTCATAAAAGAAAAGGATGCAGGGAGAACATACCTCCTGCAAAACGGCAGACCCACTCAACGGAGTCTCTAACAACAAACTATCTGTCCTAAGGCTAACAGTCACATTGCAGTTACGAATCACTTCACGAGTGATGAAAGAG
Organism: Alisma plantago-aquatica; assembly: GCA_963693085.1. NCBI lineage: Eukaryota > Viridiplantae > Streptophyta > Magnoliopsida > Alismatales > Alismataceae > Alisma > Alisma plantago-aquatica. Next base: position 1,140,092,005 of record OY856411.1, read on the forward strand.
TGTGTAGCACCCGGATCAATCAGAACGGATACATCACAGGATATAGACATATCAGAATATAAAAGTTTCATCTGACCTGCCACTACCCGTGGATTGAGCACTGCCTCAGGTGGGTTCATAGCATAGAACCTCGCAGTTGCCTGGTGTTGAGGTGGTGCTGATGATCCAGCTTGAGACGCTTGTCCACGTCCTCGAGCTGTTCCTTGATGTTGTCTATTCTGAGATCCATGTTGATTCTGTCTCGAGGTTTGTTGTGTCACACCGACAGGCCTAGAACGGCAATCCTTCATCAAGTGTCCCACCTTACCACAGTTGTAGCAACTCTTCTCCTGTTGCTGTGGTCTGGGTGGCCCAGTAACTGACACTGATGCAGAACTGTGAGTCCCTTGAAGCGGTTGACTCCGTCCTCTACCTCTGCTTGGTGTCCCTTGAGTTTGAAAACTCGATCTGGGTGGTGGAGGGTTAGGTGCAGAGAATCTAGGTTTCTTGGAATCCCTAGATGAAGAACCCTGGAACTGTGGATATCTTTTATGGGTTTGTCTTTTCTCAACCACAGATCTCTCTATCCTTCAGACTGACTCAACGAAGGTAGAGAATCTTTCTCTATTTTCTAAGGCAGACACAGGGGTTGACATATCGGAATTCAAACCCTTTTCGAATCTTCTGATTCTTTCCTCATCCGTAGCGGCCATGTGCGGACAGAACCGCAACAACTCCATGAACTTAGCTTCATATTCACTAATGTTCATCATACCCTGCCTTAGTTTTTCAAACTGAGAGATCTTCTCATCTAGGAAGGTCTTTGGAAAATATCTATTGATAAATTCCCGACGAAACTCTTCCCATGAGAACTCTACTCCAGGTCTCTTCTGCTCTTCCATGTTCCACCAGTGACCAGCACTGCCTTTGAGAAGATAGACAGCATGTCTAACCTTCTCAGCTTCCGGAATCATAAGAATCCTGAAAGCCTTCTCCAACTCTCTCAACCATAAGTCAGCATCTGCAGGGTCGGCAGTTCCAAAGTACTCGGTAGCTCCGACACGACGAAGTCGTTCGAATGTCTTACCAATACCTTGTGCTTCAGGCTGGGCAGGTGCCCTAGGTGCAGGAATGGGCATCCTATCGGTTATATGTGTCATGGCAGTCATGAACTGCCCGAACATCGTCTGTACAGCTGGATCACTCATGTCAGCTGGGTCGAACTGGGGTGGCTCTCTTGGCGACTCAGGTGCAGGTTGTTCTATTCTCGGAACTCTTATACCGCCTCGAGGCGCACTAGCACTAATCTCTGCCACGTGCTCTTCACGATGTTCTGACATTCTTATGTATCTTCTTCTCCTGAGGAGTAGAAGATTCTATTAGATAAGGCAGGAGTACTAAAGGTAGACTCGACATCCTAAGTCCTATGCCTCTGTAGACTCAACTGAACCTGGAGCTCTGATACCACTAGTTGTGGGGTCTGATCTCCAAACCATGACATAAACACGATTAAAACGTAGCGGAAGCGAATCGGTAATCAGCGGAAGACAAAAATCACGGGAAATTAAAACTTTTCGAGATAAGAGCTTGAATCCATAAAATCTTCTTTCATAAAGAGAGATAAACTGTTTACATCTCAGGATAATTACTTCTCGAGTAATTATATACAGCAAGATACAAAATCTCAAGATCACTATACAAAAGACTCCAAGACCTGAGAGTACAGAGGACACATAGGACTGACTCTAACTACACCACATGGCAGGACAAATCTCCACCTGAGATTACTGCTGCCCCTGGTGCTGCTGCTGCTGAGACTGGTCACCTGTAGGTTGGTTCCTTCGTCTCCAACGTCCACCTAGAAAGTTGAAGCCTACGGGGTGAGACAATTATACATAATTGTCCCAGCGAGAGTTATAACTCTTCGCCAGAAGCTTTATTATAACATCAAAGAATATTTTAAGCAGTAAAGCCTTCAAAGCATTCTGTAACAGTTGCAGGTATAACAAGATCTCAACCATTTAGGAGATATGGAGAATATAAACACTATTGCAATGTAACATCAATCAACTAACTTGGAGTTATCTCTAACAAGTTATACTACATGGTTGATTATGTTTTACAAACAACATTATGCCCTGTGGAGATGAGGCTTACCACTCATACCCCAACTGATCGCTGAGAAGTCACATCAGTATCATACATAGGTCATTAAGAGAGCCGGATTCTCATGACCTTCACCTTCCTCAGTCAGTAAGAGGATCACTTTTAGGACATCTCGTGTCTCTACTACTATAGCTCACCAGGGTAAACTGGTCCTTCGCTATTCTAGAGTCACAGTGGCATTCTGTACTCTCTTCGTCATCAGGAGGTTTCATATTTACCTAGAACTGATACGGATATCTGTGCTTTCTTCGTCATCAGGAGGTTTCATGTTTACCTACCACTGATACGGTATGGAACTATAGTGAAGGATGGATGGATTCCACATCTACATCACTTTCCTACACTAGGATGTAAGGTTCTACACATCCATGTACCCCACATACTCAAAAGTATGTGCTCCAGGAGTTCCCTAAGGAAAACCTGTTTCACCATCACTTAATTTCTGACAATGATGGATCTATGATCAGGGCTCTACATTATACTTGATTAGTTAGGTACATTCAATATTCTTTAACAACATACATTGTTTTTCAATCAACAATAGTAGCATAGCAGCTATAAAAGAAGAATACTAAATGTAACAGGCCTAACTTATATCAATCATCATTTATCATTATCCTCATCACAAGTCATCCCTAAGGCATGACCTTGATGGTATTCATGGCTCTCACAACCCATTATCAGTATAGGATGCCACTGGCAAGGCATCAGATTACTTTACTTATTCATAAGGCTAACAACATGCCTTCAATGAATATAACATCAACATCCATACCTGGATATGATTACCTTCATATCAGAACCTGCATGGTTAATACATCTGATAAAGGTAATACAACAATAAGGAATGTACTTCCTACTCTTGTGATAAGAGTTAAATCTTTAATTCAAATCCAATAGAGTTTAATACTCAAAAGCATGCCATTACCCTTGAATTAGGGTTTACTATTCACATTACATGTCATCACCCTTGAATTAGGGTTTACTATTCACATTACATGTCATCACCCTTGAATTAGGGTTTACTATTCACATCCAGGTGAATTAAACTCATAACATCATCGTGTATGAGTAACATCTTCATTGATGCTCTTGGATTAGTTAAAGGTTCATCATTTATCATAATTAGGGTTTCTATGACCTCACCCGGATGGACCATACCCTAATTATGCTCACTTATGTGCATTGGAGATGCTTTACTTGAGTTTTCACTTAAAAAGGGTACTTTCTCTCTCTAGAAGTACTTTCTCTCTCTATAAGTACTTTCTCTCTCATCATAATGTTAGGTGATGTCAACATCACTCTAAAACAGGTTAGATTGTGTCATCATAGGCTAACATAGCCAAAAGCATCACCATTATGTGATTAGAGTTACTTTCTCTCTCTAGGGTACTTTCTCTCTCTAGAGTACTCTCTCTTTCATCATACTAATGGTTGATGGTAACATTAGACTAGATCAAGTTGGATAGAGTCATGATGACTAAAAACATCATTCTCATGTAATTAGAGTTTGAATTGAGCAAGGTATAACTCAATTGACCCTTCAGGGGTATTTTGGTAATTCACCCCATTGATCATCATCATGGTCCAAAAACCTTAGTCAAATAACCCCTTACTATCCTAGATTATCATTAGGATTTGATTTGGGCAACATTGAACCATTTATATCATCAAATGATTGAATGAGGTCAACCTTGAATCACATTGATTGATTTCAATCATTAATCATCAATTGGATTGAGATTGGTTGAAAGTGTTGACCGTTTGCCCACTTTGACCTTCCAAGACCGCGAGCCTCTTTCTAACTCCAAGACCGCGAGCCCTCTTAGGCTTCAAGACCGCGAGCCTCCTCAAGTGGTTCAAGACCGCGAGCCCTATCATTGGTTCACTTGATGTTGAGACCGCAAAGAGATGTTGACCGTTTAACTAGTTTGACCTCAGGACCGCGAGGCCCTTCACGGTCTTGAGACCACGAGCCTCCTCTCGGTCTTGAGACCGTGAGCCCCCTCACGGTCTTGAGACCGCGAGCCCTCTCACGGTCTTGAGACCGCGAGGCTCTCATGGTCTCAGCCGCTTGGTCCTTCAACAAGGCTCAAAGGTGCAACCAATAATGTCACACGATGTTGAAGCCTTCAAAAGGTCAAATATATGTTGACCACTTATGGATTGAGTCAATTAATATTATGCTTGATCACTTGTTCATTCAATTGACCCATAATGGTTGACCCATTATGGTTGAAGTCGATTCAAGTAGGGTCTATCAATGTTCACCCATCAACACTCAACAATGTGACTCAACACAAGGTTGAACCTTTCAATTGAGCTCTAATTGGGCCCAAACTTAGCCCAAACGGTCTTGAGGTCATGTGGGTGGACCCCACATGGTCTTGAGACCGTTTGCCCAAGATTTCATCAAAATCTAAGGTGATTTGATAGGGGTTGAACCATGATTGAGTCACAAAACAGAATTTTGATTAAATTGATAACTTATTTGCAATTGGGTCCTCAATTGGTCAAATTACTCAACCCTAGACCTTCAAACGGTCTTGGGTGATTGTCCTCTCGGTCTTGAGACCGTTTGGATGAGTTCCAAATGGTCTTGAGACCGTTTTCCCATCCAAATTTTGGATTCTATTGCAAATTCATCAAGGTCTGACCCATTGAGTTGATGATCATGTCAATATTTAATTGCAATGTAATTTAGTGTAATTGTACCTTCAATTGGTCAACTATCCTTGACCCCAGACCTCCAAACGGTCTTGGTTGATTGCCTTTGCGGTCTTGAGACCGTTTGGTGACCCCAAACGGTCTTGAGACCGTTTAGGTCAATCAACCCTAAAAGCCCTAATTAGGTCACCATAATTTCAGTACTGATTTTACCTAGGGTTAGCCCTAGTATTCACCCTTCAACTCTTAGCCCGTTTGGAATTAGACCATAAAACTTGGTGAGTTGTTAATTAATATTATTTTGAACAGTAATCTCATACGGTCAACGCTTAGTCAACGACCTTACACGGTCTTGAGACCGTTTTCCCAAAAAGGCAATTTCAGACCGTTTGAAAATCAGCAATTAATTCATTTAAAGTTGTGACTTACAAAGGTCATATCTCCCGATTCCTTTGGAGTTAGTCTCCCAAATTTGAGGGTAATTAGCCTATATAATTAGGAACAGGTTTCTTATACGGCCCACGCTCGGTCAATGGGGCCAAACGGTCTTGAGACCGTTTGCCCTGTCGCGGTCTCGAGACCGTTTGCTCACCTCGCGGTCTTGAGTCCGAGAGAGCAAACTGTTAGGACCGTTTAAGGAAAAGAAAAGCAGTGGGTTTTTCTTGGAAATCACGCCTTCATCTTCTAGCTCAAGAACAGTACGAATATCCCATGGGTTTGCTTGTAAAATAGTAGGGAAAAGTAGGGAAATACTAAGAGCTATCATTAAAACGCATATAAAGATGCACATAGTAAAGCATGGGTTTAGAGTTATAAAACCCGCCTAAAGCTTGCTTCTTGAGCTCCAAGCTTTCAAGCTCCAAGATCTAATGGCGTCCTTGAGTTCTTACAGGTTGGCCAAGGTGAAAACTCCAAGGAAGGATGAAAAGAGACGGCTAGAAAGGTAGGGTTTCAAGAGTTAGCCATGAAGATGACCTTGAATTCGAGTTTTAACCATGGAATTAGGCAAGAAGAGGGGTTTAAACCTACCTTGCACCCCTTGGTCGTCCTCCTTAGCTCCAAGGCAGTCCTTGGTCGTCTTTGGTGAAATGAAACAGTAAGGGAACGAAGGGTGAGTTCCCTTGCAACTAAGGGAAGGAGAGCTTATATACATGGGGTAGGATTTTCAACATTAGTTCATAAGTTGTCCATAATTCCAACTAGGTCCCTCCTTCTTTACTTGATCGTTCCTTCCTCTTTATTCTAAGGACAAACCTTCTCTTAAGGTCTTAGGAGGAGAAGGTAAAGGAGAGCAAGCTAATAATGAGGTACATACATAAAGAAATATTGCACATATACCCTGATTATTCAATCACAAGGCATATCTCATAGCTTGATAATTCAATTGAGGTGACTTCCTCATCATTTCTTCTCTAAATGATGGCAAGAGTCTAAAAAATACTTTAGATGACATATTTCACAATTTTCATCCCTTAATTTGGGTAAATTGCATTTTACCCCAAATTAGGTTTTAAGCACCGGGATTGCTTCCACAGCTGCACCTTGGTGCCTTAGCTTGGGAAATCCCTCAAACTTGGCTAAACAGATTTCTCATGATGTCTCAACATCAGAGGAACATCTCATCATGTGCAAATTGCAAGATAACCCTTTTAACTGGGTAAATTGCACATAGGTCCCTGTATATCAAAACAATGCTACAACTTTAAATAAATAAAAAGGAGCAAATACTGAAATATACGTTTCTGAGAAACTTAATTACATGCTCAGAGTTAATCACAAAGATTTAATTACATATTTAGGCAAAAAACCTAGGGTTGACTCATAACCCAGGTCAGGGATGTTACAGGTAAGGTTGATAAGGTTTAAGGAATCCTCCACCAAATTAATAAAAATCATATAAATAAGATGTCATGGATATAAGCTTAATAGATTAAGCATCAAAGAATAGATACATGCTTAAGTCGTATGACATAAGTTGTCATGCCCTCAAGAGAGACCTGAAGCTAGACCTTATGCTAGGAGGATAAGTAAAGAGAGTCAGTCTTGGAGGTAGAAATCTCCATTACATGTAGAGACCTGGCACATCCTATGAGGATGATGTTAACCCTAACCCTAAGTGAAGGTTATAGAGAGAGATGACATGATGAGTTAGATGTTATGGTCGACCAGGTGTTTGGATAGACATGCCTTGGATTCCATATGAGCCATGAGGAGTTGGATGACTGAGTACCTTTGGTGACCCAACCCGGGAAAGGGTCATGCATGTTAGAGTGAAGGATAGTTCCTTCATTGATGAGGTCAGAGAAGGACCTATAGAAACCCCATGAGCTTCTATGAGTATGGCATAGTAGGCACCTAGAACACGTTAGTAGTACGAGCAGTAGGTTGAAACCCTGGACAAGGGAGTATGTTGGATAGATGATGAGATAAGCATAAAGTGTTAGGGATAACCTTGAGCAAACATAAGTCTGAACATAGGCTTCACCCACATAATGGTATGCTTGTGAGCTTGATCCATATTCATGGAGAGAGGACCTCTGGTAGTGAGGCTGTTTGTGGAGTTAGCTCTAGAGAGAGGGAGCGGGACCCAAGCAAGAAGGTTGGAAGCCTAGACTCCAAGATATGAGGAAAAGTGCAGAGTTGAGGATGATGCGACCTAAGTGGATGTTTGTGGTTGCCTCATGCTTGATCCCTGGAGGCTGATGATGTCTTGGTTGCCATGAGAGGAATTGTAACATCCCTGACCTGGGTTATGAACTAACCCTAGGTGTTTTGCCTAAATATGTAATTAAATCCTTGTGATTAACTTTGGGCATGTAATTAAGTTCCTCAGAAACATATATTTCAATTTTGCTCCTTTATATATAAAGTTGTAGCATTGTTTTGTAATATAGGGATCTATGTGCAAATTACCCAGTTAAGGGATTAACTTGCAAATTGCACATGTTGAGATGTTCCTCTGATGTTGAGACATCATGAGGATGTTTATGATGAAGTTTGAGGGATTTCCCAAGCTTGAGCACCAAGGTGCAGCTGTGGAAGCAACCCCTGTACTTGAAAACCCTAAATTGGTGTAAAGTGCAATTTACCCAATTTGAGGGGTGCAACTTGTAAAATACATCATCTAAAATATCTTTTATGACTTTTGGCATCATTTAGAAGAGAAATGATGAAAATGTCACTTCATTTGAATAATCATATAATAAAGAACACCTTTGTGATTGAATAATCAAGGTGTATGTATAATAGCCCTTTTATGTGTATGCTTTAGTGATGGGTTGATCCTCTTTGCCTTCAATTCTTGACCTTAGAAGGAGTTTGTCCTTAGAAATAAGATGTGGGGACGTGCAAAGAAGAAAGGAAGGACTTAGATGAGAAATGAGGAAAGCATATGTTCTTATGTTGAAATTTCACCTAAGTATATATACTACCTTCCCCACTTAGCAAGGGAACGATCCTCTTCTTTTCATTTCTTTTCCCCTTGCTCAAAACCGACTAAGGCTAAGCTCTGGAGCAGAGAAGGACGACCAAGGGTCCTAGGTAAGTTTGGATCATCCCTTTTGCTTGAATTCATGGAGGAAACTCGTTTTTAAGGTTGAATTCATTGCTAGCTCACCTAGCTTTATCTTTCTAGCCATTCCTTTTCAACTTTCCTTGGAGAATACACCTTGGTCGACCTGTGGAGCTCAAAGACGCCATTAAAGGCTTGGAGCTTGAAATTTTGGAGCTCAAGGAACAATCTTTAGGCGGGTTTTATAACTCTAAACCTTATGCTTTATTTATACATCTTTTTCTATGCATATAGTTGCTAGTTCTTCTTCTTCCCTATCTTCCCTTGCATCCTTGCAAGAAAAATCATGAAGAACTGCTACTATTCTTGAGGTAGAAGATAAGGGCGTTAATTCCTATTCTTATCCACGGATTTCCACTTTACCAAACGACCTCCACCAATTGCCCATACGGTTACACAACCGTTTGGTGGGCAAACGGTTTCAGGGTCGTATGAAGGAAAACGGCCTTCAAGACCATTTGATCGCATTGACCATACGACGACCGTATGGGAATCTTGTTTATAATTATGTAGGTTAATCACCCACAAAATTTTAGGGGTTAACTCAAAAGGAATCGTGAGTTATAAGCAAATCAATTAGCAAATCCAATTGAATTAAGTTCTGATTTTCAATCTGTTTAATTTGCCCTTTTTGGGAAAACGGTCTCAAGACCATTTAAGATGGTTGACCAAGCGTTGACCGTTTGGGATTACTGTTCATAATGATGTTGATTAATGACTCACCAAATTTGATGGATTAATTCCAAACGAGTTATGAGTTGAAGGTTGATTAATAGGGCAAATCCTAATTGAAATCAGTGCTGAAATTCCAATGAGTTAATTAGTGATTTTGGGTTGATTAGCCCAAACGGTCTCAAGACCGTTTGGGGAATCATCCAAACGGTCTCAAGACCGTTTGGGGATCACCCAAGACCGTTTAGAGGTCTGGGGTCAAGTATAGTTGACAATTGAAGGTCCAAAGGTACCAAATCATATTGCAATTAAATATTGATGTGATGATCAACTCAATAGATCAAACCTTGATGCATTTTCACTAGAGTCCAAAGGATGGATGGGAAAACGGTCTCAAGACCATTTGGAACTCATCCAAACGGTCTCAAAACCGTTTGGTGTCAACCCAAGACCGTTTGGAGGTCTAGGGTTAAGGTAATTTGATCAATTGAGGGCCCAATTACAGTGGGTTATTGAAATAATCAAATTGCTGATTTGTGACTTAATTAAGGTTCAAACCCTATCAAATCAACTTAGATTTTGATGAATTCTTGGGCAAACGGTCTCAAGACCGTTTGGAGGTTATCCAAACGATCCCAAGACCGTTTGGGCCAAGTTTGAGCCTGATTGGAGGTCAATTGATGGGATCAACTTTGATTTGATTCACATTGTTGAGTGTTGATGGTTGAATGTTTATAGACCTTAATTGAACCAACTCCAACCCTATTTGGATATCAATTGAGGATCAATTGAGTGACCAATTGGTTAAGGCTAACCCTAATTGTCTCAATTGATAAGTGGTTAGCAAGCTTGATACCAATTGAAGGCTTCAACATAGGAAACCCTAATCGAGTTTACCCTTTGAATCACCTTGGAGGTCCATGCGATCTTGAGCTTTTAGGACCATACGACTTCAGGACCAAATGAGTTCATACGACTTCAGGACCGAATGAGTTCATATGACTTCAGGACCAAATGAGTTCATACGACTTCAGGACCGAATGAGTTCATACAACTTCAGGACCGAATGAGTTCATACGACTTCGGGACCGAATGAGCTCAAACGACTTCAGGTCTGAATGAGCTCAAACGACTTCAGAAGTCAAACTATGACTAAACGGTCTTCACCCCATCTTGGGAAAATGACCTCAAGATCATTTAAGAGTAAACGGTCTTGAGTGTCATGCAGTCTTGAAGTCAACCAAAGCTAAACGGTCTACAACCTTAAACGATCTCAGGATCGTTTGAAGGTTGAAGGTGTGAAACCTATTGGGGACTTTTAAGGATAAGTCTGCCTAATGCCTTGAAGGCTTAGATGGTTTGATGGTTGTTCAACCTAAACCCTAATGATACCTAGGGACATTAAGGGTCAAGTGGTTAGTATATTAACCCATGTTATGATCAATGGTGAAATTTACCAAAATACCTTTTATGGATTCAAGTAGGTAACCCCTTTTTATCATGCAAACCCCAATGGTTACAATGGTGATGACTTGGATAGGCTTATCAATGTTGATTAGACCTAACCCAATCTAGAGGGATGTAATCATCACCTATGAGCAAGAGGAGAGAGAAAATCCCAATTATGGTTGAAATCCAAGTAAAATACCTTCAATATATATGAATGTACATGATTAGGGTATGATCCACCTATGTGAGATCATGAAAACCCTATTTATGATAATTGATGAATCTTAATCTTATCTGAGAGCATCATTGATGATGTTCCTCATACATGATGATGTTATGAGTTCATTTTACCATAATGTGAATAATAAACCCTAATTCTAGGGTGATGGCATGTAATGTGAATAGTAAACCCTAATTGATGAGAATCAGGGAACTTAGCTCTTATGGCAAGAGTGGAAAGTATAATTCTTGATTTGAATTGCTTTTATCAGTTGAATTAACCTTGCAGGTTTTGATATGAAGATGATCATATCCAGGTATGGATGATGATGCTATATTCATTGAAAGCATGTTGTTAGCTTTATGAATAGTAAAATATCTTGATGCCTTATCAATGGCAACCTATGAATTAAATGGGTTGTGAGAGCCATAAATACCATCAAGGTCATGCTTTAGAGATGACTTGTGATGAATGTATTGAGAAATGATGATTGATGAGAGTTAGGCTTGTTATATTTAGTATTCTCATTTCATAGCTGTTATGCTAATGTTATTGTTTGAAGAACAATGTATGATGTTAAAAGAATACTGAATGTACCTAACTAATCAAGTGAAATGTAGAGCCCTGATCATAGATCCATCATTGTCAGAGATCAAATGATGGTGAAACAGGTTTTCCTAAGGGAACTCCTGGATCACATACTTTTGAGTATGTGGGGTATATGGATGTGTAGAACCTTACATCCTAGTGTAGGTGTTTGATGTAGATGTGTAATCCGTCAATCCTTCACTACAATCCCATACCGTATCAGTGGATGGTAAACATGAAACCTCCTGATGATGAAGAAAGCACAGATATCCGTATCAGTGGAAGATAAACATGAAATCTCCTGATGACGAAGAGAGTACAGAACGCCACTGTAACTCTAAAATAGCGAAGGACCAGATTACCCTGGTAAGCTATTATAGTAGAGGCATGAGATGTCCTACAAGTAATCCTCTTACTGACTGAGGAAGGTGAAGGTCATAAGAATCCAGCTCTTTCGATGACCTAGTATGATACCGAGGCACTTAGCAGTGATTGGTTGGAGTATGAGTGGTAAACCTCATCTCCACAGGGCATAAAAGTAATGTTTGAAAAACATAATCCACAACGTAGCATACCTGTTAGAGATAACTACAAGTTGATTGATTGATGTTACACTGTATAGTGCAAATGTCTTCATGTTTCATAACTGTTGAACTCATGCTTACTATTAAATCTGATGTTGAATACTTTGAAGCTTTTACTGCTTAAGTTATTCTTTGAGGTGCTATAATAAAGCTTCTGGCGGAGAGTTATAACTCTCGCTGGGAAAATTATGTAAAATTTTCTCACCCCGTAGACTTCAACTTTTTAGGTGGACGTCGAGGACGGAGGAACAGGTCTACAGGTGACCAGTCCCAACAGCAGCAGCACCAGGGGCAGCAGTAAAATCTCAGGTGGAGATTTAGCCTGCCATGTGGTGTAGTTAGAGTCAGTCCTATGTGTCCTCTGTACTCTCAGGTCATGGAGTCTTTTGGTCTGAGACTTTGGTTATGAGTTCTTGAGATTTTGTATCATGTTGTATATAATTACTCAAGAAGTAATTATCTGAGATGTAAACAGTTTATCTCCTTTTATGAAGGAAGTTTTATGGTTTCAATGCTTTATCTCAAAAAGTTTTAATTTCCGCTGATTTTTGGTATTCTGCTGCTAATCGAATCACTTCTTCTAAGTTTAAATTGTGTTTATATCGTGGTTTGGAGATCAGAGCCCACATGAACCAAACCCTAGAGAGAGGATGAGTATGTTGGTACCTCTGTACCTATGGTATAGATGAGAAGAAGAGTTCCTTAGACCTGGAGAGGTTTAGTAATAGGTTGTGAGGCCTTGTACCACTACTACAGAAATGGCTTATAACGTCACTTTTAAAGGCGTCGGTTGTATAAACACACCAACACCTACAACATAAAGTGTCAGTTTAATAAAAAAACCGACATCTATCTGTGAAGGGCAACCAGACATTGGTATTACTTTTATTCAGTGTCAGTTCCTTAATAAGAAACTGACGCCTAAAATTAACCGCCAAATCTAAAATTTCCAATGAAAAAAATTACCTCCAAAATTTAACATACAACGTCGGTTGTTAAAAAAAACCGACGACTAAAGGTTTTCCGCAAGATAGAAATTTGACCAATTTTTATCGTCGGTTGTCTTATAGTAACCGACGCCATTGTGTTTTCGCACACTTAACCGTGAAAAATTTCACATCCCTTTAGCGTCAGTGTTTATACAGAAACCAACGACTATGGTCTTAATTTGCGAACATTTATTTTTGTCAGCATATAAAGATAGACGTCAGTTTTTCTAGTTGGAACCGACACATATAAGTGAACAATAGTGTCAGTTTTTTGTTTGTAACCGACACCTATAGTTTTTAGGGTCGGTTGTTTTTATTAACCAATGCCTATTGTTAACTTAACAACACCCACACAAGCTAGACTCTTCCCCCTTTCTCTGTTTCATTCATCTTACGCGATTGAGGGTTTGGTCTGGCAATTTCTCTACTACCGCTGCTCCTCTGCCTCCGCCTCCGCTGCCTTTTGCTCTGGTCACCGTCGCCCACTCACCGCTCGTTGTGCGCTGCCTCCACTCGCCGTCACCATCACCCACTCTCAGTCGTTATCGTGCCTCCGTCGCCGCCGCCACTGTGCGCATTTGGTTTAGTTCTCCGGCCACTGCTATCCAGGCCAGCCGCGGCTCATCTAGCCCTGCTCTCTAGATATGACCACAACTCCTCTCCAGGACTGACTACAGCTCTTCTCCCTACCCTCCAGGATGGCGCCGCCACGTACGAAGGTACCCTCCTCCTGCTCTTCTTCCTCCACCCTCAAGCAGGTACCCTGCTCGTGCTCGAGCACCATTGGCTGGTCATATTCACACATTAATATTGCCAATAATATAGAAAATGAATGCTAGCTCCAATTATAGACATATTGTATATGGTTTTTATCATAAAAATGTGTAGATTTTGAATAAAATATAGTTAAATCTCTATTATTCTTCTTGTTACAAAGGTATAGTTAGTACACGAATATTAGATTATATTCAACAAAACCCTAGTTTGATGAGCATGTTGTTAATCATGTTAATTATGATTCTTTTATATATTCTAATGTCATTATATAATTATGAGATCCCAACATCTTAAATTGAATTAGAATGATTTCAATGAATTATAGGGTTTTCAAGTTGATAAATATGTACATGCAGAAATAGGGTTATTAAACCAATGGTTATAACATAGTATGATCTTAATCTAATCTGGATGTTCATAATAACGTAGTATGTTAAATATGATGATTAGGGAAACATATAATGTCCAGTAAAGATTCCTATCCCTTTTGCTTGAAACTATTGATTTCTGGATTTGTTATTTAATAATGCTCTATAGATTAGGATTAACCATGTTCCATGTAGTTTATAGACATTTATTATATATAAGAATGATATCACATGTATTTGTTGGCCTAGAAACCCATCCAAAATTTACTCATTAGGAGTAAATCTTGGATAGTCCCCGGTTTGGGACTGTTCTTGAACACCTAATCTCACTTAGGATGTAAGTGTATAATGTGTATTGGGTTTTCAAGAAAATTTCAGTAGCATTTCCCCGTTTGTTCTCTAAGTACATATGTACTTGGAGAACAGAGGGGAAATGCTGCCAAAATTTTCTTGAAAACCCAATACACATAATACACTTACTAGTGAGATTAGGTGTTCAAGAATGGGTAGGTGGTACACATTTATTATATATAAGAATGAAAACACATGTATTTGTTGGCCTAAAGTTTTAACCATGCATAAACTCTAATATGTTAATCCTAGACCCTAATCTTGTTGTAATATATACTTGTTTTCTCTTTGATCATAGAGTGGATAGATCATAGATGTCCATTCGCAATTGCTGCACCCTAGAATTTATTTCTGGTCTTGACCAGTTCATTAGATTTGTCGAGGAACATAGGAAACAACCTGGAGATAGGTTCTACTGTCCATGTAGGCATTGCAGTAACAACTTGAAAGTCAGCACTGGTGTCGAAATCAAAAGTCATGTCATGTGCAATGGGATTGTACAAGGCTATACATAATGGCACTGGCATGGAGAGATTTCAAACCTGAAACCAGTGGATGTCAATAATAGTGCTTCTGTGGAAGAAGAAATTGCCTCCTATGATGTAGATGTGAATGAACCAGTTCCCGTAGACATCGTTGATGCGATGCTGGATAGTTGTGGGGTAGAGCACACCGATCCACCTCCCATGTTTAGAAACATTGAGCATGATGCTGAGATACCATTATACACAGGTTTTACTAAGTTTACAAAGCTTAGAATTGTGTTGAGATTGCATAAGCTAAAAGCTAACAATAGATGGAGCGACAAAAGCTTCACGTCATTGTTGTCTTTGTTGAAAGAAATGCTTTCCGAAGGAAACGAGATGCCAATCTCAACATACCAGGTAAATAAATTGTTATGCCCAAGGGGAATGGAGGCCAAGTTGATACACACATGTCCAAATGATTGAGTATTATTTCAAAACGACTATGTGGATTTGAAAGATTGTCCAAAATGTGGTGCGTCACGGTATAAATTGACGACTTCGGGGTAGTCCAAAACTAGTTCTCCTGCCAAGGTGATGTGGTATCTACCTATAATATCACAGTTTCAATGCTTGTTTTCCAATCTGATAGATGTGAAGAATGTTAGGTGGCATGAAGATGTTAAGAAAAATAATGATGGGATCCTACGACAGGTGTCTGATTCCCCACAGTGGAAGAAGGTTGATCTATTATACCCTAAATTTGGTGAAGAAGTCAGGAATCTAAGACTTGGGCTTTGTACAGATGGGATGAATCTGTACGGGACATTGAGAAACCAACATAGCACTTGGCTAGTCATGCTTGTTATATACAATCTTCCTCCCTGGCTGTGTATGAAAAATAAGTACGTAATGTTGTCATTGTTGATATCGGGTCCTAAACAACCTATAAATGATATCGATGTTTATCTTGAACCTCTGATTTATGACTTTAAGAAACTCTGGGGTGAAGGTGTGATGACCTATGATGCTTCACAAAGAGAGACATTTCGTTTGCATGCTATGTTGTTTTGCACTATTAATGACTTTCCAGCATATGGGAATTTGTCTAGATATAGTGTCAAAGGAGCTAAAGCGTGTCCTATATGTGAAGAGGACACTAATTCAACACTCTAATGCAACAAATATTGCCTGTGGCAATTTGATCTATATTGCTGAAGCATGTAAGGTTTGCAATCACCAGATTTTGTTTCTTTTTCAACAGTCTGTGCAGCAAAGTTATTGACCCTGATACTCTCAATAATTTGCAAAGAGAAGTGTTTGTTGCCCTATGTCATCTTGAGATGTATTTCCCTCCTTCATTCTTTGATATCATGGTACATCTTGTTGTCCACTTGACTAGGGAAGTGAAAATATTGGGACCAGTATTCTTGCATTGGATGTATCCCTTTGAACGATACATGAGCATTTTTAAAAGTGATGTTCGAAACCGTTATCGGCCTGAAGGGAGTATTATTGAGGGTTATGTGGTGAGAGAGGTTATGGATTTTTGCAATGACTCTCTCAGTGGTAATGACATTCCTGGTAATGACAAGAATATTGAGGAGCAATTTGGCAAAGGAATTTTGGGATCACAGGTGAAAGTAATCAGCCATGAGCAGTTGGAAAAAGGTCACTTGTATATTTTACACAACATGGACGAAGTGAGTGTTTATATCGAGGAACATACCAATTTTATCAAGAGAAAATATCCTCGAGCCAATACAATGTGGCTTGCTAGAGAGCATAACAAGACATTTATTAAGTGGTTTGAAGATAAAGTCTTACATCAACTATCTCAAACACTAGATGATATTACTGAAACTATCAAATGCCTCACCTTTAAACCAAAATTGAATGTTATGTCTTATGAAGGGTATGAAATTAATGGATTCACATATTACACAAAGCGCCAAGATGATAAGAGTGTCGTCCAAAACAGTGGGGTCACCCTTCAAGCGTCGACTATGTTTTTTGCAAGTGCAAAGGATAAGAGTCCACGTGAAGCTAAAATGTCATATTACAGTGTCATTGAAGACATATGGGAGTTTGACTACATAGATTTCAGAATTCCAATCTTCAAATGTAAATGGGTTGATAACAACAAAGGATTTATAGTGGATGAATTGGGTTTCACTTTAGTGAACTTTGAAAAGATTGGAGAGAAGGGTGAACCACTCATATTGGCATCACAGGCGAAACAAGTATTTTATATCGATGATCCTGCACCTGATAAATGGTCGGTTGTTCTTCATGGTAAAAGACAGGTCATTGAAGATCCTATAGATGAAGAAGAGTACTATGATAAGTATGATGACTCCAGTCCATTCTCAGTTGGGTTTCCAACACAAACAAATATTGAAGCTAATGATGACTTGTATGTGCGCAGAGATAACAATGAAGGATTGTTAATTGATAAAAAATAGCAATATTAGAGGCATGTTTATATTTTTTTATATGTTTTATTTTTTTGAATGTGAACTTTATAATGTGAATTACTTTACAATGTGAATGTGAACTTTACAATGTGAATTTTACAATGTGAATTACTTTACAATGTGAATTACTTTACAATGTGAATGTGAACTTTCAGATGGCTGAGCATTCTCATGATGACCGTGTTGATGATTACCGTGAGAGTGAGGACATCGATGCACCACCTCACAATGTAAGTTTTAAAAATATATCATATATTTATATCTATATGTCCATTTATAGTTATATCATGTAAGTGTGTTTATTTTATCAAATTTTAGGTTGATGATGCACATGTACCCTCTAAACCACTTGAGGCACTTGATGAGAAGTACCAAAAAGTTGGCAAGAGAAGGGGGATCACTATGATGAAGAAGTTAACAGTGCTAAGGGGCAATGGACCCAAACTTGTTGTGGATTTTGATAATGCAGGAAATGCAATTGGAGTGAATCACAATTCATTTGTTTCATATCTTGGGTATGTTACTCGTAGCCATTGCAGTTGTAAGATAGATTCTTGGCATAAAGTTCCTAAGGGGAAGAAAGACTTAATATGGAAGGATTTATTCATGAGTTATTATTAATTTGCAATTCTATTTTGTAGATTACTAATTTTTTGGATACTAGTTAATAGCAATTCTATTTGGCAGAGTATATTTGCATTGGATGAAAAGCTGCATCGTAAATGCGTGATGCAACACTGTGGGAGAGTCCTAAGGAACTATAGGAAAAATCTCACCCGAGAATACATAAAAGAAGGTGACAAGAGAAAGAAGACAACCACTGAACAATGGAACTTCCTGGACCCAGAAGAATGGTACACATTTGTTGCTTCAAGAAAAACTAATGAATTCAAGGTATTAGGCATCACTCCCAGTTTAATTAAAATATGTTGTATTCACCTATTCAAGATTAACATTTAGTGTTACTAACCAAATCAATGTGCATACTAACTAGGCCATCAGTGAGGCGCAAAGAGCAAGGCGTGCACTAAATGTGCATGACCACACAATGGGTCCAAAGGGGTATGCAGGCATTCACCAAGGACTACAAGCTGAGTCTATTGCGCAATCTATTGCTACTCAGGAGTTCTCTACTATAGGTACCACATCTCTGCCTTACCATGATGTCTGGATAGCTGGGAGGCAAAATAAGAAGGGAGAAATAAGGAAGCCCGCAACTGCTGAGGCGACTGCAAAAATGGTAAAATACATCTCTTAGAGCAATCATTCAAATATTGATTATTTGTGGTGTTTACTTAATTACAAAATTTTGTTTTCGCAATTAGAGGGAGCTGCATGAGCTGAGGAAACAAGGCAAGTTCATCCCTAAGAGCACAAGGGATGAATTGACAGTTGCTCTGGGTAACCCAGAGTATCCTAGACGTGTTAGGGCTGCAGGCACTGGTGTGGGCATCAAAGCGTTCTTTGGGCCATCCCAGCGCATACATGTCTCAAAAGTGGGAATTTCACAAGAAGATGTAACCTATTATTTATTTAGAATGTTACTATAAAAGAGAATTCAATAATCATAAGCTAACATTTCTTTTATCCATGTATAGGTAGATAAGATAGTTGATAGGAGAGTCGATGAAGTAGTTGATAAGAGAGTCAAGGAAGCAGTTGATAAGACACTCCATGAAGCAATGAGCAAGTGGTAGGCATCTCTGACTGTCACTCAACAGACAGTACCTATGGTGTCCCACTCTACTCCTACTGCAGAGGTTGGGAGTAGTAATCCTATAGACCCACCACCTACATCCGCTGTAAGTATTTTTATGATATAGTAACTAGTCTTTTCAAGATGATATGTTTTCAAGATGATATGTATATATGTATATAACATTCTTTACACAAATTTGTAGGGGTTGCAGCCATGCCATCTAAAAAGTAAAGAATATGTCATTGCAGAGGTGTCAACTTACCCATCCCTATCAGGGGAAATGTTTCATGGGTCTCCATTACCAGCTGGTTGGGTTCGTGTGAGCCCGCTACGTATATTCTCCAGTTGGATGGACCTTCCATTGCCATATGCCCACCCAGATTGTGAAACACTTGGTGAGGCAGAAGGCGGAGTGATATTGTGGCCAAAAGTGGATGTCGTCTATAATGAAATTATATGGTAAATTTACATTACGTTAAATTGTTAGTGTGTGTATATGATGTCAATTGATCTGAAATTATATAGTATATGTACAGGTTAAAAAGAAGACACCCAGTGCATCTAGGCCTCCACCTCCACCTCCTACATTATAAGTTGGGTTCCACAGGACCTACCTGTCCCGTTAGGTCCTAATTGTAGGGGTATGGCAATATGGTTAGGCAAACATGATATAAATTGCCCTATAACTATCTCTATAGGTGCAGATGTTGCAGGTCAATCATACGAAAACAAACTATTTATACAAGATATTTTAGAGTTATTTCGATATGATTGGTTGAATACATCTATGATAGAGCTATGGATAAAGTGAGATCTTCTTTATACATCCATAAACCTTGTGTAGGATCTGGTGATCTGGTTTCTTATATATTAATGCATATGTAATACATGTTTTACAGCTACTTAGACAAGATATGTGCAAATTTTTCATTCGAAAATGTAGGATTTTTTATTCCATCTTTGATTAGTCTAGTTGCTAAAGACCCTTCGTCAGTTCAACAATACTGCTGTGATGCTTTTACAAATTTTGCTCAAAATAACAAGATGGTGATAATAGCTCCATTCAATGTGGAGTAAGTTTACTTTGCTTATAATTTAGACTTAAGAAAATTGCATTTTTATTGTGGATTTTGGTTATTAATTTTTAACTTTTTTACCTCTAGGGGTATGCATTGAGAGTTACTAGTTATTGTCCTCGATACGTTCACTGTCTATTATCTAGATCCTAAACTGGAAGATATGATATTTAACTTGTAAATCTTGTTATCAGTGGTGGGTTTGTCTCTAATGGAGTTTGCCTTTGTTCTAGTTAGATCTTTCCTTGGTCTAATGATCACTAATGTTGACAGTCAGTCAATTTGGATGAAGGCGATGATGTTGTGAAGAGGTAATGCCTTTTCTATTTTCATTGGTGCCTCTGTGGTTCAAAGCAATTGTAGACTGAGGCTTCTTGATGCTAGGCCGTAGGGAGTGTGGTGATAGGAGGGGGAAGTGGTGATGGGATTACTGCAAACAATGAAGGTGTTCGCTCACGGTCATCCAAACTATAGTTGCTCTCCAATTCATCGATGAAGAAGAGATCAACAAAAGCATTTGAATGGTGGTAGCACCCTACTACAGTCATGGAAAAAAATTACAAAATGAGGGGGAGGGATTAGAGACCATTGGAAGGAGATTGAGGGCTTAGGGAAGGCATAGTTGTGCCACTCTCTGACCTCAATAGGAGGGAACAATGTTGTTTTCATTTTTGGTGGCTTCAGATGCTATTGTAGTAGATGCTTTGCAGCCAAGCAAAGAAATTGTTGGTCGTAAAGGTGAAGAAGAAGACTTAACATGGAGAAGATGGATGGCGACCTAGTGGAAGTTGGTAATTGAGATGGTACCACTGGAGGATGCAGATTTTCCAGTGACAAAACAGTCATCTAAAATTTTCACAAGAGTCCACGGCATCAAGGCCATAGATGGCAGTAAGTTTCCTGCTGGCTGGTTGATGGAGGTCGGGATGTGCTAAAGGTGTCTATGGTTTTAGGGGATTGTTGTGAAAAGGAAAGGAGGGGAAGATATAGGGAAAAAAGTGGAACAAAGAAGGGAGAGAGGGAGAAATCATATGGTCATCATCCTCGCGAAAGAGACAACCCATAGACTTATGACATTATAGGGTAGGGGTTTGAGCTGAAAAAGGGCATGAAATGTAATTATTATGAATTCATTAATATGAAGTAAAACACATATCTTTATTCAATTGCTTGATTGGGAAAAGGAGGTGCGATGAACATGAAAATTTCTAGATAAGCTAATTATGTTATTATGAAATTAGTTGATATTTTATTTATGTGGTTGATAAGTATCCATGTGTTGAGCTATGTCTATTACTATGTACACGTGTAGAGCTATGTGCACAGTTGTGGACACATGTGTAGAGCTATGTGCACTATTGTGTATACGTGTAGAACTATGCGTACAATTGTGGATAGATGTATAGAGCTATGTGCATTATTGTGTACACATGTGTACTTCTATGTATATTGTTCTATACACATGTATACTGTCATGAGTACTCTTGTGTCCACTTGTGTAGATGTATTATTGTGTAAATGTGTGTAGAGCTTTGTGTACGATTATGTACACATGTGTAGAGTTATTTGCACTGTTGTGTAATATTTGTGTACACAATTTTAGAGCTATGTGTATCGTTGTGGACACATTTGTAGAGCTGTGTTGTGTACACATGTGGACAAATAATTGGGCTTCCTATAGTTCTATGCATGTGATCATATAAATTTCATTTCTTTTGTTCACGACTCATGTGAGACCCAACGATGTATTGATTACAAAGTCGAATGCTCTTTTCTTCTATGATACGCCGCTTTCATGGCATCTCTCCTGTGAGTGGAGATGATGGAAACGACATCCTTGTTGCAAATTAAGTCGAAGATAACACGCGAGCGTTTAGGACGGCCTTGTTCGGAATACATCGTGATCAACGACGAGGCCAGATCGGAGCGCCCGTCCTTGGACCCAGGCGGTGGGGCAGGATCCTCCATGCATATTGGCGCGTTCTTTTGGAGGTCGACGTCGTCGTCGTTCTCCTAATCCTGCAGCTTCAATTCCAGAGCATGAACCAGGCAAACCCCTGACCACCTGAGCATGATGACGGTAGATGATGCGGCGGTGCATCTGTTGTACCGTTGGGCTTCCATGTTGTCGTATTCCAGTATCTCTTCCTCCAGCCAGGCCGCCCATGGTGGAGTGAGGCAGCCATCTGGAGTTTGGGTGTTTGTGGAGCCGCGTTAGGGTGTAGTGTGTAAATTTCGTGGCAGTTTTAGGTTATGTTTGTCCAACAGGTGCGGGAAGGGTGAAGGAAAAGAGAGGACGGGATGAATTTGTGGGGCGTTATAGTATAGCGGTTGGTCGGCCGTTTTCGGGTTCAAATGCATTCCAGAAGTACAACCTCTCTCCGCCGCTGCTGCTGGCACGACTCTTCGTGGCGAGAGACAGAGAGACCCATTGTGAGGTCACCGTTGAGGAGCGCCGCCACCACGACGAGGAAGGAAGATGTTGATGCCTTGTCGAAAAAGCCCTGACTTGCGGCTCGTCGGAAGGAAACGGATAAAGTCGGGCGCGTCAGGGAGGGGGGAGGTTGGGAGAAAGGGACCAACGGTTGATTTGTTCGCTGCTAAGGTGCTGGAGTATGGTTTGTCACGGACTCTGTCAAGAATTTTCGATGCAGCAACGTCACTACGTCAGTTACGACTGACCCAAGTTGTGGCGGAATAGGAATTTTCCCAATGCTCCGGCGCGCGTTATCCAGCAACAAGCGGAAGCGAAAACTGGGACGGTGGAAAAAACATGTGTCCCACCACGTGCTGATCAATGAGGGCAGAACCGAGTTCGAGTATAAGAGGGACACCATCCGTCCACAGTATGGTACATAATTTATAAATAGTCGATTGAATCCAGTCACCATCTCTCTCGTCTTCCCTCCGCCCCTCCCCCGTCTTCAGATCCAATATAACAGGACACACCGCAGCAATCCTGGCTCCTTCTCCTTCCATCCGTCTCACTCTCCCTCCCACGCCTCCCATCCATCCTCTCCGCATTACACCGGCCAGCAAACAGCGACAGAAGCAACTACGATCGGCAATGGGCGAGAAAGAGACCCGCACATCCGCTGCACCGGCGGTGCACGGGCTCAGGAGGCCACCGCCGGCACTAGACAAGCACCTGGCCGCTGCCGTGGAGATACTGGGACATGAAGGGAGGCACGAGCGCCAGCCGACGGGCGCCGAGAAAGAACACATAGATCGCGTAGCGGGGTACGTTGTCGGAGAAGGGGAAGCCGCGGGCGCCGTTGCGGAGGCCATTCTCCGGAGGCTGGTGCGCTGTCCTGGAGGGAGAGATCGGTGGGGGTTCTTATGCTCCGGACATCCTTACCATGATTACTACAGCGGGCGCAAGGTCTTGGAGCGGCGGCGGAGGGCTGGCAGGCTCCGCGGGAGCAGCTGAGCCGGACCGGCCCGTAACCCTGGGCAGTCGTTGCGCTTGAGAACACATGTTAACTCTTTACTGTTATTCGCTTTTTTTTTGTTGCAAGGTTTTTGATTTTCTTGGTAGCTGTAAAATCCTTGTTTCCCTTTCGAATTTTTATTTGATATATAAAGGGGCATTTGAACAAGTACTCGTCTTCCTACATGTAAAGAGTGGTAGTTTTCACCATCACCTATTCTTTGAAGAGTGGTACTTAGTCTCTTCCTCGCACACAAAGTATATCTTATGAAAGCCAATAAAGATGGTATTTAATGCGGAAATCAAATTGTTATCATCTCTACAATTTATTACCTTTTATGTTCCGGATAGTCAGGCATTGAGCAAACAAAGTAATTATTACTTTTTATATTCCGGATAGTCAGGCATTGAGCGAACAAAGTAAACCACGTCTTTTGCTTCTTTGTGCATACTCATCTCAGATATATCCAAATAAGGATCCAATTATGATTATTTCTATTCCTATGCATAATATAAAGAGTGTTATCTAATTTCAATCCGTTTCATGGTTATCTCTACCTGATACACACCATTATGTTCCAGTGAATAAATATTTTGTTACGCTTGGAGTACCTAGTCCACATTGAGAAAACCACAAAAATTTATTATTATATTTTTTAGCGTCTTCATCTCTCTCTCAATCTCTTTGTATTTCAACATACTAAATATCTAGCTAGATATAAAATCTTTGTCGTGGACTTTTTTATGAACAGATAACCCAACTACGGCTGCACTAGCGACAAGCCGCACACATGATAAGTAATAGGGAAGGAATCTTGCCGTGTGATAATTGTAACTCGTGTTACTGAGCAAGCTGACTCAAGATGGAACTAAGTAAAATGCACATACAAGTCATACAACATTCATCTTCACAAGCGGTTGTTTTCATATAATGTATGCTTCGTTCAAGAGCTAGAAAATCACTTATCATTTCTCTATCAAACAAATGGTAAATATTTCTTTGTCAGTCTCATCAACCGCAAGGATATGGAACAATATCCTTAATCAACTGCCTATAATACACTGCCAACCTAAGGAAACATCGTGCTTTCATTTGTGTCTTTGTCTTCTCCCACATTTGTACCGACTCCACCTTCATGGGATCTACACAACCTATACATGATGTGCGTGGCCAAGTAAAGAAGCCTCTATCAGCTATAAGTCACACTTGCTAGGTTTTATATAAAATCTTTGGTGCCACCTTAAAACTTCCAAGATCAATCGCACATGTTGCTCATACTACTTCTGGTCCTTGGAGTAGGTCAAAACATAATCTATGAAGACCAACACAAACAGATCAAAGTACAACCTGAAAACCCAGCTCATCAAGTCCATTAAAGCTATAGTTACATTGGTTAATTCAAATGGCGAACCACGAACTCGTAGTTGACCATACCTAGTTCTGAAGGCCTTCTTAGGCGTGTCTCTAATGTTTCCGGTATCATAACAAACGATCTATTCTTTAGAGCACCATGGTTTCCTTCAATTGGTCCAATCAGTCTTCAAATTCTAAGCAAAGGATACTTGTGCTTTACTGTGACCTTGTTCAACTTCCTACAATCTATGCAAAATCTCATGGAGCCATCCTTCTTCTTGATAAGAAGAATAGGGGCAGTCCATGGGGACGTGAATGAACCTTCGTTCAACAACTCTAAAAGATATTTATTTACATCCTTTATTTCATCCGGTGCCTTTCTATATGGTGCTTGTACTATGTGTCAGATACAAGGAACAACATTGATCTCAAAGTCAATCTCTCAAGGAGGTGGAAGATCATGAAACTCATTCAGGAAAACATTTTCAAACCCGATAACTAAGGGTATATCATTGATACTAGGACTCACTACCTTACTATCACATACATGCACCATAAAGGCCTCACAATCCATGTCATCAACTTCTCACCTACGTCGGCATACACAAAATATGTATGGAGAATCTTGTAGTTTCATTAGAAGGCCCAACCATATCCCTTTTAGAATTCCGCAACTTTGGTTCTACAATCCAACACCACGGGATACTTCTCTAACGTATCCATCCCAAGGATCACATCGAGTCCATGCCTCTCAAATGGTGAAAGATCCACTAAAGGATGCCTACAAAAAGAGAAGAATGCAAAATATACACACCTCACATACAATTATGGGGCCAACTAAAGGGGTAATAAGGTAGAGAGGTTTCAGCCGAAGATTAACATGTAAATTATAATGCAAAGTAACCTCACTGGAGATAAATGAGTGTGTCACACCCATATTAACCAAAACAAATACACATGTAGAAGCAAACAAGTTAGAATAAGAAAGATCCATCTAACCTGCAATGACTTGAGGGTTTACAACACCTGCACGATGGATCATCGCCTAGAAATGGGTTGTAGCTCATAATCATCGTCTTCCATGGCCTCTTCTAGTAGATACTAATGATCCATCTTGGGAGGCATGTCCACACCCTCTTCCACATATGCCACCATGCTGTTGTGAATGCTAATGATTCTGCACCCGAGGTTGAGACACCTCTTGGTTCTGCTGTGGACAAAATATCCTCAAATGCCTTGGTTGATGGAAGTAGAAAAAATTCTACCATGGAAAACCCTATGACCCAAATAACCATGTCATGGAGAAGCATCCTAAAATGTGTACCCCATACGGTCATTGTCCTCTATGTAACACCCTAGACCACTACCCAAGGCTCTAGTAGAGCTTTAAGAATGTTGACTAGCCCCACAGACCACCACTAGCCTTAACTGTGTGATTTATCCTAATTGACGGGCAAGCTGGGATCAACTTCTCGATTGGTCACCCATCTTGGTACTACTCTAGGCTGAACACACTTAACCATAGATTTCTTAGTGAACGGGTCCCTAAAAACACTACTACAGAAATAGCATTCCGTGTCGCTTTTTTGGGCGTCGGTTATTAAGGAAAACCAACGCCTATCATATAAGGCGTTGGTTGTTTAAGCAAACCGACGTCTATATTCGAAGACCAGCCAGACACGGGTACCGCTTTGTATTCAACGTCGGTTGACAATAACAAACCGACGCCTAAAAGCTCCCGCGAAATCCAATTTTCGAGCGAAAAGAAAAAGTGTCACATACAACGTCGGTTATTTAAATAGCCACCGACGCCTATGTGTGATGAAACTTTGCGCGAAAAGTGTCACTTTCAGCGTCGGTTATCTGTTGATAACCGACGCCGAAAGTGGTTCCCGCCAAACAATTTCGTGAAAATATCATCCAATTGAGCGTCGGTTGGTTCAAACAATCGACACTAAAGTTGTTTAGGCGTCGGTTGTGACAAACAACCGACGCTATAGGTGAACTTTATATTCTGCGATCACCCGACTGTTCCCCTTTCTTCTGTTTCATCGCCTAAACAGCTTTAGCTCCCGCCGCAACTGCTATCGCCCGACCCTCCACTCCGCCGCACCCCTCCACGACAGTGTCGTCGCGCCGCCTTCTCCGGCGCAGCCTTCTCCTCCGGTGCCTCCACGCCGCCTTCTCCTTCGGTGCCAGTGCCTCCACGCCGCCGCCGCCAGGACGACAGAAGATGCTCTCCACCGCCGCCGCGCCGCCGCCAGGGTTTAGGGTTGCTAGCTGCTTCTCCGCCGCGCCGCCGGTTCGACCACAACTCCTCTCCACCGCCGTCGCCCACTCTGTGCCGCCGTCTGCAGACCACAGCTCTTCTCCAGACCGGTATGCCCTCTTCTCTGTATTTTATTAGAGCTAGGAGGCAGAGGTTGCGTGTTAGTGAATGAAGTCTAAGGCTCTTTCCTCTCTCTCAAGCTCATGAAATGTGATTCTTACTGAAATATGATGATGGGACAATTTTATCTCTGCCATAGTTGAAATTTTCCTACTTGAAAAGGTCAACTTACCGAAAAGAATGGTCTTCTACCTTTTATTTTAAAGATGCATTCTATATACAATTTTTCTGTACCCACAATTGCTGATTAGTTTTCTTGTACAACTGGATTCTTCAAGGAAATAGCTACAGCTAGATAAGATCGTGTACACTCTGTATTTTTTCCCATCCTTTCTACAACTGGATTCTTCAAGGAAATAGCTACCTTGGGTCTTTATAGGTTATTTTAATGTTATCCGAAGGAATTATGAAAAAATTAGTAAACAACCTCCTACAAAAAAGTCTATGCAGGACTTTAACATGTGTGTTATGAATTGTGGATTGTTGAGTTAGAAGTGAATGGACCCATCTTTGCATGGGACAATCATCAAGAAGGGAAGAATTTCATTACATCTAAAATTGATAAAGTAGTTTACAATGATAAATTCCTTGATATTGTTTCTAATTTTCATAGGAAAGTTGATAAACATGAACATGCGGAAATATGGTTATTAAACTAATGGTTATAACATATAATGTCTAGTAAAGATTCCTAGACCTTTTGTTTGAAACTATTGATTTCTTGATTTATGATTTAATAATGCTCTGTTGATTAGGATTAACCATGTTGCCTGTAGTTTATAGACATTTATTATATATAAGAATGACAACACATGTATTTGTTGGCCTAGAAACCCATCCAAGATTGACTCATTAGGAGTAAATCTTGGATAGTCCCCGGTTTGGGACTGTTCTTGAACACCTAATCTCACTTAGGATGTAAGTGTATAATGTGTATTGGGTTTTCGAGAAAATTTTGGTAGCATTTCCCCTTTTGTTCTCTAAGTATATATGTACTTAGAGAACAGCGGGGAAATGCTGCCGAAATTTTCTTGAAAACCCAATACACATTATACACTTACTAGTGAGATTAGGTGTTCAAGGATGGGATAGGTGGTACATATTTATTATATATAAGAATGACATCAAATGTGTTTGTTGGCCTAGAAACCCATCCAAGATTGACTCATTAGGAGTAAATCTTGGATAGTCCTCGGTTTGGGACTGTTCTTGAACACGTAATCTCACTTAGGATGTAAGTGTATAATGTGTATTGGGTTTTCGAGAAAATTTCGGTAGCATTTCCCCGTTTGTTCTCTAAGTATATATGTACTTAGAGAACAGCGGGGAAATGCTGTCGAAATTTTCTTGAAAACCCAATACACATTATACACTTACTAGTGAGATTAGGTGTTCAAGGATGGGATAGGTGGTACATATTTATTATATATAAGAATGACATCAAATGTGTTTGTTGGCCTAGAAACCCATCCAAGATTGACTCATTAGGAGTAAATCTTGGATAGTCCCCAGTTTGGGACTGTTCTTGAATACCTAATCTCACTTAGGATGTAAGTGTATAATGTGTATTGGGTTTTCGAGAAAATTTCGGTAGCATTTCCCCGTTTGTTCTCTAAGTATATATGTACTTAGAGAACAGTGGGTAAATGCTGCCGAAATTTTCTTGAAAACCCAATACACATTATACACTTACTAGTGAGATTAGGTGTTCAAGGATGGGATAGGTGGTACACATTTATTATATATAAGAATGACATCACATTATACACTTAGGTAGGATGTAAGTGTATACCCTAATCTTTTCCTAATATATACTTGTTTCCTAATATATACTTGTTTTCTCTGATCATAGAATGGATAGATCATGGATGTCCATTCGTAATCGTTGCACCCCAGAGTTTATATCTGGTCTTGATCAGTTTATTAGATTTGCCGAGGAACATAGGAAAAAACCTACAGATAGGTTCTACTGTCCATGTAGGAATTGCGGTAACAACTTGAAAGTCAACACTGGTGAGGAAATCAAAAGTCATGTCATGTGCAAAGGGATTGTACAAGGCTATACAGAATGGCACTGGCATGGAGAGATTTCAAAATTGAAACCAGTAGATGTCGATAGCAGTGCTTGGGTGGAAGAATAAATTGCCTCTGATGACTTAAATGTGAACGAACCAGTTCCAGCAGACATCGTTGATGCGATGCTGGATAGTTGTAGGGTAGAGCACACCGATCCACCTCCTATCTTTAGAAACATTGTGCATGATGCTGAGATACCGTTATACACAGGTTGTGCTAAGTTTACGAAGCTTAGCGCTGTGTTGAGATTGTATAAGTTGAAAGCTAACAATAGATGGAGCGACAAAAGCTTCACTTCATTGTTGACTTTGTTGAAAGAAATGCTTCCTGAAGGAAACGAACTGCCAATCTCAACATACCAGGTAAAGAAAATGTTGTGCCCAATGGGAGTGGAGGCCAAGAAGATACACGCATGCCCGAATGATTGTGTATTATTTCAAAAGGACTATGTAGATTTGAAAGATTGTCCAAAATGTGGTGCGTCACGGTATAAATTGACGACTTCGGGGGAGTCCAAAACTGGTTCTCCTGCCAAGGTGTTGTGGTATCTACCTATAATATCACGGTTTCAACGCTTGTTTGCAAATCCGAAAGATGCAAAGAATTTGAGGTGGCATGCAGATGTTAAGAAAAATAATGATGGGATCCTGCGACATGCGTCTGATTCCCCATAGTGGAAGAAGATTGATCTATTGTACCCCAAATTTGGTGAAGAAGATAGGAATCTAAGACTTGGGCTTTGTACAAATGGGATGAATCCGTACGGGACATTGAGCAACCAACATAGCACTTGGCCACTCATGCTTGTTATATACAATCTTCCTCCCTGGATGTGTATGAAAAATAAGTACGTTATGTTGTCATTGTTGATATCGGGCCCTAAACAACCCGGAAATGATATCGATGTTTATCTTGAACCTTTGATTGATGACTTAAAGAAACTTTGGGCTGAAGGTGTGATGACCTATGATGCTTCAGCAAGAGAGACATTTTGTTTGCACGCTATGTTGTTTTGCACTATTAATGACTTTCCAGCATATGGGAATTTGTCTGGATATAGTGTCAAAGGAGCTAAAGCGTGTCCTATATGTGAAGAAAACACTGATTCAATAAGACTAAAACATGGCGGAAAGACTGTATATCTTGGTCATCGAAGGTTTCTTTTAAAATTCCATCCGTATCGTAGGAAGCGCAAAGCATTCAATGGATGGAATGATGAACGGAGTGCACCTAAACCTATACCAGGGGATATTGTTTATGAAAGAGTAAAAGACATTGTCAATGAATTTGGTAAGAAATCACAATGTAGTATGGCCACACGGAGTGACAATTCTTCATTCAAGAAGAAGTCAATATTTTGGGATCTTCCTTATTGGAGTTCTTTGACAGTCAGGCATTGTATCGATGTAATGCACGTTGAGAAAAATGTCTGTGATAGCATCATTGGTACTCTGTTAAATATACTAGGTAAGACTAAAGATGGGATAAAATCCAGACTAGACCTATGTGAAATGGGAATAAGGTCAGAATTAACAGAATTACGTGAAATGGGTAGTAAAAGAACATACTTACCTCCCACTTGTTACACGTTGTCTAGAAAGGAGAAGAAAACTTTTTGTGAATGCTTGGTAAATGTTAAGGTGCCACATGGTTACTCATCCAACATCCGTAGATTGGTATCAATGAAAGATCTGAAGTTGATAGGTCTTAAATCTCATGATTGTCACACTCTAATGCAACAAATATTTCCCGTGGCAATTCGATATATATTGCCGAAGCATGTAAGGTTTGCAATTACCAGACTTTGTTTCTTTTTCAACAGTCTATGTAGCAAAGTTATTGACCTTGATACTCTCGATAATTTGCAAAGAGAAGTGGTTGTTACCCTATGTCAGCTTGAGATGTATTTCCCTCCTTCATTCTTTGATATCATGGTACATCTTGTTGTCCACTTGACTAGGGAAGTGAAAATGTTGGGACCAGTTTTCTTGCATTGGATGTATCCTTTTGAACGATACATGAGCGTTTTTAAAGGTGATGTTCGAAACCGTTATCGGCCTGAAGGGAGTATTATTGAAGGTTATGTGGCGAGAGAGGTTATGGATTTTTGCAATGACTTTCTCAGTGGTAATGACACTCCTGATAATGACAAGAATATTGACGAGCTATTTGGCAAAGGAATTTTGGGATCACGTGTGAAAGTAATCAGCCGTGAGCAGTTGGAACAAGGTCATTTGTATATTTTACACAACATGGACGAAGTGAACGTTTATATCGAGGAACATACCAATTTCATCAAAAGACAATATCCTCGAGCCAATACAATGTGGCTTGCTAGAGAGCATAACAAGACTTTTATTAAGTGGTTTGAAGATAAAGTCTTACATCAACTATCTCAAACACCAGATGATATTACTGAAACTATCAAATGCCTCGCCTTTAAACCAAAACCGAATGTTATGTCTTATGAAGGGTTTGACATTAATGGATTCACATATTACACAAAGCGCCAAGATGATAAGAGTGTCGTCCAAAATAGTAGGGTCACTCTTCAAGCGTCAACTATGTACTTTGCAAGTGCAAAGAATAAGAGTCCACGTGAAGCTAAAATGTCATATTACGGTGTCATTGAGGACATTTGGGAGTTTGACTACATAGATTTCAAAATTCCGCTCTTTAAATGTAATTGGGTTGATAACACCAAAGGAGTTATAGTGGATGAATTGGGTTTCACTTTGGTGAACTTTGAAAAGATTGGCAAGAAGGGTGAACCATTCATATTGGCATCACAGGCGAAACAAATATTCTATATCGATGATCTTGCGAATGATAAATGGTCGGTTGTTCTTCATGGTAAAAGACAATTCATTGAAGATCCTATAGATGAAGAAGAGTACTATGATAAGTATGATGACTCCAGTCCATTCTCAGTTGGGTTGCCAACTCCACAAAATATTGAAGCTAATGATGACTTATATGTGCGCGGAGATCACAATGAAGGATTGTTAATTGATAAAAGATCACAATTTTAGAGACATGTATGTTTATACAAATGCTAAATGTTTGCCTTTTTCTAGTTAATACAAATGCTAAATGTTTGCCTTTTTCTAGTTAATACAAATGCTAAATGTTTTCCTTTTTAATGACATTTTCAGATGGCTGACCATGATGAGCATGATGTCCATGATGAGAATGAAGTCCATGATGAGCATGTTGTCCATGACGAGCATGGCGAGGATACCAATGTAAGTTCTAAAAACATATCCTATATTTCTATAAAATTCATTATCTTCTAGTTATGTCATATATCCTATATTTCTATATTGGGCTAATTCAATGTGTTTATTTTTGTCAAAATTTAGGTTGATGATGCACATGTACCCACTGAAGCACTGGAGCAAATTGATGCGCAACACCAAACACTTAACAAGAAAACGGGCATCACTCTATTGAAGAAGTTAATAGCGCTAAGTAGCAGTGGATCCAAATTGGTTGTGGAGTTTGATAATGGAGGAAATGCAATTGGAGTGAACCGCAATAATTTTGTAAACTATCTTGGGTGTACCACTCGGAGCCATTGTGGTGTTAAGTATGATAATTGGCATAAAGTTCCTCAGGGGAAAAAAGACTTGATATGGAAGGATTTATGCGTGAGTTATTATTATTTGCAATTCTATTTTGTAGATTACAAATTCTATTATTTGCAATTCTATTTTGGATACTAGTTAATAACATTTCTATTTTACAGAATCTATTTGCATTGGATGAGAAGTTGCATCGTAAAAGTGTGATGCAACGCGCTGGAAAGATGCTTAGGAATTATAGGACAAATCTGAACAGAGAATACATAAAAGAGGGTGATAAGAAGAAGAAGTCAGCCCTTGAACAATGGAACTTCTTGGACAAAGAAGATTGGGACAATTTTGTTGCTTCAAGAAAATCTGAAGAATTCAAGGTATTAGGCGTCACTCCCAATTTAATTAATATACATTGTATTCACCTATTCAAGATTAACATTTAGTGCTACTAACCAAATCATTAATGTGCATACTAACTAGGCCCTCAGTGACGCACAAAAAGCAAGGCGTGCACTGAATGTGCATGACCACACTATGGGTCCAAAAGGCTATGCAAGCATTCGCCAAAGACTACAGGCGGAGTCTGCGGCTACTCAGGAGTCTGCTTCTACTGAGGAGTCTGCCACACCCATGCCTCGCCATGATATCTGGATAGTTGGGAGGAAAAACAAGAAGGGTGAAATAAAGAAGCCCGTAACTGCTGAGGCGGCTGCGAAAATGGTAAAATACAACTCTTAGAGAAATCGTTTGAATATTGATTATTTGTTAACTTACCAATTTCTGTTGATGGTGATTAGCGGGAGCTGCACGAGCAGAGGAAACAAGGCACGTTCATCCCTCAGGGCACACAAGATGAATTGACAGTTGCTCTGGGTAACCCAGAGCATCCTGGACGTGTTAGGGGTGCAGGCACTGGTGTGGGCTTCAAAGCATTCTTTGGGCCATCCCAGCGCAAACCCAGAGCGGGACTTTCACAAGAAGTGGTAACCTATACTTTTTTTAGAATGTTGCTGCAAAAGGAAATTCAATAATAAGAAGCTAATGTTTCTTTTATCCATGTATAGGAGAATAAGAGAGTCGAGGATATAGTTGCTAAGAAGGTCAACGATGTAGTTGCTGAGAAGGTCAAGGAAGAATTGCTGCGGTGGCAGGCATCTCAGGTTTCCAATCAGCCTATGGCGACCCACTCTTCTCCTGATGTACAGACTACAAGTAATCCTGTAGACCCACCGCCTAACACGTCTGTTGTAAGTATTGTTTATGACATTGTAGTTAGTCTTTTCAAGTTGTTATGTTTTCAAGATGATATGTATATATGTATAATATTCTTTACGTAAATTTGTAGGCATTGAAGCCATGCCGCTTAAGAATCCAAGACTACGTTGTTGCAGAGGCGTAGGCTTACCCGTCCCTTCCTGGGGCAATGTTTCACGGGACTCCAATGCCACAGGGCTACGTTCGTGTGAGCCCGATACGTGTGTTATCCGATTGGAGAGAAGCTACATTGCCATATCCCCACCCGGATATTAATACACTTGCTGATGCAGAAGGCGGGGTGATATTGTGGCCCAAAGCAGATGTCGTCTACACTACTGAAATTGTAAGATAAATTTACATTACTTTAAATTGTTAATGTGTATATATGAGGTCAACTGATCTGAAATTATATATACAGGTTAAAAAGAAGACAACCGGAGCACCTAGGCCTCCACCTCCACTTCCCGCATTACCAAGTTGGGTTCCAACTGACCTAACATACCCGTTAGGTCCTGCTTGTAGGGGAATGGCATGTTGGCTACGGGCACATAATATACATTGCCCTATAATTGTTTCTTAAGATGCAGATTATGCAGGACAATCATACGATAGCTCTTTATTTATACAAGATATTATTGAGCTATTTATGTATGAGTGGTTGAATACATCAATGATAGAGAC
The DNA here is from genome assembly GCA_963693085.1 of Alisma plantago-aquatica. Classification (NCBI taxonomy): domain Eukaryota; kingdom Viridiplantae; phylum Streptophyta; class Magnoliopsida; order Alismatales; family Alismataceae; genus Alisma; species Alisma plantago-aquatica. The sequence goes on from OY856411.1 coordinate 1,140,126,867, forward strand.
ATGGATAAGGTGAGATCTTATTTATATCCATATACCTTGTGTAAGATCCGGTGAGCTGGTTTCTTATATATTAATGCATACGTAATACATGTTTTGCAGCTACTTAGTCAAAGATCATTGCAAACAATTTGCATTTGATCATGTGGGATGTTTGATTCCTTCATTGATTAGTTTGGTAGCTAAAGACCCTGATAATGTTCAACAATACTGTATAGATGCTTTTACAATTTTTGGTCAGCAAAAGAAGACGATAATAATAGCTCCATTCAATGTCAAGTAAGTTTACTTTATTTATAATTTGGACTTAAGAAAATTCCATTTTTATTGTGCATTTTGAGTTATTAATTGTTAACTTTTTACCTCTAGCGGTAGACATTGGGAGTTACTAGTTATTGTCCCCGGGATGTTCACTGTTTATTATCTAGATCCTGCGGGAAGTACATTAAACACTAAAATTGGACACGTAATGAGAATGCCATTATTATGGTGAGAAATATTTCATTTTTGTATATGTTAACATCTCTTATTACATTACTATTTACTTATGCAATTTACTGTGTTATATTAACATGTAGGGGTTTAGATGCATTCAAAAAGGCTGGAGGATCGGTCCCAAGGAAAAAGAACCAGCCAATAAATTGGCAGAACGTACAAGTAAGTTCCCGACTCCAATGTATATATTATTGATGTGAATTGTACTTAGTGGTATTATTTTGTATGTTTCAATTTATAGTGCGCTACACAAGACAATGGTTGGGCATGCGCATACTATGTGATGCGATTTATGCAGATGATTATCCGATATGCCGCATTGGACATCGATACCATACATGAGGTATTATATATAGTCTCATTAGTTAGTATGAAATATATCAATCTTATTTTTATATTATTACTTATATATATACATCATTCTCTTTGCAGGTGTTTAAAACTGACAACACTACAGGTAAACGCTTAAAAAATATACATGCTCCATATACGATGGAAGCATTAAATGAAATAAGAGAAGAATGGGCAAAAGCCATACAAGCAGTGGCAACTGTAAGATATAATTGAGATGTTGATAGCGATAATGTATGATACTTTTTAAATGAATATTTCTGAATGTTAATACATGTATTTGAATGTTTCTATATGTGTGAATGTGAGAATTGAATTGATGTCCGAATGTATCTACTTGTGTGAATTATTTTTTGTGAATTTTGCAGGTTTGTGGCCTGTTTGTAGGCTGATATCAATGGATGTCGTAAACCTGTAGTTCAGAAAACTGAACTGTAGGTTCTCATCCTGCTGACCAGCCACAGCATGCCTGCAAACTGATATGAAAAAAAATAGATATAGGCGTCGGTTATTTATAGAAAACCGTCAGCAAAGACCTACATCGTCGGTTATTGGATAAAAACCGACGCCTAATAGTACAAACAACCCGACCGTGCAGGATAGGACGGCCGTGGTGGAAAAGGCGTCGGTTATTCATATAAAACCGACGCCTATAGTACTAAACATGGCCGTGCAGGGAAGCACGGCTGTGTCGTCTTGAAGTATAGGCGTCGGTCTTTTAGTAGATAACTGACGCAGAATGTGTCCTAGATGACGCCATTTTCTGTGGCGCGAACCCTTTTGGCGTCGGTTATCTACTAAAAGACCGACACCTATATGTTAAATAGGCGTCGGTTAAAAAACTAACGCCGAAGTGTTCGACCTTTAGCGGCGCCCACATAGGCGTCGCTCAGAAACTGACGCCAAAGGGGGTTAAACAACCGACGCCAAAGGCTGTTTCTGTAGTAGTGAAAGGAGACGAACCTTGGTGATATGTGTAGTCTAATCATTCGTTTTAAGATTATTTTATTTGAATCATGTGACATCCTTATCAAGGCTCAACTATATGGCCTCATAACATTTTCCCATTTTAGTATGGAAGAAGAATTGCCCATGGACACTCAACTACTAATCACGATGACTAATAAGGTTATCTAAATCACCATGGATAACCCTTTTCAACATGCCTGGACTGCACAACCTAAGAGTGGAATGTTACATGCCCATGTTGGCCTCACCTACTAGAGGGGTTATGGCCCTAATACCATCTACAATTCTCAAGCCCACTACCCACGACTCTAATAGAGTTTCAGGATTGATGATCGTCCCTTAGACCACCACTAGCCTTAACTACGTGCCTTGTCCTCAGTCATGAGCAAGCCGACATCAACTTCCACATTGGTCACTCATCCTAGTACTACTTTGGGATGAGCACACTTAACCATACAGTAATGGAATATCTAAAAAGGAGGAGTAATATGGTGATATGGGTAGACCAATCATTTCTTTTAAGATCATTTTCTCCTAGTCCTCAAATACTGGGATGTTACACTTTACCTCTGCCTCTAATTGGTGACCATTATGACTGCTATTGTTGAGACTGTCAATGTTTCTACCTTAATGACTCCAAAAATGTCTACTTCTTGGATCCTCAAGAGAACTATCTAGATGAACCCATGGAATTCCTCTTGGCATCCTTGTCATTATTCGATTGATGTTTAACAAATGCATCCTTGGCATTCTTGATAACGACTGGCCAAGTACAAACCAAAGTCAATACAAATACACTTTTGGGAAAAACACTCTATACGACTTAGGGCAATTTTTGCAATCATTTGTATTTATGCTATGACTTGTAATTAAGATGAGAAAAAAATCAAGAGCATTTAAAACAATTATGTAAGCACTCTAATGGAAATTTCTAAATTCATTATAGGGACAAGATGAAACTCGACCGACACCCTTGATGGATATGGAAACCTGCCAGGGTCGACCAATTTTACTCCAAAATAAACTCTACTAACACCTTGCATAGGAAAAAAAATTAAGATGTCGTCTGAGTTTCGTCTAGGATAAACTCGATTGAACTCTAAAATTTGGTTTGTCACAGAGTGCTATTAGTTAAAACTATTTTATTGAAACTCAACCGACTGCACTGTATGGAATGTGTATAAAAAGTGTTTCTAACCATTGGAGTATTGAAAAACTCAAAAAAGATTTGTTGCAACACCCCAAATGGGTAGAATCCATTCCTAGGTACATCTACTGTCTAGTGGGCACCACAACTATAAATAGGGACCCTCAGACTTCATTCCAAGTTTGCTTCTTATGCTCCTAGGTATAGTTGAGTGGATTTGTCTACTAAGGGACACTTTCTCTCTCTCTTGATTACTACAGATTAACATTAATCTGAGTGAGATAGGTTATTTGTGAGAGAGCTACTTCATTGTAATCATTGTGAACTGCTCAATCTTCCCTTTCACAATCCCTTCCTCAAAATAAAAGTTGGTGAAATATTCTCCTTAGTAAGGTGAAGTTGAATGTTAAATATCTTAGAGAAGAGTGGATAATTCCTTCATGGTGGAGGACTTGTTACAAGAGGAGAGCTCCTTGGTGAAGGTGTCTATCTCATACAAAAGTGGATATGCCCTTGTAGAGTTTGAAGATTCTTGATCAAGGATAGGTAAGACCTTGTAAGGTTATCAGATGCTTTGTTCCTGAAAAGGAAGGCTAGGTATCATTTCCCTATAAAAGGAAGGTCATATTCCATCTCTTATAATAGAATATAAGTAAGGTGCAATGATTGGAAAAGTCCTAGAGGTTGAACTCTATTGGTAGTGGATGTACACTCTTCTAGTTTGGAGTTTGGAACCACTATATATATCTTGTAATTGATCTTATTAAACCTATCTCATCCTTGTTATGTATGTTTAGTTGCATACAGATTCCATATTTGCAATATTCTCTCTTGAAGTAATTTGAAGGTATAATGAATTTGATTTATGTGCTTTATCTCTATTCAACCCCCCTCTACATCCCATTGATCTAGTAAGTGGTATCAGAGCCATGGTCTTCTCAGAATAGATCTCCCATGAGATGGTAAGATGGGGGACGACCTTCTAGGTTCTCTCAACTTAGAGGGTGAATTCTCCATTGGATCTCCAATCTTCTATGGTACAAACCTCCTCTATTGGAAGAGGAGGATGTAATTGTACTTGCAAGGGATGAATTATGACATGTTGAAAGTGGTCATCCTTCCCTACAAGGATCCTAGAGGAGATGTGGCTACATGGGATGAAGCTACATTGAAGAAATCCCAATAGAATGCAAAGGCCATTAGAATTATCTATGCAGCCCTGAATACCTCTGAATTCAACCAGATCTCTTTTTGGGACACCACCTATGAGGTATGGAACAAACTACATCACCTATTAAGGGGATGAGAAAATGAAGGAGTCCAAGGTCTACATACTCAAAGGTCTCCTTGCCAACTTCAAGAATGGTAAGAAAGAGAGTGGAAGAGATGTACTCTAGGCTTAACACCATTGTGAATGGACTTGCTTCTTTGGACCAACCTATGGATAGGGACACCATCACCTCCAAGATCCTTAGATATCTTCCCGAAAGATGCCAATCTAAGGTGACCTCCATTGAATAAATAAGAAGCGTTTGGTGAAATTGCTACCGAAGAGCTCATTGGAAATCTCCAAGCATATGAGCCTAGTCTTGACAAGCAAGTAGAAGAGGAAAATCTAGAAGAGAACAAGTCAAAGAAGATGAAGAAAAATGAAAAAGTCCATCTTGATAGCATATATTCCTTGCAAGGTCTATTTCTTGAACTTGAATTGCAATACAATGGAATTGAGGTTAAAATGGTTATATCATAAGAACATAAATAGACTTCAAGATGAAAACCAAACTTGCCTTAATGAACTTGTTTTGATTTGAACTAAACATGACAAGCTTGTTTCCAAGCTTAACAATCTTACGCATCTATGTGAAGGTATTAAGGATGAAAATATAATTTATCTTGATGAGATTACTATGCTTAGATTTGAAAATGTTACACTTCTTTCTAGAGTTATTGATCTTACATCTAGACCTATCTTGCCTAGTAATGAAGTTTCTAGTATCACTCTTGAAGGATTCTTATTTCTCTAAAGCCCTCAGTTTGGAGGCCAACCTTTCACATGTTGAAGATGATATTGCTAGTCTTTGTTCTACAGTCATTACTCTTAGTGATGATAATAATAGACTTAGAGAGACTTTGTTAAAGTTCCTTAATGGGAACAAATCCCTAAATGTTGTCCTAGAGCACTCTACCAAACAAGTCAGTAGTAGTTCTTTGAGATATAAGGAAGTCCCAAAGAGCAAGGGAAAAGGTAAGAAAAAGAGCAAGAAGCCTCCAATATTCCATGGAGAGACTTCCGAGTCTAAGTATTTTATGGTTTGTGTTCATTGCAAGAGTGATGATCATTATTCTTCTTATTGTTCTTACGAATAGAATGGGACCAACCCAAAGATGAAATGGGTCCACAAGCTAACTCCGGATCCCAAAGTTTGAATTTTGCACGAATCTCTTCTTTCTGTGTAGGAAAAAGGTAAAAGTATTGTTGATAGTGGATGCTCAAAGCACATGGCCAGTGATAGAGACCACTTCAACACTCTTACTAAGAAGAAAGGAGGTTTGGTGACATTCAGAGACAATAAGAAAGGTAAAGTGATAGGTAAGGGTGATGTAGGTGATTCACTATGAATAAAAAATGTACTTCTTGTGGATGGCCCACGTAAAAATTTAATTAGTGCTAGACAACTATGTGATGATGGTTATTGTGTTCTTTTTACCTCACTTGAATGCTTGCTTATAGATTCCCTCTCCTAAAATACATGTATAAGGGAACTAGAAATGGAAATCTTTCTGCTATTGTTCTTTATTCTCTTAAGCCTATTCTTAGTAAATGCCTTGTTGTTAATAATAATGAAGTATGTTTGTGGAACAATAGTCTTGGCCATGTAAATATGCATTAGTTGAAGAAGTTGGGAAAAAATGACTTGGTCAAAGGACTTCCTAAATTGGATTTTGAGAAGGATGAGGAATGCAACCTTGTATCCAGGGAAAGCAAACCATATCCACCTTTAAATTCAAAGAAGTCCCTAGCACCAAGAGAGTTCTTGAACTTTTTCACGTTGACCTATTTGGTCCAATGAGAACACAATTGCTTTGTGCTAGTAAGTATTTTCTTGTAATTGTTGATGATTTCTCACATTTCACTTGGACTTTCTTTTGGTTTCAAAAAGTGTAATACTTGATGTCTTTTCAAATTTTTGCAAGAGAACAGAAAAAGAAGCTTCTTGACACATCATATTTATCCGTAGTGACCATGTGGGAGAGTTTGATAATGATATTTTTGAAAGTTTTTGTGATGAATCCGGTTATGCACACAATTGTTCTTCCCCTTGTATGGCTCAAAAAATGGAGTGGTTGAGAGGAAGAATAGGTCTCTATAAGAATGTGCTAGAACAACTTTTGGAGTATGATACTCCCAAGAAGTTTTGAGCTGACACCATTAGTACCACATGCTTTATGAAAAACTAGGGTTTTCACTCATCCTGTGCTTAAGAAAACCTACTATGAGTTATGGTGTGGTACAAAGTCATCTACTAATTTTTTAATACATTTTGGTTGCCCTTGCTTTGTCTTGAAAAGTAAAGATTCTCTCGATAAATTTGATGCTTAATCTTATAAGGATTTCTTTATTGGATATAGAACTACTAGTATATCTATTATAGTATATAACATTGAATTGTCTATAGTTTAAGAATCTTTAAATGTTAAGTTTATTAAGACGGACCCCTCTATTTCCAAGAATATTGTGAATGACCATGTTGTAGATGAGGTGATTCTTAGATTAAAAGAATTCAACATCATTAAAAAAGGAAAAGAGGTGATAGTAGATGAAGAATCAAAAGAAGAAGAAAAGAAGGATCCAACTCCCTGATATTCTAAAGGTCATCGTAAAGAGCTCATCATAGGAAATCCTTTTGAAAGGGTGAAGACTCGGGCAGCGTTGTATAATGAATAAGCTGAGAATGCCTTCATCTCACAAATTGAGCCAAAGAACATCAAAGAAGCTCTTAAAAATGATGAATGGATCCTAGCTATAACAAGGGGAGCTAGTGCAGTTTGAGAAGAACACTGTGTGGACCTTAGTGCCAAGACCAAATAATAGAAAGATCATTGGAACAAAGTGGGTCTACCACAACAAGCTAGATAAAAACAACAAAGTGGTAAGAAACAACGCAAGGTTATTAGGTCAAGGGTATAACCAATAGGAAGGTATTCATTTTGGTGAAACTTATGCTCCTTTTCCTAGACTTTAATATATTAGAATGCTACTTGCCTTTTCTAGATATACAAATTTCTTGCTATATCAAATGGATGTTAAAAGTGCATTTCTAAATGGTAGAGTAGAGGAGAAAGTCTATGTGGCTCAACCTCCTGACTTTAAACATGACAAGCTTCCTAACCATGATTATTTTCTACAAAAGCTTTTTATGGTCTCAAACAAGCCCCTAGAGCTTGGTATGAGAAACTAAAAAACATTTTGTTAGACAATGGCTATGTCATGGGCAAAGTCAATTCTACCCTCTTTCTTAAACACACTACCAACAGATTTTTTATTATTCAAATATATGTTGATGATATCATATTTGGCAGAACCGGTCTTGATCTTTACAAGGAGTTTAATTTTATTATATAGAGTGAATTTGAGATGAGTATTATGGGGGATCTGACATTCTTCCTTGGCTTCCAAATAAAGAAAACAAAGGATATAAATTTCATCAACCAAGGCTATTACACAAGCGAACTTTTGAAGCACTTTGGGATGGAGAACTCCAAGCCAATGGGTAGTCCCATGTCAAGCCCCGCCAAACTTGATAGAGATGAAGAAGATGGTAAGGAATATGAGAAGCTCTATATAGGTAAAATTGGTAGTTTGTTATATTTTTTGCCTCTAGACCTGATATTATGTTTAGTGTTGGCTTATTTGCTAGATTTCAATCAAGCCATATAAAATCCCATTTTATAATTGTTAAGAGGATTCTAAGGTACCTAGGCAAAACCCAAAATTTTAGACTATGATATCCCAAGTCAAATGACTTTACTCTCATAGTTTATAGTGATGTAATTTATGCCAAGTGCTTAATTGATAGAAAGTGCACAAGTGGAACTTTCTTCCTCCTAGGGCCATCCTTAGTTTCTTGGTTCTCTAAGAAACAAGGTAGAATATCTCTTTCAAATACCGAGCCTGAGTAAATTACATCTGGGAGTTTTTGTGCCCAAGTCTTGTGGATGAATAAAATTCTCCAAGACTTTAATGTTCATTATGATGCTTCTCCTATCTTCTGTGATAATACCAGTGCAATCAGTTTATCTTACAATACTATATTGCATAGTAGATCTAAACATGTAGAGATCCATCATCATTTCCTTCTTGACCACATTACTAAGAAGGATATCTATATCACTCATGTGGACACGGAGAACCAACTTGCGGAAGTTTTCACTAAACCTCCAACTAGAGAGCAATTTACCTTCAATAGAAAGAAAATTCTTATAACTGCACTTGATGATAATGGTATTCCTGCTAGCTAAATGTTCTCTTATCTATATGTTATTATTCATAAAATTCTCATCTTATAGTTGTTAGTGCGACAAATGCCAAGTTTAAATGCTTTATTTTTGATGTTTTTCTTTAAATTGCAAATGGTTGTTTTATCGCAAAATAGTAGCCAATGATGAGTGCAAAGTTCCTTAATATGTTCAAAACACATGATAGACTATACAAATATATTTATATAGCACTATAGGAGTTGAGAATTAAATTTCAAATCTTATTGACATGCTTTCTTGTCGGCCAAGTTTTCTCTAGGGAAACTCGAATGACAACATGCCCAAGGGTTGAACACACAATAATGTCAACCGAGTTTTCCAAATCTCAAACTCGACCGACAACACTGTTGCACGAAAATATCTATAGACTATCGAATGATTTTCTCCCTCTCATCTAGAGAAAACTCTACCTATTCATCTCCCTCTCAATTCGTCCTCAAACCTTAGGTCTCCCAAACCCCTTTCCTAGCCCTATCCTGCTCCGTTTGACCTTCCCCAACCATAACCCTAATCTTGGGCGGCCTACTACTGCTATTTCCTTCTCTCTTTGATGCCATCTACATCAAGATTCCTCTTCATGGCATCCAATAGGTGGAAAAGAATAGGTCCAACGGGATTTCCTTTATCCTCCACAGCCTCTTGGCATATTTCTTATGATGGTACCTCTTCAATCTCTTCTCAAATTGTTTATCATTACAAAGAGCTATTGGCTAGAAGCACATACCATTAAGTCCCTTGTTGATTCCTAGTAATGATCTACTGAAAGAGGTAAGAAGCTCTTTCTAACCAACACCTTGATGCTCTACTATATGAATGCATGACCAATAGCAACTTCCTATCAAGCAAGAAAGTAGTGCATGAGTTTGATGCACCGGATAATTATCATTTTCACAAGCTATTTATTATGGATTTTCATTCACTTATTGTTCATTTTCATATTATTTTGTGAATTATTTATTATCATTAGCCTGTGACACTTAATTGCATAAAATATATGTGTTTTAATGTTTCTGGTAGATTCATTATTATTTGGGAGCATATGTTCATTTTTGTGTATTTCAGGTTTACTACTGCTGTTTCCTTCTCTCTTTGGTGCCATCTACATCAAGATTCCTCTTCATGGCATCCAAAAGGTGGAAAAGAATAGGTCCAATGGGAGTTCCTTCATCCTCCATATCCTCTTGGCATATTTCTTATGACGGTACCTCTTTTATCTCTTCTCAAGTTGTTTATCGTTACAAAGATCTATTGGCCAAAAGCCCATACCATTTAAGCCTCTTGTTGATTCCTAGTAATGATCTACTGAAAGAGGTAAGAAGCTCTTTCTAACCAACACTTTGATGCTCTTTTCTATGAATGCATGACCAATAAAAACTTCCTATCAACCAAGAAAGCAGTGCATGAGTTTGATGCACTGGATAATTATCATTTTCACAAGCTATTTATTATGGATTTTCATGCACTTATTGTTCATTTTCATATTAATTTCTGAATTATTTGATATCATTAGCCTGTGACCTTTAATTGCATCAAATAGATGTGTTTTTAATGTTCCTGGTAGATTCATTATTATCTGGGATCTTATGTTCATTTTTGTGTATTTCAGGTAAACCTACAAGAAACTACATAGCTCGTTACTACCGACCTTCCTATCGGTAGTACCCATACTTTCTTAGAAAGGAACACGTGAAATTAGAAAGACTAGGTAGTACCGACCAAAGAAGTCAATACTACTGACAAAATTAGAACATGGATTCAAAATTTCTCAAAGAAATCTTGGTACTACCGAAATCAACTCGGTAGTACCGACGACTGCACATGCAACCACAACCATCGAAGGCATCAGTAGTACTAGAACCCATGCGGTAGTGCTAACATAGTGGGATCATGGAGATCTAAAAATTATGTTGCATCTAAAGGTTAGAAACTAATGATGCCCTATGTCAATTCCGTGACTTAGGGGGATTTTGGACAAACCTAATTATCTCATTTTATTCCATTGCATGGTAGCCAAGAGCATGCAGAGGAGAAAGTAGAGAAGATAGCCACATGTTCAGAGATTCAGGCACCTCAAGTGGACGAATTTGTAGCTCAAGGTTAGGGAATCGACACATTCATGTGAAGGAGTCATCCAAACCATCTTCTTTAGGGGTTCTTTTCATTCTATAATGTTCCTTACATTTTTCTTCTTCTTTCATGTATTTGACCATGAAAGTTATGTGGGGCTAAACCCCTTGTTCCTTAGGACCTGAGAGTATCCCAGTTATGCATTTTAATTGACTATTATGCATTAATATATCTTTCTCTCTTAATTTTTGGACATAATATTATGAAAGTATAATTCCCTATCCATGCTTGATCACCATAGGTGATTAATTAGACTGTTAATTGAAAGATGGATTAGGGGTCGGAAATTCATAGAATTACATGTTTTATATCAAACCTTGAGAAAGGAGGCTTACAAATGTGATGAGATTGCCCAGTGTTTTCATTAAAGCACCTAACTAATAACACAATTACTATGAGAGTGGGGTTGGTAATAGACAAGATAGTGAAGTACGTCATGAGAGAGGGTAATTCTTGATACAAGTCTCTTTGTCCGGGGTTAGGAGAGATAATTATTAATGTTATGGTGTTAATTGCAATGTTAACCGAGGTGACATCGTAATACTAAGGAATCCACTCCACTTGAGATAAAAAATTAGTAATCTTAGATTTATTTTCTACATTTTAGATAATAAAACCTTCACTTAATGTTTTCATCGGCCTAGTTGATTGCATTATAGTTAGTAGTAGTCACTGGAGAACATTTCCCTGAGTTTGACATCCAGGCCTCTTGAGTCCTACATTACATTGATACGTATACTTGCGTTTAATGTGTGGTTTGCCCGTACTAGGTTATATGCTAATCTTACCTGGAACTACACTTTAGTGCCTCCTCCAAATATCCAAGTCGTTTCGTCATTCATGATTGGGGGAATCAAGGTTCAAATATTTGAGTATTCTTTCAATACTTACTTATCTCGTTCCTCTACAAATTGTATGACTTCCTATCACACATACCATGACCTCCTTGATCCTGAAGCCTTCTACAGGAGTTTTGAACCTGAGTTAGTCCTTTCTGATGTTCATAAAGCCTTGAAGAAGTCATAGGTTTCATATAGGAAGAAAGACATCTTACCATCTTCTTCTATGGAAATTAAGACTCTCCTGGTTTCTCTCCTAGTTAAGTACCACCTCCATCCAAAGAAGAATCAAATGGATATTGCATAAAACTTGACAGTGATTATGTATTGTCTTCTTCATAATATTTGTATCAAATGGGCAAGATACATTATGCATCACATGACTTGCTTTGACATAGAGAAGAACACCAGAGATTCCCACCCACCCCCCCCTAAATTAATATGTGGTGTCTTTCAAGATGATACTGAGAAATCCCTTTTCAAGGACCTTGTCTATAAAGTCAATAGAAAAGGAGTTTACATCAGTGACACCACGGTCAAGAAATCTTTCCACCCCACCTCCGCATCTACCCCTGGTGCTTCGACCTCCACCTAGGATCCTCATCGTATTAGACCTAATTGTGCCTCCTTTTGGGTGTCTAACAAAACCCTCATGGGCTACATCATGCACCAGTAGGCTTACAACGTGTAGGTCCAGGATTACCTACACCAGGATCTTGTCAAAATAATGTCAAACATGAACTTCTCCTGATCACATCTTTATCCCACCTACCAGCCCTACCCACTTACTGACTATGCCTCCCATGCATGAGGTCATTCCACCCGGCCTATCATGTTGTTTCTTCGATTTTACCTCCTACCTATAATGGTAGACCTACCCCTACTTCCTTTCCTCATCCAGGTGACTACCAGCTACTTGCTCTACCTCCTGGCCCTGACTCCATCTTGCTTGCTAGTTTTTATGGGGTCTCTACACCCAACTTTGAGAAAGCAAATGCACTCTATGCATGTGGTATGTCTTGGATGGAGCAACATCACAAGTGACATGCTACTCGCTCTTTTGGACCTTTTAAGGATAAGGAAATGGCTGATGAGGATAATGAGGACGATAGTGATGGCGATGGTGATGAGGGTGAGGATGATAGCAAGGATAGCGATGATGGTTTGATGATGATGGAGATGGTGGTGAGGACACACCTACTGTCGATGATGCACCTTTTAATGGTGATGACGACTACCAATCTGATGATGATGAGGAAGTTGACATCAATGAGATTGTTGTTTTGTTCTTAGTACTTTGAGTGCTCATATCTATGTATTTTTTTAGTTTGTCAAGTATTGAACATTGTGCACTATATCTGAGTATTATAATTTTCATTTCTTGTTTTTTTTCTTCATTTTTTTGTAGTTTTCATCTCGAGATGGCATATCTTTTGTTGCAATCTTATTATTTGTACCATAACTCTATGCTTGGTTGTAACTCATGAGATATTGGTGTGTACTTCCATATTTTTATTATGACTCTAGTATGTTTGTTCTCTCTCTAGTTAATTTGTAGTGCTTGCATATGGTGGTTTCTTGTGTCATTTGTGCCTTTGGATAATAACTATGTGTATCTCTTCTCCCCCTCCCCTTTGAATATGACAAAGGGGGAGAAATTATCTTAGTAAAAATTGAATCTTGATCCTTTTCTAATTAATTCTCTGAAATATCTTTTGACTATGAAAGGGGATTCAAATAGAATATATGTTCTATGGTTATAATTTTTGGAGGAACTAAACCTACAGACAAAGGTAAGCATGAATTGAAGGGGAGAAATTGCTACTATTCATTCATGTATCTGCCTACAATTTACAAGATAAAGTTTAAATTCTAAGTTCTTTTCAATATGTTAAGGAATGGTTTGTAATTGTCAACAAGGGGGAGATGTGATCTAACCATTTTACATTGTCCATATTTGGATGATGACTTAATCATTCCATTCATATGTATCTAATATGTCTATTTGATATTGATTTTATGTATTAGGTACATAAAAAAGATCAATTCAATCAAGCTCTATCTTGACAAAGTACAAGTCAAAGTGAATACAAATGTACTTTTGTGGAAAACACCCTAAATGACTTACGACAATTTTTGCAATCATTTGTATTGATGCTATGACTTGTAGTTAAGAAGTGAAAAATAGGAGCACTTAAAACAAATATTTAAGCACACTAATGGCAATTTCTAAAACTCATCAAATGGAGTTTGTCGGCCGAGCTTCATCTTTTATATACTTGACTAACACCCTTGATGGATTTTTGGAATTTTCATGGTTTACCGAGTCTACCCTATGATAAACTTGACCGACACCATGCACATGCAAAACAAATTAAAGCTATTGGCCGAGGTTCATCTAGGATAAACTCAACCGACAACTGAAATCTAGTATATTGCATTATGGTACATGTCGAGTTTGCTTTGTTGAAACTCGATTGACTGCACTATATGGAATGTGTAGAAAAAGTGTTTCTAACCATTGGAGTGTTGCAAAACTCGAAAATAAATCTATTTCAACACCCAAAATGGTTAGAATTTGTTCCTAAGTGCATCTGCTGGCTAGTGGACGTCATTCCAAGTTTGCTTCTTATGCTCCTAGCTATATTTGAGTGGATATGTCTACTAAGAGCCCCTTTCTCTCTCTTTCTTACTACATATTAACATCAATATGAGTGAGATAGGTTATTTGTGAGAGAGATACTTCATTGTACTCATAGTGAAGCTCTAAATATTCCCTTTCTCAATCCTTTTCGCTCAAAAAAAAGTTGGTGAAAGCTTCTCCTAGGTGAAGGTGATGTTGAAGGTTGAAGATCCTAAAGAGGAGTGGGTAATTCCTCCAAGGAGGAGGACTTGTTTCAAGAGGAGATATCCTTGGTGAAGGTGTTTAGATCGTTGCAAAAGTGGGTAGGCCCTTGTAAAGGTTGAAGACTCTTTCTCTAAGGATAGGTAAGACCTTGTAAGGTTATTGGCTCCTTAGATTCTTAAAAGGAAGGCTAGGTATCGTTTCCCTACAAAATGACGGTCATATTGTATCTCTTATAATGGAATATAATAAAGGTGCAATGGTTGCAAAATCCTAGGTGTTGACCTCCCTAGGGAGTGGATGTAAACTCGCTAAGTTTGGAGTTTGGAACCACTATACATACCTTGTTCTTGATCTCATTGAATCTATCTCATCCTTGCTATATATGTTTAGTTGTACACAAATTCCATATTTGCAATCTTATCTCTTATAGTAATTTGAAGATCTAATTAATTTGGTTTAAGTTTTTTTAGCTCCATTCAACCCCCTCCTAGATACCATTATTCCAACACACATCACATATGCCATTCCTTACTGGACCATCAGTCTTTTATAAGTCCTAAACATAATTTAAAGACGATAAAGTATGACGACCCCAATTTTCCCCATATATTGAGTAATATATTTCTCTCAACACCTCACAACTTTCTATTGCTACAAGATTTACTCGTTTCACTATTCCCTCTAATGACCAAGTAGAATATATTTATGTATTGAGGGATTTACTATTACATTTATCTTTATTAGGTAGAGCATCATTCTACACCTATATCAAACCAGACATAAATAGAGACATCAATGAGAAACAACAATCATGTCACTAGAAATTTCAAAAAATATAAAATGTATGATCACTGTAATATAAATTCTCAAAAACATGGTATATTAACACACCTCTAACCACATCTAGGATTTCCATATATCACATCACTCAAAGGTAATGAAGGGTGAGAGATCCTTCGTGGAAATTATTATTGAATTATCAATGAGTACCACTTTACAAGGAGCTCACAAAATGGCAGTACAATAAATAATATGAATCGTCCACTTACCCATAAAGCAAAAATATGTATGTTTTAAACACCATAACAATAATGGAAATGATTACACAACATGATTAAGGATGTTCACAAAAAAATATAAATGTTGGCTAGTAACCTACATGCATGTAGGTTATTATCATCATAAAAGTAGCATTTCAACTTATTTATCCATCATAAGTCAAATCTACAAGAGGGAGCATTAGACGATCACATTTGACCACCAAGAAACCATTTTAGGAAACATTACTACAAGATTTCATTCATATTCTTATCATAATAAGTCCAAGACGCATAAACATACTAAGTCAAATGTCATGCCGCTGGCTCAGAGTGAGTGGAGACAATTCCACTCATGAAGAACGATGGTGAAGCTCAAGCTTCAAGAAAAACTTTGAAATCAAATGCAAAATCTCCAAGTTATGACATGATATACAACTACTGATCCATAGTCTAAAAGAAACTAGAGCAAGGACCGAGAAGGTAAAATAGGGTGTAAGACTTAATAGCAAAAACCCTATAAAAACCACCTAGAAAACATCCACAGAAGCAAGAAGGTGGTACATTGTCAAAATAATGAAAGACAAGAGTTCTTATTACACATAATTAAGCTTGGTACTCACCAAGAAGCTAGTCATGCATCAGTGGAGAAGAGAACAAAGGGAAACAATGCCAAAGTCAGAAACCAATAAAATAAGGATTCTCATTAACAAAAGTCCAATGATGGTGTCTCGCTTCACTACATCACTTCAAAATTTAGCTTGCACAAGTAGGACAAGAAGGAAGGGGATGGGGTATATATAGCCCTAGAGTAGAGAGAAAAGGTGGCAAAATCTATCATGATCTCATTACATGCACTCACACCTTTGTCACTATACAATCTCATCAATAGATGGAAATCATCATTCCATCAACTCATGAGATAAAAAGATCCATTAGTATATATCCATGCCATGTCATTTATAGGCATGGGTAGGGATTTCTTCAGTCACTATCATCAATTTAAGCTCTCAGAAAAACCATTAAAACACATATTTTAGGGTCATCATTGGTAGGTCATAGCATCAAAACCATTAGTAAATGACACAAGGCTTCGATTGGTACCCAACAAATGAAAACTCACTTCCCATCTAGCAAGTTGCTCTGTCAATAACCAAGCAATGAAAGAAGAAAGGTCACAAGATTGTCTACTTCCATATGTCATCAACCAATGAAAAGTTAGAACAACAACATCGGTCCTCAAACAACAAAAATCCAAACATAAATCTAACAATTAGAAAAACATAGAAATCTTTTTTGTCCTCAACTGGTGATGAACTAGACATTCTTCCACCAATACTCTACCAATGGAAAGGCATACCAGTTCCATTTTTCTTCAATCAATGGAAAGGCAAAAGGTTGGGTTATGTCATCAAAGATCATCTACTAGACCAAACAATAATGGGAAAGAGAAAAGTAAAAAATTCAAGGGGAACTCAAACATGGGTATATTACATATAGATACTCATACAAAGTTCTACTGGAAAAGACATCAAAGCATGTATCATCAAGCAATAAGACATGTGATTAAGATGGATAAACTAGATTAGGAAGCTAATCTAGGTCAAGGGTCTTACATACTTTTTCCCAAAGAGTCTTATACTTCAAAGGAAATAGCATATCACATAAGTGAGTGCTACAAACGTTTTCAAATGTGTGTCCCTCCTTAACTCTAATAATTCATTTTAGCTACTTCCATCAAGGTGTAGGTTGATTCCTACCTTCACATATTAGGGTATTTCTTTTCCACATGTTCCTTCTATACTTACAACTTAGAAAACATGTACTTGGTAGTATCATTAGTTGTGTTTCACTATGTGCAAACACTAGTGACATGAATTCTTATCTATTTATCATTTCTATAGTAAGTTAGTGGGAGATCATATTTATAGGTGATAAAATTACATAAAGGGACATATATTGTTACCTAAAGAATGTTTCCTTCTAATAATTTGGGCCTTTTTTTTGGATTAAGGTAAATATATTAAACCAAAAGAAGGTATAGTTTGGGAAAACTATACTGTACAAAACGAGGCACCCTAAACCAGGGTCCTACAAAAACTAAATGTGGGGATTACATACAAAAACCCCAGTAAGTTCGAGTGTTAGCGTTCATCCTATACAAAATATCCTTCCTGTTCTTCATATGCCACTTGAGTTCATCAGCAAAGTTTTTAATGAAGGCTCGTTGTCTGGTCTCCTTCTTCTCATGGCTTCTCTTGTTCCTCTCTTTCCACACATAATAACTGAGACCTGTAATACAAAGGAGGGCGTAGCTTTTCATGTATTTGTCATTTTTGTAAACATTTTCAGCCCACTTGATAGCTTCATACAGGTTGTTGGGTACATTCTGTCCCCAACCGTTTCTGAGGCACATAACACTCCAGACTTTCTTGGACCATGTACAACTGAATAAAAGGTGTGTGTTCGTCTCATTTGCACTCATGCAAAGAAGACAAGTCTCATCCATCGGGATACCCCAAGCAACCATCCTGTCATAAGTAGGGAGTCTATTGAGAATGGCCCTATAGTAGAAAATGCTCCATTTGGGGTAGTGAGCGCGTCCCCAAAGAGAAGCAGAGATAACCAACCCTGTAGAGGGGCCTACTGCAATGTTGATCGTTGGTGACTAGTTATAGGACCAAACACCATTCACATCAATACTAAACAGATGAAGGTTGGCTTCCACATACGCGCACATCAGCCACCAGGTGCGAGAGGGTTTGTTCCTAAGAACATAGACAAGATTGGAGCCGTATCTATATTTCATCCAAACTGACCAATAGTTCAAAGGTTGGTTGATGAATTTGAGAACCCAGCTAGCACTGCTTTGCTGCATAAGGACCTCAGTACCTATAATCTGCAGCCCACCTTCAAGAAAATGCTTAGCAATTTTTTCCCAAGAAATGGCATGATTCTTCCCAACCCAAAGGAAGCCGGATGTGAGAGACCGGAGAGAGTGTAAGATAGGATTAGGTATGCAACCCATGGCTATCCAAAAATGCAGCAGGCTTTGTAGAACTGATCTGATGAGAACCAGCCGACCATCCATCGAGATATGTAACCCACTCCGGTGTTCAATCTTTTTCCTGAACCTATCAAGGAAGCCACTAAAATCTTTTGAGGTTATGTGACCCGCAATGAGGAGGAAACCCAGATACTTGGTAGGTAGGGTGCCTTCGTGCATGCCTATAGCTGTGTTGAGTCTTCCCCTTTTGCTATCACAAGATTTAGAGAGAAAAACTTGGGATTTGATTGCACTTAGATATAAGCCCGTCAGTTTACCAAACTTTAGGAGGAGGGATTTATACTTCTTGAGTCTTCTACTATTGCCTGCTGAGAAGAGGAGAACATCATCTGCAAAGATGATGTGGGTCATGACTTTAACACCTTTGACTTTGTAGGTTCTTATGAGGCACCTGTCTTCCGCTATTTCTATCATCTTGGTCAGCCCTTCCATCACCATAGTAAAAAGGAGCGGGGACAAAGGGTCCCCTTGCTACAAACCATTGGAGGATCTAAACATACCATTAGGGAAGCCATTAATGAGTATTGAGAACGAGCAAGTTTCCACACATTGTTTGACTATATGAATCCATCTATGATCAAATCCCATGGCATCGATCACCCTCCAAAGGTATACCCAGTTTACATGATCATAGGCCTTACTAATATCAATTTTCATACAAGCTTTCGCATTCGTATTCTTCGTATTAAAATCACTAAGAAATTCTATGGCCAAGAGGGAACAATCAGACATGTATCTACCTTTGACAAAAGCATTCTGATTAGGGGAAATTATGTGGGGCAGAACCTCTTTTAGCCTATTCGCCAGGAGTTTGGAGATGATTTTGTAGAGCACTGAACATCAAGCTATCGGCCTGAAGTCTGTCATCTCTTTTGCATTGTTGTTGTAACATCCCTGACCTGGGTTATAAACTAACCCTAGAAGTTTTACCTAAATATGTAATTATATACTTGTGATTACTTCCTGGCATGTAATTAAGTTCCCCAAGAACATATAGTTTCAATTTTGCCCTTTTAAAACAAAGTTGTAGTATTATTTTATAATGTAGGGACCTATGTGCAAATTACCCAGTTAAGGGGGTTTAAATTGCAAATTTCATAGGTTAAGATGTTCCTTTGAGGATGATACATCATATGAGTGAAAATGATGAGGTATGATGGATTTGCCAAGCTTGGGCATCAAGATGCAACTTGAGGAACAATCCTTGTGCTTAAAACCCTAATTTTGGAGTAAAATGCAATTTACCCAAAATGTGGGGTGCAACTTGTAAAATACACCTTCTAGAATATCCTTAATGACTCTTGAAATCATTTAGAGTATAAATGATGAAAGGGACACATGAATGAGTAATCAGATAAGAAAAATGATCTTTGTGGTAAAAATCACCTAAGTATGAGAATGGAGACCTTTCATATATGAACCCTAGTTGAAAGTTGGTTTTCTTTGCACTTAGATCTTGAGTTTTGATGAAGCTTTGCATAAGTTTTGATATCTTAGGTGTGCCTTAGAAACAAGGAGGGACTTAGATGAGGATTTCATGTTTTAGATGTCCTTATGATGGAAAATAGCCTAAACTATATAAGCCTTTGTCCTTGCAAACCAAGTGAATGTATCCTTTATCCTCTTCATTTCTCATCTTTCTCAAAATGGCCAAGGCAGAGCTCTGGACTTCAGGGAGACGACCAAGTAGTTCTAAGGTGAGTAGGAACCATCTTCAAGCTCGGATTCTTGGATGAATTCATCATATAAGGTTGGTTATATGGTTAACTCACTTAGATTCTTTGTTCTAGCCGACCATCCCCATCTTTTCCTTGGAGAATCACCTATGGCCGAGTTGTGGAGCTCAAGAAGCCATTAGAGGCTTGAATCTTGGAAGCTTGGAGCTCTAGGAACAATGTTTGAGGCGGGTTTTATAATGCTAAACTCTTTGCTATATATTGCTTATCTTTGTTCTTGCAAAGTATACTTAGTTCTTCTTCTACCTCCCTTCTTCCTTGCACTTTTGCATGAAAAACGGTGGAGTAACGGACCTGAAAAGAGGTTGAAGATGATGGGTGTGAATTCCTAGGTAACTTTATCAGACGACCTTGGACCCTTTTGGTCCAAACGGTTGCAAACCGTTTGAAATCAAACGGTCTCAAACCGTTTGATCTCAAACGATCTTGCAAGACCGTTTGGATTAAAACGGTCTCAAGACCATTTGATAGGGTTGACCAAGGGACGACCATTTGAGTGTCTGTTGGTAACATATTTAATTTCATTCCTACAAAGAATCATAATCTAATTCTTAACCAATGGAGAGTTGAAGGCACTTCAACACCCTAACCCTAATCGGGCTGAAATTGCTGATTCAAGTACAGATCTTGTTGAGTTTTGGGTTGAAGGACCCAAACGGTCTCAAGACCATTTGGGGATTCATCCAAACGGTCTCAAGACTGTTTGATGACAACCCAAGACCATTTGGAGGTCTAGGGTTGAGGTAATTTGATGGTTCGAGGGTCCAATTACAATAAGATGAAGAATTGATAAAAATGCTGATTTTAGACCTATTTAGGGTTCAACCCTTATCCAAC
Source organism: Alisma plantago-aquatica (assembly GCA_963693085.1). Taxonomy (NCBI): domain Eukaryota; kingdom Viridiplantae; phylum Streptophyta; class Magnoliopsida; order Alismatales; family Alismataceae; genus Alisma; species Alisma plantago-aquatica. The sequence goes on from OY856411.1 coordinate 1,140,147,855, forward strand.
CGACTTGATTTTTGGTCAAACTTTGGGCAAACGGTCTCAAGACCGTTTGGATGATGTGCAAATGATCTCAAGACCGTTTGGGCCCAATTGGAGGTCAATTGATAGGTTCAACCTCGATTTGATTCACATTGTTGTACATTGATGATTATCCGATTGAAACCCTAATTGAGATGGATTTAACCCTAATTGGCTTTCACTTGAGGGTCAAATTGGTATCCAATTGATTAAGGATCATACTAATTGACTCAATTTGTAAGTGGTTAAAATGGATTTGGCCAATTGAAGGCTTCAACAGAGATATCCATAATCGATTGGAACTTTTGAACCACTTTGGAGGTCCAAACGGTTTGAGCCCATTTGGACCAAACGGTCTCAAGACAGTTTGAGGCCAAATGGTCTCAAGACCGTTTGGGGCCAAACGGTCTCAAGACCATTTGGGCTCAAACGATCTCAAGGTCGTTTGGACCAATCGATCTCAAGTAATTTTAAGATCAAACGGTTTCAAACCGCATAAGCTTCAAACGGTTTGGAGGTCAACTTTGCCCAAACGGTCAACGCACTCAAACGGTCTTAAGACCGTTTGAGGGCAAACGACCTTGAGGTCATGCGTTCTTGGAGTCAAACATAGCAAACGGTGAACACATCCAATCGGTCTCAAACCGTTTGGAGGTTGAATGTGTGCAATCGATTGGAGACTTTAGGGTTGTAATTGATTAGTACTTTGAAGGTTGTAATTGGTTCAATGGTGATCTGATCTAAACCCTAATGGTAGCCTAGGACATTAAGGGACTAAGTGACTGATGATTTGACCTATGATGGTGATCAATGGTGCAATTTACCTAAATGCCCTTGAAGGGTTAAATCAAAGGATACCTTATTATAATCAAACCCTAATCACATGATAGTGGTGATTTGGCTTATAAAAGTCAATAAGGACATAACCAAACCTAATCTAGAGTGGTGTAACCACCACCTACTAGTAAGAGGAGAGACAAAGTACCTTTTATGGTTGAAATCCAAGTAAAGTACCTACAATACATATGAATGTGCATGATTAGGGTATGATCCACCTATGTGAGATCATAGAAACCCTAATTATGATAATTGATGAATCTTAATCTTATCTGAGAGCTTTAATGATGATGTTTCTCATACATGATGATGTTTTGAGTTTAATTCACCATGAGGTGAATAGTAAACCCTAATTCTAGGGTTATGACATGTAATGTGAATAGTAAACCCTAATTGATGAAAATCAGGGAACCTAACTCTTGTAAGAGTAGGAAGGTATAACTTCTTCGAAATGAATTGTTTACTGTTATCAGTTGAATTGACCATGCAGGTTCTTATGGGAAGATAATCATACCCAGGTAAGGATGATGATACCATATTCATTGAAAGCATATTATTAGCTTTATGAATAGTGAAATACCCTGTTGCATAGTAAGTGGCATCTAATTAGATTATTAGGCTGTGAGAGCCATGAGTATCATTAAGGTCATGCTTAACAGATGACTTGTGATGAGATGATTGAGAAATGATAATTGATGTGAGTTAGACTTGTTACATTTACGTATTCTACTTTCATAGCTGCTATGCTAATGATTAATGTTGAAAACATGTATGATGTTAAAAGAATACTGAAATGTACCTAACTAATCAAGTATAATCATACCATGTAGAGCCTTGATCATAGATCCATCATTGTCAGAAAAAAAATGATGGTGAAACATGTTTTCCTAAGGGAACTCCTGGATCACATACTTTTGAGTATGTGGGGGAATATGGATGTGTAAATCCTTACATCATAGTGTAGGAATTGATGTAGATGTATCTTAATCCATCAACCCTTCACTATATGTTTATGTTGTAACACTCAAGGAAATCCTTATACCGCATCGATCAGAGATAAACAAGAAATCTCTCGATGACGAAGAGTGTGCAAAATGCCACTGTAACTCTAAAATAGCGAAGTACCAGATTACCCTGGTGAGCTATAGTAGCAGAGACACAAGATGTCCTGCAAGTTATCCTCACTCTGACTGAGGAAGTTGAGGTCATAAGAATCCGGCTCTTTTGATGACCTAGGTATGATACCGATGCGACTTAACAGTGATCGGTTGGAGTATGAGCGGTATACCTCATCTCCGTAGGGCATAATGATGTTTGTAAAACATAATCAGCCGCATAGTATAACTGCTTAGGTTAAACTACGAGATACTTGAATGATGTTACACTGCATAATAGATGTGTTGTTTACATTCCTTAATTGTTGTTGTTTCTAGCTTAATACCAATCTACTGTTGTTTACCTTAAAAGCTATTATTGCATGTTGTTCTTTGATTTGCTATATAAAGCTTCTAGTGGAGAGTTATAACTCTCGCTGGGACAATTATTTAAAATTGTCTCACCCCGCATACTTCAACTTTTTAGGTGGTCATCAAAGACGGAGGAACCAACCTACAGGTGACCAATACCAGCAGCAGCAGCACCAGGAGCAAAGTGAATCTCAGGTGGAGATACTGACTACTGAGTTATGTAGTTAGATAGTCCTATGCCGTCTCTGTACTCTCAGGTCCTAGGAGTTAGTGTCTGAGATTTTGGTTTTGACTCTTGATATTTTTGTATCATGTTGTATATAATTACTCAAGAAGTAATTATCAGAGATGTAAATAGTTTATTTCCTTTTCTATGGAAGGAGTTTTATGGTTTCAAGATCTTATCTCAAAAAGTTTTTAATTTCCCATGATTTTTGTCTTCTGCTGTTAATCGATTGCTTCCGCTAAGTTTAAATCGTGTTTATATCGAGATTTTGGAGACCGGAGCCCACAATTAAGTGGTATCTGAGCTCTAAGTTCGCTGAGTCTACAGAGACATAGGACTTAGGATGTCGAGTCTATCCTTAGTGTTTCTCCCTTATCTAATAGAATCTTCTACTCCTCAGGAGAAGAAGATAAGTAAGGATGTCTGGACCACATGAGGAGTATGAGGTGGAAAGTAGTGTTGCTGCACCTCGAGAAGGTGCAAGGAACCTAGAAATAGAGCAACCTGTACCTGAGCCACCTGTGGAGCCACCTCAGTTTGACCCAGCTGACATGGGAAATCCAGCTGTTCAGACTATGTTCGGGCAGTTTATGATTGCCATGACACACATTACCGACAGGATGCCTATGCCTGCACCCAGGGCACCTGTCCAGCCTGAAGGTCAAGGTATCGGTAAGATGTTCGAGCGACTTCGTCGTGTCAGAGCTACTGAATACTTTGGGACAGCTGACCCCGCAGATGCCGATCTGTGGTTAACCGAGTTGGAGAAAGCCTTCAGAATCTTGAACATCCCTGAAGCTGAGAAGGTCAGACACGCTGTCTATCTTCTCAAAGGAAGTGCTGGTCACTGGTGGACCATGAAAGAGCAGAAGAGACCTGGAATAGAGATCTCGTGGGAAGACTTTCGTACCTTCCTGGACGAGAAGATCTCTCAATTCGAGAGATTAAGGCAGAGCATGATGAACGTTAGCGAGTACGAAGCTAAGTTCATGGAGTTGCTGCGGTTCTGTCCGCACATGGCTGCCACAAAAGAAGAGAGGATCAGGAGATTCGAGAAGGGTTTGAATGCCGACATGACTACTCCCGTGTCTGCTCTAGAAAACCGGGAGAGGTTTGCTACCTTCGTTGAGTCAGTCCGAAGGATAGAGAGATATGTAGTTGAGAAAAGGCAAACCCAAAAGAGATATCCGCTGTTCCAGGGTTCTTCATCTAGGGACTTTAAGAAACCTAGATTCTCTGCACCTAACCCTCCACCACCTAGATCTAATTCTCAGACTCAGTGGTCTCCAAGTAGAGGTAGAGGACGAGGTCAGCCACCTCAAGAGACTCACAGCTCTTCATCAATGTCAGTTACTGGACCACCAAGACCACAACAATTGGAAAGAAGCTGCTACAACTGTGGGAAGGTGGGACATTTGATGAAGGACTGCCGGTCTAGGCCGGTCAGTGTGACACAACCTCCGAGACAGAATCAACAGGGGTCACAGAGAAGGCAATCTCAAGGAGCAGCTCAAGGACGTGGACAAGCGTCCCAAGCTGGATCATCTGCACCAACTCAACCCCAGGCGACAGCGAGGTTCTATGCTATGAACCCACTAGATGCAGTGGTCAATCCACGGGTAGTGGCATGTCAGATGGGACTTTTATATTCTGATATATCTAAATCCTGTGTTGTATCTGTTCTGATTGACCCGGGTGCTACACACTCTTTTGTCACTAGGAGAGTGATTCACAACTGTAATATGATAATTAGTCATAGGGCAGATAGCTTGTTTTTGGAGACTCCATTGAGTGGGTCTGCTGTTTTGCAGGAGGTATGCTCTCCCTACATCCTCTTCTTTTCTGATCATAGCATTCAAGTGGACCTTATACCACTTGATATGCAAGGGTTTGATATAATCCTCGGGATGGATACCTTAGAAAGGTATCGAGTTGTCTTGGATTGTGAATCCAAGTTGGCTGTGTTTGTTGATGAAAGCAACACATGGATCTTTCGAGGGGAAAGAAAGATTCTGCCCACCTGTCTTGTGTCAGCTATGGTCGCCGATAAGTTGATGAGACAAGGATGTTATGCATTCTTGGCCCATGTGGTAGATACTACCATAGAGAGTCCCAACCTTGTTGAAGTTCCTGTAGTCAGGGAATTCGAAGACGTGTTTCCTGAAGAACTTCCTGGTATACCACCGCTTCGGGAAATTGATTTTGAAATCAATTTAGTCCCAGATACACAACCCATAGCTCAGACACCATATAGGATGGCGCCTGCCAAAATGGCAGAACTCAAGAAACAGCTTCAAGAGTTACTTGAGAAAGGTTTCATCCGACCGAGTACTTCACCTTGGAGTGATAAGTGTCAACAGTCCTTTCAGCTATTGAAGGGGAGGTTGACAAGTGCACCTGTGCTTGTGCTACCTGAGCAAGGAAAAGGATATATAATTTTATGTGATGCCTCCAAGAATGGACTCGGATGTGTGTTGATGCAGGATAAGCAAGTGATTTCTTTTGCTTCCTGACAGCTTAAGAAACACGAGGAGAATTATCTGACACACGATCTAGAGTTAGCTGCGGTGGTTTATGCTTTGAAGATCTGGAGACATTATCTCCACGGAGAAACCTTCCAGATTTTCACAGACCACAAGAATCTTAAGTATATCTTCTCTCAGCATGAGCTTAACATGAGGCAATGTCACTGGATGGAGTTAATCAAGGACTACGACTGTATAATTGATTACCATCCAGGAAAGACCAATGTGGTTGCAGATGCCTTGAGTAGGAAATCAACAACATCAACCATGGATAGAGCACAACTAAGTTCCTTAGTATGCTCTAGAAGAGATATGCTTATCTCTTTAAGGCAAGATAATGTGCAGTTGAAGGTGTCATTGTTAGCCGGTTTGTTAGCTAAGATGCATATCAAACCTACCCTAAGAGAGTAGATAAAAGAGGCACAGCAAGTTGATGCTACAGTTCAGCAGATCAGATCTGAGTATGGTGATGAGAAATGAGATGGTTTTTATGATTCAGATGACCAAGTGGCATGCTATCATAGCAGGATGATAGTACCAGATGTGGATAACCTGAGGAAGTTAATCCTGGAGGAAGCTCATTCTTCGATGTATGCTATGCATCCAAGGAGCACCAAGATGTATCAAAATTTGAAAGATATGTATTGGTGGCCGGGGATGAAGAAGGATGTAGTTGAGTTTGTTCTGAAGTGTCCTGTGTGTCAGCAAGTTAAGGCTGAACACCAGAAGCCTACAGGAACAATGCAACCTTTACCCATACCACAGTGGAAGTGGGACCATGTGACCATGGACTTTGTTGTTGGCCTACATGATTCCATTTGGGTGGTTGTTGATAGGTTGACAAAGACAACACATTTCTTACCTGTCAAGACAACCTATTCTGCTGAAAGGTTATCACAGTTGTATGTCCAAGAGATAGTGTGTCTGCACGGAGTTCCTGTCACTATAGTCTCTGACAGAGGTCCCCAGTTTACAAGTCATTTTTGGGAGCAGTTACACAGAGCTTTAGGCACCAAGTTAAGGTTTAGTACAACCTTTCACCCACAAACTAATGGACAGTCGGAAAGGACTATACAGACCTTGGAAGATCTGTTGAGAGCATCTGTTCTCCAGTTTACCGGAAGTTGGGATCTACACCTGAGCTTGATAGAGTTTGCCTATAACAATAGCTATCAGCATAGTATTGATATGGCACCTTATGAAGCCTTGTATGGAAGACATTTTAGATCACCCTTGTGTTGGTATGAGACTGGTGAACACCAGTTGTTAGGTCCTGATCTTGTGCAACAGACTACAGAGAAGGTCAAAGTTATACAACAACAGCTTAAGACTGCACATGATAGGCAAAAGTCTTATGCTGACAGACGTCGTAGACCCTTAGAGTTCCAGGTTGGAGACAGAGTGTATCTCAAGGTCTCACCTTGGAAAGGAGTCCTTCGTTTTGGAAGGAAATGGAAGTTAGCTCCTAGATTTATGGGGCCTTATCCGATTGTTGAGCGAGTTGGAAAGGTGGCCTATAGACTAGAGTTACCTCCAGAGTTGCAAAAGTTACACCCTGTGTTCCACATTTCTATGCTGAGGAAATGTCACCCAGATACCGAGTCAGTTCTACAACCTATGGAAGTAGAATTGAATAAAGATATAACATATGAGGAGGGACCAGTGTCAATCCTTGATAACAGAATTAAAAAGCTAAAGAAGAAAGATATAAGCCTTATAAAAGTCCTCTGGAATCATCGTGGTGTCAAAGAAGCCACATGGGAACTAGAGGATGAGATGAGAAGGAAATACCCTGCTCTTTTCTCCTAATATGTTTTATCAATTTCGGGGACGAAATCCTTGTAAGGGGTGGATGATTTGTAACATCCCTGACCTGGGTTACAAACTAACCCTACAAGTTTTGCCTAAATATGTAATTATATACTTGTGATTACTTCCTGGCATGTAATTAAGTTCCCCAGGAACATATACTTTCAATTTTTCCCTTTTAAAACAAAGTTGTAGTATTATTTTATATTGTAGGGACCTATGTGCAAATTACCCAGTTAAGGGGGTTTAACTTGCAAATTTCATAGGTTAAGATGTTCCTTTGAGGATGAGACATCATATGAGTGAAAATGATGAGGTATGATGGATTTCCCAAGCTTGGGCATCAAGATGCAGCTTGAGGAACAATCCTTGTGCTTAAAACCCTAATTTTGGAGTAAAATGCAATTTACCCAAAATGTGGGGTGCAACTTGTAAAATACACCTTCTAGAATATATTTTATGACTCTTGACATCATTTAGAGTATAAATGATGAAAGGGACACATGAATGAGTAATCAGATAAGAAAAATGATCTTTGTGGTAAAAATCACCTAAGTACGAGAATGGAGACCTTTCATATATGAACCCTAGTTGAAAGTTGGTTTTCTTTGCCCTTAGATCTTGAGTTTTGATGAAGCTTTGCATAAGTTTTGATATCTTAGGTGTGCCTTAGAAACAAGGAGGGACTTAGATGAGAATTTCATGTTTTAGAGGTCCTTATGATGGAAAATAGCCTAAACTATATAAGCCTTTGTCCTTGCAAACCAAGTGAATGTATCCTTTATCCTCTTCATTTCTCAACTTTCTCAAAACGGCCAAGGCAGATCTCAGGACTTCAGGGAGACGACCAAGTAGTTCTAAGTTGAGTAGGAACCATCTTCAAGCTCGGATTCTTGGATGAATTCATCATATAAGGTTGGTTCTATGGTTAACTCGCTTAGATTCTTTATTCTAGCCGACCATCCCCATCTTTTCCTTGGAGAATCACCTCTGGCTGAGTTGTGGAGCTCAAGACGCCATTAGAGGCTTGAAGCTTAGAAGCTTGGAGCTCTAGGAACAATGTTTGAGGCAGGTTTTATAACTCTAAACTCTTTGCTTTATATTCCTTATCTTTGTTCTTGCAAAGTATACTTAGTTCTTCTTCTACCTCCCTTCTTCCTTGCACTTTTGCAAGAAAAACGGTGGAGTAACCGACCTGAACAGAGGTTGAAGATGATGGGAGTGAATTCCTAGGTAACTTTATCAAACGAACTTGGACCCTTTTGGTCCAAACGGTTGCAAACCGTTTGAAATCAAACGGTCTCAAACCGTTTGATCTCAAACGATCTTGCAAGATCGTTTGCATTAAAACGGTCTCAAGACCATTTTATAGGGTTGAACAATGGACAAACATTTGAGGGTCTGTTGGCAACATATTGAATTTCATTCCTACAAATAATCATAATCTAATTCTTAACCAATCGAGAGTTGAAGGCACTTCAACACCCTAACCCTAATCGGGCTGAAATTGCTGATTTCAAGTAAAGATCTTGTTGAGTTTTGGGTTGAAGGACCCAAACGGTCTCAAGACCATTTGGGGATTCATCCAAACGGTCTCAAGACCGTTTGGTGACAACCCAAGACCATTTGGAGGTCTAGGGTTGAGGTAATTTGATGGTTCGAGGGTCCAATTACAATAAGATGAAGAATTGATAAAAATGCTGATTTTAGACCTATTTAGGGTTCAACCCTTATCCAACCGACTTGATTTTTGGTCAAACTTTGGGAAAACGGTCTCAAGACTGTTTGTAGGATGTCCAAATGATCTCAAGACCGTTTGGGCCAAGTTTGGGCCCAATTGGAGGTCAATTGATAGGTTCAACCTCGATTTGATTCACATTGTTGAACATTGATGATTATCTGATTGAAACCCTAATTGAGATGGATTTAACCCTAATTGGCTTTCACTTGAGGGTCAAATTGGTATCCAATTGATTAAGGATCATCCTAATTGACTCAATTGGTAAGTGGTTAAAATGAATTTGGCCAATTGAAGGCTTCAACAGAGATATCCATAATCGATTGGAACTTTTGAACCACTTTGGAGGTCCAAACGGTTTGAGCCCATTTGGACCAAACGGTCTCAAGACCGTTTGAGGCAAAACAGTCTCAAGACCGTTTGGGGCCAAATGGTCTCAAGACCGTTTGGGCTCAAATGATCTCAAGGTCATTTGGACCAATCGATCTCAAGTCATTTTAAGATCAAACGGTTTCAAACCACATAAGCTTCAAACGGTTTGGAGGTCAACTCTCCTCAAACGGTCAACGCACTCAAATGGTCTTAGGACCGTTTGAGGGCAAACGACCTTGAGGTCATGCGTTCTTGGAGTCAAACATAGAAAACGGTCAACACATCCAATCGGTCTCAAACCGTTTGGAGTTTGAATGTGTGCAACCGATTGGAGACTTTAGGGTTGTAATTGATTAGTACTTTGAAGGTTGTAATTGGTTCAATGGTGATCTGATCTAAACCCTAATGGTAGCCTAGGACATTAAGGGACTAAGTGACTGATGATTTGACCTATGATGGTGATCAATGGTGCAATTTACCTAAATGCCCTTGAAGGGTTAAATCAAAGGATACCTTGTTATAATCAAACCCTAATCACATGATAGTGGTGATTTGGCTTATAAAAGTCAATAAGGACAGAACCCAACCTAATCTAGAGTGGTGTAACCACCACCTACTAGTAAGAGGAGAGATAAAGTACCTTTTATGGTTGAAATCCAAGTAAAGTACCTACAATACATATGAATGTGCATGATTAGGGTGTGGTCCACCTATGTGAGATCATAGAAACCCTAATTATGAGAATTGATGAATCTTAATCTTATCTGAGAGCTTTAATGATGATGTTTCTCATACATGATGATGTTATGAGTTTAATTCACCATGAGGTGAATAGTAAACCCTAATTCTAGGGTGATGACATGTAATGTGAATAGTAAACCCTAATTGATGAAAATCAGGGAACCTAACTCTTATAAGAGTAGGAAGGTATAACTTCTTCAAAATGAATTGTTTACTATTATCAGTTGAATTGACCATGCAGGTTCTTATGGAAAGATAATCATACCTAGGTAAGGATGATGATACCATATTCATTGAAAGCATATTATTAGCTTTATGAATAGTCAAATACCCTGCTGCATAGTAAGTGTCATCTAATGAGATTATTAGGCTGTGAGAGCCATGAGTATCATCAAGGTCATGCTTAACAGATGACTTGTGATGAGATGATTGAGAAATGATGATTGATGTGAGTTAGACTTGTTACATTTAAGTATTCTACTTTCATAGCTGCTATGCTAATGATTAATGTTGAAAACATGTATGATGTTAAAAGAATACTGAAATGTACCTAACTAATCAAGTATAATCATACCATGTAGAGCCCTGATCATAGATCCATCATTTTCAGAAAACAAAATGATGGTGAAACAGGTTTTCCTAAGGGAACTCCTGGATCGCATACTTTTGAGTATGTGGGGGAATATGGATGTGTAAATCCTTACATCCTAGTGTAGGAATTGATGTAGATGTATCTTAATCCATCAACCCTTCACTATATGCTTATGCTGTAACACTCAAGGAAATCCTTATACCGCATCGATCAGAGATAAACAAGAAATCTCTCGATGATGAAGAGAGTGCAGAATGCCACTGTAACTCTAAAATAGCGAAGTACCAGATTACCCTGGTGAGCTATAGTAGCAGAGACACAAGATGTCCTGCAAGTTATCCTCACTCTGACTGAGGAAGTTGAGGTCATAAGAATCCGGCTCTTTTGACGACCTAGGTATGATACCAATGCGACTTAATAGTGATCGGTTGGAGTATGAGCGGTATACATCATCTCCGCAGGCCATAATGATGTTTGTAAAACATAATCAGCCGCATAGTATAACTGCTTAGGTTAAACTACGAGATACTTGAATGATGTTACACTGCATAGTAGATGTGTTGTTCACATTCCTTAATTGCTGTTGTTCTGCTTAATACTAATCTACTGTTGTTTACCTTAAAAGTTGTTATTGCCTGTTGTTCTTTGATTTGCTATATAAAGCTTCTAGTGGAGAGTTATAACTCTCACTGGGACAATTATTTAAAATTGTCTCACCCCGCAGACTTCAACTTTTTAGGTGGTCGTCAAAGATGGAGGAACCAGCCTACAGGTGACCAATACCAGCAGCAGCACCAGGAGCAGTAGTGAATCTCAGGTGGAGATACTGACTGCTGAGTTATGTACTTAGATAGTCCTATGCTGTCTCTGTACTCTCAGGTCCTAGGAGTTAGTGTCTGAGATTTTGGTTTTGACTCTTGACATTTTTGTATCATGTTGTATATAATTACTCAAGAAGTAATTATCAGAGATGTAAACATTTTATTTCCTTTTCTGTGGAAGGAGTTTTATGGTTTCAAGATCTTATCTCAAAAAGTTTTTAATTTCCCGTGATTTTTGTCTTCCGTTGTTAATCGATTGCTTCCGCTAAGTTTAAATTGTGTTTATATCGGGATTTTGGAGATCGGAGCCCACAGTTGTTCTTGGGGATCAACTTGATAAAAGTATGGTTAACTGCTCTGACCATTGCTCCCCCTACAAGGAACCAGTTCACTGCATTGCAAATATCCAGCTTCACAATAGGCCAAACTTTATGGAAGAACTGGCTATTAAAGCCATCTAGCCCTGGGGCTTTAGAGTAATGGATAGAAAAAAGTGCTTTTTTAACCTCCTCCTCAGTTGCTTCCTTGTTGAGATTATTGTTCATTTCTTGAGTTACCTTCATATCCGGTAGAACACTTTCATCAATCAGATGTATTAGGTTGTTGTTGTAGAGATTTGTAAAGTAATGGATTGCTGTCTCCACCAACTCTTCTTTCTTGTCAACTGTTTCACCTTTTTCATTGATGAGTTCATAAATAGAATCCCTCATTTATTTCTTCCTGATGGCTGTATGGTAAATTTTAGAATTACGGTCGTCGTCTTCTATCCACTTCATTCTGCTTTTTTGCCATAAGCAAACCTCTTCCGCTTTCTCGAGTTTCCTGATTTTATCTTCGCATTTGGCTTCCTCCTCTATGGAAGTAGCATCCATAGGTTTAAGACAAAGATTTCTGGTAGCTTCCTCATAGTTTCTTTTAGCTTCACATATAAGGTTAGGCAGATTGACCTTTTCTTTCGCCCAAGTTTTGAGAGATTTTTTAGTGTGCTGGAGTTTTTTAAGAACTCTGAAAAGAGGATTCCCACCCACATGGATGGACCAGCAGTATTTGACTAAGTCGTTGAAGCCGTGCCAATCACTCCACACATTTAGGAACCTGAAAGGGCGAGGAGGTTTAGGGGATTGGTTAATATGTACCTTGATCCAAGCATGATCGTTGAAGTAATGTTCTCCCAATCTGATTGCAACATTAGGGAACATGTCAAGCCAGGCATTGTTGATGAAACCTCTGTCCAGGCAGCTAGAGATGCGACCATAGGGGTGTTGTTTATTGGACCAAGTAGTTATGCCATCTATCATATTGACTTGGTGTAAGCACGCTTTGTTCATGGAACTATTGAACTTGTTGAGGATTCTGTCCAGGACACTCTTGCCTCCATACTTTTCATTGTTCTGTCTTGTGTTGTTGAAATCACCCAACACCAGCCAGGGGATTTCATTTTGGGCTGTAGCTTCCAACACAGGCCAAAGTCTATCTCGGTCATTTTCCAGATTTTCACCGTATACTGCTGAGAGAATACAAGAGAAACCTCCATGATTGAAGCAACTCACAGTGATGATCTGATATGTGGAGCTAATAAGGTCAATGTGCCAAGACTAGGGGTTCCACCCTATGACTATCCTTCCTCCATCACCTTCTTCAAGGTTGGATATACTATTCCACTGAGGCGGGAACAGAGTATTAACACGATCTGCAGTTACTCTTTTTATTATAGTTTCAAAATAGCAAATGACCTCCACTTCTATCTCCTTCAGAATTTTGCTAAGCTTCCTTTGTGTCTTCGGTAGAGATGCCCCCCAGACATTCCATGCCAAAATTGACATTTAATTATTGGTGTTTGATGGCCCTCCTCTACTCTTGGATTTGGGTTGGCCCTTGTTCTTGTTGACTGCACTTCTCGTCTGTCTTGGGCTCCGGTTACGAGTATCCCCTTCATCAGTGTGGGTGTCTCCATCATCCTCATGTTCCAGTTCTGCGAATTGGTTACCCATTGAGATGCCTTGTTTGTCAGCTACCTTCTTAACCACTTCTCCTGTGTTAGGACTGGATACTGTGTCTTCGACACTGTGACTCGGACCTGCTGTATTAATCTCCGTTGGAATTTCTCCCTCTTCAATCAGTGTGATGTCCTAATCAACATCTACCACTACTTTCCCCTTATCTTTGTCAGAGTTAGTAGCAGCCGCATTGAAGACAGGAACGACCAGTGTTGTATCGGCAACATTGGGTCGGCTTGCTGTTGTGCTACCACCCGTGGTGTTGTGAGATGTTTTGTTCTTGGGCGGGCCTTGACTTCTGCCCCAATTCACTTTTCTGTTTTGTGTATCACTCTGGATGGGTACCTTCATCATCAACGGATCCGCTAGAGCAACTCTCTCTCCAGGACAACAGCCTGTAGCATGACCGAAGACAAGACACTCATCACACCTGTCCGGTAAGGCATCGTATAACACCCTTACTGTCAAAGCATTGCCATCCGTCATTTCTATCATGACCTCTTTAGGGGGGGGTCTGTCGGCTTTCATCTCAACACAAATGTGTGCAACACCAGTGAATTTTCCCCTCGACATAAAGTCAATCACCTTGGTCTCACCAAATCCACAAGAAATTATAGAGATGGCTCTGTGAGTCCAAGCTGGCCTACTTCAGGGAGGTTTATCCAGACGGGAGCGGAGGTGAGGGCTGCACGTCTCAAATCAGCTTCGGGAGTCCATCTACGAGCAAGGACCAGGTGTTCGTCAAAGAACCAGGGGCCCTGTTCCACCGCCACTTCCATGTCAGCTGCTGAGGCAAATCTGGACAGGAACATACCACCCACCAACGGCGAGAGTTGGAGTTCACCATTGGGCTCCCAAGCTCTTATCATCCATCCATACAGTTGTTGCAGGGCGGCCTCTTTACCTAGGATCTGAACAATGACCGAGTACTGGTGATACTCGTCCATTGCTTTCACCACAGGTTCAGAGAAATTAAGCCACAGCCTGTTGTCCCCTTCCTTGAAGGTGGGATCCCTGGGGTCCTCCGACAGTAGCAATGGTTTGAACCGCCGCTGCACCACCATGGGTTTGGCCAAGGTCGCTGCCCAGGATCTTCCCTTCATTACATCAGTCTTCGGATCAGCCCACACCTCAGTCGCAGAGGAAGGCGGAGGACCTACTATGGACAACGGGGAAGCAGGGGGCGTTGGTAGCAGAAGGGTTGGAGGAAACTGACCCTCCCTGGCCCGCCCCCGCCATGAGGCCGCCAAGAGGACCACGCGCGGGAGATTCGCCGCTGCATCTTACAATCGCCACTGCAATTGCCGCTGGGTTAATTTTCACTACTTTTCCGCTCGATGGGAATAATTCGGGCCTTTTGTGTTTATTAGCTCCCTTAATATTAACCCCTTACTCCATACGCCATTAGCATCCCCCTTGTTGTGTTGTCTGATGATCAACCAAGTCCCCACTACACCCCATTTCTTGTCATGTAAATTTGTTAAGTAATGTTCAACCAAGTTCCCACCATGCAAGTAATACATTGAGTCCTCAAGTAATATTAAAAATAAATGAGGAAGCTAGAGAATAAATCCATAAATGTGATTGAATTTAAGTTAAAAATTCAAATTTTCTATTAGGGATGAAAAGCTTTATCATGAGCTAATGTAAAGGGAAATATGCTATTAGTATAGGCTTTGTTCCAAAAAACAATATATTTAATCTAGAAAACTGTTATTGTCTGTTGGACTGAATGGAAAATAAACTAGAGTTAAACTAAGTCAAATTGCTTCTGACCAAGTATAATAAATGCCACATATAAATTTGATGAATTTGGAAATTTACATACTTTTAAAATCTAGATCCCAAATATATTAAAAAAAACAATAATTTTTATTTGTGTTGGGACTAGATTAGGTATCTATAAAAATAATGAAAGATAGTATGGGCTTTGATACTTAATAAGCATATTAATGTAAGTTCAACATATTGTATAATTTAAAAATAACTTAGACTTCACATGTGGGACATGAAAATAATGATGAAAAAGGACGAAATAAATGAATAAACCTACAAAGGTATTAACTAGGAGATGTGGCCCTTGCCCTACCAGTTGAACAAGCCATCGTGGTTGGGCACAAACTATTCAGATATGCTATGGTTCTAGTTTAGTTGATAGACAACAAAGTAATAGAAAGGTAGTTGTATGTAATCGTGTATAACCTTGGATCTTCAATCAATATATTAAATGATTATTGGGCTATCTCCTACCTTAGGTACGAGAGGATTGACGTTAGGTTATAGTTGCATAAGACTAATTAGGTCATTAAAGTAGGATCATGATATATATCATTAATCTATTTTTCACCTACTAAGTTTTCCTTTCTTATAATTAATATCATAAGAAAACAACAACCTTATAAAGATCTCAACTATTATAAACTATAACGATTCAACATATCAATCTAAAATTTCATTTTAGAGGGAATCGTGAGAATACATATTCTCATGATGCTTATTTGTGAGTGCATCAATAGACTAATATGCACTAATGCATAAAGAAAATCATTATTCCATAAAGAAAAGATTTATATTACAAATAGACCCATAGGATTTTAAGGAAAGCAGACTACATCCGAGCTATTACAACAAAATAGTAGATGTGACAGAGTGAGTTTTTACTTATATTATCTCTATTTTGTAAATTTTTATTTCCAATAAAACCCTCAACCTTTTCCCTTGCTTAATTGATTAAAAGTTATTATCAATTTCATAAAAATCCAAACCCTAATTTCATAGTAGTTGAAATCCATGTATTAGGGTACATAGTCAATTCATATAACATACATACGAGTTTGACTCTCAATTCTCTACCATGAGTAGATACTATCATCATTAAGCTTGTTTTAAAATTCCATCCTAATTGGATAAGCCAATTAGGAGTTATGAGTTTTAGAAAATATCCACATTATTACATTTATTTAATATCTGGGACCTATGTTCTGGGATTAATGGATGAAATGTGTGACATTTGATGTCACGCTCACCCCACTCAGACAAGGGTGCATGCCACTTGATGTGTGTGTGCATTCTAGCCATCTGATCCCATCGATCACGGATCAATGAGAATCCAATAACAGGGAACTCATCATCTACCTCCCACAAAGGGCGGGGAACTGAGTTCTGACTCGATCATCAGCGAGCTTCCACGTCGCTCGTAATATAGAATTTTCCTCTAACTAGATAACATTATTTCGTGAAAACACACCCAACCACCCCTCACTTGATGCCCCTCTCCCTCAGATCTGGGAGAACAAACTCCCACTTCTTCGCGACCTCTCACTGGTGGAGGTGGCGAGTTTAGGGCTTCCTTGCCCTTGCTCCCAAACACCTATATAAGACCACCACTAGCTCTTACCTCCCTCCTATCCTCATTCCCCACCATCAATTGCAAACAAGCTAACCCAAGAACCTCTCACCTATTTCACCATCTTCAACCTCTAGGGCTGCACTACCTTGCAACCACATCCCTCATGAGCCGATTCCACCAATCCATCACTTCCATCGATTCACCAAGAGAACCCACATCAACTCCTACCTAATCTAGATCGCTCCCCACCTCAGACCCTTCTTACACTGACGACCTACTCCACCCACCGTGGCGGCGGACCAAAATAGTCGGAGCCATAGCATGCAACCATGCTATCTGACTTTGGTATGAGCCCATGAAGGTGGTCGTATCCTCATCCATACGCCAACACCACCCAGGAGCAAGCAGAGCCCCGTCGGTGATCTACCTTACTGCTCGAGCAAGAAGTAGCAAGGAAGAGGAGGGAAGGTGTGGTGATGACCGGGACCAACATTGACCAACCACAAAATGCCACCTAATACTGACTTAGCTAAGCTGCGCTCAGCCCTTGCAAGGCCTCGATCAATCATAGCCATTAATCGAATCAGATCTAGGCATTGTTCAAGGTAAAAATTTTGTTCTATATTATTTAATCAATAGAAAACATATTATCTTAGAAAAATCATAGAAAATAGTAGGATGATCAGATGGTAATAAAATATATACCATTTTCATCAAAAAAATACAAGATTTGCAAATAAAATACCCTTAGGACCTAGATCCGACTCCTTTTCCAAAAGTAGTAGCTTAGAGCCTAGTGACTTTGCTTATGAAATTTAATTATGTAATTATGGTTGTCAATTAATATAACCTAAATATTTGTGCAACCTAACCCTAGTAGAATCCCTAAATGTCAGATAGCTCAGAACCCAAGCCAAATAGGGATAGTGACTCAATAATCATAGAAAATTCCAAATTCTAATTTCTCTCTCTATACATATGTATACTTCATGTATTAAATGCAAACCCTAATTTCTATTATTACCCCACTATGTTCATGACCGACCCTGAAACCTTGGATTCAACCCTGGCCTATCTGATTTGTGGGAATCCTAAAAGAAATCATTAATTATCTAAGCCATAGTAGAAACCCTTTTGGTTGTTTCTTTTCTTGAACAAAAATGGGTATCATTAAATAATGGAAACACTAATATAAAGACCTAATCATGTGACTCCAAAATAAGAGAAAAGGCATGGATAATCCTAGATCTAACCATAAGAAGATGAAAGAAATCATAATTCAAGAACAAATCTTAGTCATGGGTCATATGGACCAATAGTAACAATATACCCTTGATTTCCTTTCAGGGTGATCATTTTACAGTCCTTTTGACTCTTGGAATTTTGATATGAGATTCAAGGTATGTGGATATAAGTATAAGACTAGTTTTTGTTGGATGATAATTACGCTTAATTGCTTGCATGTATTTAGATATCATGTTGGATATACATCTATATGTATTGCCATTTCTACCTTGAACATCAAGAACACTATGGAAAGAAAATGGAATGTAGTTACTAATGGTTCATTAATCTCCCTATTAGAGAGGGAAAGTATTAATATTGACTAGCACCTCCCTATTGATACAAGGTATCCAGGGAGATCCCTAATGGTACAATATATGCAGGGATAGGGCCCAATAATATATGTCTGTGCTAAGTCCATCATATTAATACATGTCCATTGAAATATGATTAGTAAATTGGTTTTACTTGATTTTCTTCCTTAATAATGCTTTTTTTTCTTCTTCTTCTTTTCAAGTATTTTAAATATGCCAACATATTATAGTATTTTAGCAACCACGAATCAACATTATGTTGATGATTTTGTTTCTCATATTTTCTAGGTACAAGGAACAAATAATGCATCTCAAAGTACCAGAAGCTACTAAGTAAATGCTCATGGAGGATAGATAGTTAGATTGCTACTACTTATCTCTATTTTTCTTTGGATATCTATTTCATTTCCCTAGATCATGTATAGGATGTTGTACATCCTATGTACTTTCATTCCATAGAACCATTTTCTTCCTTTCCTAAATAATATGTGTGACTTTATTCTCAACTGATGTTATTTTGGGTGACTATTTTAATGATGCTTGTGAACAAAGATTTGGATCCTTTTCATATTCTAGTTAACTATCAAAATCTCTTATATTTTCCCTTTTCACATCTTTAGATATGAGTGCACACGTATCTGGGAATGTCATTATGGAAAGTATACAGAAATTGGGGTTGTCATAGTGGGTATTAGAGCCAATGTTCACATAGCATGGTCACATGAACTTCATTCACCCTATTGTGAGTCTAGGAAAGTCCTTGAGTTAGGGAGTGAAGGGTGAAGGTGTCTACAAAGCATCTTCCATGGGCTTGGCCAAGGTCTCTGATCCACTTAGCTTAGCAATCATGAGGCTACCAATATGGGAGTATAAGTCTACCTGGCCGATACCCTAAATGTCCCCTACTTCTTGAGCATACCTTAGTTAATCTCTCACCTCCTCTATAGGAAAATTTTTCTCCTCATCTCTATTTATAAATATTTTCCCTCTCACCTCTACAACATAAGGTTAGGAAAAAGAGTCACTCTATTTATAAGTCCTAAGGACCGACTGATAAGGATTTTAGGGAATCCTCGACAAATCATAACATTAAGATCATTAATAACTAAGAAACAAGAATAATGAAATATAATATGATTCAAAAAATGATGATAAATCTAATATATTCCACCTGATTTTAGGATGCCTCCCCAGACCCGTAACTCCAAAGCCTCTGAAGAGTCATCCTCTAAGAAGAGGAAGGAACCTAAAACCTCTGAGCTACCTGATCCTGATAGTAAAGCCAGAGAAAGGTGCAGAGAACAAAAGAAAATCCTTCTAAACTTCATGGAGACCCTTTCTCTAAAAGGAACCCCTAAAACCAACTCATCTAGGAAGAAGGAAGTGGATGTCTTAGATTTCATCAAGCTTAATCCTGACACCTTTTGGGGGTGGACCAACCTGAGGTCATGGATAAGGTTGAAGCCTGGGTTTTGTCTGTGGAGAATGCCTTTCATACCCTAGAAGTACCTAATGAATAAAGGTCAAATTCTCCACCCATCTGCTTAAGGGAGGGGCAAATATATGGTGGAAAAACTATGGTGGAAATAGGGGAGAAGAAGTGGACAATATGGGATGGGAAGCCTTCAAAACCTATTTCACTGGCCATTTTATGCCTATAGCCAAGAGGAAGACGAAAGAGAGGATGTATATGGAACTTAAGTAGGGCAACCTCTCAGTAGATGACTACACCCAGAAGTTTAGGCTTCTGGAGCATTATACACCTATTAAGACTGAAGACCGCCTATGGAAAACTATGTCGACTTCCTAGCCACCCATCTGAAAATCCTAGTTATCGCCTCCCATCCTTGAAACATAGATGAATCCCTAAACATGGCCCTCAAGTAGGAAAGGGAACCAGGTTTGCAGAAGCCTTCCAACATGGGATACTTAGGGTTAACCACCACTGAGGAGGATAAGTTTAGAAAGTTCCACCCTAGCCAAAACAAAAAGGGATCAAGAAAAGGAACAGGTTCATGTAAGGGAGAATAGAGAAGTCACCAGAACTAGCAAAGGATGACTCATCACAAGAGCAAGACTTGTGGGCGTTTTCATGGTGGGGTATGCCGCCATACCAAGTCAGTTTGCTATGACTGCAAGAAGGAGGGTCATTTTGTTGCCAAGTGCCTGACTCCCTTTATCTTTGGAAATCCTATAGCAGGTGCTCCACCCCCTCATGGACACCGCAATGCCAGAGTTCTTGCATTGATAGTAGAGAAAGAAAAGGCAAATCCCAACTAGCTCATTGAATGTAACGAAAAATCTCTTCATATAACTAATATATGTTCAAATGCCTTCAAATTATTCATAATATAATTATCTTTTGTAGGCAGAATATTCTTGAATGATCAACCTGTAAAAGCTTTATTTGATTTTGGATCAAAAAACACATTCATTTTTCAAAATCTGGCATCTATGTTACACTTGTATATAAGGGACTTGGGATATATTCTTGATGTATCGACTCCTAGTGGCAAAATACTTACTACATTACAAAAAATTGATATCCTGCCTCTAAAATTTAAAAATTATGACATGCCCTTTGAATTCATCCTCTTAACTATGGAAGATTTCAATATTATACTTGGTATGGATTGTCTATACAAGTATCATGCTCATATTGACTGTAGCAACAAGATGGTAGTCCTCTCTCAGCCTCATACTTGTCCCGTGGTGATCCCTAGAGGAATCAATTTCTGTAATAATATTATAATTTCCTCTCTTAAAGCTAAAAGGCTCATTTCTAAAAGGATGTAAATTCTTCCTCACATCAGTCTCAGAGGCCAGTCCTAGTAGCGGGCATGTAGAAAGACTAGAGGTGGTACATGACTTTCTTGGTGTTTTTTAGAGGAGCTTCTTGGGCTGTCTCCAAATAGAGACATTGAGCTCTCCATAGATCTTCTTCATCAAACCACTCTGATTTCTAGGGCACCATATAGGATGTCTCATGATGAGCTTATGGAGTTGAAGAAACAACTACAAAAACTTCTTGATAAAGAATTTATCTGTCCTGGTGTTTTCCCTTGGGGTGCGCCTGTTCTTTTTTTCAAAAAGAAAGATGGTTCTATCTGTATGTGTATTGACTACCGCATTATGAACTAGGCCACTATAAAAAACAATCATTCTTTCCCTTACATTGATGACCTCTTTGATTAGCTTCACACTACCAAAGTTTTCGCAAACATTGATCTCCGTTCTGGCTACCATCAACTTAAAGTCAAAGATTCTAAATTTTCTAAAATAGCTTTTCAAACTTCTTATGGGCATTAGGAATTTCTAGTTAAGCTAGTCGGGTGGACTAGCGTGTCTGGCATATTTATGAATCTGATGAATAAAGTCTTCCATGCATATCTTGATGAGTTTGAGGTCGTCTTCATTGATGAAATCTTGATTTATTCTGATTCAATGGAAAAACATCGTGAGCACTTGAAGGCAGCTCTTGAAATCTTTGAGCCCAACAATTCTATGGAAAACTTTCTAAATGTGAATTTTTGGATTGGTAAAGTTATGTTTCTTGGACATGTCATTTCTAGGGTTAATATATTTGTTGATCCCGCCAAAGTATTTGTTGTACTTGATTGGCAACCTCCTCAAAATCCTTCTAAAATCTAGAGCTTCTTGGGTTTAGCCAGATACTATCATCACTTCCTTCCTAATTTCTCCAAGGTGGCACTTCCATTGACTAAGTTTACTAAAAAAGATGAGCACTTCATATGGTTAGCTTCTTGCGAGTTCATTTTTCAGGAATTAAAGCAGAAGTTGACATCAACCCCTGTTGTAGTTCTACCTTCTGGGAATGAAGGATTTGTGATCTTCACTTATGCTTCACAGAATGGGTTAGGATGCATCCTGCAACAACACAAAAAGGTGGTGACCTTTGCATCTAGATAGCTAAAACCTAATGAACTTAACTATCCAATGAATGATCTGGAATTAGATGCAATCATCCATGCCCACAAAATCTGGAGGCACTACTTTTACGGGGCAAATTTTGATATTTTCACTGACCACAAAAGCTTGAAGTACGTTCTGACTCAGAAGGGCTTGAATCTGTGAAAATGTCAATGGATTGAAAATCTGAGAGACTATGATTTCACTATTGGCTATCATCCTGGAAAGGCATATGTAGTCACAGATGCCTTTAGCAGGAAATGGGTAGTATGTGCATCCTTGTATGTACCTGAGTGGAGGAATATGGAGGATCTTATGGGCTGGAAGCCATGATTTTTGCATGATAATGTCCATGTCAACAAAATCTCTATCATGTCTGACCTACATTTTGAACTTCTTGAGGCACAGAAAGCTAGTCTTGATCTTGTAGAGCTCTCCTCTTTCTTCTTAAAGCCTCACACACATCTGTCTGTAGATCTTGATGGTGGTCTTCGATACATGGACCGTATGTGGGTTCCTGAGCAGTCAACTGTGAAGGAGAAAATTCTCAGTGAGGCACATAGGTCAAAGTACACAGTTCATCCCGCCACAACTAAGATGTACAAATACAAGCAAAGCCAGTTCTAGTAGAGGGGCATGAAGCATGATATTGCTGAATTCATCTCCAGATGTCTAAAATTCTAGAGAATCAAGGAAGAACACCAGAGGCCAAGTGGTTTACTACAAATCTTAGAAATCCTAGAATAGAAATGGGAACATGTCACCATGGATTTTGTGGTTGGATTTCCCATGACCAGAAAGGGGTATGACGATGCATGGGTTATAGTGGATCGTCTCATGAAGTTAGCTCATTTTCTCCCTGTGAAGACTACTGCCAAAGTGTCTGAGCTAGATGACCTCTATATACGGGAGATTGTATGCTTGCATGGAGTTCTAGCATCCATTGTCTTGGACAGGGACCTGAAGTTCTCCTCAAAGCTATGGAAATAGGTTCAATAAAAATTGGGCACCAAACTGAACTTCAGTACAACCTACCATCCGCAGACACACGTACAGTCTAGATTCTGGAAGATCTTCTGTGAGCTTGTGTTCTTCATTGGGAAGGCTCATGGGACCACTATTTGCCTTTAGCTGAGTTTCATATAATAATAGCTATCAGGTGAGTATTTGGATGCCTCCCTATGAAGCTCTCTATGTCCGACCATGTAGATCTCCTCTACACTGGGATGACGTCGGGGAACACACCTTGCTAAAATAAGAGGAGATGCAGTTGTATGCAGACAAAGTTGCATTGATCAGGCAGAGGATGAAGAAGGCACATGATACACAGAGATCTTATGTAGATGCTCACCAACAGGAACATCATTTCAAAGAAGGTGATCACATCTTTTTGAAGATCTGACCTATTCGAGATTTGGCCAAGAATAAGGGAAAGCTAAGTCCTCATTATGTTGGACCCTTTGAGATTCTAGAAAGGGTTGGGGAATGTGCCTATTGTCTTGCTTTACCACCTCAATATAGTGCCATTCATAATGTCTTTCATGTATCCAACTTGAAGCCTTATGTTAAAGACCCTAGTCACATTTTGAATCATGACCCTCTCGAGCTGAAAGATGATCTGTCTTATGCTGAGTCCCTAGTCAAGATTATTGATTTCAAGACAAAGGAGCTTTACATTAATCGACATATAGATATGGTGAAAGTTCTCAGGAGCCACCATGATCAGACTGATGCCACCTGGGAGCTCAAGTTCGAGGTCGAGAAGAAATATCCACACATGTTTCAAGCTACTTGAATTTTGAGGACAAGATTCTTTAAAAGGAGGGGAGAATGTGATAGAGTGAGTTTTTACTTATATTATATCTCTTTTGTAAATTGTTATTTCCAATTTTACCCTCAAACTTTTCCCTTGCTAAATTGATTAAAAGTGATTATCAATTTCATAAAAATCCAAACCCCGATTTCATAGTAGATGAAATCCATAAATTAGGGTACATAGTTAATTCATATAACAAACATACGAGTTTAACTCTCAGTTATCTACCGTGGTTAGATAATATCATCATTAAGCTTGGTTTAAAATTTCATCCTAAAAGGATAAGCCAATTAGGAGTTATGAACTTTAGAAAATATGGACATTATTACATTTATTTCATACCTAGGACCTAATTTCACAGACTAATGGATGAAATACGTGACATTTGATGTCACACACACCCCCCTCAGAGAAGGGCACAAGCCACTTGATGTTTGCATGCATCCTAGCCATCCAATCCCATCAATTGCAGATTAGTGAGGATCCAACGATAGGGAACTCGTCATCTACCTCCGGTAAAGGGTTGGGAGGTGAGATCGGACCCTATTGTCAGTGAGCCACGACCTTGCTCCTAATCTTGAATTTTCCTCTAACTATATAACATTATCTTGTGAAAACACACCCAACCACCCATCACTTGACACCCCTCACCCTCGAATCTGGGAGAACAAACTCCTGCTTCTTCGTAACCTCTCACTAGCGGTGGTGGTGATATTAAGGCTTCCTTTCCCTTACTCCCAAACACCTATATAAGACCACCACTAGCTCCGCCGTCCCTCCTTTCCTAATTCCCCAACATTAATTGCGAGTAAGCTAACCTAAGAACCTCTCCCCTATTTTATCATCTTCAACCTCTAGACGTTGCACCACCTCGCAACCAAAACCCTCCCTAAACCAATTCCACCACTCCATCACTTCCATTGATCCACTGTGAGCACCCTCATCTACTCGTACCTAACCTAGATCTTTCCCCACCTCTGACCCTTCTTACACCGACGACCTGCTCCACCCGTTGCGGTGGCGCACCAAACCAGAGGGAGCCATAATGTGCAATCATGTTGTCCGTCTTCGGGATGAGCCCATGAAGGTGCTTCTATCCTCATCAATACGCCAGCACCACCCAAGACCAAGTTGAGCCCCGTCGGAGATCGACCTCACTGTTTGAGCAAGCAACATCAAAGGAAGAGGAGGGGAAGGCATGGCGCTGACCGGGACCAACGTGGACCAACCACAAAATGCCACCTAAGTCTAACATAGCCAATCCACACTCAGTCCTTGCAAAGACTCGATCAATCATCTTCGTTGATCCAGTCGGATCCGGTCATTGATCAAGGTAAAATTCTCGATCTATTTTATTCAATCAAAAGAAAACATATTATCTTAGAAAAATCATAGAAAATAGTAGGATGATTGGATGGTATTAAAATTATATACAATTTTCATCATAAAAATGCAAGCTTTGGAAATAAAATATTCTCAGGACCTAGATCCAAATCCTTTTCCAAAATACTAGCTTAGAGCCTAATGACTTTACTTATGTAATTTAATTATGTAATAATGGTTGTCAATTAATATAACCTGATTATTTCTGCAACCTAACCCTAGTAGAATCCCTAAATGTCACATAGCTCGAAACCCTAGCCAAATTGGGATAATGACTCAATAATCATGGAAAATCTTGAATTCTAATTTCTCTCTCTCTCTCTATATATATATATATGTATACTTCATGTATTAAATGCAAACCCTAATTTCTTTATGACCCCACTATGATCATGACCGACCCTAAAACCTTGGATCCAACCCTAGCCTTTTTTATTTATGGAAATACAAAAAGAAATCATTAATGATCTAACCCATAGTAGAAACCCTAATGTTGGATGTTTCTTTTCTTGAACATAAATGGGTATCATTAAATAATGGAAACCCTAATAGAAAGATCTGATCATTTGACTCCAAAAAAAAGATAAAAGGCATGGATAATCCCTGATCTAACTAGAAGAGGATGAAAGTAATCATAATTCAAGAACAAATATTAGTCATAGGTCATATGGACCAATAATAACAATATACCCCTGATTTCCTTTCAGGATGATCATTTTACTATCCTTTTAGACTCTTGGAATTCAGATCTGAGATTCAAGGTATGTGGATATAAGTATAAGACTAGTTGTTGTCGGATGATAATTATGAGTTATTGCTTGCATGTATTTGAATATCATGTTGGATGTACATCTAAATGTATTGTCATTTCTGCCTTGAACATTAAGAACACTAAGGAAAGAAAAAGGAATGTAGTTACTGATGGTTCATTAATCTCCCTATTAGAGAGGGAAAAAATTAATGTTGACTAGAACCTCCCTAATGGTACAAAGCACGTGGGGAGATCCCTAATGGTACAACATACATGGGGATAGGGCCCAATAATATATGTTTGTGCTATGTCCACCATAGGAATACATGTCGATTGAAATATGATTAATAAATTGAATTTACTTGATTTTCTGCCTTAAAAATGCTTTCTTTTCTTCTTTTTCTTTTCAAGTATTTTAAATATGTCAGCATAGGTCGGCTACCCACTAGATATCAGTGTATCCCTCTGTGTGGGGGGAAGGCGAGAGGCAGGGACTTCCAGGTATGTGTGGATACGCTGTGCGAGAAAACATCCAGGTGGATGGGTATCAATTTGTTGATGGCTGGAAGACTAGTTCTTGTGAGATCTGTCCTGGAGGTGATAATTAGGATCTGGTGCACTCAGAAACAACTACTAGATTTCATTCTGGAGAATATGAGAAGTGTTCCAGCAGCTTTCTTATGGGGGGATGAGGGCATGTTGTTGCATGGCTGTCGGTTTCCACGAGGTTTGAGGGGGGGGCTAAAGGTTGTTGACCCCGAAGCCTTTGCTCGAGCTACAACAATTAAAAGAATCGACAAGTTCTTGAGGACTGATTCAATGTGGAGCAATTGGATGGCTGCAGGGTATGGACAGGTCTTGGAGCTTGGTGGTCATAAGAATATTTCGAGAGCATGGAGGGGCGATGTGTAGGGTGTGGCCAGAGGTGGCTGCAGAGTACAACATCTTTCCCAGTGGCTGGGAGTTGACAGATCCACTGGCCAAACCTTGGGCTCTCCCTCCCATCCAGAGACCTTTGGTCCCATAGTTTTCCCTGCTATGGAACTAGGGACACATACCAAAGTGGAGCTGGTGTACCTTTAGGAACAACTTGGGTAAACTGTCGATGAAAGATCAACTTATCAGGTGGGGGCTATACGTTGAGGCTGTGTGTCTACTTTTCAGGACCAAAGATGAATCTCATTCTCACCTCTTCTTTAAGTGCACATATACTAGGTACCTATGGTGTAGGTGTTGGCTAAAGATGGGGTGGGGTGGGGCTGCCCCGCTAATCTTGCTCGATGGTATTTTGAGTGTTTTGGATAACACTCGACATCATATTGGGATGAAACCCTTTGTTGGGCTATGCATTACGTGCCTGGTTTTTATGATCTAGAAGGAATGTAACAACAAGCTCCATGGAAGAGGGGATATGGATGTGCTAGTGTTCTTTGAAAGTTTTGTTGCTTTATTTAGGTTGACGTTAAGAGCCAGTCCCAAGGTTGGCAGAGGGGTCAGTAGGGTGATCCTGGACCGGTGGGATTTTGTAGTTTAACCCACTTGTATAGTATACGATGGGTTTTACCATCTATATGCCTCTTTTGATGATATAGTAATTCTTTACCTTCTCCAAAAAAAATGTCAGCATAGTATAGTATTTTTGCAACCACATACCATCATTATGTTGATGATTTTGTTTCTCATATTTTCTAGGTACAAGGAACAAATAATGCATCTCAAAGTACCAGAAGCTACTAAGTAAATGCTCACGGAGGATATCTAGATAGATTGTTGCTCCTTATGTCTAGTTTTCTTTAGATGTCTATTTCTTTTCCCTAGATGATGTATAGGATGTTCTACATCCTATGTACTTTCATTCCATAGAACCAGTTTCTTCCTTTCCTAAATAATATGTGTGACATTATTCTCAATGGATGTTGTTTTGGGTGACTATTCTAATGATGCTTGTGAACAAAGATCTGGATCCTTTTCATATTTTAGTTGACTACCACAATCTCTTATATTTTCCCTTTTAACATATTTAGATATGAGTGCACATGTATCTGGGAATGTCATTAAGGAAAGTATACAGAAATTGGGGTCGTCACATTAGATGTTAGAGAATGATACTATTTTCATTAAGACCCTATGAGTCTTGATATTATGCAAGAATGTCATTACCTTGGTGTGAAAAAACATGAATCATTCCTTGGTAGAAGTAGCAAATAAATCATAAGAATAAAGGAAAACAATGTGATTGCATCAATACACTATCTATTGCAAGACAATATATGTATCAACTTATTCAAAGTTTATAAAGTACTAGTGATAGTACAATACTAAAAGAGTATAGGTATAACTGGTCACACTCAAATTATATTGAATAGGATCTTGTTGTACTTAACTAAGTAAATTTTGGTACAATAGTATCTACTTATCATGACCTCATTGTATTTTAAAATATTGATAAATAGTTATACCAATATTAAAATTTGGTACAATACCAATGAAAAGTATAGTAGTAACTTGATGTGATGAAATTTTATTAAATATAACATAAGATTCAACAATGGGATCTTATTGTATATAACAAAATAAATATATTAAAGAACACTTGGAATCATGCATAAATGGTTGTACCAATTTAAATTTTGGTACATTACTAGAAAACTAGAACAATACTAAAAATAGTACAATACTAACAAAAATAGTACAATACCAACATAATTTAGTAATGTACAAAATGTAGAGTTTGACATAGATAAATAAATTCGTTCATGACTTAGTATCCCAAAAAAAACTAAAAATTAAATGTAATATCTAATAGTATGCATGGAGAAAATATTCAATTGCATGAAGAATAACCCATTTTACAATAGTTGCACCTGGGGCAAATTGCATGTGCATTGATTCGGGTTGTAGAAGATTGTCCTTTTAGGATCTTGAGGCATGGGTGTACAAATGGAAAGGAAACAAAAATGGGGTAAATATGTAATATGATAAGGAATATATATAAGTCATATATCTGACTATAGTTAGATGTTCATCCTATGTAGTAGTTGCATGCACACAATCTTAAAAATAAATGCTCTTAATGGGCCCACCATTTTCATCTATTTATTACAACTTATTAATTATATGATTATGCAGTATGCTCATACCTAGCTGATTGGTGTGCGTCGAATGTCCTAAAGGGGCATAAAAAAGTACTCATCATCCTTCTAGTTCCAATGTCACCCAGTGAGAAAGACACAATCCTTTATTCTATCCCTTTTCCATTCTTCTTGAACATGCAGAGGTTACATCACCAACTTAACCACCAAACATTTACATGATCCCATTTAGACCCATTGTAATGTCTTCACTCTTCCCTCTCAAAACCATACATCAACATACTTATCCCGCTCCAAACCACATATAAAAGATAGAGAACCACCACAGCCATCTTAATTCTCTTTCACTTTCCGATATGACCCATTTCTGTCATCCATCACCTTACTTAATCTACATCACTCATCCCCCTTACACCCTCCCATCTTGGATCCACTCTTGAAAATCTGAGTCAATAGACATTATTGGCACCCATCCAACTCTATGACATTGATAAAGGTTCTCACCAATCACAATATCCTTGTCTCTTTCCAAAACAACCACAATAATAACTATGTTCTCTCAATGGCCATCACATGATCCATGGCTCTTCTTCTCCCTAGGCACAACATTCTCAAACCCAAAATTCTATCTGTTGATCAATTCATTCTCTCCCTTCCTATTGTGAAAAAGCCTAATACCTTGATGGTCTTTTCATTACCATTACATGTGATGATAGGTTTTTTCAAGCCCACAAATTCTAAATGGTCCTTGATCTTGGAGTGAAAGTTGCCAATTCGGGGAGGTCTAGTTGGGTCTCCATATTTCACCTTCCAAAACCACGTTTGGGATGTTTAAGGTTTTGGAAAAGTTGCCTCTGTAGTAGGTGCATCTTCGTGGTTTATTTGTGTAGATAAACTCTACCCCACTAACTACATGTAATCCTTCTATGTTTTCTCTATCACAAAAGAGATATGCCTCCATGATATGCATGTCAAATTGGGTGAGATCATATACACAATTAAACATAGGGTGAAAATCCACATTAGACTCCTTGTATCTTTTGGACCTATCTAGTCTCTGCATTTCATGGTTGAACCCAGACGATATTCTTAAACACCACCAATTGACAAAAAACAACAAAAATACCATAACTGAGATTGTATAGGACATGTTTGGATTAGTAAAGATAAAAAATCCACTAGCCCTTTCAAAACATGAACCAAAACTCCAACC
The DNA here is from genome assembly GCA_963693085.1 of Alisma plantago-aquatica. NCBI lineage: Eukaryota > Viridiplantae > Streptophyta > Magnoliopsida > Alismatales > Alismataceae > Alisma > Alisma plantago-aquatica. Next base: position 1,140,178,126 of record OY856411.1, read on the forward strand.
AAAAATGGCAACACATCTCACATGAACGTCCTAGAACATCATCCTCATCCATTTTCTAGATGTTGCACTTCACCAACCTCCCATAGTCCAATACTCTTTATGAAAAAAGTCACAAGTCATACACCTCAATCAAAATTTCTCCAAAAATCAAGATGTTGATGATACAGTAGACTCCTCACATCCATGATTATAGGTGAACTTAACAAATCTAACCACAACCCCAAGATCAGGAATAAGGTAGACATGAAAACCCCATAATATCTCAAAACTAGACTAAAGAGAACACTTTTAAACGCTTGAAGAAATACAACTTGTTCCCAGATAGTTGAACAATGTATACTCTCTCCTATTGCATTCACGTCAAATGATACACCTATTCAGGGCATGATCACTGTCATTATACTACATCATGGTTGTGTTTTTTTATTTTCTACTTTTATTAAAACACTTTAGTGTTACCATTGAATCATCAATGGAAATGAAACTTTCCTTATACGAATTGGAACAAGACCTATACTGGTTTAATTGCAAACACAATGTGCTTAATATAGACTAGATCAATGATCTTATCTTTTGACCAAACATATATGTTTGCTTATTTTTGTCTTTTTTTCTTCAAATTTTGTAATTAACAATTACTCTTCATCATGATCTCATCTTGTAATGTTTGTGGGGCTGGAAATGCAGCCTAAATAAGATAACTTTGATAATTTATTAGGGAAAACAACATAAACGATATTACTCTTCAACAAACCAAAACACATTTGATTCCTTTTCAAATTTACATGATAGGTGGACAAATATCCGTCAATGAATTCAAATCTATTCCAATGGTCTTAGTGAAGGTTTCATGGTCAGTTGGAACTCGAACATCATATGTTAGACACTCTTTAGGATGTCATAGCATCACCATATCCTTTAAAATCTTCGATGAGAGCATCTGATGGACATTCACTAGGGTTTATGAGGAACCTAGACATCATAAAGACTTCTTCATGAAAGAGATTGAAGATGTTCATTTATTCATGCCCCACCTCCCCTTGGATAATAGGGTTGATTTAAACCTAACAATGGACATATATGAGATACTAACACCAAACACTACCTCTATTCTTTCGAGATAGATCCATGATCTCTTACTTGATAATTTTATCATGGATCACCAACTGATAGATCTGTTAGACTCCAATGTAAGCACGCTACAAATCATAAACAACTTTGGGAAAATATTGACCATTTTCCTTACATAGTCTCTGGACTCACAATACTCTCTACATCTACTTTTTACAGCATAGTTTCTGGACTCACAATACTCTCTAACATCTATTTTTTCCACCAACTGACCCACACCAGATAACTTTGTCGTTATCCTCAATGCCAAAATCACTATATGGTAACCAAAATATTCTCACATTGAAAGATTATGGGTCACTCACCTAGAATTTACAAACATTATCTGAGACCTATGAAAAACATACCTACCTGATGCAACACATGTATTGCATATACAACAAAACCTAAAAAATATAAAATCAAAACTGTCTCAATGGAAGAAATACACATTGCCAACTTCACCAAGAAACTTAAAGACATCCAAGAAAATCTTTTCATAGATGATAGTGACCCACCTTCTAGCCCTACTTCCAAGTGTTACAAATTGCATGCATAATCATCTTCGAGATAAATGAGATCATGTGGAAACAATGGAAAAAATACAATGGATCAAAGAAGGTGATAGGAATACAAAGTTCCTTCACAAAGTATACAACACTAGAAGGCATCAATCATACATACAAAGCCTCTTCATTAATGGTGTTAACACCACAAACCAGACACATATAATAAAAGCATGTGACACTTTTTTCTAAAATCTTTGCAATCATGGTATAAGATATTCTACTGACATCCACATTGACTCGTACATAATTTGTCCAAAACAAAGTAAAAAAATACCTATCTCACAAAAAGCCTTTTTCAAAATTGAGATCATATTTGTCCTGGAACACCTTCGAGTTGACAAATCTCCAAACCTAATGGGTTCGGTTTGGATTTCTATCACAATTAATACAACTATAAATATTCATTCCAGAAACTCTTTAAATATGTATGTTACCATGATGAAATCACTTATCAAGTTGGCACACCTAACCAAAGATATGTAGATCTCATTAAGAAAATAGAAACCTATTTTTGGTCAATTTCTTTAGACCTATTAGTATGTTCAATAGATCATAAACAATTATAGAAAAATATTTAGCACCTATCTCAAAGAAAAATAATTGACATCATAGACTACAGCAAAAAGACTTTGCCAAAGGTAGAAGTAGACGAGATGCATACATCATAGTAAGTGAAACAATGAATAGTAGTCATCATAAAAATCCCCCTCATTAACCTAAAACTTGATTTTTAGAAAGAATTAAACAACATCAACTAATCCTTCCTTTTATTTTATCTACAAGGATATGGTTTGCTTACTAGATGGAATAATTTGATGAAATCATGCATCAACACATGTTGTTTTTCCACTATCATTAATAGTAGTGACTTCATCTACTTTACTTGTGAAAATGGTCTCTGACAAGGGGACCCTCTCCCCCTTACTTTTGCATTCTATTTACTTTTATTCTTTTCAATATGATTCAAATGATTATAGAAAAAAAAACATTGATGCCCCTTATAAGGACTCCGAATAGATAATATGAAACTGACAACATTCTCTTCCTCAAACATAGTATACCAACATCATAAACACTATTTGTATACTGGGCATTATTTTTCATTTCTCTTGACTCAAAAAAAACTTTCAAAAATCCACCATCATTGTTACACACATCACACAATTTGATATAGACACACACACACATGTTACAATGAAAGGAGGAATTTATTTATAAAAACTTTCCTAATGGAAAACATATGCACATAGTATTTTAGGATGCCCCACACTCCTCATCACAAAACTAACATCTTGGATCACATACTAACTTTGATGTATATCTATCTAATCAAAACTCATCAAAAGGATTGATATTGTGCATAAAAGTTTTCTATGGGCTGACATAACTGATAAAAAGAAAACACCCTTGGTGAAATGGGAAAATTATGTATACCTAAATAACATTGTGGGTGGGGCATCCTCAACCTCAAACTACATGCTGCACACATAAAATCATGGCCACTTATACAATGATAAAACCAAAATTTGGAAAACACATATCATAAAAAATAGAACAAAAATACAAACCTTGGAAAATCACATAAAGAAGGGAATGTCAACTTTATGGCCTTACATTCTTAAAACAATATAAATCATTGAGAACAATATCATATTTCCTCCACACTAACTCAAACACATCAACTTCTGAAATGACCCCTGACTAAATTGCTCAACATAAAAAACATGAAACTCAACAATGACATAGCAATCTGACTAATCTCACATTACCACAGATCATGCAATAGTCCTTATCAACTCAAATGGTTATAATATATTCACTAATTTCAAATATAATTCTTTCAACAACTCAGAGATAGAGCACATCAATTGGACATTGGAATATTTCACAGTAACCACATTCTATGGAAATAAGGAATGTAATACACACTCAAAACAATAGAAAATCATTCTAGTCACCTTGGAATGTGACAAAGTCTCAAAGACTATGAAAATAATAAAATATCCTACCAAATACACCAACCTTGTATGGCTTATAATACATGACCAACTTCCACTAGGCAAAATTAGACTAAAAGAGGTTTCCTAGGGCCCACCATATGTCAGTTGTGTCATGAAGTATAGGAAAAAACCAAACACATCTTCTTCCTTTGGGAATTCATAAAAGATATATGGAACACTAATCTTCATAATTCGTGAGACACACATCATAAAGAAATGAATACTATCAATTATATTACAAAGTCTAGATAAAAAAACTTAAATATTTCTGTAGTAGTGCTAGCCATTAATATTTGAAAATAAATAAAGAAATATAAATCAATACAAATATAAATTGATTAGTACTTACAACAACAAAATATCTTCTTACAACTAATATGTGTATTGGATCTATCATCATAAAAGCCAAGACAACTTAAGTGATACTATTCATAGACACAAAAATCTATCATGGATCATATAGGAGAAAATCCTTGAAGATTAAAATGTGTAAAGAAGATACCACTCCACTTAGGCTTTGAAAGCCCATCACCAATGTTGTCCTTTTTATTACATAATGTATATCTATGAGGATGGTCTTGGGGTGACTCCCACTGAACTGAACTATGTTTTAGTTGCTTTTATATTGTTGTTAATTTGTATCTCGAGTAATGACTAATATTATTATCTAGTATGTAACTTGATTTCAATGATGTGATTCTGAATGTGGAATTCAGTTGTAAGTACAAATTTTTTTTAATAAGAAAAAGTCTTAGAGGGCCATGCATGTGGTGGGTGTGACAACTGCTATAATCTCTTTATTTACACTTTTTTTATTATTTTTCTATCTTAGTGTTTATCTTTTCATGTTTATCCCCCACAGAATTCTAGTCTTTTCTTCTCTTTCTATCTATTAGACTCTTTTAAATATATTTATTGCTAATTATTTCACTATGCTCATTATATGAACTATGTCAATGCAATGAAAACATATTTTTGTACATCAACTGGTAAGAATATATGTAGTTTTAGCAGATGGTCTGGACCAAAGATATCCATGGCAAGTCCTATTACGCCTGTCAAGTATTGTACTATGAATTTCATGTACTATTTTATGAGACAAGTTGAGATCCCCAAAACAACCTTATCGAGAAAGGAGATTCTTATGTCAGACTTTATTTCGGGTAGCTTTATACATCCCACAAGCCAGGATAAGCTGGCTTACTAGAGATAGGAAGAAGGCCTAAACCTTAGAATCCATGAGGAGTTGACTGTCTTCTACACACTAAATAGAATCAAGAAACTCTTGCACAACTCAAGCACATGGAGTTTATGTATGAGGAGGAAATATGATAGTAACATTTCCTCAAATCCTAGCTATAGGGGTGAGGTTTTCTATCCGCTGGAAGAGAATGGTCGATTGTTGGCCAAGATTTACTAATATTGATGACAATGCATTATTGGAAAGTTGGCGTCAGACTTCTCCAATGGAGAGAAATCATGAGAACCTTGGGTCATCCAGGCATTAACCTTGCTGGAGTGTGACTACATATAAATCTATCAAGAACTACCTTCCAACTACTAAAGGAATAAGTAAATGGAGTGCGGTAGAGAACCCACTTTGTTTCTTGTGTCACCAAGCTGATGAAATAGTTGATCATCTCTTTGGAACATGAAAATTCTGGAGGTACTTATGGGGTCATGCTCAACTAAAGCTTAAGATAAGGAGCATACTACTACTACTACTACTACTGCTACTACTATTACTAATACTGCTACTAATGCTACTACTACTGCTACTACTACTACTACTGCTACTACTGCTATTACTGCTACTGCTACTGCTACTGCTACTACTACTTCTACTACTACTACTACTGCTGTTACTATTACTACTGCTACTATTATTAATACTGCTACTACTGCTACTACTACTACTACTACTACTGTTATTGATGCTACTATTGCTGGTGCTACTACTACTGCTACTGCTACTACTACTGCTGCTACTACTAATGTTGTTGCTCCTACTACTGCTGCTACTACTACTACTACTGCTGTTGTTGCTGCTACTGCTACTACTACTACTGCTATTGTTGCTACTACTGCTGCTGATGTTGCTACTACTACTACTACTACTACTACTACTATTTCTATTGTTGATGTTGTTGCTACTACTTCTAGTAATGTTGTTGCTGCTACTGCTACTACTGCTCACTACACGCATGCTTAACTGATGTTGGTAGAAGAACAAGGATCAATTTCATACTTGAACTTTTGGTCATTAGTAGACATGTTCATCTCATTTGGTTGAAAAGGAACAAAAGAAGGCTTGGAGGAGTCTCTAGTGATACCATATCTATCTTCAACATACTTGAGAAGGAAAGAAGCTCTTACTCAATACGTACAAGTCTAGATTAAAAGGAATTTATCTTACTATTTTTAGAAATTGGGAACTCGAGTAGTTTGTCAATTCTTCATTGAGATGATTGATTCACTCTCCTCTTTATGAGCTACATGCTCCTATGTAGTTTGTAAATTTGTCCCCGATTAGGGTTGGGAAATATGTTTACCAAATCTTTCCAAAAAAAGGAAGAGATGTAATTGAGGACACCATGAATAATCCACGAATCTGATGGCCCTACAAAATTTCAGAGGAGTTTTGGGTTGAGATCTTGGATAGGGTCAAGCCAACATATATCCTCCTACATCTACCCTATCAATTGGTTATCTCATCATGCTCATCATCGACACCATTCTCCTGGAGGGGAGGGTTCTCCACAAGCCATGATCATACTATAAACCTTAATTTATTTCTTACATATCCCAAATCACGTAAATCATTTGATATAAGATATTTGTTGGTATGTATGCCCAGAGAGCCAATCATATGATGATTGGAATGGCATATCTTGTAAACAATTTGATCCATAATAAAGGAAATCTTGATCTATATGTTTATTCACTTATGATATAATGGTATAATAAGATAGATGTCTAAATCATGATGTTACTCGATGAAGTATGTATTTAGGTTGAGGACCTAAAAAGTGAGATGATATGAATGATAAGAGTACATACATTCTTGTTATGTCCTTAGTCAGCTCTAATTTTGGAAGCTAATAGACATCAATAACACATAATACAAGAGTGTGTGTTCTTTGATGACAAAACTCATTAATCATGGTATGTGATATCAAACCAAGCACATAGATACTTGTTAGAGAACAATTTATTAGATAGACCCATTTTGAGAATGATACATGGAAACAATTGAATGATAGTCAAAATTAGCTCTCACAGTGATGGTGGTGATTGTGGTTCTTGGACATGAAACCACTACACTCATCACATGTCGTTTGATGTACTTTGACATCATCCAATGTTCCCTTGAATAAGCGTTACTATAAAGGTGATGCTCGGATACATTGTGACACATGGGGAATAATTGTGAGTGATGAAGATGGGATTTGTTCCTCCTACTGGAGATTATTATCACAGTCACTTGATAAGAGAGATCAAGAAATGCATGGACATACTAATGTGAACCAATATAGGACATGTGTAAAGAAGTGAGATCAACCATCACCTCTCTACAAATAATGGTAAACAAAATCCAGTGAATAGCAGCGGAAGTTAAAAATTTGACTATATTCAATTTAATAAAGAGTACATCAACATATTCCCAATAAGGGTGTACATGTTGTATACAAATAAAGGATCTAAGGTAGAGGGAAACTAAACTACATCAATATGTCTCCAACAAAATAACAAATAAGTCCTTGATGGAAGGATGAACACCTTCTCCTAGTGTAAGGCTGGCTCACCATGCTCCTATTGCACACTCTGATCTTAAACCTGGGTGGTTGGGATCACCCAACAAGAGGAGAATGAAACATGTTTTAAAGGAAAAAGGACATGTAACAGTTTAAAATATGGAAAAGTAAATATTTACTAAGCTAAGAGATTTCAAAAGTATGAGGCAAGTAAATAATTAAGAATTCTGCCAAACCAAATAGTAATGAAGTTGCATGCATTATTTTATATGACTACATTAAACTAATATAGGGAAGAGGCACTTACCTAATCTCAACCTCTGGGAGAGGGAGAAATAACACATTCCCAAGCACCCAAATATATATAAAATGGGGAGAATTATCTCATTCCCCTGGGCGAATTTACACATTCCCACTATGGGTGGTTGTACTCATGTACGCTACATTAGTTAATTAAGTCAATAATTCATCATTCTGGGTAATATAAATTGTAAGACTGGTAATCAAAGAAATATTGGGGTTCAAAACCAAAGAAGTAATTGAAATAAAGGTGCCACAAGAAGGAAATAAAGAGAATAAAGGATAAGACAATGCCTCATTGGAAATATTAGGGTTGGATATCAAAATGCCAAAGTGAAGGACAAATGTTCAAACTCATATATAAATAGGATTTCACATACACATACCTCAATTTAGATTCCTAGAGAAGACCTTTCATCAATTAAGTTATATAAAAAAAAACTTTTAACCTATTGTCAAATTTCACCATATGTATTAGGTTTTAGTAAAGCATAAGGTGTAGGAAACCCTAATTTTAGACTTTCTCTAAAAACCATCGATTTAGGACTCAAAACTTGGACCAATGGATTACTTGGATTCTCCGATTTAAGAAAACATATTTCTTTCTTAAATTTGGAGTTAAAATGAATTAGTTACATATTTTAACGCATTTTATATAATTAAAATGGTGTTTATAATAAGCATTTAAATAGGATGGAAATCAATGCTTCAAAACCTTAAATTTGTATTCCTTGTGAAAAATCCTTTCCAACAAGTATTTATTTGTATTTTTTTCAATAAATGCTCAATTTACTATAAATTATTAAAGAGTCGACCAATCAAATTTTAAGATAAATCCACTTGGCTAGAAATTAACGAAAAAGAAGAGAGAAGGGGGTTGGGCCCACACTGACTTGGCCCAATCATAGGAGGCTAGGTAGCGGGTCATCACTCGCGGGTCCTCGGTCAGGAAAGAAACAAAAGTGTTGAAATGACTAATGTACCCCCGCACGAGAAATGAATGAAAAGAGATGAAGAGGAGGGCAGAAGTGGGAAATCAACTCAGGGAGTCTTCCCCTAGCTCTTGTTGTTCTATGGTTGCAAAGAAACTTGGCTAGGATTGGATGAATCTTCCACATTCGACAAAACGAGAAACTAAAGGTAAGAAAATGGAGAGGAGGAAGTAACGAACTCACATGAACTAACAATTTGGGAGTTTGTACTATGGAAACTCCAAGAATGGAGCCTCCACGTCAGGGTGAAATTGAGGTGGAGGTGGAGGTTCAAGGAAGCTACAAGAAAATTGAAGTAAGGGGTAGAATTCTTATGCTCTGGCAAAGGCACTGACACTGCTATTTATAGGTGGGGTGGCAATCTGGGGCCTAGTTGAGTTGGTTGTGAGAACAACGAGTCCCACAATGGGTGTTTCATTGATGAACCAGGAGAAGGGATGAGTAAAGGCTCGTCCAAAATAGTGTGGAATAGAGGATTTAATGGAGAAGAAAATGGTTAAATCTTTAAGAAATAGGGGGAGTTCAACGTTTGAAAAAGCACCAGTATTGCTCTTGTTTCCCGTCTCAGACGCGAGGTAGCAGATGACCCTGAGTTGTTAGATCATGGATCCAACAGTTCAAATCACACTCACCCACTACTGAGGGAATCGTAACACATAACATTGACAAATAACAGAACTTTGGTTTAATTGCGACGTATAAATAAATCAATCTCAAACTATTTACAAATCTAGTTTAATTCATTTGGAGGGTCTAACATTGACCAAATGACCTCAAATTTGGACCATAGGATAATATTAATGCCTAGATTAATGCCATGTAATTATATTTTTTTTATACAAGAAATGACCATCAACCACTATATTGGCCACTAATGTGTATATTAATGCATTTTAAAGGGTGAATTTATAAAAGACATTTCTTTAGGAAATCCTAAAGTAAAAATTCGAAATGGATATTATAAACTCATTCAATAGTTATGTCACACCTCCTTTTTATTTCTTTGTTAACATTTAGGAGGAGAGAGAAAATAAAAGGGTTATTTCTTTCATTAACTAACTCAAAACCACATTATTTATCATTTCTTGTAAAAAAAGGCATAAAAACTTTAAATTAATATAATATACTAAGTATCTCTCATTAATGGTCATTTTTCATTATTAGACTCTAATTAACACACTAGTTGAGATATTTGTGCAAAAACCCATTCATCAAAATGAATGTGGGTCAAATATAATTCACATTTTTTGAATATTTCTCAATTTCAACATTGTTGACAAAGAGGATAGAAAAGATAGGAAAATTTAGGGAAAAAGGACAAAAAGGATATGAAGGAAATAAAATCTTGAAAATGGGTTAAAGTGCAAGTAAATGCAAGATTCAGTATGTTACAACACTCCACCCCTCAAAGAGGATTTCTTCTCTGAAATCTGAACAAGAGGGAAGTGTGAGTACGTAACATCCCAACATTAAGCAACTAGGTGGTTACCTCTAATCTATGGTACTTCACATGCTCTAATAATAGGTCAAGTTTTACTAAGGTTTCCACTCTTTATATCACATTTTATCAAATATGTCACAATTAACATTTTGGCTTATTTGCATTATCTTTATTATGAAATTACATCATCTTTATTATTCTATTACTTGTGTCATGTTATATTCACATTGTCATCAAAAGGATTACATCTCAACATTATGTACAAATCATATGTATTTCTCATTACTAATTAAGAATTTTAAGCACAATTAAGGTTTACTAAATCATCTCAATATTTATTAATGTATTAGGTCACAATCCTTAATAACTTGAATTTGTTCTCCATTATTCTCCTATTACCATCATATAGAATTATCACAAATTATTTTGTTAGAAGTAGATAATATTGTCCAATAAGTTATTAAGTTTACAATAAATCCAAATAATGTCACATTACTTTATATTACACATTGTCACATCACCTTTCATACTCTTATTAATGTCATCTGTTACAACCTCAATTTTGCATATGTTTTCATAATTGAATTGTAAAGATTTTGTGAATATGGACTTAATCTAAAAGGTTGTATGCTTTTCTTCAAAGGATGGATTCCTTTGCAAATATCCCTTTGGATAGGAATTTAGTGATTCCTATTATTAGATTAATCCATTAATGGATATAAAAGAGTAGAAAAGAAGAAAAGTCCAAATAATAGAAAAAGATACAAGATAATGAATATTATGCAAAATATTTATAAAAATACATAAAATCTCTAGAAAGTGGCATTAATGGCCACAATTAAATAAATTTCGTTTATATGTGATTTCTAATAAAAGAAATATGAAAAGAGGAAAAAGGAAATGAAAGATAAAGAGAAATCCTTGAAAAGAAATCATTTAATAAAAGGAATAAGTAAGGAAAGGAGAAAAGATAGAGGTAGAAGCCTCTAAAAGGCTAAGAGGTAGCCTCCAAGGGTAAAATTCGTGCCTTTAAGGTTCCTTCAGGTCCAAGGAATCCAAGATAATAATTTAATAGCAAAGGAAAGAGAAAATAGGTGAGAAATATACATAATTGAGTAATAACTTCCAACTAAATAAAGGGACCCGATTTCTTTAACTAATGAGCCCAAATTTGGCATGATGATATATTAAGTCATTAATAAGATTACCTCAAAATTTGGGATTAAACGGAGCCATGGTTTGAGAGTTATGCTTTTTCCAAAGTGAAAGGGATATCCTTTATTTCTAAAGGGAATTACCCTATTTTCCCTATTTTCTGTTTATGCGGGTAACACGACAACCGTGGATCTGAGATCCAACGGTAGAGGTTTCATCCCCTACCTCCAAATCGACTGGGAAAGCTATGAAACTGGTAGAGATTTCCTCTCCACTTTCCTCGTAATCCAGTCTGTCATTGGATCTGGAAGTGGGCCCTCTACCTTCGGGAGGCCTCGAGGACTCAATCCATACTAGGATTGAGTACCTATTATAGTGGGAATCGAGTTTCCCTAATATCATAATTCCTATGACTCGACCCTATATAAGGGGGGGGGGTTGTGCAATACCCGTAATCACGGAATAGATACTCGTGAGATTGTGAGGATTGGGCGAGTTCTTTGGCAACATCAATTGGAGAATTAGACTTGTCCTTCTCCCCTGACGAGAAAGCTGGTTCCGCCTGAGAAGGGCGTCGTCATCTTGGTGCCAAGAGGAAGAGCGTGGAGCAATTAGCAGGCTCCTTGAGTTCGGGAGTATGCGACAAAGGTAAATGTGATCTCAGTTCTCGCGTGGGAGCAATGAAGAGAAAAGTCAACCCTCGGATTGACCAGCTGCTCACAGGAGGTAAGACCTAAGGTTGAAGACGATAGAGGGGGGAAAGTACTTCACTGCCCTCATGCCTCTTTTAAAAGGATTAGTCCTTTAAGGTAATTTCTCAACCTCTCCCTGTTAACAAGCGTGTTGCCCTGCCAACTTGCTTTTAAATCCAATAAATCCACGTGGCCGCTTCTGATTGGTATAAAAAGGGTTATCTTGTATAAATCATTAAAAATAGATCCTTTGGCTAAAAAATACAAATAAGTAGTGCTTTTTTATCAAAAAAATGCAAGGAATGCAATGAAAATGTAATTAATGCCTAATTCTGCTTGCAATTCAAAAGTACGTAAAGATGCTATCTTTAATGGTTTAATTAATGAAAAACCCTAATCTTTGATGATTAATGAATTGGGAAGGGTTATATGGATGTTTAAAGTTGATATTAACCTGTTGATTATTAAAAGGACACATTATATCTAAAAATATGATCTTTATGTGTAGTTTAATTAATTTAGGGTTCCATGTACATAAATGAGCTGTAATGGGCCTTGAAACCCTAATGTTAGTAATTATGACTCTTAATGGCTTTAATTGTTCAAATTCATGAATAAAGCTGAGATATGATGGTTCTAAGTTATTTTGAGTATAAAAGTTCCTAGTTGTAAATGAATACCCTTAATTTGGTAATTAGGGTTTTCTAATGGATAAATATGGAATTAGTGATAAATAGAGTTCATATGTGAATTGATCCATAATGAAATATGAGTTGTCATTTCAAAAGAAACTAAAGGTGATAATTGAGTATAATGATCTTGAGACAACTTAAAAGGATAAAGATGGTAATTTTAGTGTAAAAGGGGAATAATAGACTTAATTGACTTTTAAGTAGGCTTATGATGTTGAAGTTAGGGTTTGTGAACTAAGAGAGTGTTAAACTAGAAAAAAAAGTATTTTGGAGGCTAAAACCCTAAAGGTGGACTAGAAAGGATAAGGTGGAATCCAAGTCTATCTTGAGAATGTTTTGGGTAAACTATAACACTTGGATGTATTGCATTAATCTCAGGATGTTGTTGATTGCTTGTTTGATTGTTTTTATCATTATTGCTTGGACATCAAGTTGTTATGGATCAGGTATGTGGTTAATTATGGTTAATCACATTAGTTTCCCAAAGATTTTCCGGATGAGTAATCACATTGAATGCAACCTATCAGTTTGGATGTTCGTACTTTCTAATCATAATGTGACTATGATTATCACAATTATAATATAAGTGTGTATTCTCGCACCTACATGCCACCCTGATGGATGATGAAAAAAGGTCAAGCCCGGGAGGGAAGACCCATGGGTACAATGAGTGGTGACCCTAGACACCATTCTTGGGATTGAGAAGGTGGTGTTTGTTGCATGACTAATGGGCACCATGAGAGGTGACCCCAGGCACCAAGCTAGGGATTGAGATGGTGGCCTTAAGTCAATGGCAAAAGAGAAACCCTAAAGAGGATATTCCAGGGTTAGGGCAAAAGTAGTGGATAATGTCACATTGAAAGCGTAAATTGGCTTGTTAATTAACTTGATTGTGATATTTATATTGTCAGCCATATTTGTGAAATTTTGGTTGTCCGCACATACCGACATATTCATTTATGCTGACCAACATTTTGTTTATCGGTGTTTAAGGTACAAATTGAAAAGGACAAGCAGTAAAGTGGCATATTGTGAAATTAAGAAATAAAGTGCAAGGAGGATTAGTTAGAATAGAGTCCAGATGTGGATAGAAGTTAGATATTCAAGTTTTTAAAAAAAGGTATGCAAAGTTTTATTTTATACAAGTTTTCAATATAGTTTGGTGGAATTTTATAATTATTACTTATTAATTGTCGAACCTTTGATTCTATTAATTGGGATAACGACTCTGATCTCTTGGTATCCCTTAATTGGGGGTTACTGGGAGGCGGGGTCGTTACATTTGGTATCAGAGCATTGGTTCCTCATTTAATCCTTAATAATTATTAAACTTTACAAACTCTATAGAACCCAAGGGAGTTATTAGAGGATTTTTCGAAATACAAAGGTGTCTAGAAAAGGATCACGTTTGGGGGCTGGAAATATTTTCCTTTGCACCACTAGTCAGAATACGAGAACTCCCAAATCTGTGTGACTTCCTGGCCAATGTCTTAGGATATGATTTGAAATAAGATACCTTTAGGATTCTCTCACCTATTTTCATCCCTTCTCAACCCTAATTATGTTAAGATTCTAAGGTTTAGGGTTTTTCTCTCTCTTCCTCACCCTCTTGAGGTCAGGGTATGTATAATAAGGTTAAGGAATCCTCGACCAAATTAATTAAAAGAATGTAAATAAGATGTCATGGACATAAGCTTAATAGTTTAAGCGTAAACTAAAGAATAGTTGCATGCTTAGGTCGTATGACATGTGTTGTCATGCCCTCAGGAGAGACCTGAGGTTAGACCCTCTGGTCAGGAGGACGAGTAGAGAGTTGGTTTTGGAGGTAAAGATCTCCATTTAAGGTAGAGACCTAGTACATCCTCTGAGGATGATGCTAACCCTAACCCTAAGTGGTGGTTAGAGAGGGATGACACAATGAGTTAGATGTCATGGTTGACCAGGGGTGTGGGTGGACATGCTTTTGGTTTGGATACCCATGAAGATATGAGCCATGCGAGGTTGGATGACCTAGTACCTTGGCGATCCAACCCTGTGAAGGGTCGTGCATGTTAGGATGAAGGATAACTCCTTCATTGATGAGGTTAGGGAAGAACCTATAAGAAATCCTATGAGCTTATATGAGCAGGGTAAATTGTCACCCAAAGTACGTTAGTAGGACTGACAGTAGGCTAAAACCCTGGCCAGGAGAGTATGTTGGATAGCTTATGAGATAAGCATGAAGGGTTTTGGATAATCTTGGGCGAACATAGGTTTCCCTCATGTAGGTGTACGCTTGTGAGATGATCCACCTTAGAGAGAGGACCTCCAGTAGTAAGGTTGTTGTAGGGTTAAGCTCTAGAGAGAGAGCAGGGCCTGAGCTAGAAGGTTGGAAGTTTAGACTCTAGGCTAGGAGAAACCCTGAGAAGTTGTGGATGATGCGACCTAAGAGGATGGTTGTGATTGCCTCATGCATGATCCCTGGAGGCTGATGGTATCTTGTTTGCCTTTAGAGGAACCAAACCCTAGAGGGAGGATGAGGCCGTTGGTACCTATGTGCCTATGGTATAGGTGTTTACCTTCTAGGGTGAGGTAGAAGAGTTCCTTAGACCCTGAAAAGGTTTAGTAACAAGTTGTGAGCACTTATACCTAGTTGGTTGTCCTTTAGGAGGACTCCACTCTGAGGTGTCATTCAAGTAGAATGATAATAAGAAGTGCATGTCGTACCTTTTACATGCTTGGTACATGGTTACAAGGTTGAGCATGTAGTTGGACATCAGAAAGGTGAACCTAGGGTTCCTAGACCTAAGAGGGGAAGTAGTAGTGTTGGGTTTACCTGATGCTCATGACGAGATTTGAGTTTCCATAGATTTGAGCATGGCACCCCTCATGTTTGGAGAAAAAGGAAACCCCTTGGTTAAGGTGTATGTTTGATGAATCCCTCATCTATAAGTTGGTGACATGGGTAGGTATAATGATGGTCCAATGTGAAAGAATAGAAATAAATAGGACCTACCATGGAGACCTAGCATGGTTTAGAAGGTGGTATGTTTGTTAGCTATGTGCCTTAGTTGCTTGCTATGGCTAAGCATGCTCATGTGAAGGTAAACCCTGGACATAAGGATGTTGTGACGTTTGTTATCAAGATGTAGTTTCCTCCCATCCTGGGAGACGGACCCTTTCATAGGGTGTATATCAACTTTTGTTGGGTTTGAGGAAACCCTAAAGAGGTCTAATAGGATATTTAGAAGCTAAGTGGAGAGTACATAGTATAAGAGTGAACATGTAGACCCATAGATGATCATCTCTGAGTGCATGTGGATGTATTACCATGGAGAAGCATAGAAGAAAACAACATAGCCTTTCCCAGGCTCTGGCAGCACCAACACTGGAGCACTAGTCAGCTTCTCTTTCAAACTTTGGAAATCTTGCTGACAATGATCATCCCAGACAAAAGGTACATCCTTCCTGGTCCATTTTGTCATCGACAACGTGGTCGCACTAAAGTCCTTGATAAACCTCCGATAGTATCCTACCAAACCTAGAAAACTATAAATTTTTGTCGGTGTCTTTGGTTTCTCCCAATCTACCACTGACTCTGCCTTCTTAGGGTCCACTCTAACTCCTTCTGCAGACATCACGTGACCCAAGAACGTCACTTCCTTCAACCAGAACTCACATTTGTTGAGCTTGGCATACAAATGATGTTGACAAAGAAGAGTCAACGCTTGTCGGAGATGTTGTTCATGCTCTTACCTGTCCCGACTATAGATCAAAATGTCATCTATGAAGACTACAACAAACTGATCTAGAAATGAACGAAACACCCTATTCATCAGATCCATGAAAGCAGCAGGTGCATTGGTTAGCCCGAACGGCATAACCACAAACTCAAAGTGGCCATATCTCATCCTAAAAGTTGACTTTGGTATGTCATCCACCTTAATCCTCAACTGATAATATCCAGACCGTAGATCGATCTTTGAAAACATTGTAGCACCACACAACTGATCAAACAAATCATCTATCCTTCGCAGCGGGTACTTATTCTTAATCGTGACTTTGTTCAACTGTCGGTAATCTATACACAACCGCATCGACCCATCCTTCTTCTTTACGAACAACACTGGAGCACCCCACGGCGACGTGCTCGGTCAGATGAAACCTTTATCTAACAACTCATGTAACTGCTTCTTCACTTCTTCCATCTCAAATGGAGCCATCCTGTATGATGTCTGAGCAACTGGTTAGGTTCCTAGCACCAGATTGATCTCAAAGTCAATCTCTTGAGGTGGGGGAACATCGGGGAACTCATTGGGAAACACATCCACAAACTCTCGGACAACCGTCACCTCCTCAAGGCTAGGGCCTTTCGCCTTGGTATCTACAATGTGAGCTAAGAATGCCTTACAACCTTGCCGCAACATCTTCTCTGCCACCATTTATGACACTAAACACATTGGGAGAATCTTCCTATCTCCTTGGAAGATCCACTTTTCCCGACCTTCATCAAACACTGCTTGCTTAGAACCACATTCCAACACAACCTTATACTTCTCTAAGGTATCCATCCCAAGGATCACATCGAATCCATGCATCTCAAGTGGTATAAGATCCACTTGTATCTTGTGTCCCGAGAAGGATAGAACACAAGACAGACACTCTTCTCGAAGCATTGAGGAACCATCAAGAGGGGTTTCTAACAACAAGCTATCCTTCTTACAACTAACCGGTAAAATATAGCTATTGTAAGGACCCTGACCTCCATTTTGGGCTTACCCTATTTGTTTTGCCTAAACCTTGTGCTTAGTTGCTTGCTAATCACCTTTAGTGGTGATTAGGGTTTGCTTGTGTCTTGTTGAGAGTTGGATGTGCTGCTTGCAAAATAACCTAAGTTAGGGTTAGATAGCAAGTTTTTCACCTTGAGAGATGTCTTTCTCTCTCTTTGCTTCCTCTAGGATTGAGAGGAAGGTTTGGGTTCGTGCCTTGTGTTGCCTTGGGCTTGGTTGTGCTCTTTTGGGCCTTGTCTTCCCTTGTTTGGGCCTTGCCTTGCTTGGTTGAGCCCTGTATTGGGCAAGGTACTTGTGTCGGCCTTTGTGTGTATCGACCATGCCTTGTGTCAGCCATGGAGTGTTGGCCAAGGATGTATTGGACAAGATAGGGTGGTGTATCGGGCATGGCATGATGTGTGTTGTCCTAGAGGTGTTGGTGGTGTATCGGCCATGGAGTATATTGGCCTTTGATCTCTTTGACCTTCTTGCTTTGGTTGTGTCACCCTAGCTTGGACATGTGGCCAATCCTTGGTTGAGTGGTGGCATGGCATGTGCATGAGGTTTTCAAGGTGGTGAAACATGTGGACATGTGTCCCTTAGTAAGGTGACACCTTGCGTTGGTTCAACCTTGATCCTCATTTATACATGTCTTGCCTTTCTCTTCCTTAGAACCCTTTATCTCTTTCACTACTACAGAAGTGCCTTTTAGTGTCGGTTGTTTAACCCCCTTTGGCGTCGGTTTCGGAACGACGCCTATGTGGGCGCCGCTAAAAGGTTGGACACTTCAGCGTCGGTTAAAAACCCGACGCCTATTTAACATAAAGGCGTCGGTTTATTATAAAACACCGACGCCAAAAGGGTTCGCGCCACAGAAAACGGCGTCATCTAGGACGCTTTCTGCGTCGGTTATATACTAAAAAACCGACGTAGAAAAGTGTCCTAGATGACTCCCATTTCCTGTAGCGTGAACACTTTTGGCGTCGGTGTTCAACAAAAAACCGACGCTGTAAGTCTGTGCTGACGGTTATTGGTAAATAACCGACGCCTATATCTATTTTTTTTTTATAAATCTGTTTGCAGGCCTGCTGTGGCTGGTCAGCAGGATGAGAACCTGCAGTTCAGTTTTCTGAACTGCAGGTTTACGACATCTATTGATATCAGCCTACAAACAGGCCACAAACCTGCAAAATTAACATAAAAAGATTCACACAAGTAGATACATTCAGACATCAATTCAATTGTCACGTTCACACATATAGAATCATTCAAATACATGTTTTAACATTCAGAAACATTCATTTACAAAGTATCATTCATCATCACTATCAACATCCCAATTATATCTTACAGTTGCCACTGTTTGTACAACTATTGCCCATTCTTCTCTTACTTCATCTAATGCTTCCCTCGTATATGGAGCATGTACATTTTTTAAGTGTTTGCCTATAGTGTGGTTAGTTTTAAACACCTGCAAAGAGAATGATGTATATAAGTAATAATATAAAAATAAGATTGATATATTTTATACTAACTAATGAGACTATATATAATACCTCATGTATGGTATCGATGTCTTTCTTCGCCTGTGTATGGTATAGAACTCTCCTCCAGTATCTCCCTCACAGACTCCTATGCGGAGAGGGACATTCCAACTCGAGATATCATCTTCCGTTGCCTCTTCCGCAACAATATCCTTATCTCTGAACGTTTCTCGTAGGATTCTGAACCCCTCCTTCCCTCTACTACATCGAAGCCATGCCACAGTTGAACCCTTTCACCGAGCCCTACCCGGCCAAACAGACGTCGCCTGAAGTACCACCGTCGTCGTCGTCTCCACCTCCATCGCAACTTGCTGTGCTAGTCCTGGCAGTTTATCACCCCACATGCTTTCCTCACCAGTTCCTGCCGCTAGAAGACCACACAATGGAATCCAAGAGGATATGCAGGCATTCGCCACATACTATAGGATGAGTATACTCAGCTTATAGTCTTTGGCGAACTCCTGCATATCCTCTTGGATCCATTGTGTGGTCGTCTAGCGGCAGGAACTGGGGAGGAAGGCATGTGGGGTGATAAACTGCCAGGACTAGCACAGCAAGTTGCGATGGAGGTGGAGACGACGACGACAGTGGTGCTTCAGGCGACGCCTACTTGGCCGGGTAGGGCTCGGCGAAAGGGTTCAACTGCAGCATGGCTTCGATGCAGTAGAGGGAAGGAAGGGGTTCAGAATCCTATGAGAAACGTTTAGAGATGAGGATATTACTGCGGAGGAGGAGGAAATGGTAGACGATATCTTGAGTTGGAATGTCCCTCTCCGCACATCAAGTTGCTCCAGTGCTTCAGTGGGTACATGTGCATCATCAACCTAAAATTTGACAAAAATAAACACACTAAATTAGCATTTGTATTAAAAAAGCAAACATTACTCTAAACGTTTGTATTTTACCATTTTTGCAGCCGCCTCCGCGCATCTGAAAATGTCATTAAAAAGGCAAACATTTAGCATTTGTATTAACTAGAAAAAGGAAAACATTTAGCATTTGTATAAACTAGAAAAAGGAAAACATTTACCATTTGTATAAACATACATGTCTCTAAAATTGTGATCTTTTATCAATTAACAATCCTTCATTGTGATCTCCGCGCACATATAAGTCATCATTAGCTTCAATATTTTGTGGAGTTGGCAACCCAACTGAGAATGGACTGGAGTCATCATACTTATCATAGTACTCTTCTTCATCTATAGGATCTTCAATGAACTGTCTTTTACCATGAAGAACAACCGACCATTTATCATTTGCAGGATCATCGATATAGAATATTTGTTTTGCCTGTGATGCCAATATGAATGGTTCAGCCTTCTCGCCAATCATTTCAAAGTTCACCAAAGTGAAACCCAATTCATCCACTATAACTCCTTTGGTGTTATCAACCCAATTACATTTAAAGAGCGGAATATTGAAATCTATGTAGTCAAACTCCCAAATGTCTTCAATGACACCGTAATATGACATTTTAGCTTCACGTGGACTCTTATCCTTTGCACTTGCAAAGTACATAGTTGACGCTTGAAGAGTGACCCCACTATTTTGGACGACACTCTTATCATCTTGGCGCTTTGTGTAATATGTGAATCCATTAATGTCAAACCCTTCATAAGACATAACATTTGGTTTTGGTTTAAAGGCGAGACATTTGATAGTTTCTGTAATATCATTTGGTGTTTGAGATAGTTGATGTAAGACTTTATCTTCAAACCACTTAGTAAAAGTCTTATTATGCTCTCTAGCAAGCCACATTGAACTTGCTCGAGGATGTTGTCTCTTTATGAAATTGGTATGTTCCTCGATATAAACACTCACTTCGTCCATATTATGTAAAATATACAAGTGAGTTTGTTCCAACTGCTCACGGCTGATTACTTTCACCCGTGATCCCGAAATTCCTTTGCCCTCCTCAATATTCGTGTCATTATCAGGAGTGTCATTACCACTGAGAAAGTCATTGCAGAAATCCATAACCTCTCTCGCCACATAACCTTCAATAATACTCCCTTCAGGACGATAACGGTTTCGAACATCACCTTTAAAAACGCTCATGTATCGTTCAAAGGGATACATCCAATGCAAGAAAACCGGTCCCAAGATTTTCACTTCCCTAGTCAAGTGGACAACAAGATGTACCATGATATCAAAGAACGAAGGAGGGAAATACATCTCAAGCTGACATAGGGTAACAACCACTTCTCTTTGCAAATTATCGAGAGTATCAGGGTCAATAACCTTGCTGCATAGACTGTTGAAAAAGAAACAAAGTCTGGTAATTGCAAACCTTACATGCTTCGGCAATATAGATCGAATTGCCACGGGAAATATTTGTTGCATTAGAGTGTGACAATCATGAGATTTAAGACCTATCAACTTCAGATCTTTCATTGATACCAATCTACGGATGTTGGATGAGTAACCATGTGGCACCTTAACATTTACCAAGCATTCACAAAAAGCTTTCTTCTCCTTTCTAGACAACGTGTAACAAGCGGGAGGTAAGTATGTTCTTTTATTACCCATTTCACGTAATTCTGTTAATTCTGACCTTATTCCCATTTCACGTAGGTCCAGTCTGGATTTTATCCCATCTTTAGTCTTACCTGGTATATTTAATAGAGTACCAATGATGCTATCACAGACATTTTTCTCAACGTGCATTACATCGATACAATGCCTGACTGACAAAGAACTCCAATAAGGAAGATCCCAAAATATTGACTTCTTTTTGAATGAAGAATTGTCACTCCGTGTGGCCATACTACATTGTGATTTCTTACCAAATTCATTGACAATGTCTTTTACTCTTTCATAAACAACATCCCCTGGTATAGGTTTAGGTGCACTCCGTTCATCATTCCATCCATTGAATGCTTTGCGCTTCCTACGATATGGATGGAATTTTGAAAGAAACCTTCGATGACCAAGATATACAGTCTTGCCGCCATATTTTAGTCTTATTGAATCAGTGTTTTCTTCACATATAGGACACGCTTTAGCTCCTTTGACACTATATCCAGACAAATTCCCATATGCCGGAAAGTCATTAATAGTGCAAAACAACATAGCATGCAAACGAAATGTCTCTCTTGCAGAAGCATCATAGGTCATCACACCTTCAGCCCAAAGTTTCTTTAAGTCATCAATCAAAGGTTCAAGATAAACATCAATATCATTTCCGGGTTGTTTAGGGCCCGATATCAACAATGACAACATAACGTACTTATTTTTCATACACAGCCAGGGAGGAAGATTGTATATAACAAGCATGACTGGCCAAGTGCTATGTTGGCTGCTCAATGTCCCGTACGGATTCATCCCATCTGTACAAAGCCCAAGTCTTAGATTCCTGACTTCTTCACCAAATTCAGGGAACAATACATCAATCTTCTTCCACTGTGGGGAATCAGACGCATGTCGTAGGATCCCATCATTATTTTTCTTAACATCTGCATGCCACCTCAAATTCTTCGCATCTTTCGGATTTGCAAACAAGCGTTGAAACCATGATGTTATAGGTAGATACCACAACACCTTGGCAGGAGAACCAGTTTTGGACTCCCCCGAAGTCGTCAATTTATATCGTGACGCACCACATTTTGGACAATCTTTCAAATCTACATAGTCCTTTTGAAATAATACACAATCATTCGAGCATGCGTGTATCTTTTTGGCCTCCATTCCCATTGGGCACAACATTTTCTTTACCTGGTATGTTGAGATTGGCAGCTCGTTTCCTTCAGGAAGAATTTCTTTCAACAAAGTCAACAATTCAGTGAAGCTTTTGTCGCTCCATCTATTGTTAGCTTTCAACTTATACAATCTCAGCACAGCGCTAAGCTTCATAAACTTAGCACAGCCTGTGTATAACGGTATCTCAGCATCATGCACAATGTTTGTAAAGATAGGAGGTGGATCGGTGTGCTCTACCCTACAACTATCCAGCATCGCATCAACAATGTCTGCTGGAACTGGTTCGTTCACATTTACGTCATCGGAGGCAATTTCTTCTTCCACCCAAGCACTGCTATTGACATCTACTGGATTCGATTTTGAAATCTCTCCATGCCAGTGCCATTCTGTATAGCCTTGTACAATCCCGTTGCACATGACATGACTTTTGATTTCCTCACCAGTGTTGAGTTTCAAGTTGTTACCGCAATGCCTACATGGACAGTAGAACCTATCTGTAGGTTTTTTCCTATGTTCCTCGGCAAATCTAATAAACTGATCAAGACCAGATATAAACTCTGGGGTGCAACGATTACGAATGGACATCCATGATCTATCCATTCTATGATCAGAGAAAGCAAGTATATATTAGGAAAGCAAGTATATATTAGGAAACAAGTATATAAGCAAGTATGTCGTATTAGAGTTCATCATTAAGAAAGATATAAGCAAGTATGTCGTATTAAAATAGACTAAACAATAAAAGAATTTTTTTTTGAGGCAAGACAATATGAGAAAATAGTAGTGTAATCATGTAAATGGGAACATTCATGGGAACACACACTTCAGTTATAAGCATTCATGTAGCAACTTACAGTTCCATTCATGGGAACACACACTTTAGTTATGACAATAACTAAACAAAGGGGTTGGTGTACCCCTAAACATGCGCATAATTAAAAAAACTATTACTACAGACAAGTCTAGATAGATAGACAACTAAATACTACACCAACATGGTTCCGCATGCATCAGTAACTTCTTTTTGATGATGAAGCCGTGTCACGAAGCTCCTCACTGTATTTAGACGAATCTGAACTGATAGGGGCCTCAGATTCAGATTTGTCTGAGCTGATATGTGACGCCGTGCGTTCATACCGCAGAAGATGATCGGGGGTCTCGCAGTTGTTGTTGGTTATCCAAACTTTGATGGAATTATCGCCAACTGGACGGAGAAAAAGCCTATTCCAACGGACCACATGCAGCTCTCCAATCCAATCACGCCAACCGGATTTTGATACAAGATTTCCCGCCAAATCATACTCAACCTCGATTACATGTGAATAATTTCCAAAAGTTAGGGTCACTTTACCAGGCATGTAGTGTCTTCCTTTTAGAAAACGCCAATGTTTGGGTATGACCAATTGGTTTAAGGAACGATCATCTAGGATGATGTCCAATTGTTCTTCAATAGGGAACGTTAACATTGACATAGAGACCCAATTCATAGTCATTGTTATGGGAAGACAGAGACTGCACAATATTAGTATTAACAAAGTGTAAGTACATATAACGATGTTATATATTTTCAGAAAAAGTTGTATAACATCAGTTAACCTTTTAAACAAGTATATATTAGGAAACAAGTATATATTAGTCAATCTTGGACGGGTTTCTAGGCCAACAAACACATTTGATGTCAATCTTATATATAATAAATGTGTACCACCTATCCCATCCTTGAACACCTAATCTCACTTAGGATGTAAGTGTATAATGTGTATTTGGTTTTCAAGAAAATTTCGGCAGCATTTCCCCGTTGTTCTCTAAGTACATATGTACTTAGAGAACAAACGGGGAAATGCTACCGAAATTTTCTCGAAAACCCAATACACATTATACACTTACATCCTAAGTGAGATTAGGTGTTCAAGAACAGTCCCAAACTGGGGACTATCCAAGATTTACTCCTACTGAGTAAATCTTGGACGGGTTTCTAGGCCAACAAATACATGTGTTGTCATTCTTATATAAACCCTATAATTCATGAAATCATTCTAATTCAATTTAATATGTTGGGATCACATAATTATATAATGACATCAGAATATATAGAAGAATCATAATTAACATGATTAACAACATGCTCATCAAACTAGGGTTTTCTTGAATATCATCTAATAAATCAAGAATTTCATAGTTTCAAACATGCAATAATTCACAATGCAATGTTATAAACTATAGGCAACATGGATATATGAAATAAATAAACATCCAGCATCTATCACTTATTCAATCTTCAAGAAACCTTGACAAACATCCAACATCTATCACTTATATAATTTGCATGTATATACACCCTAAAGTGCCACAAATCATATAATAAAACTATCATGTTATGATATTAGGACCACTTAAAGCAGATTAGGCACATTAAGCAAGCAGAGTAGGGAGCCAATTTCGTGCAAGCAGATTAGGCAACAGATTAGGTCAGCACATAAAGAACCAATTTCGCGCCTGGGTAGGTCTGCAGGTACCTGGGCAAGAAGAGTAGGGTGAGGTCGAGCTGGTTGAGTACGTGGGTGGCGGCCGACGAGCTCCAGAACCAGCGGCAGTGACTTCGACGAGCAGGAGCGTCAGCCGCAGCAGGCAGGCAGGCGGCCAGGCGGCGGCAGGAAGGCAGCGGCCAGGCGGAGGAGAAGGAGAAGGGGGTACGGCGGCGCCGGTTCTCAGGCGTGGCAGGCAGGTGGGCACCAGGCGTTGCGGCGGCGCCGGTTGTCAGGCGTGCGGCGGCACAGGCAGTTGGAGCAGGGGCGCCGGTTGTCAGGCGTGGCGGCGGCGCAGGGGTGCCAGAGAAGAAACGCGTCGGAGAGGGGCGCCGGAGAGGGGACGCCGGAGATGGGGCACCGGAGAGAAGCGCCGGAGAAAAACTAGTACCAGCAGCAGAGAAATCACCGGAGAAATCGCCGCAATAGGGAAATAGGGTAGCAATGAGGGGAAGAGTCGGGCGATCGAAGGTTATGAAGTTCCCCAATAGCGTCGGTTGCTTACAACACCCGACGCCTAAACATATTTACCGTCGGTTGTTCGCAACATCCGACGTCCATTTGGACGATATTTTCGTGAAAATGTTTGGCGGGAACCACATTCAGCGTCGGTTATTAAAGGACGACCGACGCGGAAAAGGACACTTTTCGCGCAAATTTCCATCGCACATAAGCGTCGGTGTTTTAACTACAGACTCGACGCCGAAAGTGACATTATTTTTTTTGCTCGAAAATTGGATGAAATAATGCGTCGGTTTTGTATAAAAAACCGACGCTGTATACAAAGCGGTACCCGTGTTTGGCTGGTCTTTGAATATAGACGTCGGTTCTTCTAAATAACCGATGCCTTTAATATAAGGCGTCGGTTTTCCTTAATAACCGACGCCCAGAAAAGTGACACTGAATGTTATTTCTGTAGTAGTGTTTGTTGCTCTTCTCCCTTTGTGTGCACGATACACCTACCCTTTGGTGTGTTTTGTGGTCGATAGAACTTCATGAAGCAAGTTGGTGGCCGATCCCCTTCTTGAAGTCTCCTTCTTTGGTGGCCGAACCCAAGGTGGACCTTGTTTCCTTGGTAAGCATCTTCCCTCTCTCCTTAGCATCTTCTTCTCCATCTGGCCTACTCTTCGACCATGGTGGTTATGGTTTTTGTTACTTTTCTTGAGGTGGCCGAAAGTGGTGTGCGTGGAGCTAGGAGCTTGAAGCTTGGAGCTTTACAGCTTAAGGAGTTTGCTTAAGGCGGGTTACATAACTTCTAACCCTAGCTAAACTACCTTCTTTATGTTGCATGATTCTTATATGTTGATAATTGGCCATGCATGTTATGTTTCTTTCCCTAGTACATGTTGTTGATCTTATGGATATAGTGAGCATGATGTTGTTGATGTTGTGGATGGTTTATGTGCCTTTGGATCTAGTTGACTGAACCATGTTGGGGTTCCTTGTTGAGAAATACCCCTTTCTGTCCTTGGTTTTGGGAAGTGGGTTTGAGCTCTAGTGACGTGGGAAATACCCCTCTCATGCTTAAGTTGAGTGGTGAGTCTACACTCTAGTTGCTTGGGAGACACCCTTCTCTCACCATAGATTTTAGAGGTGAGCTCTTGGATGTGTGATGACCTATGTTGGGGTTGGTCCTTGTGGTTGCCTGATTTGTGATAGAGGTTGTGCAAAACCCCTCTCTCTTGGTTGTTAAGAGGTGAGCCGATCTTCTTGATCCATTAGGGTTTGGTGCCTTTGTTCTTGAGGTTGAAGATGACCATGTTGGGTTGTGCCTTGCATGATATGACCTTAGAGTAATGCTGCCCGATATCCTTGTCTTGGGTTGTACCTTTGGCCGATATGCCTAGTTGAGCTTGGCCAATACCCTTTGTGGAGTTGAAGCTTGGGCGATACACCTTGATGTGTGCTCTGCACGACACACCCCGTGTTATTCCTTGGACGATATGAGATGTTTTACCTAGTTTGACGATAGGTCCTCTTGTGGGGTTGCTTGTTATAGGTGGGCGACACCCTGTCCCTTTCCTTGGATGATATGAGTAGGATGGGTAACCTTGTGTCAAGCACTGGGTTTGTGTTTGTCGTCATACCCGAAGTGAGTTGGCCGATATGGTTCCTTAGTGGTTACCATGCTCACGGATGATAGGATGCCTTGGACGATAGAGTACTCTGTCTGTCATGAGGGTCCTTTGGACGATATGGGTTGATGGTTGAAGGATAGGGCGTCTTGGGCACCATGATCTCAGTTGACATGTTTCTTGTTGGGAGAGTGGATCGATAGAACTCTAACCATAACCCTAGTTCTTGTACATGATATGCCCTTAGCTGACAGCCCCTGCTGATGATGCATGATTCATCCTTAGATCTGGTTTCCCGACACCTAGTAAGCTGGTTGCATGATAGGATGATGTGTCGTTGGCCGTTTTGATGGCACATGTGCTTTAGGGTTTGGAACCCTAGACGATACATCTTTTGGTGAGGGTTGGCGCTGCCCACCATACCTATAGTGTGGGTTACATGAGCTTTGGTGAGGGTTCTGATAAATCGGAATGTATATAGTTGATAGTTCTCTATTAATAATGATAATACAAGTGATATGGTGTAATCACCTTGAATCCTGCAACTATGATAATGGGTTAAAATGATAGGTTGTGAACCAGGAAGCTTGACGCATATGATGTTGCTTCACATGATGGTGTGGCACATGATTATGATTACATGCATGGGGCATGATGTATGCTCATGGTTAATAATAGTACTATTTTGATACAGCTTATGCTTATTAAAATGATAGCATGGTAATCTTGTAAATCTATGATGGCTTAAGTAATCTCTCTGGATGTATATACTAACCATGTAGGTGTGTTGTTTGAATTCATAGCCAGGTAATAGCTATGAGGTATTTGTGCTTTGAATAGCACCGTGTGATGATAATCCTTGTTTATGAACAGGTTGATAGGTCTGAGGACGTGATAAAGGATGAGTGCCTAGTTGAGGTGTTATCCTCTGATGATGAGATAAGGGATGTGCTCCCAGCATGTTGTTTCATGATGATGATGCCGTGAGAGGCAGTGGTTGATATCATGAGGGATTGAGGTCCCAAGACAGTATGATGATGGCAATAATGATGTAATTCTATAACGATATGTTATACTTTGTTTGCCTCATCAATTGGCTTAAAATATACTAATTAATCATAGATGAACATATCATGTAGTTTGCTTTGGCCATAGATCCATCATCGTCAATATTTGGTGATGGTGAAATAGGTTTATCCTGCGAGATTACCTGGAGCGCATATTGTTGAATATGTGAGGTTTCCCCTAGCCTAAAATAGGAGGGTTTGAGTGTAGTTGTGGTTGCAGACTCAGGATATATGGAGCATGGTGAATAGACCCATGGCTCAGGATAAGTGATGATGAGCATGATGTGTTCATGGATCGGATGTATGCACTAGCACCTATGATAAGGTGAGCTAGAGATATGGGTAGCTTGCGGAGCTAACCCAGAGGTTGAGTCCCTATAAGCATAAGACTGTGGTCTTGCTTGCTGATTCGTGTACTGACCACGAGAAGGTGAGGTCATGGAGTTCGGATCTCCTTAGACCTTATATGGCACCGGATTGGGCTTTGCAGCCAATGGTTGGATTTGAGCAGGGAAGGCTCACTTCCTCAGGGCATGATAAAATCTAATCCAGCCGAATAGTATATCTTGCTTAGAGCAAAACACGGAACATTGATTGAGGCCTTGCTTATATAGCTGATCTAGTTATATCTTGCAGATATGTGTACGATCCTTATATCTTGTGATAAGTTCTTATGAAGCTTATCTTGTCAATCATGTTCCATAAAGAAATATCTGGATATAGGCCTCACGAATATCTTGGTTATATGCCTCCTAGATATCCCAGTAAGAATGATGGATAATATAGTCTTGCTCAATATGCTTCTCATAACGTGTTATCTACTTTATCTGCTTTTATCTTATAAGATTTTATAGTTGCAATGGGGAGTTATGTTTCTTGTTGGGACTATGCATCTCACCCCACTGGTCTACAACCTTTTTAGGTGATCACGCTAGACGTTGTGGTGGTCGCGAGGTTGAGGTCGAGCAGTAAGAGGAAGAGCAGTAGAAGGCAAGAGATGGACATGCTGCTATTTTGGTGGTTTTTTAGTAGAGTCCTTGAGTCATCCCTGTACTCTCAGGTCCTCGGAGGTGTTTTGAAGTTGTTTTACGATGTAGCTGATAAATGTTTGTATATCCTGTTGCTGGCCTGTTGTGGCCCGTTATGTATGTATAAGTAGGCAATGAACTCTAGTGCTGACTGTACAGCTGGTTCTGATAAGTTGTGGACATACATCAAAGCTTGTAATGATTTTATAACATGTTTCTCTACAGGATCTGGATGCAAAAGTTATCTTATGTATGATTTCCGCAATCGGTGTTAATTAACCCGTGTTTTTGGCAATAAGTGGTTTATGGAAGTTCCACATGATTTCACGTGGTAGTCCGTTATCTGTGTGATAGAGGGATTTCACAATAAGTTTGGTATCATAGCTCTAGGTTCACTGAGTCTATAGGGATCTAGGACTAGTTTTGTGTCTGTTCTTGTGAGTTTTCCAGATTTTCTTACAATAACCTTCTGCCCTCAGCAGAAGATAAAGCTCAAAGATGTCTAGAAACCATGAAGAACATGCTACCGAGAGCAGCGACGCTGCATCAGTTGATGGAGCAAGAGTGCAGACACACGAAGATCGGGTGCTTGAGGTCCCCCAACTTGACCCAGCTATTCTTGAAAACCCTTCCTACCAACAGCTTATGGGGCAGTTGATGGCTATGATGAATCACATGGTGGAAAGGTTGCCAGTGCCTCAGCCAAGAGCACAGGCTCCCCATGGTGAAGCATCGGGTATTGGGAAGACCTTCGAGCGGCTTCGTCGAGTCAGAGCTTCGAATTACACTAGAACGACTGATCTGGCGGATGCAGATCTGTGGCTGATAGGTCTTGAGAAGGCCTTCCGGATCCTCGACATCCCCGATGTAGACAAAGTAAAGCATGTTGTTTACCTTCTGAAAGGTAGTGCTGGCCACTGGTGGGCCATCGAGGAGGAGAAGCGACCCGGTGAGGAGATCGGTTGGGAGATCTTTCGGCGAGAGTTCGTTAGCAGATACTTCCCAAAGACATATCTGGATGAGAAGATCAACCATTTCGAGTGTATGTGCCAAGGACAGATGAGCACCACTAAGTATGAAGCCAAATTCATGGACTTGCTGAGGTTTTGTCCTCACATGGTGATGATAGATGATGAGCGGATCAGATGGTTTGATAAAGGTTTGAGTGATGAGCTGTCAACACCAGCTGCTACTTTGGAAAATTGAGAGCAGTTTGCCACATTTGTGGAGTCTATCCAAAGGATTGAATAGTCTGTTAGGGAGAAAAGGGAGTTTATGACCAGGAAAAGCCTTGCTCAGTTCCAGGTACAAAGATGGCTTCAAGAAGCCAAGGTTTTCAGCACCTTCCGTAATGTAGAGTTCTCGTACACCATCTCAGTGGTCTCCAAGTAAGGGAAGAGGGTGTGGACTTCTGCCATCCAAACTCATAGTATAGCTTCAGTAATAGTGACAGGGCCATCCAGGACATAGATAGAAGGCAGGTCATGTTACCACTATGGACAGACTAGGCACTTGAGGTCAAATTTTCCAAAGAGAGATGTTGAAGTAACACAGTAGCCAAGGCAGAATCAACAAGGGTCAGACAGACAACAGCCCAGTGGTAGCAGAGGGCGAGGATGTGGTCAAGCATTACAAGCGGGATCAGTTGCTCAAGGAAACAGAGGACGTGGACAGCAAGCAATGGCTCGATTCTATGCTATGAGTAAGCCTGAGGCGATAGTCAACCCACGAGTGGTGGCAGGTCAGATGGAGTTATTTCATTCTGATTTGTCTTCTTCTTGCTTTATATCTATTCTGGTTAATGCGGGGGCTACTCACTCTTTTATCACACGTAGTATGCTTGATAGTTGTCTTTTACGTGTTAGCTGTAAGAAGGATAGCTTGTTGTTAGAAACCCCTCTTGATGGTTCCTTGATGATTCGAGAAGAGTGTTCGTCCTATGTTCTATCCTTCATGGGACACGAGATACAAGTGGATCTTATACCACTTGAGATGCATGGATTTGATGTGATCCTTGGGATGGATACCTTAGAGAAGTATAAGGTTGTGTTGGACTATGGTTCCAAGCAAGCAGTGTTTGATGACGGTAGGGAAAAGTGGATCTTCCAAGGAGATAGGAAGATTCTCCCGACGTGTTTAGTGTCAGCAATGGTGGCATAGAAGATGATGTGGCAAGGTTGTAAGGCATTCTTAGCTCATGTTGTGGATACCAAGGCAAAAGGCCCTAGCCTTGAGGAGGTGACGGTTGTCCGAGAGTTTGCGAATGTGTTTCCTGATGAGTTTCCCGGTGTTCCCCCACCTTGAGAGATTGACTTTGAGATCAATTTGGTGCTAGGAACCCAGCCAGTTGCTCATACGTTGTATAGGATGGCTCCATCTGAGATGGCAGAACTGAAGAAGCGGTTACAGGAGTTTTTGGATAAAGGTTTCATCTGACCGAGCACGTCACCGTGGGGTGCTTCAGTGCTGTTTGTAAAGAAGAAGGACAGGTCGATGCAGTTGTGTATAGATTATCGGCAGTTGAACAAAGTCACGATTAAGAATAAGTACCTGCTGCCAAGGATAGATTATTTGTTCGATCAGTTGTGTGGTGCTACAGTGTTCTCAAAGATTGATCTATGGTCTGGATATCATCAGTTGAGGATTAAGGCAGATGACATACCAACGTCAGCTTTTAAGATGAGATATGGTCACTTTGAGTTTTTGGTTATGTCGTTCAGGCTAACCAATGCACCTAATGCTTTCATGGATCTGATGAACAGGGTGTTTCGTTCATTTCTAGATCAGTTTGTTGTAGTCTTCATATATGATATTTTGTTCTACAGTCAGGATAGACAAGAGAATGAACAACATCTCTGACAAGCGTTGACTCTTCTTCGTCAACATCAGTTGTATGCCAAGTTCAGCAAATGTGAGTTCTAGTTGAAGCAAGTGACGTTCGTGGGTCACATGATATCTGCAGAATGAGTTAGAGTGGACCCTAAGAAGGTAGAGTCAGTGGCAGATTGGGAGCAACCAAAGACACCGACAGAAGTTTGTAGTTTTCTGGGTTTGGCAGGATACTACCGAAGGTTTATCAAGGACTTCAGTGCGACCGTGTTGCCGATGACAAAATTGACCAGGAAGGATGTACCTTTTGTCTGGGATGATCATTGTCAGCAAGCTTTCCAAAGTTTGAAGGAGAAGCTGACTAGTGCTCCAGTGTTGGTGCTTCCAGAGCCTGGGAAAGGCTATGTTGTTTTCTGCTATGCTTCCAAGAAGGGCTTAGGATGTATGCTGATGTAGGAAGACCATGTGGTTTCTTTTGCTTTGCGACAGCTTAAGAGACATGAGGAGAACTATACGACACATGATTTGGATTTGGCAGTGGTGGTCCATGCATTAAAGATTTGGAGACACTATCTTTATGGGGAAGTGTGTCGGATCTTTACCGATCATAAGAACTTGAAGTACATCTTTTCATAGAGTGAGTTGAACATGCGACGACGTCATTGGATGGAGCTAATCAATGATTATGATTTCACCATTGAGTATCATCCTGGTAAGGAAAATATCATAGCTGATGCACTTAGCAGAAAGTCTTCTCCTCTCCCCATGAAGAAGGCACAGTTGAGTTCCTTGGTATGCCATAGGCGGGATATGTTTGTCTCCTTGTGGCAGATGAATGTGCAGTTGGAAGTTTCCTTGTTGGCAGGACTGTTGGCATAGATGCAAGTCAAGCCCACACTGAGACAATAGATCAAAGACCCATAGTAGGCAGATGATACAGTGCAGTTGATCAGGTTAGATCTCG
Organism: Alisma plantago-aquatica; assembly: GCA_963693085.1. Lineage (NCBI taxonomy): Eukaryota > Viridiplantae > Streptophyta > Magnoliopsida > Alismatales > Alismataceae > Alisma > Alisma plantago-aquatica. The sequence goes on from OY856411.1 coordinate 1,140,211,314, forward strand.
GCAGTGAAAAGCGGGATGGGTTCCATGAGTCCGAGGATGGACTGGTTTGTTATCATAATAGGATGGTGGTCCCCAATGTTGATAATTTGAGAAATCTAGTACTCAAGGAAGCACACATGTCGATGTATACTATGCATCCAGGAGTCACGAAGATGTATCATAATCTGAAGGACTTGTATTGGTGGTCTGGTTTGAAGAAGGATGTAGCCAAGTTTGTGGTTAAGTGCGCAGTATGTTAGCAAGTCAAAGTTGAGCATCAAAAGATGGTAGGTACATTGCAGACCCTACCAATACCATAGTGGAAATGGGATCACATAACCATGGATTTTGTAGTTGGTCTGCCAAGGACAACTAAGAATCATGATTCCATATGGGTGATAGTGGACAGATTGACGAAGTCTGCTCATTTCATACCGGTAAAGATGACATATACAACAAAGAAGCTTGTTCAGGTGTATGTAGATGAGATAGTGTGTTTGCATGGTGTAGCAGCAATTATAGTTTCTGACAGAGGTCCTCAGTTCACGAGTCGTTTCTAAGAATAGTTGCATAAAGTGTTGGGAATGCAGTTGAGGTTCAATACCGCTTTCTACCCACAGACAGATGGACAGTCTGAAAGGACTATTCAGACTTTGGAGGATCTTCTACGAGCTTGTGTTCTACAGTTCCTAGGCAGTTGGGATGTACATCTCAGTCTGATAGAGTTCGCTTACAATAATAGCTACCAATGGAGCATTGACATGGCTTGTTATGATGCTCTATATGGAAGGAAGTGCAAATCTCCTCTATGTTGGTATGAGTTTGGTGAGTATCATCTTTTGGGTTCTTTGTTAATACAACAGACAACAGAGAAGATCAAAGTGATACAACAAAAGTTGAAAGTGGCTCAGGACAGACATAAGTCATACACAGATAATCGTCGATGAACTTTGGAGTTCCAGGTGGGAGACAAAGTGTATCTCAAGGTCTCACCTTGGAAAGGCATGCTAAGGTTTGGCCGGAAGGGAAAACTGGCACCCAGGTATATGGGGTCATACCCGGTAATAGCACGTGTTGGCAAGGTAGCCTACAAGTTAGAGCTTCCGCCAGAGTTGCATAGGTTACATCCGGTGTTCCATGTCAGCATGTTTAAGAAAAGTCATCCGGATACAGGGACAGTGATACATCCAGTTGAGGTTGAGCTTGATGAAGATGTGACCTATGAGGAGGGTCCGGTGGCGATCCTTGACAGAAGAGTAAAGAAGTTTAAGAGGAAGGACCTGGTTCTTGTGAAGGTTCTTTGGCATCATCTTGGCGTTGAGGAAGCCATGTGAGAGCTTGAGGAAGAGATGAGGAGGAAGTATCCCTCACTTTTCTCTTCGGATTTTGGGGGCGAAATCCCTTTTTAGAGGTTTATGGCTTGTAAGGACCCTGACCTCTGTTTTGGGTTACCCTATTTGTTTTTCCTAAACCTTATGCTTAGTTGCTTGCTAATCACCTTTAGTGGTGATTAGGGTTTGCTTGTGTCTTGTTGAGAGTTGGAGGTGCTACTTGCAAAATAACCTAAGTTAGGGTTGGATAGCAATATTGTCACCTTGGTAGATGTCTTTCTCTCTCTTTGCTTCCTCTAGGGTTGAGAGGAAGGTTTGGGTTCATGCCTTGTGTTGCCTTGGGCTTGGTTGAGCTCTTTTGGGCCTTGTCTTACCTTGTTTGGGCCTTTTCTTTCTTGGTTGAGCTCTATATTGAGCAAGGTACTTGTGTCGGCCTTGGTGTGTGTCGGCCATGCCTTGAGTCGGCCATGGAGTGTTGGCCAAGGATGTGTCGGCCAAGATAGGGTGGTGTATCGAGCATGGCATGATGTATGTTGTCCTAGAGGTGTTGGTGGTGTATCGGCCATGGAGTATATTGCCCATGGAGTATATGTCGAAGCTAGGGTGATACAACCAAAGCAAGAAGGTCAAAGAGGTCAAAGGCTGATATACTCCATGGCTGATACACCACCAACACCTCTAGGATGACACACATCATGCCATGCCCAATACACCACCCTATCTTGGCCGACACAAGGCATGGTCGACACACACCAAGGTCGACACAAGTACCTTGCCCGATATAGGGCTCAACCAACCAAGGCAAGGCCCAAACAAGGGAAGACAAGGCCCAAAAGAGCTTAACCAAGCCCAAGGCAACACAAGGCACAAACCGAAATCTTCCTCTCAATTGTAGAGGAAGTAAAGAGAGAGAAAGCCATCTCTCAAGGTGACAAACTTGCTATCCAACCCTAACGTAGGTTATTTTGCAAGTAGCACCTCCAACTCTCAACACGACACAAGAAAACCCTAATCACCACTAAAGGTGATTAGCAAGCAACTAAGAACAAGGTTTAGGCAAAACAAACAGGGTAAGCCCAAAACAGAGGTCAGGGTCCTTACAAGCCATAAACCTCTAAAAAGGGATTTTGCCCCCAAAATCCGAAGAGAAAAGTGAGGGATACTTCCTCCTCATCTCTTCCTCAAGCTCCCACGTGGCTTCCTCAATTCCACGATGATACCAAGGAACTATCACAAGAACCAGGTCCTTCCTCTTCAACTTCTTTACTCTTCTATCAAGGATCGCCACTGTAACATCCCTAACCTGGGTTATGAACTAACCCCAGGTGTTTTGCTTAATCATGTGACTGAATGCTTGTGGTTATCTGTTGATAATGTAATTCAAGCTTCTGAGGAATATATATTTCCATTTCTACCTTTTTGAACAATGTTGTAATATTGATTTGTTAAATGTGGACCTATGTGCAAATTACCCAAGTAGAGGGGTTAACTTGCAAATTGCACATGTTAAGATGATCCTCTGATGTTAAGACATCATAAGAAGTGAATATGATATAGTGATATGGATTCTCCAAGCTTGGGCACCAAGATGCAGCTTATAAAGCAATCCTTGTGCTTTAAACCCTAGTTTGGGTGTAAAGTGCAATTTACCCAAAACATAAGGTGCAAAATGTAAAATATACCTTCTAGAGTATCTTTTATGACTCTTGGCATCAACTAGAGTAAAAATTATGAAGAGGGCGCCTCATCTGAATGATCAAATAAGAAGGATAATCCTTGTAATTAAATAACCAAGTTGTAAGCAAGATGACCCTTTTATGTGTGCAACTTAGTAAGATGTTTGGCTTCCTTTCTTCTAAACCTTGGATAAAGGAGGAGCTTTGCTTAAGTAAAGAAGGGAGAATTGTGGCTTAGGAAGGGAGGAGTATCTAGTTGAAAAATAAGGAAAAGAGTTGTCCTTATCTTGAAAACATGCCCAAAGTATATAAGCTCATCTCTTTTCCTAAGCAAGGGATCGTTCCCTTCACTTCCACTTCTTATCTCATTGCTGTGGCCGACTAAGAAGGAGCTTAGGAGCAGAGGAGAACGGCCAAGTAGAATTGGGTAAGCTTTGATTGCCTTCTAGCTCAGATTCATGGAGGAAATCATGCTACAAGGTTGGTTTGATAGTCTTTCTTACTTAGTTCTTCTTTCTAGCCATCTTCTCCATCCAATTCTTGAGGAAGGAACCTTGGACGACCTGTGGAGCTCAAGCCACCATTAAAGCTTCGAAGCTTGGAGCTCTAGAGCCGACTCCAAGGCGGGTTTTATAACTCTAAACCTTAAAGCGTTGATTATGCATCTTCTTTTCTTGCAAACGTTGCTAGTTCTTCCTTCTTCCATCCTTCTATGCATTCTTGCAACAAAAACTATGAAGAACAGACCATGATCTTGAGGTAGAATAAGGGGGCATGAATACCAAAGTTGCTTTATCAAACGTTCCTCCACCTCTTGCCAAAATGGTTTGCAAACCGTTTGGAAGCAAACAGTTTCAAAACCGTTTGAGTGCAAACGGTTTCAACCAAACTACATGAAAGCAAACGGTTTCAAAACCATTTGGGGTGCGTTGACCATGGTTGACCGTTTAAGAAATCTGTTGTAAATATTATGGATTAATTACTCACCAATAACCGTTAACTAATTCCAAATAAATCACAAGTTGAAGGCACTTAATCCACCTGAACCCTAATCGGGTTCATAGTTGATTTCAATGGACCAATCATGTTGAAGTTTGGGTTGAGTGGCCCAAACGGTTTCAAAACTGTTTGGAGATTACTCAAACGGTTTTAAAACCGTTTGGTGATCACCCAAGACTATTTGGAGGTCTAGGGTCAAGTAGGGTTGATCAATTGAAGGTCCAATTACATCAAGTTGTTGAAATAATTAAAATGCTGATTTTGTGACCTAATTAGGGTTCAACCCTTAAGTGATTGACATTCTCAAGACCGTTTGGAGAATGTCCAAACGATCCCAAGACCATTTTAGTGAAGGATCAATGGGTTCAACATCAATTAGACTCATGTTGATGTATGTTGAAGGTTGATTGATTCCAAATCCCAATTCAAACGATCCAAACCCTAATTGGTGACCAATTGAGGATCAATTGAGGGTCAAATCAGTAAAGATTGACCCAATTGACTCAATTGATGAGTGGCTAACCTTTGCATGATCGATTGAGGGGTTCAACATTGAAAACCCTAACTCAATTGGAAGTGTTGATACACTTTTTGGTCCATGCGGTTTTGAGGTGTTTGGACCAAACGGTCTCAAGACCATTTGAGTCCAAACGGTCTCAAGACTGTTTGGGGCCAAATGGTCTCAAGAACGTTTGGGGCCAAATGGTCTCAAGACCATTTGGTGGTCATGCGGTTTCAAACCGTTTGGTGACCATGCAGTTTCAATGGTCATGCGGTTTCAAGATTGAATTGCCCATTCGGTTTCAAAGTCAAAGTTGGCCAAATGGTCAATGGGACTAAACAGTCTTCACCTCAAATAGGGCAAATGGTTTTGATGGCCATGCAGTTTTGAAAGTCAAAGGGGGAAAACGGTCAACAACTCCATGCGGTTTCAAAACCGTTTGAAGGTTCTAAGTGCAAGATCATTTGGGGTTCAACTATGTTAAGATCATTTGCTGGTTTGAAGGTTAAGATGGTTTAGTAGTTGTTTAACCTAAACCCTAAAGATTCCTAAAGTCATTAAGGGGTTAAGTATTCAGTAGATTAACACATGTTATGGGTATTAGAGAAGATTACTAAAGTACCCTTGAAGGGTTCAAGAAGACAACACCTCTTGACCAAGTAAACCATAATGACCACAATGGTGATGACATGACTTATGTTGATCAAAGTTGACTTGACCTAACCTAATCTAGAGTGATGTAAACAACATCTAGTAGTAAGAGGAGAGAGAAGACTCCTAATATGAATGAGAACCAAATAAATACCTTCAATAGGTATGAATACACATGATTAGGGTATGATCCTTCATGGAGAGATCATGGAAACCCTAGTTATGATGATTAATGAATCTCAACCTAATTTGAAGGCATTAATGGAAGTAATCTTCATACATGATGATGGTATGAGCTCAATTCACATGTAATGTGAATAGTAAACCCTAATTCTAGGGTGTAACATGTAATGTGAATAGTAAACCCTAATTTAAGGTGATATGATAAAATGAACAGTAAACCCTAATTCTGGGTTATGCCTTTAAGTATGAAACCCTACGAATGAATTATAATATGAAGAATCCATATGCCTTGAAAGTTAAAGGGGTCTAATAACCCTAATTGAGTTGAATAAACCCTAACCGTAGAAACCAACCGTGGTATAGTGACACAGTCATGGTGAATCATTTGTTGCATGACAATGTAATGAAGCACGGCCGTGGTGGCTTACTCTTGCACGACCGTGCAAGATAGCACGGCCATGGTGCTCTATGAATAAATGGAATAGAATTAGTATTGTGCTGATACTGTCATGTATGCATGTCCTCAATTATAATAGTCATGCAGGTTGTTATCAAGAGGTAATCATAGCCAGGTAAGGGTTATGATGCTACATTCATTGAAAGTATTCTTTAAGCTTTATGAATGATGATATATTATGCTGCCTGGTTTAAGAAGTAACATATGGAATTGATGAGCTGTAAGAGTCATGATCAATAGCTACATTGTAGTAGTCAAAATCATGATGTTAAATGACTTATAATGATTTAAGGGTTTGAAACACCCCAATTCACGAATCTTAATGATGAGATGGTTAGGGGTTGATATCCCAATGGTAACTGATGTGAAATGAACTTGATACATTTAGTATTCTTCTTTATAGCAGTTGTTTTAATGATCTATGTCTGAAAACATGGTTGGTGCTAAAAGAATGCTATAATGTACTTAAATAATCAAGTATAGTGATATCATGTAGGGCCCTGATCATAGATCCATCATTGTTAGAGACCAAATGATGGTGAAACAGGTTTTCCTAAGGGAACTCCTGGATCATATACTTTTGAGTATATGGGGGATTTTGGACGTGAACATCCTTACGTCCTAATGTAGGAATTGATATAAGATATACCTTTAATCCATCAACCCTTCATTATATGTTTATGCTGGGATGATGTATCACTAATCTCCTGAGGGAATCACCAATGCCGCATCGATGAGAGATAAACAAGAGATCCCTCAATGATGAAGAGAGTACATAACGCAACTGTGACTCTAATAGCGAAGTTTCCAGAATACCATGGATAGATATCATAGCAGAGACACAAGATATCCTACATGTAGATCTTCACACTGACTGAGGAAGATGAGGTCATAAGAATCCGACTCTTTTGAAGACCTATGTATGGTACCGAAGCAATTTTGTAATGATCGGTTGGAGTATGAGCGGTATACCTCATCTCCGCAGGGCATAATAATGTTTGAAAAACATAATCAGCCGTGTAGCATAACTGCTTAAGTTGAACTACGAGAAACAATGATTGATGTTACATTGTTTATAATGTTCTGGTTGAACAACTAGTATACATGTTCTATATATTCCTTATTTGAGATATGCCTTGATATTCAATTATGTTATAATTGAAATGATTGCTAAGGGGGTAATACCTTACTCCATGTTAAGACTGTTGTTAAATGTTTTAAATTATACTGCTTATTGTTATTCCTTATTGCAATAACAAAGCTTCTGGAAGAGAGTTATAACTCTCGCTGGGACAATTATTCAATTGTCTCACCCCTGTGGGATTCAAATTTTTAGGTAGACGCTGAAGACGAAGGAATCCATCTAAGGATGAGCAACAACAACAGCAGCAACATCAGGGGTAGCAGTGAATCTCAGGTGGAGATACTGACTGTCAAGTGTTGTAAATAGTAGGTCCTATGTGTCGTCTCTGTACTCTCAGGTCCTAGGAGTCAATAGATCTGAGGTTTTTGGCTTAATGCCTCGAGATTTTTTTATATCTTGCCTTGTACAGATAACAGGGCAATTGATGTATGTAATCACTCGAGATGTGATTTCACAGAGATGCAATGACGAACCATGTTGTAAACAAGCTATCATGTTTTCTTATAAAAGAGTTTTATGGTTTAAAGATCTCTTTCCAAAAAGTTTTAATTTTTAGTGATTTTTAATAATTCCGCTGCTAGTTAATCACTTTCGCATTCGTTTATCTCGTCGGATCACCACAATTTTGTGGTATCAGAGCTCTAGGTTCGCTGAGTCTACAAAGACATAGGACTAAGGTAGTAGAGTCTGTTCTAGTGTCATCCAGTGTGTCTGATGGTATCTTTTTCTCACATAGGAGAAGAAGAACTTGAAGATGACTGGATCAGACGAGGAGTTTATTGCAGAGAGCAACAATGCTACACCAAGAAGAGGTGCAGAGGAGCAGGCAAGAGAGGGACAGTTACCTGAGACCCCCCTAGCTAATCCAACCATGATAAGGAATCCTTGCTTAGGAATCACTATTGGGGAAATTAAGGCAACCATGATGTATCTAGTGGATTAAGCACTAGCAATACAACCTAGATTACCAGCACCCAATGATGATGTTTTGGATATCAACAGAATATGTAACCCACAACAGTAGGTTGAAGCAATGGTAAATGATGAAGCTTTGAACTTAGAACGAGTCTGTGCTCAATCTCAGTCTGTTGAATCCATATATAGTAATGTAGGGGTTAGAATACAACCATAAACTAGGATCTGCCATAGGTGTAGGAAGCCTGGACATATCAGACCCAATTGCCCAGAAAAGGAATATAAAGGAAGGATTGAGAAAAAGCCTATCCAAACCCAGAAGCAGAAACCTGGTAGTTCCAAAAAGAATAAGTTTCTGGTATCACCAATACAACCAAGACCTAGTGTACCAATGCAATGGTCATCTAGAAAGGGAAAAGAACCCTTTAGACCACACCGGGCACCCAAAACTTGCTATCAATGTGGACAGGTAGGGCATCTGGTAAGAGATTGCTCAGCCAGAAATGTCATGGAAAATCAACCTCTGAGGCAGAATCAGCCTGAGACAATGAATAATCCTCGAATCAAAACAAGTTAGACAAGATAAATGTTATTCTTATATGTCTTTTTATGATCACTTGGATAAAATTGAGAAAGCAATTGATTGAACTTTCCTTGATTAGTCCTAAAAGGACTTGTAATGTTGTATAAAATAAATGTTTCATGTTGCATACTTACCTCCATAAGAAAGATGAGGTATTAAAAAGTGGTCTGGATAGAAATTTAGTAAGATTAAAACTTATACTTGTGATAATAAGAAAAGAGAAGGAATATGGTATTATACAAGTGCATATCACCTTATCTCAGTATTTATATACCATGGCCAGGTATATAATTTTTGATGGTGAAGTGAATATGAAAACTCATAGATTGTTATCTTTTTTATTGCTCTGATCAAGCAGTCATTCTCAGACAATCTAATGAGTACCATGAAATAAGAAATATGGGAATAAGGGAGGTCAATCCTGACTAGTAAAATTGTAAGAATAATAATAAAGATGTTTATGTGGTGAATACCTATAAAGGCATCAGTTTACTCTGGACTTTAGTTCCAAGGTGAGAATATATATAATAAGTAATGTCCCATGATGAAAGGAAGAAAAGATGTATTGTGTTGATAACACATGTGATAGGTACCAAAATAAGAATGTAATAATATATCAAATGATTGATATCAATTACCTGGAATGGTTAACTATGAAATCAAATTAAACATGTAAAATAAAATGAACATCACATGTTAGGGGTTTATGTTTTTCATAAACATATCTTTCTCCAATATATCTATCAAATAAGTCCTTGTTTGATAAGTAACTTTTACCTATGATAAGAAAATGTACAACTAATAAGATGATTAGTGCAAATAATAAGGAAAGTTAGTATGGTGTTATCAGATGTAATGACACAATCAAGGTATGGAAGCACTTATATAGTCTCAAAATAAATAACAAAGTATGAGTGTGATCTTAAGAAAAGTTGATGAAAACTTTATAATATCTCCATAATAACGAAATGTTATCTAAGGATATAATAATATGATGCTTAAATAATATATGCTTCCCCTTTTCTTTCTGGGATTTTGGGGGCGAAATCCTTGTTAGGGGTTTATAATTTGTAACATCCCTAACCTGGGTTATGAACTAACCCCAGGTGTTTTGCTTAATCATGTGACTGAATGCTTGTGGTTATCTGTTGATAATGTAATTAAAGCTTCTGAGGAATATATATTTCCATTTCTACCTTTTTGAACAATGTTGTAATATTGTTTTGTTAAAAGTGGACCTATGTGCAAATTACCCAAGTAGAGGGGTTAACTTGCAAATTGCACATGTTAATATGATCCTCTGATGTTGAGACATCATAAGAAGTGAATATGATATAGTGATATGGATTCTCCAAGCTTGGTCACCAAGATGCAGCTTATAAAGCAATCCTTGTGCTTTAAACCCTAGTTTGGGTGTAAAGTGCAATTTACCTAAAACATAAGGTGCAACATGTAAAATATACCTTCTTGAGTATTTTTTATGACTCTTGGCATCAACTAGAGTAAAAATGATGAAGAGGGCTCCTCATGTGAATGATCAAATAAGAAGGATAACCCTTGTAATTAAATAACCAAGTTGTAAGCAAGATGACCCTTTATGTGTGCAACTTAGTAAGATGTTTGGCTTCCTTTCTTCTAAACCTTAGATAAAGGAGGAGTTTTGCTTAAGTAAAGAAGGGAGAAACGTGGATTAGGAAGGGATGAGTATCTAGTTGAAAAATAAGGAAAAGACTTGTCCTTATCTTGAAAACATGTCCAAAGTATATAGGCTCATCTCTTTTACTAAGTAAGGGATCGTTCCCTTCACTTCCTCTTCTTATCTCATTGTTGTGGCTGACTAGGATGGAGCTCAGGAGTAGAGGAGAACGGCCAAGTAGAATTTGGTAAGCTTTGATTGCCTTCTAGCTCATATTCATGGAGGAAATCATGCTACAAGGTTGGTTTGATAGTCTTTCTTACTTAGTTCTTCTTTCTAGCCATCTTCTCCATCCAATTATTGAGGAAGGAACCTTGGACGACCTGTGGAGCTCAAGCCACCATTAAAGCTTTGAATCTTGGAGCTCTAGAGCTGACTCTAAGGCGGGTTTTATAACTCTAAACCTTAAAGCTTTGATTATGCATCTTCTTTTCTTGCAAACGTTGCTAGTTCTTCTTTCTTACATCCTTCTACGCATTCTTGCAACCAAAACCATGAAGAACAAACCATGATCTTCAGGTAGAAGAAGGGGGCATGAATACCAAAGTTTATTTATCAAACGGTCCTACACCTCTTGTCCAAACGATTTGCAAACCGTTTGGAAGCAAACGGTTTCAAAACCGTTTGAGTGCAAACAGTTTCAACCAAACTGCATGAAAGCAAACGATTTCGAAACCATTTGGGGTGCGTTGACCATGGTTAACCATTTAAGAAATCCGTTGTAAATATTATGGATTAATTACTCACCAAGAACTGTTAACTAATTCCAAGTAAATCACAAGTTGAAGGCACTTAATCCACCTAAACCCTAATCGGGTTCATTGCTGATTTCAATGGACCAATCATGTTGAAGTTTGGATTGAGTGGCCCAAACGGTTTCAAAATTGTTTGGAGATTACTGAAATGGTTTCAAAACTGTTAGGTGATCACCCGATACCATTTGGAGGTCTAGGATCAAGTAGGGTTGATCAATTGAAGGTCGAATTACATCAAGTTGTTGAAATAATTAAAATGCTGATTTTATGACCTAATTAGGGTTCAACCCTTAAGTGATTGACTTAATTTTTTATAATATAATGGGAAAACGGTCTCAAGACCATTTGGAGAATGTCCAACGATCGCAAGACCGTTTGGGGTGAGGTCATGACCCAATTGAGTGATGGATCAATGGGTTCAACATCAATTAGACTCATGTTGATGTATGTTGAAGGTTGATTGATTCCAAATCCCAATTCAAATGATCCAAACCCTAATTGGTGACCAATTGAGGATCAATTGAGGGTCAAATCAGTAAAGAGTGACCAATTTGACTCAATTGATGAGTGGCTAACCTTTGCATGATCGATTTAGGGGTACAACATTGAAAACCCTAACTCAATTGGAAGTGTTGATACACTTTTTGGTCCATGCAGTTTTGAGGTGTTTGGACCAAATGGTCTCAAGACCATTTGAGTCCAAACAGTCTCAAGACCATTTGGGGCCAAACGGTCTCAAGACCATTTGGTGGTCATGCGGTTTCAAACCATTTGGTGACCATGCGGTTTCAATGGTCATGCAGTTTCAAGATTGAATTGCCCATTCGGTTTCAAAGTCAAAGTTGGCCAAATAGTCAACGATACTAAACAGTCTTCACCTCAATTAGGGCAAATGGTTTTGATGGCCATGCGGTTTTGAAAGTCAAAGGGGGCAAATAGTCAATAACTCCATGCGGTTTCAAAATCGTTTGGAGGTTCAAAGTGCAAGATCATTTGGGGTTCAACTATGTTAAGATCGTTTGATGGTTTGAAGGTTAAGATGGTTTAGTAGTTGTTTAACCTAAGCCCTAAAGATTCCTAAAGTCATTAAGGGGTTAAGTATTCAGTAGATTAACACATGTTATGGGTATTAGAGAAGATTACTAAAGTACCCTAGAAGGGTTCAAGAAGACAACACCTCTTGACCAAGTAAACCCTAATGACCACAATGGTGATGACATGACTTATGTTGATCAAAGTTGACTTGACCTAACCTAATCTAGAGTGATGTAAACATCAACTTGTAGTAAGAGGAGAGAGAAGACTCCTAATATGAATGAGAACCAAGTAAATACCTTCAATAGGTATGAATACACATGATTAGGGTATGACCCTTCATGGAGAGATCATGGAAACCCTAATTATGATGATTAATGAATCTCAACCTAATTTGAAGGCATTAATGGAAGTAATCTTCATACATGATGATGGTATGAGCTCAATTCACATGTAATGTGAATAGTAAACCCTAATTCTAGGGTGTACCATGTAATGTGAATAGTAAACCCTAATTTAAGGTGATATGATAAAATGAACAGTAAACCCTAATTCTGGGTTATGCCTTTAAGTATGAAACCCTGTGAATGAATTATAATATGAAGAATCCATATGCCTTGAAAGTTAAAGGGGTCTAATAACCCTAATTGAGTTGAATAAACCCTAACCCTAGAAACCATCCATGGTAAAGTGACACAGTCATGGTGAATCCTTTGTTGCACGATCGTGTAATGAAGCACGGTCGTGGGGGCTTACTCTTGCACGACCGTGCAAGATAGCACGGTCGGGTGTTCTATGAATAAATTGAATAGAATTAGTATTGTGCTGATACTATCAGATATGCATTTCCTCAATTATAATAGTCATGCAGGTTGTTATCAAGAGGTAATCATAGCCAGGTAAGGGTTATGATGCTACATTCGTTGAAAGTATTCTTTCAGCTTTATGAATGATGATATATTATGCTTCCTGGTTTAAGAAGTAACATATGGAATTGATGAGCTGTAAGAGTCATGATCAATAGCTACATTGTAGTAGTCAAAATCATGCTATTAAATGACTTATAATGATTTAAGGGTTTGAAACACCCCAATTCTTGAATCTTAATGATGAGATGGTTAGGGGTTGATATCCCAATGGCAACTGATGTGAAATGAACTTGATACATTTAGTATTCTTCTTTATAGCAGTTGTTTTAATGATCTATGTCTGAAAACATGCTTGGTTCTAAAAGAATGTTATAATGTACTTTAATAATAAAGTATAATGATATCATGTAGGGCCCTAATCATATATCCATCATTGTCAGAGACCAAATGATGGTGAAACAAGTTTTCCTAAGGGAACTCCTGGATCATATACTTTTGAGTATATGGGGGATTATGGATGTGAATATCCTTACGTCCTAATGTAGGAATTGATGTAAGATATACCTTTAATCCATCAACTCTTCATTATATGTTTATGCCAGGATGATGTATCACTAATCTCCTGAGGGAATCACCAATTCCGCATCGGTGAGAGATAAACAAGAGATCCCTCGATGACGAAGAGAGTACCGAACCCCACTGTGATTCTAATAGCAAAGTTTCCAGAATACCCTGGATAGCTATCATAGTAGAAACACAAGATGTCATGCATGTAGATCTTCACACTGACCGAGGAAGATGAGGTCATAAGAATCCAGCTCTTTTGAAGACCTATGTATGGTACCGACGCGATTTCATAATGGTCGGTTGGAGTATGAGCGGTATACCTCATCTCCGCAGGGCATAATAATGTTTGAAAAACATAATCAGCCGTTTAGCATAACTGCTTAAGTTGAACTACGAGAAACAATGATTGATGTTACATTGTTTATAATGTTTTGGTTGAACAACTAGTATACATGTTCTATATATTCCTTATTTAAGATATGCCTTGATATTCAATTATGTTATAATTGAAATGATTGCTAAGAGGGCAATACCTTACTCCATGTTAAGACTGCTGTTAAATGTTTTAAATTATACTGCTTATTGTTATTCCTTATTGCAATAACAAAGCTTCTGGCGGAGAGTTATAACTCTCGCTGGGACAATTATTCAATTGTCTCACCCATGTGGGATTCGACTTTTTAGGTAGACGCCGAAGATGAAGGAATCCATCTAAGGATGAGCAACAACAGCAGCAACAACATCAGGGGCAACAGTGAATCTCAGGTGGAGATACTGACTGTCAAATCTTGTAAATAGTAGGTCCTATGTGTCGTGTCTGTACTCTCAGGTCCTAGGAGTCAATAGATCTGAGGTTTTTGTCTTAATGCCTCGAGATTTTTTTGTATCTTGCCTTGTACAGATAATAGGGCAATGGATGTATGTAATCACTCGAGATGTGATTTCACAGAGATGTAATGACGAACCATGTTGTAAACAAATTATCATGTTTTCTAATAAAAGATTTTTATGGTTTAAAGATCTCTTTCCAAAAAGTTTTAATTTTTAGTGATTTTTAATAATTCCGTTGCTAGTTGATCGCTTCCGCATTCGTTTATCTCGTCGGATCGCCACAGCCACCAAACCCTCCTCATAGGTCACGTATTCATCAAGCTCAACTTCAACTGGCTGTATCAGTCTCCCTATGTCCGGATGACTTTTCTTCAACATGCTGACATGGAACACTGGATGTAACCTGTGCAACTCTGGTGGCAGCTCTAACTTGTAGGCTACCTTGCCAACACATGCTATTACCGGGTATGGCTCCATATACCTGGGTGCTAGTTTGCCCTTCCGTCCAAACCTTAGCTCGCCTTTCCAAGGTGAGACCTTGAGATACACTTTGTCTCCCACCTGGAACTCCAAAGGTCATCGGAGATTATCTGCGTATGACTTCTGTCTATCCTGATCCACTTTCAACTTTTATTGTATCAGTTTGATCTTCTATGTTGTCTGATGTACTAACAAAGGACCCAAAAGTTGATACTCACCAGACTCATACCAACATAGAGGAGATTTTCACTTCCTTCCATATAGAGCCACATAAGGAGCCATGTTAATGCTCCATTGGTAGCTATTATTGTAAGCAAACTCTATCAGACTGAGATGTACATCCCAACTGCCTAGGAACTGCAGAACACAAGCTCAAAGAAGATCCTCCAAAGTTTGAATAGTCCTTTCAGACTGTGCATCTGTCTGTGGGTGGAAAGTGGTATTGAACCTCAACTGCGTTCCCAATGCTTTGTGCAACCGTTACCAAAAACGACTCGTGAATTGAGGACCTCTGTCAGAAACTATCGTTGTTGGTACACTGTGCAAATGCACTATCTCGTCTACATACACCTGAGCAAGCTTCTCTATTGTATATGTCATCTTTACCAGTATGAAATGAGCAGACTTCATCAATCTATCCACAATCACCCAAATGGAATCATGATTCTTAGTTGTCCTTGGCAGACTAACTAAAAAATCTATGGTTATGTGATCCCATTTCCACTATGGTATTGGCAGGGGCTGCAATGTACATGTCGACTTTTGATGCTCAGCTTTGACTTGCTGACATATTGCACACTTAGCCACAAACTTACCTACATCCTTCTTTAAACCAGACCACCAATACAAGTCCTTCAGATTATGATACATCTTCGTGACTCCTAGATGCATAACATACATCGACATGTGTGCTTCCTCAAGCACTAGCTTTCTCACATTATCAACATCGGAGACCACCATCCTATTATGATAACAAACCAGTCCATCCTCAGACTCATTGAACCCATCCCGCTTTTTGCTGCCGAGCTCTAACCTGATCAACTACGCTGTATCATTTTCCTGTTCTACGTCTTTGATTAGTTGTCTCAGCATGGGCTTAACTTTCATCTGTGCCAACAATCCTGCCAACAAGGAAACTTCCAACTACACATTCATCTGCCGCAAGGAGACAAACATATCCCGCCTATGTCATACCAAGGAACTCAACTGTGCCTTCTTTGTGGGGAGAGAAGAAGACATTTTGCTAAGTGCATCAGCTACCACATTTGCCTTACCAGGATGATACTCAATGGTGCAATCATAATCATTGATTAGCTCCATTCAACAACGTCGTCTCATGTTCATCTTACTCTGCAAAAAGATGTACTTCAAGTTCTTATGATCGATAAAGATCTGACACACTTTCCCATAAAGATAGTGTCTCCAAATCTTTAACGCATGGACCACCACTGCCAACTCCAAATCAAGTGTCAGATAGTTCCCCTCATGTCTCTTAAGTTGTCGCGAAGCAAAAGAAACCACATGTTCTTCCTGCATTAGTACACATCCTAAGCCCTTCTTGGAAGCATCGCAGAAAACAACATAGCCTTTCCCAGGCTCTGGCAGCACCAACACTGGAGCACTAGTCAGCTTCTCCTTCAAACTTTGGAAATCTTGCTGACAATGATCATCCCAGACAAAAGGTACATCCTTCCTGGTCAATTTTGTCATCGGCAACGCGGTCGCACTGAAGTCCTTGATAAACCTCCGGTAGTATCCTGCCAAACCCAGAAAACTACGAACTTCTGTCGGTGTCTTTGGTTGCTCCCAATCTGCCACTAACTCTACCTTCTTAGGGTCCACTCTGACTCCTTCTGCAGATATCACGTGACCCAAGAACATCACTTCCTTCAACCAGAACTTGCATTTGCTGAACTTGGCATACAACCGATGTTGACGAAGAAGAGTCAACGCATGTCAGAGATGTTGTTCATGCTCTTGTGTGTCCCGACTGTAGATCAAAATGTCATCTATGAAGATTAAAACAAACTAATCTAGAAACGAACGAAACACCCTATTCATCATATCCATGAAAGCAGCAGGTGCATTGGTTAGCCCGAACGGCATAACCACAAACTCAAAGTGACCATATCTCGTCCTAAAAGCTGACTTTGGTATGTCATCTGCCTTAATCCTCAACTGATGATATCCAGACCGTAGATCGATCTTTGAAAACACTGTAGCACCACACAACTGATCAAACAAATCATCTATCCTTGGTAGCGGGTACTTACTCTTAATCGTGACTTTGTTCAACTGCCGGTAATCTATACACAACCACATCGACCCTTCCTTCATCTTTATGAATAGAACTGGAGCACCCCACGATGACGTGCTTAGTCGGATGAAACCTTTATCCAACAACTCCTGTAACTTCTTCTTTAGTTCTGCCATCTCTGATGGAGTCATCCTGTACAACGTCTGAGCAACTGGCTGGGTTCCTGGCACCAAAATGATCTCAAAGTCAATCTCTCGAATTAGGGGAACACCGGGGAACTCATTAGGAAACACATCCGCAAACTCTCGGACAACCATCACCTCCTAAAGGCTAGGACCTTTCACCTTGGTATCCACAACATTCGCTAAGAATGCCTTACAACCTTGCCGCAACATCTTATCTACCACCATTGCTGACACTAAACACATCGGGAGAATCTTCCTATCTCCTTGGAAGATCCACTTTTCCCTACCGTCATCAAACATTGCTTGCTTGGAACCATAGTCTAACACAACCTTATACTTCTCTAAGGTATCCATCCCAAGGATCACATCGAATCCATGCATCTTAAGTGGTATAAGATCCACTTGTATCTCGTGTCCCGAGAAGGATAGAACACCGGACAGACACTCTTCTCGAAGCATCGAGGAACCATCAAGAGGGGTTTCTAACAATAAGCTATCCTTCTTACAGCTAACAGGTAAAAGACAACTATCAAGCATACTACGTGCGATAAAAGAGTGTGTAGCACCCAGGTCAACCAGAACAGATATAAAGCAAGAAGAAGACAAATCAAAATGAAATAACTCTATCTGACCTGCCCCCACTCGCGGGTTGACTATTGCCTCCGGCTGACTCATAGCATAGAATCGAGTCGTTTCTTGTTGTCCACATCCTCTGTGTTACGACCCCACCTCCCAATAACCCCCAATTAAGGGAGACCAAGAGGTCGAAGCCGCACCCATGACTTCCAGATCAAAGGTTCGACAATTAACCAAAAATAATTATCAAATTTTAACATACTATACTGAAAGCTGTAAGAAAATAAATTTTTGCATACCTTTTGAAAACTTGGATCTCTAAACTTCTATCCACACTGATACTAATCTATCTAATCCTCCTTTGCACTTTAATTCTCATTTAGTATCGCATGTGCCACTTTACTGTTTGTTCTTTTCATTGTACCTAAAACGCCGACAAACAAAACGTCGGTCAGCCGTAGCTGGTATGTGGGGGAAACAATAAACATGCAACTATGATAACAATGTAATCATTCAATTACTTATTTAACAACCAATATTACAACCATCTCCACCCATCCATCTCTAATGGACCCATGTATCGGGGACTCAGCTCTCTCAGCTACAGCTCAGAGGGGTCAGATTCTCACATTTTATTCTCCCACAGTGCACTGCATGTTAGTCTACTTTGCATCTGCTCACAACTCTCATCGTCTCTAGGCTCCTTTCAGCCATTGCATGATTAAAGTGACTTTCGTCTTCATGCACTGTGGTCCTTTTCTATTCATCATGTGGTCCTTTCACCAACATCACCATACTGAAGTGGTGACCGACACAACCTCCTTTACAGAGCTTCTTAGACTCCCGATACTGGCTATGGTGGTCATCATCACATCTTTCATAGGGCAAGAACTGTCTCTAGATATAACCCTATATGAGCACACATGCTCTCATCATACCCTTTAGTCTGGATGATACTAACCATTAGTTAGGGGTGATAAACTATACTATCATCGAGTTCTTCATGTACCTACTTTCACCTTATGGAAGTGAATCTTTAAGTCATACTCATGAACTTTTGAACTCGCATCATGGTGTAGATGAACCATCTCTCTCATGGGTAGTTCAACTAGATCTGTCCCTTAAAAAAACTCTTTCTTTCTTATGTCATTTAGGTAAGGTGACTTACCATAACCCATATTGCATCTCGACCTTCCTTGGCCTAGGGAAGACCTATCACAACATCCATAGTGTTGAGCTCCCATTCCCTCTCAGGGACTCTTTTGTCCTCTATATTGATACATTGGGTTACTGGGGTTCGTCCTTTACCTCCTGGCTTGCATGGCCATAAACCACATGCAACTTCATCTTAAGCATTCAAAGTGCTATTGCCATTTACCCCGGTGTATGGTGATCTTTAATCATGATTTCCTGTATGTCATGATTCTTCCAAGACCGATTCCTCCGAAACCCTAAACCATTCTATTCGGGGTTTCATCACCTTCTTTTCCAAAGAAGTGCATCTGAGGTTCTACCACCATCCTTTCATTGCATCAAGGTCTAGACTGGCTAACCAAACAACCCTTAACTTTTCAACGCATCATGTTACATCTGAGTGTTATGCAAACACCTCCCCTTTTCAAACTTAGGGTTAGCCAAACAACCTCTTCTAGCTTCCAGTCAAACAAGTCAGATGTATCACAACTAAAGCATCCATTACCACTTCACATCCTTAGGTATTAGGTAACATTGAAGGCATACACTTCCATGTATTTCACTTATCATATAACCTCAAACTCCATGTCTATCACCTTTAAGAACACTCTCTGATTTCATCATCATGGTGACCAACTCAACCTGGTATAACTTGTTATCTCCACTTAGCTCATGCTAGAAATATCCTCAAAAGGTGACTACCTCATTCCTCTTAGTGTTAGTAAACCATCAATGTATCATTCACTTTACCAGGGTAGGTTATCTTCTCTATCCCCATTTCTTGTGCCATCGTTCCAACCTACATCATCTCTTATCCTTGGTGTATGGCATGCGTAATATCCTATCCCTCACCCCCATAACAAGAGGAAATAAGCATTTGGTTGCAGTCCAAATACAGAGTTCTTCCTGTTCCAAGAGTAGAGATGGTACATCCCATCTTGCCAATACACCTTTACATCTAAGTTGCAACGTGCCACATATGTCTCTACATCACAGACATCATGATATCAAGGTTACTTCCAAGGAAAACTAGTCTTGAACCTACTGAGGTTTATATCCTTGGCCATCTCCTCTAGGTCTATAGAGTACCGACTCTTTTGGTGTCATCCCTCTTCCCTCATGCATCAAGAGAGTGCCCTACTCATCTGCCCTTTGGGTCCCATGAGTTCATGAAGGTGATCAATCTCCTAACCCATGGCCCTCAAACAATGATAGTTGTTACCTCCCGGCCCTATGGTCATGTGCAACTGGGGAACTAGGTAACTCCTACTTTCATCGGTCTTATCCCTACCCGACCCTAGGATAGACTTAGGATTCTCCATTATAGTACATGTTCATTTAGAACCTTATCCAAGTCTTCATCATCTCTCTCTCTCTGCATTCATGGGCTGGCTCTCATCCTTTCATAGGGATCATGGAAACATGTCTACCTTGGTCAAGCCCCATACCGGTTACCTCCATGGTAACACATTCATATGCAATAGAGATGGATATCTATGGGTCTGCAGGTTCATTCTCATACCATGTACTTTTCACTCAGCTTCTCAAGATCCTATGAGACCTCTTTAGTTTACCTTGAACCAGCAAAACTGATATACACCCTACCAAAGGGGTCCCTCTCCCAAGATGGGAGGAAAACTATCTCTTGACAACAAAGTCACAAAAGCTCTTAGGTCTAGGGTTTACATCCACATGAGCCTACTTAACCCTACCAGGCTATTAAGGCATAAGCATATCACCTACTGAGCCATGCTAGTTCATACTTGTCTTCTTTTCTCAATGTTGGATCAAGATCATACATTTCTTTATCATCAACCTAGCTGTGAGGGGTTCATTAAAGACACCTTAAACTTAAGGGGCTTCTCTTTTCCTCTATACATGAGGAGTACCATGCTCGCTTCTATAGGAACTCAACTTCTGATCATGAGCCTTAGGTACACCACTTCCCCTCTTAGGCCTAGGAACCCTAGGTTCACCGCATGCTCTGTCTCTTAACTACGAACCCAACATGACTTGCACTCCTTGTCATCCTTCAACTCGAGCAACATTTAGAGTTGGATCCTCCTTAAGGACAACCAACAAGGTACAAGGCCTCGGAACCTGTTCACTAAACCTCTCTAGGTCTAAGGAACTCTTCTTCCTACCTCAGAAGGTAAACACCTATATTGTAGGCACATAGGCACCAGATGCTTCATCTTCACTATCTAGTGTTTGGTCCCTCTAAAGACAACCAAGATATCATCAACTTATGAAGCAACCACTGTCATCCCTTGTTCAGGGTTTTAGGCTTCCAACCTTCTTACTGGGTTTCCTGCTCTCTCCAGAGCTAACCCTACATCCAACCTCACCATTAGAGGTCCTCTCTTCATGAAGGATCAACCTTCAAAGCATTCTCTACATGGGTGAAGCCTAGGTTCGCACTTATGGTTTCTCAAGATCAACCCTTTATGCTCCATTATAATTCCTTATCCAGGGTTTCATCCTACCGTCAGCACTATGATGTGCCCTAGGTGCCAGCTATGCTCTACTTGCACAAGCCCCTATGGTCCTTCACTAACATCATCATCTAAGGAGCTATCCTTTACCCTAACATACACAACCCTTCCCAGGGTTGGGTTGCCAAAGGTGCTAGGTCACCCATGGACCCTATGGCATCCCAAAGGCATGTCCTTTCAAACACATGGTCCAACTCATCTCTCTCTAACCTTCACTTAGGGTTAGGGTTAGCATCATCCTCCGAGGATGTGCCAGGTCTCTACCTAAAATGGAGATCTTTATCTCCAAGTCTAACTTATCCTGCTTCCACGAAGGTCTATCCTTAGGCCCCTTCTGAGGACATGACAACTTATGTCATACAACCTAAGCATGTATCTATTATTTATTTCGCGCTTAATCTATTAAGATTATGTCCATGACATCTTATTTACATGCCTTTCATTAATTTAGTGGAGGATTCCTTAAACCTTATTAACCTTACCCATACCTCAAGAGGGTGAGGAGAAGAAAGAAAACCCTAATCCTTTATGTCCTTATCAAAATTTTGTGATTAGAAGGGATGAATAAGATGAGAAGTCCTAAAGGTATCTTATTTCGATTCATACCCTAAGACTTTGGCCAGGCAGTCACACAGATCTGGGAGTCCTCGTATTCTGACAAGCGGTGCGGAGGAAAATATTGCCATCCCCTGGTCATGATCCTTTTCTAGACACCTCCGTCTTTCAGATAATTCTCTAATAACTCCCTTGGGTTCTACGGAGTTTGTAAAATTTAATAATTATTAATGGTTAAATGAGGAACCTAGGCTCTGATACCAAATGTTACGACCCCACCTCCTGATAACCCCCAATTAAGGGAGACCGAGAGGTCGAAGCCGCACCCATGACTTCCGGATCAAAGGTTCGACAATTAACTAAGAATAATTATCAAATTTTAACATACTATACTGAAAGCTGTAAGAAAATAAATTTTTGCATACCTTTTGAAAACTTGGATCTCTAAACTTCTATCCACACTGATATTAATCTATCTAATCCTCCTTTGCACTTTAATTCTCATTTAGTATCGCATGTGCCACTTTACTGTTTGTTCTTTTCATTGTACCTAAAACGCCGACAAACAAAATGTCGGTCAGCCGTAGCTGGTATGTGGGGGAAACAATAAACATGCAACTATGATAACAATGTAATCATTCAATTACTTATTTAACAACCAATATTACGTTTTAGATATAACTCCGCGATCCAAGAGTACCCTATCCTCTGTGTTGTCCCCATTAAACCCCTCATGATCCACCTATAAGTGAACCAGTTTCTAGGGTTGAGTCACATGGCACTACTCGTAAGTAGACCACTCCTTAACTCGGGATATGCTAAAGAGTCTCATGGCACTACACGTAGGTAGCCCAGTTTCTAACTCACGGTAACCTAGACCTTACTCTAGTATTACCCCTTTTTTAGCCTTTTCAAAGTAACAGAGGTGAACCCGGATCTAGCCAGTTATATATGCAAATTTATAGTGATAATCATAGTCACTTTATAGTTGCATGAAATAAATAAACATCCAACAGTTTAGTTGCATTCAATGCGATTAAACATCCAAGAATCCATCGGGAAACTAAAGTAGTTATTCATAATCGTAACCACATACCTGATCCAAAGCAACTTGGTGTCAAAGCAATAAGGATAAAGAACAAGCAACAATCAATCAACCATATCCTGAAATTAATGCATGGCATCCAAGTGTTATAGTTTATCCAGAACATTTTAAAGCTAGACTTGGATTCCATCTTAGGCTTTCTAGACCACTTTTAGGGTTTTTGCCTCTATAACGCGTTTATCATATTAAATGCTCCCTTAGTTCATAAACCCTAATTTCAACATCATAAGCACAATTAAAGTCGATAATTTCTCTTTGATAACAAAATTACCTTATTTATCCTTTTAAGTTATTTCAAGGTCATTAGACTCAATTATCACCTTTAGTTTCTTTCATATTAACAACTCATAATTTATTATGGTTTAATCCCCATATGAACCCCTTTTATTGTTAATTCTACCTTGATTCAATTGAAAACCCTAATTTCTATATTAAGGTTAGCTTTCCACAAATTAGGGACTTTAATGCTCGCAATAGCTTAGATTCAGCATATTCTACTTTAATCATGAAATTAGTCAATTAAAGCCATTAAGAGTCGAATTTACCAACATTAGGGTTTCAAGGCCCCTTAAGGTATTATTCATGCACATTAAACTCGAAATTAAACTAATTACATGCAAATTCATCCTTTTCCAATCTTAATGATCCTTTTTATCATTAACAGGCTAATATCAACTTTATATACTCATTTAACCCTTTCTAACTCATTAATCATCAAAGGTTAGGGTTTTTCATTGATTAATCTATTAAAGATAGTATCTCTATATACTTTTCGAATTGCATAAGTAATCAGGCTCCAATTATATTTTATTTAGATTCCTCTCGATTTTCTGAGCAAGTTTCATGTATAATGCGCGTCTATCCGAGCTACGGTTCATTAGTTACAAATTTTGTAAAAATACTTACTTTTGGGCCAATGAGGAGATGCCACGTAGGCACCTTCCATGCAATGAATTCGGCTGGGTTTGCAAATATTTTGAAAAGTCCATTTTACCCCCGCTTGAGTTATTTGTTTGTATAGCCTGTAGAGGGGCATAATCGGCCAACACTTCTTTTCCTTTCTTCTTCCTTGGGCCAGCGGCTTGCTGCCACCCTAGCCGCCGAGCTACTGCCTTGCGCGGCCAGCCCTCACCCCCATACACCTAGGAAATTGTTGCCGACACCCTCCCTTGGTCTGCTGCCCCTCTGTACATATAGGGTGCCACCTGGTTGCGGCTGGCATGGCTGCTTGCACGCGCCTTAGCCCTGCGACGTGCGGCTGCACTTGCAGGTCTTGCGTCCCCTACTGCTCCTCGGCTAGGGCCTGAAACTCATGGACGATCCTTCCCCGACCTCCGTAGGCCCTCCGCGCTCTCCTGGGCATCTTCAGCCCATGGCCATGGCGGCCGGTTGGGTGTGAGCGGCCTACAAGGTGTGACCTTCCAAGTAGCCTTGCTGCAGCTACGTCGTTCAAGCAAGGGTGGAGGGAAGTCCAGCGTCCTTTCCCCAACCATCATGAGAGCAGTATCCATCCGTTGTAACTCCTCCTCGACCCTGCCCTGCTCTAGGATCTGAACCACCCTTTGCTAGGGTTTCTATGTAAGGAAGAGGAAGGAGGAAGAGAGAATTTTGTGGGATTACTCTGGAACTCGACCCAGAGGCTCTCCCTCTTTATATAGGGAGGCACACATGCCCATGAACGTTTGCCCACAAGGAAAACAACACTTTTCCTAATAGGAAAGGGATTCCTTCATTAAAAAGCTAACTCTCTCTCTCTCTTTCACACTTTCTTTTATTATTTCTTCTTCTTTGGATATTGGGATTTTGAAAATCACCCCTCTTATTCTCTTTGTTCTTTCTTTTTAAACCATTAGCATGAAATCCTATTTCCTTTAATAACAATTACTTTCTTTTAGCAATACCATGTAATACATTAATGGTATACTCATATTATCTTCTTATTTTGTTATTAAAATAATTCCTTTTTGAGGATTTCTCTTTATTTCTCTTTTATTTTCCTCATTGGTATTCCTTTTATCATTAGAAATTATTGGGATACGAAATTCCACTAAGGATTACCCAAATATACCTCTTTCACATATTTTCCACATTTCATCAATGTTTTCAATTGCTTTATTAACAAGGAAATACTTAATTGATATTTTCCTATCTTATTGCCTTTTCTTTGCAACTTTGGACTCCTTGGAACCCAAGGAATCTAAGAGGCACGAAATCCTCTTTGGATTTGCCTTCTAGAGGTTTCCACATCTTTCTTATCTCAAATTCTCAATTATCCATTAATTAATTGAATATCCTTATTATTGGACCCAATAGCCAATAAAGCCCACAATTCAAACAACAAGGCTATTGTAAACAAAATCCATTTATTCACAATAAATTATATCATTTATTCTTTCATATGAGAAATTATATTTCTCAGCAAATGAACCCAAAATTGGGGTTGTAACACTCTGCTTCCTTGAGCACACGATCCCGCTTGTGACGCTTGACTGCTTCCTCGCCCTCTGCTACCAGTGGGATGTTGTCTGTCTGACCTTTGTTGATTTTACCTTAGCTGTTGTATTACTTCAACATCTCTCTTTGGGCAATTTGACCTCAAGTGCCCAGTCTGTCCACAGTGGTAACATGACCTGCCTTCTCTCTGCAGCCTGGATGGCCCTGTCACTATTACCGAAGTTGTACTATGAGCTTTGGATGGCGGAAGTCCACACCCTCTTCCCTTACTTGGAGACCACTGAGATGGTGTACGAGAACTCTACATTACGGAAGGTGTTGAAAACCTTGGCTTCTTGAAGCCACCAGATCTTTGTCCCTGGAATTGAGTAGGCCTTTTCCTGGTCGTGGACTCCCTTTTCTCCCTGATAGACCGTTCAATACTTTAGAAAGACTCCACAAACATGCAAAACCGCTCTCGATTTTCCAAAGTAGCAGCATGTGTTGACAGCTCAGCACTCAAACCTTTCTCAAACCATTTGATCCGCTCATCATCTGTCGCCGCCATGTGAGGACAAAACATCAGCAAGTCCTTGAACTTGGCTTCATACTCGGTGATGCTCATCTGTCCTTGGCACAAACACTCGAATTGGTTGATCTTCTCATCTAGATACGTCTTCGAGAAGTATCTACTGACAAACTCTCACCGGAAGATCTCCCAACTGATCTCCTCATCGGGTCGCTTCTCCTCCTCGATGGCCCACTAGTGGCCAGCACTACCTTTCATAAGGTAGATAGCGTGCTTTACTTTGTCTTATTTGGGGATGTCGAGGATCTGGAATGCCTTGTCAAGACCTGTCAACCACAGATTTGCATTCATCAGATCAGTCGTTCCAGCGTAATCCAAAGTTTTGACTCGGCGAAGCCGCTCGAAGGTCTTCCCAATACCCAATGCTTCACCATGGGGAGCATGTGCTCTTGGATGAGGCACTGGAAACCTTTCCACCATGTGATTCATCGTAGCCATCAACTTCCCCATAAGCTATTGGTAGGTAGGGTTTTCAAGAATGGCTGGGTCAAGTTTAGGGACCTCAGGCACCCGATCTTCATGTGCCTGCACTCTTGCTCCATCAACTGATGCAGCTTCACTACTCTCGGCAACATGTTCTTCATGGTTTCCAGACATCTTTGAGCTTTATCTTCTATTGAGGGCAAAAGGTTATTGTAAGAATTCTGGAAAATTTACAAGAACTGACACAAACCTAGTCCTAGATCCATGTAGACTCAGCAAACCTAGAGATCTGATACCAAACTTATTGTGACATCCCGCTATCACACAGACAATGGACTGCCACGTGAAAACATGCAGAACTTCCATAAACTACTTATTGTCAAAAACACGGGTTAATTAAAACCGATTGTGGAAATCATACATAAGAGAACTTTTGCATCCAGATCCTGCAGGTAAACATGTTATAAAATCATTACAAGCTTTGATGTATGTCCACAGCTTATCGGAACCAGCTGTACCGTCAGCACCAGAGTTCATCACCTGTTTATACATACATAACGGGCCACAACATGCCAACAACATGATATACAAAGCTTTATTAGCTACATCATAAAACAACATCAAAACACCTTCGAGGACTTGAGAGTATAGGGATGACTCTAGGACTCTACTACAAAACCACCAAAACAACATCATGTCCATCTCTTGCCTTTTATTGCTCTTCCTCTTGCTGCCCGGCCGCAACCTCCCGACCACCACAACGTCTAGTGCAATCACCTAAATAGGTTGTAGACCAGCGGGATGAGACACACAGTCCCAGCGAGAAACATAACTCCCTACCGCAACTATAAAACCTTATAAGATAAAAGCAGATAAAGTAGATAACTCGTTATGAGCAACATACTGAGCAAGACTATATTATCCATCATTCTTACCGGGATATCCAGGAGGCATATAACCAAGATATTCATGAGGCCTATACCCAGATATTTCTTTATGGCACATGATTGACAAGATAAGCTTTATAAGAACTTATCACAAGATATAAGGATCGTACACATATCTATAAGATATAACTAGATCAACTATATAAGCAAGGCCTCAATCAATGTTCTGTGTTTTGCTCTAAGTAAGATATACTATTCGACTGGATTACGTTTTATCATGCCCTGAGGAAGTGAGCCTTCCCTGCTCAAATCCAACCATTGACTGCGAAGCCCAATCTGGTGCCATACAAGGTCTAAGGAGATTTGGACTCCATGACCTCACCTTCTCGTGGTCAGTACACAAATTAGCAAGCAAGACCGCAGTCTTATGCTTATAGGGCCTCAGCCCCTGGGTCAGCTTCGCAAGCTACCCATATCTCTAGCTCACCTCATCATATGTTCTAGTGCATACATCCGAGCCATGAACGCATCATGCTCATCATCACATATCCTGAGCCATGGGTCTGTTCACCATGCTCCATATATCCTGAGTCTGCAACCACAGCTGCACTCAAACCCTCCTATTTTAGGCTAGGGGAAACCTCACATATTCAACAATATGCGCTCCAAGTAATCTGGTAGGATAAACCTGTTTCACCATCACCAAATACTGACGATGATGGATCTATGACCATGGAAAACTACATGATATGTTCATCTATAATTAATTTGTATATTTTAAGCCAATTGATGAGGCAAACAAAGTATAACATAGCCTTATAGAATTACATCATTATTGCCATCATCATACTGTCCTGGGATCTCAATCCCTCATTTTGTCAACCACTACCTCTTAAGGCATCATAATCATGCATCAGCATTCTGGGAACACATCCCTTATCTCATCATCAGAGGATAACACCTCAACTAGGCACTCATCCTTTATCAGGTCCTCTGACCTATCAGCCAGTTCATAAACAAGGATTATCATCACATGGTGCTATTCAAAGAACAAATACCTCATATCTCTTACCTGGCTATGAATTCAAACAACATACCTGTATGGTTGGTATATACATCCAGAGAGATTACTTAAGCCATCATAGATTTACATGATTACCATGCTATCATTTTAAGAAGCATAAGCTATATCAAAATAGTACTATTATCAACCATGAGCATACATCATGCCCCATGCATGTAATCATAATCATGTGCCACACCATCATGTTAAGCAACATCATATGCTTCAAGCTTCCTGGTTCACAACCTATCATTTTAACCCATTATCATAGTTGCAGGATTCAAGGTGATTACACCATATCACTTGTATTATCATTATTAAAAGAGAACTATCTACTATATAAATTCTGAGTTATCAGAACCCTCACCAAAGCTCTTGTAACCCTCACTATAGGTATGGCAAGCAGCGCCAACCCTCACCAAAAGATGTATCGGCTAGGGTTCCAAACCCTAAAGCACACGTGCCATCAAAATGGCCAACAACACATCATCCTATTGTGCAACCAGCATACCAGGTGTCAGGCAACCAGATGTAAGGATGAATCGTGCATCATCAGTAGGGGTTGTCGGCCAAGGGCCTATCATGCACAAGAACTAGGGTTATGGTTAGAGTTCTATCGGTCCACTCTCCCAACAAGAAACATGTCGACCGAGATCATGGCGCCCATGACGCCCTATCATTCAACCATCAACCCATATCGTCCAAAGGACCCTCATGACGGCCAGGGTACTCTATCATCCAAGGCATCCTATCGTCCGTGAGCATGGTAACCACTAAGGCACCATATCGGCCAACTCACTTAGGGTATGACGGCAAACATAAACCCAGTGCTCGACACAAGTTTACCCATCCTATTCATATCATTCAAGGAAAGGGATAGGGTGTCACCCACCTATAACAAGCAACCCTACAAGAAGACCTATCATCCAACTAGGTAAAACATGTCATATCGTCCAAGGACTATCACGAGGTGTGTCGTGCAGAGCACACATCAAGGTGTATCGCCCAAGATCCAACTCCACAAAGGGTATTGGCCAAGCTCAACTAGGCATATCGGCCAAAGGTACAACCCAAGACATGGCTTTCAGGCAGAATTACTCCAAGGTCATATCGTGCAAGGCACAACCCAACATGGTCATCTTCAACCTCAAGCACAAGGGCACCAAACCCTAATTGATCAAGAAGATCGGCTCACCTCTCAACAACCAAGAGAGAGGGGTTTTGCACAACCTCTATCACAAATCGGGCAACCACAAGGACCAACTGTTGGTATGTATGCCCTGAGAGCCAATCATGGGATGATTGGTGGGATACATTAAGATTGATTTGATAAACATCAAAGGCAAGCTTCCAATTCATTCTGGTTCAGTCATATGAGATAGTGATCGAACAGATTGAATGTCTAGAGAATGACAGTACTCAATGACGTATGCCTTCAGGTTCATGACCTGAACGATGAGATCATATGGATGCTAAGAGTTTGTACATTCTTGATATGTCCCTATTCGGATGTCATTTTGGAAGGTAGATAAACAACAATGACACACAAGACTAGATTGTGGTGTTGGTTGATGACAGAATCTCATTAGTCATGATATAGAGATATCAAACCAAACACATAGGTACTTGTTAGAGAACAAGGTACCGGACAGACCCACCGTGAGTTTGACACATGGAACCATGAGATGGTAGTCACAGTCAGTACTCACAGTGATGGTGGTGAGTGTGATTCTTTGACCTGAAATCACTACACTCAACACATGTCGTTGGGCACACTTTGACATCATCAAACGCAGTCCTGAAACATGGGTTGTTATAAAGGTGATGATTGGGTGGCTTTGACACATGGGGCTTTTGAGGGGTGAGTGATAGATATGGGATTTGTCCCTCCTAAGGGAGTTTGATATCCAAGGCCACTTGATGAGTAGGATTGAGATAGGCGTGCGCACGCATGTGTGAATCAGTATGTGATATTGATGTCATACATATCTCGTTCAATTTGCTCTGAGATCAAGAAAGTGAATGAACGTTGACAGGATGACTGTTCCATGCCTTGAGTTCATTCGGGATATCAGTGACAAAGGAATTATACATTCACTGTAACACCATTCACGGATTGTAGGATGAAAGTTGTTCTCCAACTTTCTACTTTCACTTGGGTAGCACTGATGTGTGACTAGGCACCGCTCTTTGCTTGTGAAGTCATAAGTGTTATGGACTTTCACTGCCAACGTGAAATGGACCTGCAGGGTCACACACATAGGATTTAACCTGGAAGAGGAGTTTTGTCCACAAAGCAATGTTTAGATTGATTACTAAAGGAGTTTAGTAGTTCAATTAAACACTCAATCAGTCGATAGCTCAATATCATATGGTTCAAGGTGTTGGACGCATTGATTGGAGTATCGGATTGATTGAAATCGCAATTGACTGATTTTGCCCAACCTGTGCTCCCAACCGATCGGCTCATGTGATGAACCGGTCGGCTAAGGTGTTGAACCGGTCGGCTGGAGTGTCCAGGCCGATCGGCTCATGACCAGGTTGAAACGACCGGTTCAAGGGTTGAACCGATCGGCTCAACTGGTGCAACCGACCAGTTGGGAAAGTCATGTCGGCAAGAATTTTCCTTTGGTTTCAAATTGCCCAATTCGATTGGGAATAACATTGGTATACGATACCAATTGAGAACGAAACAAGGAAAGTCTTTTTGAGCCGGATTAGGACCATGAACCGATCGGTTCAGGGCACCAACCGATCGGTTGGAGTGCCCCAAACGATCGGCTCAGGTCCAACCGATCGTCTCAATGGCCGAACCGATCGGTTCAGTTGTGAACCGATCATTTCAAGTTGCGAACCGGTTGCTTTTTGTGGAAAATTCTCGAACCCTTCTACTCCTGCTTTAGTCCCATATTGCCGGGCATAGAGAACCCTGTCCCATGACCCGCCTATATATAGGGGTATTGGGGGCTTCTCAAAGAACAACTCAATGCAAGCCGGTTGCTTTGCGAAGTTGTCGTTCTCTTTGGTTTTGGTAACCGTGAGAGATCCCGAGCAAGTGCTTCCCGCAAAAGGGAGGTGCAGCAAGGGAAGGACAACTACAGTTGCAACTGGTAGCAGGAGAGTGTGTTGGTGACTAGTACGTCAACAGGAGGGTGCGACTCCTTCCACTTCCTTGTGGGACAAGGAGAGTGGAGTTCCAGGTGGTCCGTGTGGACTACTACAGAGGCGGGAGGACACTGCCGCTCAGGAGGACAACTGTCATCCGACAGTCCGGTAGGAGGAGGAGGAGTCAGTCCCGATGCGACTAGGAGCTGCACAGACACCGTCCAAGACCGGAGTTGAAGACCGTGCATTGCGCGAGGTATTGTCGCCGAGCAAGCCTCGGGACAAGGTATGATTCCACAAACCATCCTTTCCTATTATATAGACGTTGACGCGTTTCCTCGGTATGGGTTTGGGGAGAAAATTTTTTGTTTCCGCTGCCTTCTCTGTCTCCCCTAGAACCCAACAGTGGTATCAGAGCCACGCCAACTGCTCTATATATTAGGAATATTGATATGATCAATTTTGGTTTGTCGCCTTTATTTATTGCATACGATGCGAATAATATTGGCTTTATGCATGTCCAATCCTAAATCCACAAATCCCAAATTACATATATGATATGTATTATTAATGCACTCGATACGCGTCGCCCTTAAATGAGTTTTGTGGTGGATGTGTGTAGCATGATTATGGCCTATAAACCCCTATCTGTGTGTGGTTGTTTGTGGTTGCTTGCATCTCGGTCTGCGCACCGATCTTCCCTCTCTTATTCCTGATGTAACTCGAAATAATTCGAGATTCTTTCCTACCTTTGCTCCCCCCGAATGTAACTCGGGGTTTTCCCTTTTAAGCAATGTAAAATTAGAATAGGATTTTATTTCCTGTTATGTTGAAGACCGGCGGACATCAAGACGACAACTGAAACGATCGGTTCAAGGAGTGAACCGATTGGTTGACGTTCCAGACGGTCGGTTCAAGGAGTGAACCGATCGGTTGATGACTGTTTCGAGGAGCGAGACGAGCGGGTGGCGGACATGACGAGATGACGATGACCAGGCGAACCGATCAGTTGGAGGAGCCAACCGATCGGCTGGTGGCACCCAGACGACCGGCTGGAGAGTACAGATCATTCATGAGATGAGTTGATCAACTCGGAAGGCAAGGCACAGAAGTTCATCTTGTACAGGTTGCATGTGATGTAGACCTAGATGACCGTGATTCCTCTTGGCTCGAGGAATCACATTAGGATGACCATAATCATCGCTTTTTTATCGTTTGTGCATGTTTTCTATGGGATATAGCATGTATATGATATGTACTATGTATTGTGGTGATTGGATATGTATATGTATATAAAACCAAATCCCTCATTAAAATATTAAGTTTTAGATGCCTTCCAAATGCGACACATGTGAAAAACTTGTTCGACCAAGTGTGGGCACGCCCTAGCGTGGTGCACCGTCTACCTCGTGGAAGCGTGAAGGATGAATGTGTGGGTCTGCCCAAGCAGGGTGCATATTCATCGTGTTTGCTTTGGGTCGGACTTAACAAGGTGACCTAGATAGGATCTAGCGCCTTGAGGCATGGAGATGATCATTGCAAGGAGTTGTATATGACATCTTATCAAGAGTTGCATATGATGCAATTGGCAAAAGTTGCCTACCTGAGAGATCTATGTTGTGGGTGACAGCCCAAGCTGGTCCATGACTTAGAGGATTTCAGGATCTTGCCCACTAGAAGGTTGTACGCTGCAATCTTCCGAATTGATGGTGAGGGCTATCAATTTGAAGTAAAATAGTGGGAGCGATAATTAATTAAAGGCCTAATTTTATCGTCAACTTTTCAAATCAATCAAACAAGTCAAAAGAGTTTTGGACTAAAATTGCATATATTTCCTTTTGTTAAAATTAAATGGTTAATCAACAAATCACTTTATTTGCGATCGGTCTTTGAGACCAACAAATTAAATGGGAATAATTCCACGACTGGTTAGGATGATGATGAGAAGTGTTCTCAATCAAAGAGCGGAAGCTCTAAGTCCTAGTTATACCAGAACCAGATGAACTCGATCCCACCACATCAATGGCTGAAAGTATGCTTATGGAAGCATACTGAGGATGACATTGATGAGGAGTGCTTGATGTTGTGTTCTCTGAACTATGAGTTGCAGAGACAACATGAGACATATGATGTCTCCAAGATACTGTCCTAGTATGTCATGACAGAAGGAGATCCAGTAAGGTATTCACACACTCAATGTTATTGGGTATTTGGAAAGACCTGACTAAGAAGGATTCCATCTGAGCTAAGAGTTGGCTATTGGTATGATACTGCAAATGTTGCAAGAATCATACAATTCATGATAAGCTACAACATGAAACTTTGACAAGCGTTGACAGAGTTGTTGGACATGTTGAGGATAGTAGAGGCAAAGATGAAGAAGAACAAACCATAATCTTTGATGTGATCAAAGCGAAAGGTAAGTCTTAAGGGCAAGGATAAGGGCAAAGCAAAGAAGTGTTCTATTGCTAGCCGACAATCCAAGCCGTCTTCAGCCTCAAGGCACATGGGGAAAGGGTGTATGAGGGATTGCCCTCTATATCTGGAAGAACAAAAGAAGAAGAAGGAGTGGATGGAGATCTCCACCTAAGGTATCATGAAATGAACCGCTTCTTTATCCGAGGTATATGATACCAAGATATGGATATGTAATATATGATATGCAATATCCGCAAAGAAGTGATGGCCTTTGTGAAAGGACCAAGAAAGAAGTACCCATCATTGGAGCAAGTGTTGCTGCCATAGATAGGAGTATCTTTCAGTTTATTTCAGCCTAAAGGGCACGAAATGGAGTTGAGAACTGCTATTTCATATATTGCCAATAGATAGAAACACTTTATTATTGCATATTGTATGACAATGATGGAAATTAATAAAGTTGATGTTTCAATCTTAAAGATATGATCTTTGTGGCAATGCCTTGTTTATCTTGTGATACATGGTATGCATAAGATAAAATGATACCTAAAGTTATTGATAACTCAAACAATCAAATTAGCATCAATCATGAGAAATTCATTTCTAGTTTCCATATGATGGATAAACCTAGACTCTTTCGGTTAGAGAACCATTAAGAGACATGAATATCTTGGACATGATTAATCAATCTTCACTAATGTAGTGGGAGAATGATTATCCTATTAGGTATAATACATGTGATGTATTTACATACCTATTGGAGCGAATGCTAATACTTCTAATGGTGTTTAGAGAAATACCAATATGAATATCTTGAAGTGTTCAAGATTTTCACAGATGAAGTGCAAATTTGGTAAAGTGTTAATTCTTGATGAGATCAATGAATGAAACACTTGAACCAAATGTTTGAGATCCTTACGAGTGATTATGATAATGTATCATAGTGAACTCATGATTAAGGCATGGTAATGTCTAAATCAAAAAGGAATCATACTCTAAGGAGTTAGAGAATGATTATCAAATAACTGAATTCTTCTTAATAAAAGAATACCCCACACTAATAAAGGACATTAAGAATCACAAGGGTTGTGAATTCTTATATTCTTGACAGATACACCTCAATTATCTATGTGATGAGTTGTTCATATGATGAGTCAACTATCTAGATGAATATGAGGAATCAGATTTTGAGTTATGATTTATGATCATTACATCCTAAATGATTTCCATATGAACCATAAGGTATGACCTTGATGGTAGCACTCATTGGATGAAATCCATAAGTGCAAATGAGTCTTAAGTGTTAAGACACATGGATAACATTTTTTCAAGGATGATGCTTGTTGATTGCAACTTAATGACTAAGACATTTGGCATATGGATACTAAAACCGCATTCCTATGAGGGATAAAACTAGGATGTGTACGTGACACAGCCTATAAGGTTTATGAATCCACTAATGCAAATGAAGTCTATAAATTAAAATGGACTAATCAATGTGATTGATTGAGTACAAGAAACTCAAAATTGGATCTTTACTTTGATGATATAGTCAAAGGGTTTGACTGATATGTCAAAGATAAAGAAGGGATCTGTGATTTACTGGGAGCGTATTCACATTTCACATGTTGATGTGAAATGGAAATGTTCTAGAATGGAAATCCAAAAGTGGACATTATCTTTAAGGAAGATAGAGATGTTTCCTATATGATAGGAATAGAGATCTATAGAGATAGTTCTCGAAAAATCTCTTGACCTGGAAAGAGAAAGCATACATTGGCAATCTGTACTGAAGGGTTCAGTATGCACAGATTCAGTGGGAGAAAACTTGTCCATGCTACATGGAGTTAGTATCCCAAGGCCAAGTGTCCAATTCTTATGAAGAATGGGAACACTAAGAATAGATATGGATCTATCATGTATGTAATCATCCCATTGTCTTGCATATATGACATGACAAGAATAAAATGCATTCATCATCTTGTATGTAGGACATGGCAATATGATGTGCTCATCCTGATAACTCGTATGTGGGACATGACGAGTGGATGTCTATCTGCTTCCAGTAAGGGTTACTGGAATACCATGAGAACTTGATAAGTGCTTGTGAAGTGCTAGTTCTATGGAGATAAGGAAGAGTTCGATGTAAAGAGTTACATTGATGCGAACTTCCGAAAAGACAGAAAATTAATCGCAATATATACATGAGATGTATAAAAGTGAAAGTTTGTTGATAATTGGAAGTGTTCCAATAAAGCCATTTAAAAGGGAAATGCCGAGTATCTATGTGTTAGAGAACAGCAGTGGATACTATATGGATCTGAAGGTTCATGAGATGAACTTATATTCAACTCATTGATGACAAGTCTAGAATCCTTGATCATGCAATGTGGCTAAAGGTTAGCAATGGAATACTAGATCGCATATTACGGCAACTCCATCTCATACGTATGACGTACAGTGAAGAGATGAGAGACATGCAATTTATACTGACTTTGGCAAGGTGTTGCCATTACTCACTATGTTGGCACTAGAGCACAGTGACATGTGGGACATGTTTGAAGATCACTATCAATATGATTCAAGAGTGATTGGCTCGCAGTGCAAGTGGGAGTCTGTTGGTATGTATGCCCTAAGAGCCAATCATGGGATGATTGGTGGGATACATTAAGATTGATTTGATAAACATCAAAGGCAAGCTTCCAATTCATTCTGGTTCAGTCATATGAGATAGTGATAGAACAGATTGAATGTCTAGAGAATGACAATACTCAATGACGTATGCCTTCAGGTTCATGACCTGAATGATGAGATCATACGGATGCTAAGAGTTTGTACATTCTTGATATGTCCCTATTCGTATGTCATTGTGGAAGGTAGATAGACATCAATGACACACAAGACTAGATTGTGGTGTTGGTTGATGACAGAATCTCATTAGTCATGATATAGAGATATCAAACCAAACACATAGGTACTTGTTAGAGAACAAGGTACCGAACAGACCCACCGTGAGTTTGACACATGGAACCATGAGATGGTAGTCACAGTCAGTACTCACAGTGATGGTGGTGAGTGTGATTCTTTGACCTGAAATCACTACACTCAACACATGTCGTTGGGCACACTTTGACATCATCAAACGCAGTCCTGAAACATGGGTTGTTATAAAGGTGATGATTGGGTGGCTTTGACACATGGGGCTTTTGAGGGGTGAGTGATAGATATGGGATTTGTCCCTCCTGAGGGAGTTTGATATCCAAGGCCACTTGATGAGTAGGATTGAGATAGGCGTGCGCACGCATGTGTGAATCAGTATGTGATATTGATGTCATACATATCTCGTTCAATCTGCTCTGAGATCAAGAAAGTGGATGAACGTTGACAGGATGACTGTTCCATGCCTTGAGTTCATTCGGGATATCAATGACAAAGGAATTATACATTCATTGTAACACCATTCACGGATTGTAGGATGAAAGTTGTTCTCCAACTTTCTACTTTCACTTGGGTAGCACTGATGTGTGACTAGGCACCGCTCTTTGCTTGTGAAGTCATAAGTGTTATGGACTTTCACTGCCAACGTGAAATGGACCTGCAGGGTCACACACATAGGATTTAACCTGGAAGAGGAGTTTTGTCCACAAAGCAATGTTTAGATTGATTACTAAAGGATTTTAGTAGTTCAATTAAACACTCAATCATTCGATAGCTCAATATCATATGGTTCAAGGTGTTGGACGCATTGATTGGAGTATCGGATTGATTGAAATCGCAATTGACTGATTTTGCCCAACCTGTGCTCCCAACCGATCGGCTCATGTGATGAACCGGTCGGCTGAGGTGCTGAACCGGTCGGCTGGAGTGTCCAGGCCGATCGGCTCATGACCAGGTTGAAACGACCGGTTCAAGGGTTGAACCGATCGGCTCAACTGGTGCAACCGACCAATTGGGAAAGTCATGTCGGCAAGAATTTTCCTTTGGTTTCAAATTGCCCAATTCGATTGGGAATAACATTGGTATACGATACCAATTGAGAACGAAACAAGGAAAGTCTTTTTGAGCTGGATTAGGACCATGAACCGATCGGTTCAGGGCACCAACCGATCGGTTGGAGTGCCCCAAACGATCGGCTCAGGTCCAACCGATCGGCTCAATGGCCGAACCGATCAGTTCAGTTCTGAACCGATCATTTCAAGTTGCGAACCGGTTGCTTTTTGTGGAAAATTCTCGAACCCTTCTACTCCTGCTTTAGTCCCATATTGTCGGGCACAGAGAACCCTGTCCCATGACCCGCCTATATATATAGGGGTATTGGGGGCTTCTCAAAGAACAACTCAATGCAAGCTGGTTGCTTTGTGAAGTTGTCGTTCTCTCTAGTTTTGGTAACCGTGAGAGATCCCGAGCAAGTGCTTCCCGCGAAAGGGAGGTGCAGCAAGGGAAGGACAACTGCAGTTGCAACTGGTAGCAGGAGAGTGTGTTGGTGACTAGTACGTCAACAGGAGGGTGCGACTCCTTCCACTTCCTTGTGGGACAAGGAGAGTGGAGTTCCAGGTGGTCCGTGTGGACTACTACAGAGGCGGGAGGACACTGCCGCTCAGGAGGACAATTGTCATCCGACAGTCCGGTAGGAGGAGGAGGAGTCAGTCCCAGTGCGACCAGGAGCTGCACAGACAACGTCCAAGACCGGAGTTGAAGACAGGGCATTGCGCGAGGTATTGTCGCCGAGCAAGCCTCGGGACAAGGTATGATTCCACAAACCATCCTTTCCTATTATATAGACGTTGACGCGTTTCCTCGGTATGGGTTTGGGGAGAAAATATTTTGTTTCCGCTGCCTTCTCTGTCTCCCCTAGAACCCAACACCAACCCCAACATAGGTCATCACACATCCAAGAGATCACCTCTCAAATCTATGGTGAGAGAAGGGTGTATCCCAAGCAACTAGAGTGTAGACTCACCTCTCAACTTAAGCATGAGAGGGGTATTGCCCACATCACTAGAGCTCAAACTCACTTCCCAAAACCAAGGAAAGAAAGGGGTATTGCTCAACAAGGAAACCCCAACATGGTTCAGCCAACTAGATCCAAAGGTACATAAACCATCCACAACATCAAAAACATCATGCTCACTATATCCATAAGATCAACAACATGTACTAGGGCAAGAAACATAACATGCATGGCTGATTATCAACATATAAGAATCATGCAACATAAAGAAGGTAGTATAGCAAGGGTTAGAAGTTATGTACTGCCTTAAGCAAACTCCTCAAGCTCCAAATCTCCAAGCTTCTAGCACCTAGCTCCAAGGTCACCACTTCGGCCACCTCAATAAAAGGGACAAGGATCATAATTACCATGGCCGAAGAGTAGGTAAGATGGAGAAGAAGATGCTAAGGAGAGAGGGAACATGCTTACCAAGGAAACAAGGTCCACCTAGGGTTCGGCCACCAAGCTAGAGGAAGAAGAAGAAGGAGACTTCAAGAAGGGGATCAGCCACCAACTTGCTTCACCAAGTTGTATCATCCACCAAACACACCAAATGTTAGCTGTATTGTGCACACAAGGGGAGAAGAGCAACAAAGAGCTAAAGGGTTCCTAAGGAAGAGAAAGGCAAGACATTTATAGATGAGGATCAAGGTTGAACCAAGGCAAGGTGTCACCTTACCAAGGGACTCTTATCCACACATTTCACCACCTTGCAAACCTCATGCACATGCCATGCCACCACTCAACCAAGGATCGGCCACATGTCCAAGCTAGGGTAACACAACCAAAGCAAGAAGGTCAAAGAGGTCAAAGGCCGATATACTCCATGGCTGATACACCACAAACACCTCTAGGACGACACACATCATGCCATGCCCAATACACCACCCTATCTTGGCCGACACATCATTGGTCGACAGTCCATGGTCGACACAAGGCATGGCCGACACACATCAAGGCCAACACAAGTACCTTGCCCGATACAGGGCTCAACCAACCAAGGCAAGGCCCAAACAAGGGAAGACAAGGCCCAAAAGAGCTCAACCAAGCCCAAGGCACCACAAGGCACGAACCCAAACCTTACTCTCAACCCTAGAGGAAGAAAAGAGAGAGAAAGACATCTCTCAAGGTGACAAACTTTCTATCCAACCCTAACTTAGGTTATTTTGCAAGTAGCACCTCCAACTCTCAACAAGACACAAGCAAACCCTAATTACCACTAAAGGTGATTAGCAAGCAACTAAGCACAAGGTTTAGGCAAAACAAATAGGGTAAGCCCAAAACGGAGGTCAGGGTCCTTATATATATATATATATACATATATATATATACATACATATATTTATATACATATATATACATATATATAGATATATATATACACACACAGATATATATATATATACTTATATATATACATATATATACATATATGTATATATATACATATGGGCCCATCTTTATTGCCCGCGCGGGTAGCTACCCGCCCACCATTTCGGTTACTTTTTTTCAAGTTGGTTACTTTTGACATGTAGAGGGTTACTTTACCTTGCAAACTGCTAAGTTTCGTGCATAGATAGTTACGTTTGCAACAGCAGATTTCAAAACACGGATACATATATATCTGCTGTATATTTTGTACAGAGTTACTTTTTTAGTCACATAGTTACTTTTTTATCAATATAGTTACTTTTTTTATAACAGGGTTACTTTTCTGGGCAGAATAGTTACTTTTTTGGCTGCCGGGTAGCAAAATCCAGGCTACCCGAGCGGGCAATGAATGAACGGCCTATACATATATATATATACATATAGATATATGTATATATACATATATATATATACATATAGATATATGTATATATACATATATATATGTATATATACATATATATACATATACATATATATATATATACATATATATACACACATATATATACATATACATATATATACATATGCATATATATATATATATATATATATATATATATAAACATATGTATATATAGATATATATATATATATATATATGTAAATATATATGTATATATACATATTTATGTATATATATATATGTATGTATATATATATGTATATATATATATGTATGTATATATATATATATATATCACTACTACAGAAAATGCTTTTTACAACGGGAAAAACACAATAGTTCTGTTAGTTGTGTTGTAGTTAGCATATCTTTTACAACATGACTATTTGTGTGTTGTGAATTATATATTTTATACAACACAAGTTATATACAACGGGCCAAACTCGTTGTAGTATATGTGATACTACAATAGGTGCTAAATTGTTGTAATAGACTGTAATATCACAACATACTCAAACTCGTTGTAAAAGACCATAATTACACAACATGCTCTAACCTGTTGTAATAGTCATGTATGCTAACTTGTTGTAATAGATCATCATTACACAACATTCTCTAAACTGTTGTAAAAGATCATAATTACACAACATTCTCTAACCCGTTGTAATAGTCATGTATGTTAACCCGTTGTAATAGACCATCATTACACAACATACTCTAACCCGTTGTAAAAGATCATAATTACACAACATGCTCTACCCGTTGTAATAGTCACATATGTTAATCCGTTGTAATAGACCATCATTACACAACATACTATAACCCATTGTAGTATAATATAATTACACAATAGGATTTCACCTATTGTAATAGTTACCTATTGTAATAGACCACAATCACACAACAGGTTTGCACGTCATTTGTTGTATATGTACAGCAAAGAATATATATGTTGCATAAAATGAAACTGGTTCAGCGGTTTGAGATGTGCCTTATTTTTAAGTGGTCTCAAGTTCGAAACCTTGTGTCTAGATGTATTTTCCTTTTGTCTCAACATGTTATATACAACACCCCAATTACAATAGGTGTGTTCAATGAACTACAACATGTATTAACTGTTGTATAAAATACATATACTACAACTTGCGCAACACCTATTGTATAAAGAACACCCCCGTAAGACCACGCGATCCAATAAAACAGTTGACAACCATTGTAAAATAGAAAAATCAATTGTTGTAAAAACCATTTTTTATAGTAGTATATATATGTATATATATATATATATATATATATATATATATGTGTATATATATATATATATAGATATATGTGTGTGTGTATATATATGCATATATATATGTATGTATATATACATATATCTATATATATAAATATATATATATGGTCCATCTTTAATATTCGTGCAGGTAGTCTAGAATTTGATATCCGTGCCTTCCAGAAAGTAACTATTCGACTCAAAAAGTAAAACCATGTAAAATACACAGTAAAAATTGTGGACTAAATATGTACTTATATATTTGTTATAGTTGTTACAAATTAAATTGTTTATGCATGAAAAGTAACAATTTACAAGGTAAATTAACCCTCTACATGTGTACAATAAGAAACTCCAAAAAAAAGTAGCCAAATGTGGAGCGGGTAGCTACCCGCGCGGGATTTGATGAATGTCCATATATATATATATATGTTTGTCGTTAATGTTTTTTACGTACTAAAGATCTGCAATAAATATTTAAGAGAAAGGTATAGGTGGACTGGAAGGAATTTTTTGTCATAACAACAAAAAATTTATTACACTCAATCTCTCTTATTTCATCATGTATAGATCCTCTTAAGGTTATTTATCTCTTTTAGAGTCTTAATTCTTGCCTCAAAAAACCCTTGGAGTGAACAATTTGTCTTCCCACATGTTCTCTATTCACTTGTCATCAGCTGCAGGTGCAACAGAGGTTCCCAAGGCATTGGAATATTCTAACATTTGGGAGTGTCTTAATGTTGCTTTGTGGACTTCTAAACGTTGCTTATGTGATTTTTATCTCCATACTCAGCCTTGGTCTAAAGATTGTTCTAACAAAAAAGCATGT
This sequence comes from Alisma plantago-aquatica, assembly GCA_963693085.1. Lineage (NCBI taxonomy): Eukaryota > Viridiplantae > Streptophyta > Magnoliopsida > Alismatales > Alismataceae > Alisma > Alisma plantago-aquatica. The sequence continues at coordinate 1,140,254,190 of OY856411.1, forward strand.
GGTTCTGGGGATATTATCATTCTCTAATGGCATTCTTACTCAGAACCATTACACATTATTAATGGTCTTCCCACTCCTTCTAAATATGTGTCTCTTATTTTTATAGATTTGTAACTTGACATCCCATTAACACATAGAGCTACCAGCTATGCCAACGGCCCGAATTGAACTATCTGCATATCTTCTCGACAAATTTTAACAAGTGGGTGCTCTAATTGTCAAGAGTATCCCTGTTCTTTGTCATCTTCTTTTTGTTTATGCTTTACAGACAACTCTTAATCAGGTTTCATCTTACCATTCTTATATTGAGGCTTGGATACATTTTCTTTTATTTCCTATATGTGTCCTCTATCATTTTACTCCTCTGACTATGGGTGAAAGGTGTTCTCTCAAACGTACTTCTTTTCAACATCTCATGATTCTTAAGGCTTTAGAGACTTGGAACTTTTCCCTGATGGTATTTAGAGGCTCCTTATTAGAGTTTGACAACACCATCAAACTATCTAGCATGTGCATGCTTCAGGTGCCAATGTATCACATGCTAAGTCTAAGGTCAAGGATGGCGATTTTGCATGAGTTATTTGAATTCTTTCTTATAGTGGTTTCACACCTTATGATGCTACTACTTGATCTATTCTTGAGTCCAAGCATCCACAACTCCCGCCTCCAACTGTGCTACCAACCTTAGAAATATCTTCATCCCTGATTGTTGCTTCACGTAGTATTGTTGAAGAAGCCATTTTATCATTCCACAAAGGGACAATTTCTATACGTGACGGCCTTTGTGTGCAACACCTTTTTGATGCTATGTGAGGTGCGACTTTTTCAGTAAAATACCTACTACTGGATGTTATATATGTTGTTGTTAGTCTCTAGTTGGCTAAACGATGTCCTATTTCTTTGGCGCCTTATGTTGCTAGTGCCCCATTCACCCCCCCTCATAAGCCTGACAATAGAATCTGTCCCATTTCTATTTGTACCATTTAACATCGACTAATTTCTAAGATTCCAACTAAAGGAGTTTTTCATGATACTATATTTTATCTTCAAGATCATTAGTTTGGTGTTGGCATTTCTAGGGGTACTGAATCTCTTTTGCATTCTGTGACATGCCTTGTTCATGATAAGAAACATGCTCATACCCATACATTAGCGCTTGTGGACTTCTCCAATGCTTTCAATATGGTTGACAAGTCCACCATCTTTCGACAAGTTCATCTTCGGTGACCATCAATCGCTCGTTGGGTTGAATTTTTCTATAGTTCACCCTCTCATCCTTACTTAGATTAAGGTGAGCCTATTATGTCGTATGTTGGGGTCCAACAAGGTGATCCACTTGAACCACTTGTTTTTTTGTTGCCCCTTCATGCCCTTATTTTGCACTTAAAGGATGTATGTCATTTAGATTTATTATCTTTCTATATGGATGATGGTACTCTCATTAATGACACTATTGAACTGTCAAAGGCCCTATCTCTTCTGCAATCTTTGGGCCTATAATTTTGCCTTCATCTCAACATAACCAAGACAGAAATACTTTGGCCTTATGATGACCCAAGAAGAGCCCCAGGTTCTGGGTATTTCCCGCCTAACATATCCAGTCCTATGCGTGGTGTCAAGCCTCTTGAAGGTCCAGTTTTTGTCGACCCGAGCTTTGCTTTGGACTTGTTGAGAAAGCATGTGGTCAGATCCTTATACATGATGGATCTCCTTGCCTCCCTTAATGACCCACAAAGTGAACTTTTTCTTCTCAGGTCTTGTGTTGGCATGCCTAAGCTAGTGTTCTCTCTTCAAAAAATGCTACCTAATTTTGTTACTTCAGCCTTAAAAGACTTTGATCATGGACTGTGACGTTGCTTGTCACACATTGTTGTTGATAAATGTCAAGATTTTACTGATTTCCAGTGGCTTCTTGCCACACTACTCATGCATCTTAGTGGGTCGGGCATTATGACTGCCCACAATGTTGGTAGTTATGCCTATGTCGCTTCTCAAGTACACACCAAAGAGCTTCAAGACCATATTCTTCGTGAGGTTGGTCCTATTCCTGTTGGTAGCACGTTCGACGTTGCTTTTGATTCCTTTTGTAATCCATGTCATCTTTTTTCTGGTCCAAAATGTCTAGTACGTCTTCTGCCACCCCAAAGACATAGTATCTACTGGAAGACGCCTACTAAAAAATGATCTTCAAGTACTTCAAGGCTAATAAGATGACTCTATGACAACTAGTTGTTCTTGCTTCCCTATAGGCTGACCATTCATAAGATTGTCTTCTAACTGCCCATTGATGGTCTTGGGTTATCCATGACTCCGATGGAGTATCATTATACTCTATAGTATCGTCTTTTGATCCCGTTATATCCTTGAAATGAGAATTTCCCTCTTTGTCATTTTGTAGAGCTTGATTCCTTTGGTAACCATGTTGTTCATTGCCGCATCTGTCTAGGATTTAAGTTTCGCCATGATATTGTTTGTGATGTCTTTTTTAGCATTCTTTCTCGTGCTGGGATTAAAGGTTTGAAGGAAGACCTGGTCTCCTTTCTTGGGTCACGACATGATGGTTTCCATGCTCAAAAACCTAGTAATATTTTACTATATGATTGGACTAATGGAAAACACACTTGTGTTGATCTTACTGGGGTTTCTCTATTGACCGGTAGCATTCCAAATAACTTCAAGGTAGGACAAGCAACTTCTGATGCAACACATAGAAAGTTCGTAAACACGGTGCTGCATGTGAAGCAAATAACTACCATTTTCTACCATTTGCTTTTGATATATTTGGAGTGTTAGCTAATGATTAAGTCTCTCTCTCTTACAACACATCTAAAATATCATTAATAGAAATTTTAGGATGTCATCATAAATATCTTTTAATTTTGTCTTTCGATCTTTGGGGTTTTCCATCCAAAAAGATTGATGACCCATTTTGTAGTTCACGCCTCTACAAAGGTGTTTTTTAAGTAGTCTTTGATGTATTTTTTTCTTAAAAAAATAAACTATTTTAACCAATGGCTGGTAAATATATTTTAGCCCCCTGTTGTCAGTTTCTATTTCCACCCTATCTATGAGAAGCAACTTACCAAACCCGTGTTCTTTTTATACATTGATGGAAAATGGTGACATTGGGAAATATCAACCATGACTGACTTCTTATTCGGTGCACACACCGAATAAGTGATACTTTTTAAAATTTTTCATTCTCCAGTGAGATAAGTAAAAGAGATTGGCTATACAAACGGGATCCCTTATGAGAATCCAGACGACGATGGCTTTCCCAATGCCCCATACACGCTGCCTAAAATTTGTAATCGACAAATGTGAGAGAGGGGAAAGTGGAGAGAGGGGGAGTACAGGTGTAACATACCGAATCTTAAACCCTACCCTAGGAGTTTAACCTTTTTGTCTTAGCCAAACAAGGTTGAGGATAGAGTGATCAAATAATCTAATGCATGAATAATGTAATATAATACGTCAAATAATTCATTTGGTGATAATAAGATGATAAATAACTTAATTGGATGCATAATGATGTTAATGGGCCTCTAATGGGCCTAATGGCATAATCTATGTAATAAAGTCTCAAAATAAATAATAGACTTCAAATTCATAATCTACACATTAAAATAAGCCTACATGTCAATTTTCATTTAATTTGGACAACCTTGAAATAATATGATAAGTTAAGAGAGAGAAATTGCCTAAAAGGTGTAAATAAAAAAATAAATATAATAATTGACTCCAAAAGAGGAAAATAATGTTATATTTGTGATTTACATAATAAATATAGCCTTTGGGTGAATTTTCATCCAATTTGGAGAAAGTTTGCTTAAAAGGTGAAATCAGGAGAGAGAAAATATGTAGAACCTTCAAAATATTAATTAAATATGCAAACAACTCCAATATGCAAAATTGATGGCAAATTCGTGTTCAACACATTAAATGTGACTTGTGGGTTAAGTTTCATTAAATTTGGATAATCCTAATACCATAAATGAAAGAGGAAAGAGAAAATATGATTTAATTTATTTAACACATTAAAAGTTTCCAAAAGGCAAAACTAAGTACATAATCAGAATCTACATGCCTTTATTGGCCTCTGTGAAAAATTCCACTTAATTTGGATAATGTTTGAGCCCTCAATTTAAGAAAGAGAAAAAGGTAAATTAAATATAATGTCACCTAAATCCTAATCACATTTGGGCAATGATTTCTGAAATATATGTGGTCACGCAGATCTGACTTATACACACTTTAATCGCAGCCTTTGGGTTCTGATCGTATGGCTTCGAGATCGTCTCCTACCTTGGGTAGGAGACTGACTCATGGTGAACAGTAACATCAGATTTCTCGCAAGCATTTCTCGCTCCTCGTTCCGTCTTTCCTCGCGGTTTCTTTCCCTTTTTCTTCTTGGCCTGTTTCCGCACCGATCTAGCTATATATATGCAGTTTCATCCACTACAGAACCTTAACCATCCCACCATCTGTCGTTCCCCTATTTCAATTCCTCCTCTTCTTCTCCTCTGCTGTCTTGACCTTCGGTCTACTGGGGACAAGTTCCCTTACCTCCGTTAGGGTCCCAGGAGGTGGTCGGTCTCCTTGGTTTGGTGTCATCTGACCTCGACCTTCCTTTCCCTACTCTGACCGCCACGCCGGAGATCCTTTGTTGGGGGAGAGACCTTCGACCATCGCAACCTCCTGAAGATGGGCCGAAATTTTTCCATGAGTCATCGCGAAGGTAGACCCTGTGTCAATTTCTCAGTTTGTTCCGCAATGCACCTTTCCCCCTTTCGAGTTCAGCCTCTCCCGCGACCATGGTAGAAGACCTTGACGCGTGTTCTGAGCATCTCTTGATCTTTGAGAAGGGTCATTGTGTTTGACGAGCTGTCAGGAAGATGATGAGCATCACTGTTGCTGACCATCTTGCTTGTTTCGGCTTTGTGGATTCATGGTTTTGCGATTTGGTTGTCCTGAAGCTCTACGTTCTCGCGAGGAAGATAACCCAGCTTGTTTCCCCCTTTGTGCCCTCGACCAAGTTTGTTGCGTTCGCACGCCTCTAGGGGTATTTTTGTCTTTTTTTCACCCTGATCCTGCCTTGCCTTGTAGCGGGTCAAACTGGCCTTGACTGGAAGATTTGAACGCATCAGTTTGGTCCACCTGCTTTCTCAGCAGCGATATGTTGACATGGATTTTTCTCGATTTCTTATTGGTGTAATATGAAAAATAAGTATCTAATTATCTACTGATCAGAAAAATATAAGTAAATAGCCGTTGGATTCAGAAAAATAAGGGCTTTCTAATGGAATTGGTTTTATCATAATGAATCTGATGTTTTAAACATGTGATTTTATGGATCTAATTAAATAAGATAAAAACTTGAATAATTCATAACTAATAATTTATAAGTCAGAAAAATATAATAAAATATGTGTTAGACTCGTAATAATATAACCTAAAATATGGAATAGTCTTCATAACCTAATTCACACATTAATAAAAAGGTGGTTTTTAGGGTTTATGAAATCAATATAAATCTAACCCTAATCCCATATATATGCTTAATAGGTTCTTTGGAGGCTTAGGCTTGGACCTAGATGTGACCCTGGATCGTTTGACTCTGAAGTTGAGGTATGATTGCATCCCACATTATTTCTATATTGAGCAATTCTTGTATCTTATGTATGTTGTATCCCCTATTCATCCATATTGAGCAATTTACCTACTTTATCATTCTTTTGAATTTTGGCCTACACAATATGTTTTATCTTTTGATACCATGGTTCGTGTGAACTATCTTGATTGTTATGAACTTGGATAATTTCTTGATATCATATCTTGTGCCTTGGTGCATGTTGGTCTCTTATAATAATATGTGCCACTTTGAAGTGGATTGTTATATGTTGTGCTGACCATTGTGTGATGGCAACCTTTGTATCATATTCTGACTAAATTATTTACTTGCCTCTATATTTACATGCAATGTGAATCAGTAGCACTAGAATAATGTAAATTACTTTGGTTTTTGGGTGTGTGCCCATTTTTGTTTATGGGATGGTGGTGGTGGTGCCCCATACCTGAGTTTCAAGGATGTGAAGCCTTGGCTCAACTTTTATATATTTGGGAGTTTGACGGGGCACAATGTATTGTGGATGATACCATGCATAGTGAACCTGAGGACTGTAGACTGTATCAGCTGGTGGAGCGGGAACTAAGGTCTCACGTCTGTTGTTCCACATCTGCACCTCCTGCCTATAATGAAGCATCCAATCCTCAGCCGCATGACCCCTCCCATCTATCCGGCTAAGCTGCGGCAGCTCAAGAGTAGGTTGTACTTGAACAAAGCCGAACTGTCCAAGTACTCTGTCGGGAAAGTGCCACTCCACTATTGTGTAGCACAACAGAGGCACTCGTGCCAACCAAATATCACTACCATCTCTACAAATGGCAGGCAATCTCTCGAGAACCTCAGCAGTGTAAGGAGTCAACTCTATCTGTTATTCATATAAACAACGTGTATCATATAAAAAGGAGTAAATTGTAAATAAATAAAACATACCAAACAACAGAGGTAAGTAAGTTATACCTGTGAGGGCAAAATCTGGTCAAATGCTGAATCGTAAAATTGAATTGTTCCCCTGATAGTTTGACTCCTTTGGACAAAGGTAGGCCACCTATTAAATTGAGAAACTAAATTTAGATAAACACTACATAATATTTAGACAAATAAAAAAGTTAATTGTGTTGATCTTTAACCTGTAGCCCAAGGGAACATCTTCTGGCCAATCATTCCAGCGCATTCTAATTGTACCTGGGCGTCCAATTCCCAACCTCTCCCAACACCACAACTGTAATAGGCACACACAACCTGATAGATGGGCTGTTCTCCTAGACCGGGTGGTTGCCTTATACAACTCCCTATATAAGAAAGCTAGAGTTGCAGCACCCCAAGATAGAGTGCCACAACGTGCAAAATCGGACACAAGAGGGAGATACCTAACATGAACTCTATCCCCTGTACTATCTGGGATAAGGTAACTACCTAAGAAATATAAGAGATATGCCGTAGTATACCTTGTCCTCATTTCTACTTGTTGTTGTTCATCACCCGCGGTCAGATCCATATCCTTGAAGGTCTCACGCAACCAAATCAAGGAGATATGCCCCTTAGACATCCCATCTGGTGCATCTCCTAAGAAATTCTCACAAAGGTGAGTCCATGAAGAAAATTGCCCCTCATTTACACCTAAAGGATATGAAGCTATAACCGGTGGACCATCAATCCTCAGGCCTAAAAGAACTGCAACATCCTGAAGAGTGACACTCATCTCAAAAGGGGGAATCCTAAAAGTATTGCTAGAGTTGTCCCACCTGTTAACTAATGCAGTTATTAATGTAGGGTCAAGGTGGATACATGGTAGCCTATGAACAAGCCCAAAACCAGCTATGGAAATATTGTCTAAAACATCCTGGTCAGTAATAGGCCATTGTGCCAACATAATGTGGTGCTGGGAGAGTCGGTAGGTTTCTTGTCTAGGAGCCATATCTATGAAAAGTGAAAATATTTCATTAAATGAAAAGTGCAACATTTACATTACATGAAAAGTGCAAATAGTGTACAACATTTAAGATTGTCAAGATTCTTCATTAGATAAGATGAAATTACAACATGAACAACATGAATTACATGAACAAACAATATAAAAATACAACATCAACTACATGAAATTATTGCATTTGATTGAGTATTTCATCTAGAGGTTCATAAAAGGGCCACATTTGATGTACAACTCGATGTATCTCTGGATGTGATACAGCTAACTCATTTTTTACTTGTTCGTTGATTGGCATTGCTTTCTGTTTTGTGTGATCCCAATACCAACCAGGTAGCTCAAGAAGTTCTTCATACATGTGAAACATTTGCTTTAAAAATTGCCAATGAAATTTTGCTTGTTCTTTTGTCACTACAAATCCTAACTTGTTGTGCAACAAATCTGGTACATCATTCCAGTCATCATCCAATAGAGTTTGATGAGCCATTTTTCCCTGTAGGCACTTCGTAGCTATTATTTGGATTAACTCTACGGACATGTGAAATGTCCATGTCCTTCGATGAGCCATCTATAGAAATTACAAACATTACATGACTTTAGTGAAATTGCAATCATTACATGACTTTAGTGAAATTGCAAACATTACATGACTTTAGTGAAATTGCAATCATTACATGACTTTAGTGAAATTGCAAACATTACATGACTTTAGTGAAATTACAAACATTACATGACTTTAGTGAAATTGCAATCATTACATGACTTTAGTAAATTGAAATTGCAAACATTACATTAGATAAGCCATCATATGACATTAGGACAAGTGCGTCTATTATGGCCCTTTCTGCCACACTTATGACAGTGATATGTATACTGATTAGGATCAACATCCATAGTTGAATGCCTTCTCTTTATCTTTGGTCTTCCAGCTTGCCTTCGTTTCCTAGGGGGTAATAAGGGATAAATACCTCTACTGTCATCAAATTGAGGCCAATACCTCTTGTCGGGAATGCCACGAAATTCAGTTCTGTACGCATTTTGATAAGCCTCATTTGTATAATATGCACTCACGAGTGCATCAATATCCCAATTGACAGATTTTGCAGCTACCCAAACATGAGAGCATGGAAAATGCCATTGTTGTGGAAAACCACAGCTGCATCCACTGCCACCATTTGGACGCACTATTACTTGAAATTTATATCCATCCATGTCACCAACAAGCCATTCATCATTGTTCACACGGATGTGTATTGTCAATTTTTTTGCATCCTCTCGAACATTATAAAGCTGATCATGAACCTTAAAGGGCCAATGAAATCCATCTTGTGCACATTTATTTGCGAGATTACGCCTGCACAGCCACATGGTCACAGAGCGATAGTATGTGGCAACAATTAACGCTTGTATTGGCAAACCTCTAACACCTTTTAAGACTCCATTACAGCCTTCAACATGATTGGTAGTCAATGACCCATACCTGCAACCTCTGTCATATGCGAGAGCCCAATGTACTGGATTTTGGCCCAATAAATACGACTTCGCTGCTGGTTCTATGGTTTCTATAACAGTCATAAGACGATCAAATTCATGTGTATCAGTTGTGGCTCCCACCTTCCACATAAGGTCCCTCAACTCCTTCGACTTGAACTGCTTATGGAAGTTCTCCCGAAGATGTCGAAGACAATAACGATGTTGAGCCCAATGAAATTTTGATTGAAGGGCTGGAAAAATCCCACTCATTCGATCAGAAATAATACACAAGTCTGTTCGTCGTGGAATGATTGGAATACAAGTTTGTAGAGAACCAAAGAACCACTCCCAGGAGTCCTTATTTTCTTTCTCGACAACAGCAAAAGCAAGTGGAAATAGACCATTATCAGCATCTATGCCACAAGCAATGAGAAGTATGCCAGTATATTTTCCTGTTAAAAATGTGCCATCAACAGTAAGAACAGGCCTACAATAGGCCCAACCTCTCACAGCTGGACCAAATGCCCAAAACACCCGCTTGAATCTACGAGTGCCTTCAGTTTGAAGGGTATAATCATCAATAAGGTGGGCATATATAGTTCTTGGAATATATTGTGTCAGAGAAATTAGGAACGGCAACAAACTATGATATGATGATTCCCAGTCTCCAAATATTTTACAAACATCCTTCCTCCTCGCTAGAAATGCCTTCTTGTAAGATATATTGAGCCTTAGTTCAGCATTCACCTTGTCACGAATTTCTCGTGTCGACATATCCAGTCGTGATACTAGGATTGGCATTATCATTCGAGAAATATAAGATGCTGTGACTTGGTGATGATCATGATTCATAACAGTTAATTCACAATTGTGGCCTTCTTTACAACGTTTTATCTTCCACATGCCACCTGCTTTTTTGGACTGGCAAGCGGTAAATCTCCAAGGACATCGTTCATCATGGATACAAGCAAGTTTAAGATGACGATTATTTGAGCGTAATGTACGGTACTGAACATTCTTTTGTACCGACCATTTTTGGAGTGTCTCAACCAGTACAACTTTAGATGCAAATAAAGCACCCTCATATATAACAGCACTGGAAGGATTGTAATCGAGACGAAATTCATGACAAAAATCTTCCACCCAGTCATCATCTTGAAAAGCTTCATAGTTGGAATCAATGTATTCATGTTGGGGCCATTGATTGTCAAATATGGATGGAATATGACTCAATGCTGCAATAGAGTCAGGGAATGGATGTGTGTGCTCATCATCGATTTCAGTCAATGACTCATCCTCAGGTGGTTCACTGTTATTACCACCTTCATGATCACTATCATTATCAGCTTCATGATCACAATCATTATCTCCCTCCTCAACCTCAACATCAATATTCTCAGTAGTTAGATTTTGAGAAAATTGAGGAGGTTGACTCCACTCAGCTGTTAAATTGCTAAGACTGAATTGAGGTGTAAGACTGAATTGAGGTGGTTGACTCCATTCAGTAGTTAAATGACTTTGAGAATATTGAGGTGGTTGACTCCGAGAGAATTGAGATTGAAATTGATTCAATAGACTCATTAAATAAGGTTGTTGGTGGATAGATGTTTTTTCAAGAAACACATCAATATAGGCATCAGCTGAAAGTGATAACAAGGTTCTGTATGCATCATCATCATCAACTTGTATGAGCATATGATTTTCTCCAGGGAAAAGATAGGATATTTTTATAGAGAAGTGGTTGGGATTGATGTCAAGTGTTGTGTAGATATAGGATTTTAGTTCAGATAGGGTATTAATAAGTGAAATGTTTATGGGTCTAACAGATCGACTAGAATAAGATCCATCAGAGAGAAATTGTCCATCATATCGCATCTTCACAATTCGTGAATTTGAACTAGATGCCATGTTCCTATATTTTAGAATATTATATTAACATCAGAAAGAAATTCATATTTTATGACATTATATCAACATGAATTAATATTTTAGAGCAGTGACATCAATTTGGAATTAAATTTATTGGACTACTTTTTCTATAACATTAACAATGAACAATAATTAAGAATAACAATTTTGCTATTTTTTCTGTAAAATTAACTAATTCTTAACAACAATTTACTGTTTTTTCTGTAAAATTAACTAGTTCTTAACAACAATTTTGCTATTTTTTCTGTAAAATTAACTAATTCTTAACAACAATTTTGCTATTTTTTCTGTAAAATTAACTAATTCTTAACATCAATTTTGCTATTTTTTCTATAAAATTAACTAATTCTTAACAACAATTTTGCTATTTTTTTAGTAACACTAACATTTCAAAATAACAATTTTGCAATTAAAGACTAACAATACATTTAAAGTAATGTGCAATTTTGTCATTTTCTACATCATTATTTCAGTAATGTGCAATTAAAGACTAACAATACATTTAAAGTAATGTGCAATTTTGAACAATATATTTTCTACATCATTATTTCAGTAATATTTTGAACTAAATTTAAGTTCATATTTTGAAAACTAAAATTTGATAGAATAAATACCTGATATGGAGAGTTCCAAAATAATAGAAGAAGAGAAAGAAGAAGCTCCAAAAGTCTCCGAGATCAGCTCCAAAAGTCTCCGAGATCAGCTCCAAGATCGACCGAAATAAGCTAAAACCACCACAGCAATATAAATCCGAGCAGAACTTCTCCAGAGCAATGGGAATATAGAGATAGATGAAGGAAATGAAGAATGGTGTGAGTATAAGGGGCTGTTTTCGCCCCATATATATAGGGGAGCAATGTGTCCCGGTTGGGGACGCATTGCTGCCACGTGGCAAGGCCGCGCGGCGGGCAACGGTAAAATAGCCGTTGCCCTGGGAGCAATGCGTCCCGGCTCCGGACGCATTGCCTACGTGGCATTTCTAGCCGTTGGGCGCGTCGCGGTGCGCGACGCATTGGTCCCACAGCAGGCAATGCGTCCCGAGCTGGGACGGATTGCTCTCCTGTGGGGCCAATGCGTCCCCTGCCGGGACGCATTGCTCTCGCGCGAGGCAATGCGTCCCGGCGGGGGACGCATTGCTCCAGAAATGTGCCATTTTGGGCAATAAGTTCAAAAATGTGCTATTTAGGTAATTAAAATTTGAAAATGTGCCATTTAGGTTTTTTGGCCAAAATAATAATCGATCTTGACATGGATTAACTTAGCGCGAAGTCATTCCACGAGTGGGAGAGCCTCATGGAGTCCTGCAATCTTGGGAGATTTATCAAAGCGCTCATCTTGTTTATCTGCTAACTGAGTTCAAAAACCAATCTAATATAAAACCGGAGGAAGTAGTTAGACGGCGGCAGAAACCCTAGTAAACCTCCATGGCCCGACGAAGACGCTATTGCTGCCAACTTCCGGAGGAAATCTGGGCTGAAATCTTCGCTAGGGTTCGACCAGCAGAGTGGCTGCTCCGACTGCGCCCTGTTTGTCGGTTGTTCGCCACCATCATCCCGTCAAGAAGATTACTTGTTATCGCTCACAGTCGCGTCCAGAAGGAGAGCCGCCTGGCATTGGCGCGATTCACGTTCAACACCTGGCCCTGCCGCTATGTGAATGGGGCTACAGACTCTTTCGTAAGGCTATGGCGCTTCAACATAGATGGTAACGGGCCTGCATGAATTCCAAAAGTGGTTGACTGACCGTAATTGTTTCCTCATACCTGCTTCGAGCGGCATCTTCGGTGCCTACGACGGGGCGACGGTAGTGCTATGCAACCCTGCTACTGGGGAATTCCTTACCCACTCAAAGCCCTCCATCTCTTCTAACTGGAAGCCATTGATAACTACAGAGAGCATGTTTGTTGGGCGGTACGCAACAGACACCAGTACAATCTTCAAGGTGGTTCACATGTCTTTTTATAACTCTCTTCACCCGCTGGTAAATGAAGACTCATGCATACCTTTTAGTTGTGAGATCTACAGGCCGGGCGAATCATGTCCTTCTCTGTCTTCATGGAAGCCAGCTACGTATCTCAGCTCAGGAAACCTACCGTTCTGGGGAAACATCTCCATCGATGACTACTACCATGGGGACGGTGTTCTTTGCTGGGGCATGCAAGATGAAAGATACCCGAAACGTTTTGTCTCGGTGCTCATCCTCGACTTGGTCACCGAAATACTACATAATATCCCTCTACCGGTGGAGTTTCGTGAACGTAGGCGTGAGTCTTTCATGACTGTGTGCGAGTTGGACGAGCACCTCGGCATTGCTTTTGTTAGTTCTCTCTTTCTCTCTCGAAACAAACTCTCACAACGTTGAGTGTGGAAGACAGCAGGAACACTTGAGACTCAGATATTTTGGTGCTGCGAAAGACAGTGCAGCTTTTCTGTTTTGATTCGATCTTATTAATAGGAAACTAATCTACTGACGTGTCCGAGTTTAGTGCTGCCATTATCCCACAAGTTCAGGCGAGCAGCTGGACCACGTCGTACATGAGCTCCGCATGGCCAGGCATGCATAACTCCCAAGTAAAACACGCACGGCTTCCACACAAGGATAGTGGGCTCGTGCATGGACACGACTGAAACAGAAAATCAAATCGAGAGAAAACAAACTAAGCAACCTAATTATCCAACAGCTTTTAGTCCCTTCTCAATTTATGATGACGGAATTTCAGAGATCTGGTTACTCAATAACAATGACATCAAAGCCGCTGGAGACTACTGTTGCTGGTTCCTCAAGTGCTCCGTCCCAAAGTGGAACATTACAATCGGGCGCCCGCTCGCTCTCCGGCAAGACAAGCTCTTCTTTCTCAATCCATCGAACCTCGTGGTGTCTTATGACATCCGCCGAAAATTGTTTATGATGGTGACTAGTTTAGATGACCGCTTCGTGTGTCAATGTTGCCTAGAACTCACATTCTACGAGGAAACATTGGCTTCGATGGGTACTTGGCAGTCGTATCCATCCAAAAAAGGTATTAGTAGAGGAATACGATGTATAAATAACTTATCCCGTTTCTTGTCAGCTGAATGAATGAATGTCGTCTTTTTGCAAGAAACGGAAAATCATGTTATATCAATTTTGCGTGGGAACTGAGTAGCTTGATTGATAAAAAAATATGTAAGCATAAAATATTCACAATTTTCAATTTATAGAATTAGCTTACTTTGTATAAAATTGTCATGTTTAGTTCAGGGATGGCAAAAAAAAGAGACTTGACCCGGCCGGATCCTACATAAAAATTTGGCTTATTAGGGGTTTGTTAGGATTTTGAATCAGTTCGACTGGGGGGACATTTTAATTTGAGTCGGATTGGGTCCTCCGGTTCGGGTTTGTTAGGATATGGCATAACATGTCCAAGCATGCACCACCTACCTATATAAAATTCAATGAGTTTTCTCTAACTACACATTTAATGCACAAAATTGGTGAAGAAAACATTTCTTCATTTTATTTACTGCATTTTCTGTTAAAAGAAGTTGGATGACTCTGACCTTATTATATAGCAAAACTAGTAATATAGGAGGCTTCCTATACTTATTGTATAGGACAACCAATGAGAACATCAAAAACCCAACCCATAAAAAATTTAAGGGAGAGAGAAATTATTTTTTCAGCATTAAAATGAATTCTTTAATACTATAAAAAATCTGATTGGTCTCCTACCATTTTTTTATAGGAGGCCTCCTATAAGATAGGCGTCCATTATATTGATCAATCTAGGGTGGGTTTTTCCCTCATCACCACATGTGATAGTTGTTCTTAAGGTCATGTGTTGCAAGGGAGTTAGGCGACTGGTAATAGTTCCTTAATATAAAACTAAATATGTTGTTGTTCCCTCGTAGAAAATAACTTAATTAGTAGGTGTTCATGCATTTCCCTATAAGAAAGACATCGCCTCATTTGTAGGGCTGGGCATTTAAGGTCAACTCTGGTCTAAACCCAGAACTACATATCAGACTACGCATAGTAGTCTTTACATTTCTCAGACAAGACTTGACAGCTGCTAGGTTCTAGATCAAACTTAACTTGTCCACAAAAATAAGGTGAAGTTTGGTTAAGTGTTGTCTATAACAACTAGTATTTAGTAATTATTGTGAGCACACTTAAAAAGAAGTGAAGCATGAAAATAATGAAGTGTAATATTATCTATATGGATTATTGACAATGAGGAGAATGTGGGATAGATCTTACCAAAGGGAACTAGGACTTAACATGTAGGTACCTTTTGAGTCGGCTAGTTTACATGATTTGGGTGATATTGAAATTCGTCCATTAATCAATTTTACCATATTTTGGTTTCCTATATGTTGTCATTATTCGATGAAATTACATATAATGGTAATATTTGGTACATGCATTAACATATTAATACATCCATATCTAATTCTATTTATAATCAATATATGCATCTTTGTAATACATTTGGTATATATAGTTGGTCAAGTCTGGTTTGACTAGTTAACGAGTCACCCATACTCTAACTAGACTTCATAAGAATGGTCTCAAGAATTTCTAGACCAATCTTGACCATACCATCTATCTAGATCGGGTGAGAATACATGGTTTGGTCAAGTCTTGTTTAGTATGATAGTCAAGTATCATTCTATGACCACCCATCTGTTTCAATAATATAGGATACAATTTAAATTACTTTTATATGTTATACAAAGTATTCTTCCCATAAGCATTCTCCTTGCACATATGATACTTCCTATTTTCCTAATCATTTTCAGGTAGAGGTGTTGACCGGCCTAAATTGCATGTCTAAAATGGAGCAGGTCCAAAGTAGTCGGACTTTTAATATTATAACCCGACACTCAAGCCCCTACAACTATTATACGGGGTCCGGTGTAGTACTCGGAATTAAATCACAGGGACAAGGTTGGCAAGTGTTCAGTACACGCAGTTTCACACTCTTACACTCTAAATGAACATGTAGGTTGAAATAGTTGTTCCCTAAGGAACGATGATGCTCCAACCAAAACAAAAGAAGGTAAAAGAAAGAAAATATAGAAAGGAGAAAAATGTTAACAAGCGGTTAGAAACAAAAATAAGGAAGGAAACTTGGATTGGGTTTCACCTACTAAGATCTCTCACCAACATGCAAAACTCACACCCCTTTGTATACTCCTATTAAGATTACAAGCAATCATCAAAACATCTATTCCCTCCTCTCTCGAGATTAGGGTAGATCTAGGTTCTAAGGTAGTCTCTCTCTAGAGATGACGGTCCAACAACCACAAAGCAAACCATATGATCGTTAGATTTAACATTCCAACACTTTCATGCATTCATACTACTCCATAATACTAGATAAGGATGGTACTACTCTTTCGAGGTACCAACAATCAAACATTATAAGATGGTAGCTAAGCATGCAAGTGAAGCATTAAAAATAAGCGTGTAAAGATAATCTTGATAAGAGCATATATATATTCAAAGGGGAGAAAGAATATACATGTTGCGAGAGCCTTAGTGGCTACTCCCAACCCTAGTTAGATGTTTAGCCACACATGTTGACGGGAAACATAAAGACATCACAAAATAATTGATATATCAATAACCACGAAGAGGGAGAGTACAATGTGATGAAGATGATAGTTCTAAATAGAGAGACAAGGTGGCTATACACCACTATACTTCTTCAAATAAATATCTGGACTGGGCGATGTGGCAACAACTTCTTCCTTCAAAGAAGAGGGTTATCAATCTTCTGTCTCCTCTAACTTCCATCTTTAGAGATCCAAGACTGATGGTATGGATGTTAGTGACTTTGGAATTTGGTAGCACTTCGTGGTCCTTGATGATCTGATGATTTGACAATTCGAAGTGGGGGTCTATTTATAGATGCTACCCACCGAATTAACCTATGGACCGTGGTCGTAGTACAACCTTAGTCGTTACATGGCCTCTGTCGCGACATCATCATAGTCGTGGAATGCTGGCTATATGTCACGGTCGAGGGGGCCTCAATTACAATATGGCCTCAACCAAAGGGCATTGTCCTGGTGGATGGTCACGGTTAGGGTGTGAAGAGATGGTGATGGAGTCATCGACCAAGGTAGGGTCCTTAGTGGACTATACAGTGACGGTCGAGGGTGTTGGCCACATCCATATCTTGGCATGACTTTGCAAAAGTGGAAGATGTGTGAAATTGAGATTTTTTTACGTAAGGCACTAAAATATGTAGAGAAGTATATAAAAGGAATGCTAGGGGAAGCATAAATCATATGAAAAAAGTGCACAAAATGAGATGTTATCAACTCCCCTAAACTTAGGATCGAGCCTATACTCAGGCTAAAGGTAGGCCCAAAATCATTGAGAGATGAGCTATGTGTGACAAAAAATTTCAGAAAGCCTACCATTACATAGTTATCTCATTCTTACGGAAAAAATCTTATGGCATGTTTGTTTCAATCCTGAGATTCTATTTCCTCCTCTTCGTAACTATAGTTGCTTGACTTTGAATCCCTGCCAATGCCTTTTCCAACTAAAGGGATCTCCATTTCAGTAACTTACACTTCCCTGTGCTAGGTTGCTAGCCATTCTTGTACAACATCCCCTTGAGGGGTAACTTTCACACCCTTCCTTTATTTTAGTGGGCCCTATACTAGTGTGCTCAGGTAGGTTTCATGCTTTAAGTGTTTTCCTACTCTCATGAATTTCCTTACCCACAAGCAGTCGTAAGGACAGTGTTTCCCCAAAGGCTCCTGACGTTAAGTAAGGTGGTTGCGTGAGGGTTGCTTGGGAGTGTAGGTGGATATATTTGGCTTCAAGACTCCATTTATGGGTGCAACACATCTACAGTCATGAGTGTAGCAATACACCGACAGTGTGGAATCCTTTGGCATCTTTTGGGTACAACTCTCGATATTTTTTTCTTTTCTTTTTTTGGCTTTACATCTCTCCTTTCAGGTTTGGGTGAGGGGTTTTTACATGGTTTTCTGGGTGGCCAAGTATCTTTTCATCCCAAAGTGGGGATAATTAAACCTAGAAGGGGCAAGTGTTTCCTTCTCAAAGGGGGTGAGGATTTTCTAGCTAGAACCTTCAGGTTAGGGAGATTGGTCCAGAGTATGGCTCAGTAAAGTCCTCCGGTTTCCAGGGATTCTATAGACTTAGGATTATTCCACACACAACGTTTTGCCATAAGAATGAGATAAAACCGTATATTTATGCTTCTTGTTTATACTATTATGTGAATTAGTCTCTCATTTGTGCCTCTCTAGAAATTATAGCACTACAACATTTAGTAGGGGGACTGGCAAGTCTAAGAAGTGGCTAAGCAAAATTGCAACTTATAGCAAAATTTTTGAAAGTAAATTTATAGAATAAATGTTTCTCATACTTGATTGTAGCAGAAATGAGAACATGTACAAGTAAATTTTTGAAAGTTTGGGTGACAAAATTGTACCTATCATGCACATTTATGACTCCTCCCCCAAACTTATCATTCACACCTATCTAGGGTGTCAAAATTGGAGTTAACGGGAATTCTTTATTGCTGCTAGTTGTTTGTGGTGGCTCACTTTAACTCTAGGAACATGATTGCATATACTCCGTGTAGTGGGTGGTATTGTTCATGTTGCATGCCCTCCACCTTCATATTCATTGTAGCTAAGGAAATCATCCTGGCCAGATAATAGAAGCCGCATTCGTTTGATAATGGTGCTTATTGAGGGCTTCTTTGTCAGAACTACATCTTCTTGAAGTCTTTGCCTTCTTTATGCTTGTACCCTTTTCCATCATTTTTCAGCATCTCTACAACTTCTTCGACACATGTGGTTGCCTTCTCTCTATAGGTGTTTTTGTAGTAGTCATGTTCATTCTTTTGTTGAGTGCAAAGGTTGCATCTGAACTGTTGTAGGGAACTGTAGTCCTAGCTATAACACTGACTACTAACAAAGTCCAATGACTATCATGTAGAATGGACAAGAATATAAAATCTGGAAGAGAGGTCGCTAGGCGTTTTAGTAGGCGATCTTTTTTTCCCAACCTTTTATCCTTTAAGATGTCATCTACTAAGAGGAAGTAGGCCATATGCATGTTCAACACGTTGTCATTCAGTAGTGCTTGGTAGGCTGACATAGTGTTGACTGAAAGGTACCCTCCTATTTTCAAAGTATCTCTGAGGTTGTCCTTTAGCAAACAGATGCCATCCCTTTTGAAGATCACCTCTGTCGTAGTGTCACCTTCCTTCAAGCATTTCATTATCAGTTGTAGGGATTCTAGTGACAAGCTTTCGCAGCTCCACCTATCGAAATTCTTGAACGTTGGCACTATTTTTCCTGCCAACCCATCTGGTTTTATCTCTAGCGTGTCCTCTTCCTCTATCTCCCCTTCCTCGGGTTCGTGAACTAGAGGTTGTTCTTTGTCTTTTTCTACCACGGGAGGATGTTCAGGCTTCCTCTTAAATTGTTTCTCTGCTTTGTCTGGAGTGTTAATTGCCCATCTTTCCTTCCAAGAAGATGTTCTAGCAGGTTCTTTTGGATCGACCCACAGGGTATTAAGTCTTTCCCTCCTAGGTTTTCTTTTCATGTAGAGGTATTTCTTGGTGAAGCCGACATGGTACTATATCTGAAGGCATCACCGAGTCTTTGAAGAAGCGGTGATCATAGATAACTTCCATTGCATAGACACCACGTAACCCATGTAGATCTTCCGTGCAGAGGTCTTCTAGTGGGATTCCCTAATTGATTGCTTCCATCATTCTGAGTACTAATGGAAAACATTCATTTTAGTTAATGTAAATCATTTAATTCATTTTTATAGTCATATTAATTAAGCTATGCCCAAGAAGCTAAGCCAAAGACTTTCTTGAGGGACTTTTACATATACAAAACTACTTCCACATCCCTTTGTGTATGATGTCTTCCATATGTATAGCCCAATGCAGACATAGTGGCACCTTCAAGATATCCCTTGCCTCCTTGTTTTTGTAGATCAAGGATGTGTTGTCCAATTCAATTGTGTATCAATTGAACACTATTGTACGTCTCTCTTATAGGTTGACGACAATCAGTTACCCAATGCTTTACAGTGTGATGCAGAACTACAAACTTTGTCTCCTCTCTACTTACTGCCTGTTTTAGTTCTTTCACATTAATAGCCTTATCATTTTTTTTGAAGGGTTGACCTGCTAAATGCGGGGTGTCGTTGAATACATGTTGCATTTTTTGGGGATGTAGAAATTCTTCAAGAAGAGTTGTGTAGAGTACTTTGAACAACTTCTTGTGTACTCGTGCTCTTTTCAGAAAGATCCCTCTAAAATGGTCTATGCTAAGTGATCTTCCTTTGTCTTGGTAGAGAACACAGTACCTGGAAGGTTGTCATCGAGTACATCCACTAACATATGGACATCTATGCATGCAATTCTTGATAATGTGGTCATGTCCATGCCCGCCATCTTGTAGGGTAGAGGAGGAGCAACACCTAATGGTTTATCATGCACTAGTGTGCTCAACTTTCTGATTGGCTCATAAATGAAGAAAGAGGCTAGTCCACCTTCTTCACCTTCAAATGTATTGTCTCCTACTATCTACATTGTTGTGGGTTGTATGTCTATAGCGGGAACGACGTTTGGTTTGGCGCTTTGTGTTCATTGTTCATGGATATCTTGGTAGTTAAGTCTTCTATGGGTTTGTTCTCTTCTGAAGGTTGCTCTAATTCTGCAGAATTGAGCACAGCTAACATCGCAGCCATATTTTTATCATAGAGTGAATCATCATGCTCATATTGTGCCAGGTATTTGAAGAAATCATTACAGATATCCATTCCAAAAGTCATGTCATCCAAGAACTTGTTGAGATCTCTTATTTCTCATGATGTGAGATCATCTATGGCAATGCTTATGTCCTTGAAGATGATGAATGGTCGAGGTTCTTCAAATGTGGCATTGTCCTCTTCTAGGATGATGTTTAAGTCAAACATTTTTGATAAGGTAGTTGTTTTCTTTGTCTCGGTGTCTTGAAGAGGTTCTGACTGTTGCGGTGCTTCCCTAGTAGGTGGTTCCACCCTTGGGGTGGTCTTCACATTTTCACTCTCATCCCTTGAAGTTGTGACTGCGCCTGTCCCTCCGATGTCATCATCATCTTTATCTAGGCTTGAGGGGCTTGAGGAAGCTTGTGATGTGGAAGGGCTGGTTAGACACTTCGTCTTCTTTCTTTGCTGCCAACCATCTATCTACTAGAATTCAACATCAAGTTGTTCGTGTTCTTTGTCTAAGCACTGATGTTCCTTCTTTAGGTCACCTAGCACTTCTTCATACCCTTTTTGCATTATTTCTTTATCTTCTCTTATTGTATCTTGTTCCTTTTGGAGGTCCGCCATTTTCTTAGTATCTTCAAAGCCCCCATCACTGCATTCTGGGTGTTGATAACCTCTTGCATGCACTGTGGGAGTGTCTTAGTCCTCACGTTTAAACTTTGTACATGCGTAGTTAGTGTACCTATGCTAGAGGTAACATTGAAATAAATTTCAGAGGTATGTTGCATGTATAACCACATGGCATCAAATTTTCTCCCTAATACATCACCAAACGTTTATGGGTGTTGGTGTTGTTGTGCTGCACGCATTGTTGACAGTGTCGTAGACGTTACGGGCTCCTTAGGTTGTAGAGTTGGCTTGTTTTTCTTTAGATCGGCATGGGTTTCTTGGGAAAAAGTGCTTGCCTCTGGTTGCTCTGGTACTTGCAGTACCACTTTTGGGGTCACATGGTTGGGTGCAACCTTAGGTTCTTCACACACTTGATGGGGTTCTTGCTTGACCTCTAAATGTCGTTCTCCTTTGGTGTCTTTGAGATGTGCCTGGTCCCCTCCTTCATTCATTGCCACCTCAAGTTGGTCTTCTTCATTTACTACCATCTCTACATGAATTTGGGGTGAGTGTATATTTGGGGCGGCGGACTTATATGATATTTTCTTCTTTCTCTTCCTTATCGCCAATATCTTTCTTTCCTCTGAATCTAGCATCTCCATTTCTGGAGTCTTATCCCTCACGTCCTTCTCGTCAGCAGTTGATGATGGGCCTGCGGTTGTGCTGATAGCACCTGAGTACATCTTATCCACATCTTCCTGTGTGGGTCACAACTTGTGGGCATCATAATATGCCATCTCTGGGAGGGGTAGAAGTACCTTAGATCAACTTTGTTTGTAGAAAAGATTGCTGCCTTGCTATGCCAAAATTCGTATGCTGATGAGGGACTTAATGTCAATTTTTTATGTCCCTTAGTCTTCTTGTATTTCATTAATAGGTCTGCATCCATAAAGTGATAAGCTATTCTAGTTATCTAGCTTCCCATGCAGAATTCTTTCATCTACTTTACTTCCCTTCCCAATGTTGTTGATAGCCTCTCGATTAGCAGTCTCCTGATGTTCGCTGGTTTCTAATTGAGCATGGGCTATATTATAAATAGCCCCCCCTAGTCACTCCTCCAGTTTTTGATCTCATGAAGATTGTGTTGGAAGTTATTTTCTTCACTACTCAGATAAAGAAGGAGATGATGAGAGTCACCTTTAAGTTTTTCAAAATGTGCTTGTGTTCTCCGGTCAGCTTCTCTCACATCTTGTGACTGTTTTATCTGATGTCATCTTTTTCACCTGGCACAGTTGAGTAGGCTTGTGCTTCTTCAGTTGTCTTGGTGAATATGGTATTGAGCATGGCCTCAATAATCATGTGAGCCTTGCCTCCTATTCTTACTTCTAGTTTGAAATGGATTCCATCTCAAATCTCATGGGTTCAAGCTATTTCTCAAACTCTGATCGCTTAAAATCTTCTAGATAGGCAGTTGGTTCATCATCACTGACTGACGCCTCACCTTCTTTAGTTAGTAGATAACCAAATCTGTCTGGCTCAAGGCGTGTCCTACTAAATTTGTGAGGTTCATGCGTCACATGAGGAATTTGAGATTTCGCAATGGTTTGTGACTATCTATGCTCCTCTTGTACCTCTATATGCTCAATGCTTTCTGATTGGACTCAAACTTCTTTGAGATCTACTTTCCTTCCACTGATTCTTTGCAATGAATTCCTTTTCTAGGAATGAAGCACCCCTGGAAACAAATACTGTGTTGTCTGTTGGGTTATACAAGTAATATTCCTTGGTTTCTTTTGGATAAACAACAAAATAAGATTTATCTTATCTCGGGCCAAGTATTTTAGGAAACATTTTCTTGGCATAAGCTTCACATCCCAAGATCTTCATAAAAGACATGTCCGGGACACATCTCAGTCATATCTCATATGGTGTCTCTTGAACCAATTTAGAAGTAACACAGTTAAGTGTAAATGTTGTAGTTTCTAGAGCAAAACCCTAGAAGGAAGTTGGAAGACCGACAAACTCATCATTGATCACACCATATCTAGCAATGTGTGATTCCTTCTTTATGATCTACCACTGTGTTGTGGAATTCCAAGTGGAGACACTGTGATATATACCATTGACTCACAAAAGGTACTCAAACTCCTAGCTTAAGTATTCTCCACTTATTAAAGAATATTTTGGGAACAATTAATTAACCAATTAAAAATATTAATTGATTAACTAATCTGTGTTCATTTGACTCTATTCAATCAGTTTGGATCAGCTAGATAACTTAACAAAGGAATCTAATTAATTGTCTTAAACACTTTAACCAATTAACTCAAATTTTATTCCAATATTATTCTAGTAAATTACCTAAATGCTTTAGTAATCAGGTTCATTCGAACATTTCCAATCACGTCCAAAATTATACTCCTATTCCAATGCACCTTTTGTGTGTGACCCGGTAGACTTCGAACTATGTTGGTAGTGATATTCATAATCATATTATAATTTCATAGGAAATGATTAGTATCTAGCAAGACTTGATTGCTACCCAAGTAACTGGAGAAGTTGGAGAAAACTTAACCTAGCATCTACGAATGGTGTTATAGTGATTGTATAGTTCCTTTGTCTCTGATGTCTAGATTGAATTTGAGGTATGAAATTATCATTCCATCCATGTTCCTTGTAGTAGAGAAGGCTGTCTGAGATATTTGTAAGCTCAATATCACATATTGACTGACAGTAGCATGTCCATGCATTTCTCAGTCTCTCTTATCAAGTGGTCAAGATATCAAACTCTTATAGTAGGGACAAATCCCATATACATCACTCACAATCATCCATATGTGTCATAGTGCACTCGAGAACCACCTAGGCAACCCTTATTCAGGATCACAGTGGATGATTTCAATGTACACCAAATGACATGTGATGAGTGTAATGATTTCAGCCAAAGAACCACAATCACCCCCATCACTATGAGAGATGACTCTGACTACCAATCATGGTTCCATGTGTCATTCTCAAGGTGGGTCTGTCTGATACACTGTTCTCTAACAATTATCTATGTACTTAGTTTGATATCACATATCATGACTACTGAGATTCCATCATCAACCAACACACACTCTAGTACTAAGTGTTATTGCTGTCTATTAGCCTTCCACAATAAAATCTGACAAGGGAGATAACGAAAATGCATATACTCTTAACATTTGTATGATCTCATCATGTTGGTCCTAAACCCGAAGACACACTCATTGATTAATATCATTCTTTACAGATTTATTATTTTTCATCATTATCTCTTTATTGAATAAAACAAAATAAGTTGCAAGATTGCCTTTTTTATTAATCAAATCATTTACAAGATATGACATTACAATCATCATATAATTATCTCTCAGGGCATACATACCAACATCGATGGCCTAGATCTGCCTTCAAATTGTACGGTAGCATCCTAGCATGTAACCCTAATTTTATAGATGTAAATGGACAAAAACACATAACTCCTCATCTCTTGGCTAAATCATACAAAATTATATATAAAATTCATCATCTTCATGAGACCCACAATTTGAGCATGGTTTTAGACCCTAGTGCTACTTCTTGTCCCCTAATTTCCTTAAAGATGCTAACAATAGTTATATTGAACACTTTTAATGCATCATTTTGATAGAGAGTGGACCTCTAATGTTTATCAATACCCATAATCACAAGATCAACAACTTTGTGCCTCTTTGATCTGCAAGAGAGTCCTAATTACCTCTATTCCTCATGAATGACCCTAATTGTAATCATGTACCTTGTTTTGGATACAAATGATGAATCATGATTCAAATGTAGCAATCTTGACATCTAATGACCTTGGACCTCACCCTAACCTCTAATCGGTAACTTGTTGATGCTACATAACATGGATGTCCAGTGTCACATTAGTTCATGCTTGTTCCCCTCATGTGTCCCTAAATGAATAAATGTGCCCCTATATTGTGAATATTTGGTTATACCTTAACCAATAATATGATGAAATAATTTATGAATTCATCTCTTTTTTATTCCTCTCAAATTAGAGTTGACTCTGCCATTATTGCTATCACATGATGTAGATGCCCTAGCGAAGTCACTTGTTGAATCTTCATGGCATATGTGAACTATGATGATATATGAATGTATGTGAATATGTTGAAACCAATGTTGAACTTTGATGCCTTGACCCTTTGTGACATCCACCTATATTTGATTATGCTCTTTATGTCCATACCCTTTTTAATCCAAATCACCTCTTGTGCTTGGACATCTTGACTTTACAAACTACAAGCCTTCTTTCCCTATTCTAATTCTTATGACCTAGTCATGTTCATAAGTGACTTAAATCATGTAATGTCCATATGGAATGAATGGAAACATGAAATGACTTGAAACTTGATCCAAACCTCCTAGATGGCATCTAAATCAGTAAAATATTATACAATACCCTAATAAGAAACCTTGAACCTAACTTTTCCAAACCCCTAAAATGTATCTAGTTAGAATTAATGATGAGAATCTAATGCATGTATGTAATGTTTCTCTTAACTAGGTGGTTGCTTGTGATCTAGATGATCAAGAATAGGTTATGAAATATCTAAATCTAGTACAAGAATAATTATATTATTGTGGCTTTCTTTCTTGAAATTGTGATACATATGTATGCTTGTTTACTTGCTCAAATATTACCATGAAGTCTTCTAGTACTTGATGTTTATCTCACTATCGTTGTCTTATAACTTGCAAACAGAATATAGAAACTCCATTATACAAACCTCATGCACCTTATTAATGTATGGGGGTAAGGACATAATGTTGGGTGTCCTACTTGAGTTATCAAGATAGGACAAACCATGTCAATAAAAGGGTTAGCTAATCTTCAGCACCCTCATAGACTCTTCCAATTAGAAGTTGCCTATAAAAGGGTGGATTTCACTCTCAAATTGTAATTGGAATCTTGTAATAAAAGGGTGTGGTTAATAATACTTGTTGAATGTTGAGATTATGATTGGTGCTTTTATCTTGATATTTTTTCACGTATGCTAAGATTGATGCTTCCACAATTGTGCTTTGCTAATATAATGTTAGGGACAAACACTGAAGTCCTATCTCCATTGTCTTTATAGTCACTTAGAGTTAGGATTTGGGTAATAAATGGTTCTGTGATAGATGGTATCAAAGAATGAACAGTAACTACACCAAACATTGCTCACATGAAATACAAAACAAATTCAACCTTACATCTCAACTCTAGAAACTTAATAATATGATCTATGTGGGCTAAGATGACTTATCATCTAGGTTAGAACCTAGATGTTCAAGAACTATGTGTAGGCTTATGTAATCCCTAGAATATTTCTTTGTCCTAATTTTGCCTTGTAGTATGAGATGTAGGTGCCAGAGGGTGAAGATAGCGAGACCTAACTATAACCCTAGACATATGTTTTTACATGTGCCTAGGGTAGCTGCACATATGTGCACCATGTTCTTTCCAGTTCTCTAGGTTTCATAGTACTAGATTGTCTAATGAGTGTGGTAACCAATGTGTGCTTACTACACATATTAAATGAAAGTGCATGTATCATAGAAATATAGGCCAAAAGAGGCCTAGATATTGATCATGGGGAAACATAAATCCAAAGACTACTACTAACTATGAATTGATCAGCTAGACCTATTGAAAAGGTGATTGAGTGATCAATCAACTAATTGCAAGAATTAAAGCTAAATTATTGAGATTATGATCACATATGGAATGGATTCCTTAGAAATATAGTTTCACCATAGTTTATACAACAAACGACATTACTTATCAAGGGACCTATAACAAGAACTACCCACTCTTATGGCATAATTCACTACCTAATCTAATACAAATCCCAA
Organism: Alisma plantago-aquatica; assembly: GCA_963693085.1. Classification (NCBI taxonomy): domain Eukaryota; kingdom Viridiplantae; phylum Streptophyta; class Magnoliopsida; order Alismatales; family Alismataceae; genus Alisma; species Alisma plantago-aquatica. The sequence continues at coordinate 1,140,281,408 of OY856411.1, forward strand.
TCTTATAGAAATTTAATTATTCGTTAGGTGCTTTAATGATACCTCTAGGATATACCTTTCACAGTCGTAAGCTTTATCTCAAAGAATGGTCTAGGATCTGTAAGTAAAAGACATGCCCAACCCTTAATCCCTATTTTGAAGCAAATTAACAATCTCAAAATTCACATATGGTTATCAAACATAGATAATTTGTGAGGAAATTACATAATTATGTCCATGAATTCAGGAAACATAAATAATAATTCATAATTGTTAGCTACAACACATAACTAGGCTACTTCTGATTCATAAGGAATTTGGGGATTTGCCCCACATGGTTTCAGTTGCCACACAATTAGACGGAGAAGGGAAAGATGAGGAAAACATAAAAGACTCAATGAAAACCTCTAGAGGAGATGATATTGATGACTCCCTCTGACGAATGTAGCAATTTACTATCTCTTGACTGCAAATCCATCTACCATAAGTGCTTGAACCTTCCTGAACATAGATTTCTCCTCTCCCTTGTCTTCTCCCAATTCTCCTCTATTGTATAACAAACTCTGATCTGATTATTGGGTCTGGTCGTAATCCCCCTAGTCATAAAATTGACATAGGATGTCATTCACTCATGGCCGTTAGATTAATCACCATCTTTAATCTTGTCTGATTGCAACAAGTTGGTACCACTGATAGGATGATGATGGTACTAAGACATTCTCAAGATCATGATTCTTTATAAAATGTAAGTACTACCAACCAAGGTGTCGATAGGACCAAGTTGCTCTCTAACATCTCCTAACAATTTTCCAAGTAAAATTCAGTACCACCAATGTTGGGTTTTAGGAGAATCAGAGAAGGCAGTAGAAAAACAAATTTCTTCTCCCCGAACCCAGTATAAAGGAATCGTGTCAACGTCTATACAGTAGGAAAGATTGTTTGTAGAGACATACCTTGTCCTGAGGCTTGCTCGACGATGTTACCTCGCAGCTTGCACGGTCTTCACCTTCGGTCATTGACGGTGTTTGTGTAGCTCCTAGTCTCACCGAGACTGTCAGGATTGACATCTGTCCTCCGAACGGAAGAAGTCTCTCGCCTTTATAGTAGTCCACACGGACCACCTGGAACTCTGATCGCCTTGTCGCACAAGGAATTAGAAGGAGTCGTACCCTCCTTTCGACTTACTAGTCACTGACACACTTTCCTGCAACCAGTTGCTTTTCTACAGTTGTCTTTCCCTTGCTATGTCTCCCTAACAGTGTAGCACTTGCTCGGGCTCTCTTGGTTACCACAACCAGAGAGAATGACAACTTTGTAGAGCAACTGGTGTTCTGTGTTGTACTTGATAAGACCCCAATACCCCTATATATATAGGAGGTTCATGGGACAGGGTTCTCTACCCCGGGCAATGCGTGATTAAAGCAGGAGTAGAAGGGTTCGAGATTTTCCATAAAACAACCAACTGCACCAGTTGAACCAATCGTTTAAAGCATGAAATGGTCAGTTGGGGACCTGAGCCGACCAGTTCACACCTGAACCGATTGGTTGGGGCATCTGAACCGATCGGTTCACAGCTGAAGCCGATCAGTTCGTGGTCCTGGTCCAAGTAAAATTGACTTTCCATGTTTGTTTCCAACAAATCAAATATTAGTCCTAGTCCAAATCAAATTTGACAAGTGAAATGAAGAGAAAAAATTTCACCAACCTGACTTTCCCTACTCGCTCATTTGGACTGGTTGAGCTGATCTGTTCAACCCTTGAACCGGTCGACTCACCAACTGAGTCGATCGGTTCACCAAGCTAAGCTGATTGGTTCATCATATGATCCGATCAGTTGGGAGTGCAGACTCTACAAAATCAGTCAATTGTAGTTTCAATCAATACGTACCAACACCTTGAACACGACGATATTGAGATATCAATTGATTGAGTGTTTAATTGAACACTAAACTCTTTTAGTAATCAATCTAAAACATCATTTTGTGTGTGACCCTGCTGGCCCATTTCACGTTGGCAGTGAAAGACCATAACACTTATGACTTCACAAGAAAAGAGTGGTGCCTAGTCGCACTTCAGTGCTACCCAAGTGAAAAGGAAAATTGGAGAACAACTTTCAATCCTACAATCTTTGAATGGTGTTACAACAAATGTATAATTCCTTTGTCTCTGATATTCCAAATGAACTCAAGGCATGAAACAATCATCCTGTCAACGTTCGTTCACTTCCTTGATCTCAGAGTAGATTGGAGGAGATATGTATGACATCAATATCACATACTGATTCACACATGTGTGCGCATGCTTATCTCAATCCTACTCATCAACTGGCCATGGATATCAAACTCCCTCAGGAGGGACAAATCCCATATCTATCACTCATCCCTCAAAAGCCCCATGTGGCAAAGCCACCCAATCATCACCTTTATAACAACCCATGTTTCAGGACTACGTTTGATGATGTCAAAGTGTACCCAACGACATGTGTTGATTGTAGTGATTTCAGGTCAAAGAATCACACTCACCAACATCACTGAGAGAACTAACTGTGACTACCATGTCATGGTTCCATGCGTCAAACTCACGGTGGGTCTGTTTGGTACAATTGTTCTCTAACAAGTACCTATGTGTTTGGTTTCATATCTCCATATCATGACTAATGAGATTTTGTCATCAACCAACACCATAATCTAGTCTTGTATGTCATTGTTGTCTATCTACCTTCCACAATGACATGCGATTAGGGACATAATAAGAATGTACAAACTCTTAGCATCCATATGATGTCATCGTTCAGGTCCTGAACTTGAAAGCATACATCATTGAGTACCGTCATTCTCTAGACATTCAATCTGTTCTATCATTATCTCATATGACTGAACCAGAAAGAATTGGAAGCTTGCCTTTAATGTTTATCAAATCAATCTTAATGTATCCCATCAATCATCCCATGATTGGCTCTCAGGGCATACATACCAACAGACTCCCACTTGCACTGCGAGCCAATCACCCTTGAATCATATTCTTAGGGATCTTCAAACATGTCCCACATGTTGCTATGCTCTAGTGCTTACGCAGTGAGTTATGGAAACACCTTGCCAAAGTTAGTATTAACTGCATGTCACTCATCTCTTCGTCATACGTCACACGTATGAGATGGAGTTCCTGTGATATGCGATCTAGTATTCCTTTGCTAACGTTTAGCCACATTGCATGACCAAGCATTCCTAACTTGTCATCAATGATCGAAATAACTATAAGTTCATATATATGAACTCCTAGACCCATATAGTATCCACTGATGTTCTCTAACACAAAGATACTCAAAATTTCCTTTTAAAACAGCTTTATTGGAACATTTCAATTTATCAACAAACATTCACTTTTATATATCCCATACATATTTTGTGATTAATTTTCTTTCCTTTTCAGAAGTTCGCATCAGTGTAACTCTTTACAGTGAACCCTTCCTTATTTCCATAGAATCAGTACTTCTCAAGTACTTATCAAGTTCTTCTGGTATTCTAGTAACACTTACTAGAACTAGACATACATCCACTCGTCATGTCCCACATACGAGTTATCAGGATGAGCACATCATATTGTCATGTCCTACATTCAAGATGATGAATGCATTTTATTCTTGCTATGTCTATACATGCAAGATAATGGAATGATTACATACATGATAGATCCATATATATTCTTAGTGTTCCCATTCTTCATAAGAAATGGACACTTGGCCTTGGGATACTAACTCCATGTAACATGGACAAGTTTTCTCCCACTGAATCTGTGCGCACCCTTCAGTATAGATTGCCAATGTATACTTTCTCTTTTCAGGTCAAGAGGTTTTCGAGAACTATCTCTATATATCTCTATTCCTATCACATAGGAAATGTCTCTATATTCCTTAAAGATAATTTCCACTTTGGATTTCCATTCTAGAACATTTCCATTTCACATAAACATGTGGAATGTGAATACGCTCCCACTAAATCACAGATCTCTCTTTATCTTTGTTATATCAGTCAAAACCTTTGACTATATTATCAAAGTAAAGATCCCAGTTCTGAGTTTCTTGTACTTAATCAATCACATTGATTAGTCCAATGTAACTTATAAACTTCATTTGCATTAATGGATTCATAAACCTTATAGGTTGTGTCATGTACACATCCTTGTTTTATTCCTCAAAGGAATGTAGTTTTAGTATCCATATGCCAAATCTTTTAGTCATTAAGTTGCAATCAATGAGCATCATCCTTCTCAAAATGTTATCAATGTGTCTTAATGCTTAAGACTCATTCACACTTATGGATTTCATCCCAATGGGTGCTACCATCAAGGTCATACCTTATGGTTTACATGGAAGTCATTTAGGATGTAATGGTCATTAACCATAACTCAAAATTTGGTTCCTCATATTCATATATATAGTTGACTCATCACATGATCAACTCATCACGTACATAATTGAGGTGTATTTGTTAAGGAATTTGAGAACTCACAACACTTTGTGATTCTTAATGTCCTTTATTAGTGTAAGGTATTCTTTATTTAAGAAGAACTTAGTTATTTGATAGTCATCCTCTAACTCCTTAGAATATGAATCCTTTTGATTTAGAAATCACCATGCCTTAACCATGAGTTTACTATGATACACTATCATAATCACTCACAAGGTTCTTAAACATTTGGTCCAAGTATTTCATTCATTGATCTCATCAAGAATTAACTATTTACCAAATTTGTACTTCATCTATGATATTCTTGAACACTTCAAGATATTCATATTGATATTTCTCTAAACACCGCTGAAGTATTAGCATTTTCTCCAATAGGTGTGTAAATACATCACATGTATTATACCTAATAGGATAATCATTCTCCCACTACCATTAGTGAAGATTGATGTCTAAGAGGTTCATGTCTCTTACTGGTACTCTAACCAAAAGAGTCTAGATTTATCCATCATATGGAAACTAGAAATGAATTTCTCATGATTTATGCTAATATGATTGTTTGAGTTATCAATAACTTTTAGGTATCATTTTATCTTATGCATACCAAGTAAAACAAGATAAACAAGGCATTGCCACAAAGATCATATCTTTGAAACAACAACTATTTTGATAGCCATCTTGTCACTTCAAGATACAACAATAAAGTGTTTCTATTAGCAAATTGAAATAGTAGTTCTCAACTCTATTTCGTTCCCTTTAGGCTGAAATAAACTGAAGCATACTCCTATCTATGGCAACAACACTTGATCCAATAATGAGTACTCCTTTCTTGGTCCTTTCACAAAGGCCATCACTTATTTGTGGATCTTGCATGATAGATCCATATCTTGGTATCATATACCTCAGATAAAGAAGTGTTTATTTCATGATACCTACGGTGGAGATCTATATCCCCTCCTTTCGTATTCCTTTTGTTCTTCCAGATATATAGGGCATTTCCCTCGTTCACCCTGTTAGGTTTTAGGGGAGATAGAGATGGAAACGGAAACACAAATTTTCTTCTCCCCAAACCCAGAATCAAGGAATCACGTCAACGTCTATACAATAGGAAGGATGGCTTGAAGAATCATACCTTGTCTCGAGGCTTGTTCAACGACAATACCTCATGTCTTGCACGGTCTTCACCTCTAGTCTTGGACGGTGTCTGTGCAGCTCCTGGTCTCACTGGGACTGTCGACTCCTGGTCTCATCGGGACTGTCGGGATTGACAGCTGTCCTCTGAGTGGAAGAAGTCTCCCGCCTCTGAAGTAGTCCACACAGACCACATGGAACTCTGATCTCCTTGTCCCACAAGGAATCAGAAGGAGTCGCACCCTCCTGCCGGCATACTAGTCACCAACACACTCTCCTGCCACCAGTCACTTTTTTGCAGTTGTCTTTCCCTCGTTGTGCCTCCCTTATTGGGTAGCACTTGCTCCGACTCTCTCTCGGTTACCAAAACCAGAGAGAAAGACAACTTTACAGAGAAAATGGTGTTATGAGTTGTTCTTTGAGAAGCCCCCAATACCCCTATATATAGGAGGGTCATGGGACAGGGTTCTCTATTCCGGGCAATGCAGGATTAAAGCAGGAGTAGAAGGGTTTGAGATTTTCCACAAATCTGACATATTGCGGCAGCTAAACTGATCGTTTCGGCACCTGAGCTGATCAGTTGGGACCTGAGTCGATCGTTTGGGGCTCTCAACTGATCAGTTGGTTCCCTGAACCGATCAGTTCATGGTCCTAATCCAACTCAATTGACTTTCATATCTGTTTCCAATTAATCAAATATTAATACTTGTCCAAATCAAATTTGTACAAGTGAAACAAATATATTTGCAAAATAGTCTTCTTATTTTCCAAAGAATCTCGGTTGGTCACACAAACTGATTGGTTCAACGCTTTGAGCCGATCGTTTGGTGACATGTGATCTGATCATCTCACTGCATGAGCCGATCGATTCACCCATGAGTCGATCGGTTGGAGTAGCAGATTGTGCAAATCAGTCAATTGCAATTTCAATCAATCTAATACTCTCAACCAATTGGTCCAACACCTTGAACACTATGATATTGAGCTATCAATTAATTGAGTATTTAATTGAACTACTAAAATCCTTTAGTAATCAATCAAAACATCATTTGTGGATAAACTCCTCTTCCAGGTTAAATCTTATGTGTGTGATCCTGCAGGTCCATTTCACGTCGGCAGTGAACGTTTATAACACTTATGATTTCACAAGCAAAGAGCGGTGCCTAGTCAGACATCAGTGGTACCCAAGTGAAATAGAAAGTTGGAGGACAACTTTCAATCCTACAATCCACAAATGGTGTTATAGTGAATGTATAATTCCTCTGTCACTGATATCCTGAATGAACTCAAGGCATGGAATAGTCATCCTGTCAACGTTCATTCACTTTCTTGATCTCAGAGTAGATTGGAGGAGATATGTATGACATCAATATCACATACTGATTCACACATGCATGCATGCCTATCTCAATCCTACTCATCAAGTGGCCCTGGATATCAAACTCCCTCAGGAGGGACAAATCCAATATCTATCACTCACCCCTCAAAAGCCCCATGTGTCAAAGACACCCAATCATTACCTTTATAACAACCCATGTTTCAGGACTGCATTTGATGATGTCAAAGTGTACCCAACGACATGCGTTGAGTGTAGTGATTTTAGGTCAAAGAATCACACTCACCACCATCACTGTGAGAACTGAATGTGACTACCATGTCATGGTTCCATGTGTCAAACTCATAGTGGGTCTGTCTGGTACACTTATTCTCTAACAAGTACCTATGTGTTTGGTTTGATATCTCCATATCATGACTAATGAGATTTTGTCACAACCAACACCACAATCTAGCCTTGTGTGTCATTGTTGTATATCTACCTTCCACAATGACATCCGACTAGGGACATAATAAGAATGTACAAACTCTTAGCATCCATATGATCTCATTGTTCAGGCCCTGAACCTAAAAGCATATGTCATTGAGTATTGTCATTCTCTAGGCATTCAATCTATTCTATCATTATCTCATATGACTGAACCAGAAAGAATTGGAATCTTTCCTTTGATGTTTATCAAATCAATCTTAATGTATCCCACCAATCATCCCATGATTGGCTCTCTGGGCATACATACCAATAGACTCCCACTTGCACTGTGATCCAATCACCTTTGAATCATATTCTTAGTGATCTTCAAACATGTCCCACATGTTACCATGCTCTAGTTCTTATGCAGTGAGTTATGGCAACACTTTGCCAAAGTCTGTATTAACTGCATGTCTCACATCTCTTCGCTGTACGTCACACATATGAGGTGGAGTTGCCATAATATGCGATCTAGTATTCTTTTTTTAACCTTTAGCCACATTGCATGACCAAGTATTCCATACTTGTCATCAATGACCAAAATATCTATAAGTTCATCTCATGAACTTATAGATCCATATAGTATCCACTGTTGTTCTCTAACACACGGATACTCGACATTTCCTTTTAAATAGCTTTATTGGAACATTTCCAATTATCAACAAACATTCACATTTATATATCCCATATATATTGCGATTAATTTTTTGTCCTTTTCCAGAAGTTCGCATCATTGTAACTCTTTACAGTGAACCCTTCCTTATTTCCATAGAACTAGTACTTCTCAAGTACTTATCAAGTTCTTATGGTATTCCAGTAACCCTTACTGGAAATAGATAGACATCCACCCATCATGTCCCACATACGAGTTATCAGGATGAGCATATCATATTGTAATGTCCTACATACAAGATGATGAATGCATTTCATTCTTGCTATGTCCATACATGCAAGATGATGGGATGATTACATACATGATAGATCCATATCTATTCTTAGTGTTCCCATTCTTCATAAGAATTGGACACATGGCCTTGGGATACTAACTTCATGTAACATGGACACGTTTTCTCCCATTGAATTTGTGCACACTGAACCCTTCAGTATAGATTGCCAATGTATGCTTTCTCTTTTTAGGTCAAGAGGTTTTCGAGAACTATCTTTATATATCTCTATTCTTATCACGTAGGAAACATCTCTATCTTCCTTAAAGATAATTTCCACTTTGGATTTCCATTCTTAGAACATCTCATTCCTCATCAACATGTAGAATGCAAATTATCTCCCACTAAATCACAAATCCCTTCTTTATCTTTGTCATATCATTCAAACCCTTTGACTATATTATCAAAGTAAAGATCCAGCTCTGAGTTGCTTGTACTTAATCAATCACATTGATTAGTCCATTGTAACTTATAGACTTCATTTGCATTAATGGATTCATAAACCTTGTAGGTTGTGTCACATACACATCCTGGTTTTATTCCTTATAGGAATGAGGTTTTAGTATCCATATGGAAATATCTTAGTGATTAAGTTGCAATCCACAAGCATCATCCTTCTCAAAATGTTATCGATGTGTCTTAACGCTTAAGACTTATTTGCACTTATGGATTTCATCCCAATGGGTTCTACCATCAAGGGAAATCATTTAGGATGTAATGGTCATAAACCATAACTCAAAATCCGGTTCCTCATATTCATCTAGATAGTTGACTCATCACATAGATATTTGAGGTGTATCTGTTCAAGGATATAAGAACTCACAACCCTTTGTGATTCTTAATGTAGTTCATTAGTGTGGGGTATTCTTTATTTAAGAAGAACTTAGTTATTTGATAATCATCCTCTAACTCCTTAGAGTATGACTCCTTTTGATTTAGACATCACCATGCCTTAATCACGATCTCATTATGATACACTATCATAATCACTCATAAGGTTCTCAAACATTTGGTCCAAGTATTTCATTCATTGATCTCATCAAGAATTAACACTTTACCAAATTCGTACTTCATCTATGATATTCTTGAACACTTCAAGATATTCATATTGGTATTTCTCTAAACATCATTTGAAGTATTAGCATTTTCTCCAATAGGTATGTAAATACATCACATGTATTATACCTAAACGGATAATCATTCTCCCACTACCACTAGTGAAGATTGATTAATCATGTCCAAGAGATTCATGTCTCTTACTGGTTCTCTAACCAAAAGAGTCTAGATTTATCCATCATATGGAAACTATAAATGAATTTCTCATGATTATGCTAATTTGATTGTTTGAGTTATCAGTACCTTTTAGGTATCATTTTATCTTATGCATATCAAGTACCACCAGATAAACAAGGCATTGCCACAAAGATCATATCTTTATAAACATCAACTTTATTAATTTCTATCATTGTCACAACAAGATGCAACAATAAAGTGTTTCTATTGACAAATTGAAATAGCACTTCTCAACTCTATTTCGTGCCCTTTAGGCTGAAATAAACTGAAAGATACTCCTATCTATGGAAGTAACGCTTGCTCCAATGATGGGTACTCCTTTCTTGGTCCTTTCACAAAGGCCATCAATTCTTTGTGGATCTTGCATATCATATATGACATATCCATATCTTGGTATCATATACCTCAGATAAAGAAGCGGTTCATTTCATGATACCTTAGGTGGAGATCTCCATCCCCTCCTTCATCTTCTTTTTTTCTTCTAGATATAGAGGGCAATTCCCTCATACACCCTTTCCCTATGTGCCTTGAGGCTGAAGATGACTTGGATTGCTGGCTAGCATCAGAACATTTCTTTGCTTTACCCTAATCCTTGCCTTTAAGACTTACCCTTCATTGATCACATCAAAGATTAGGGTTTGCCTTTCCTCTTTGCCTCTACCATCGTTAACATGTACAACAACTCTGTCAACACATGTCAAAGTTGTTCATGTTGTTGTTCATCATGAACTGTATGATTCTCGCAACATTTGTAGTATCATACCAATAACTAACTCTTAGCTCAGAGGGAATCCTTCTTAGTCAGGTTTTTCCACATACCCAATCACATTGAGTGTGTGAATACCTTACTAGATCTCCTTCTGTCATGACATACTAGGACAATGTCTTGGAGACATCATATATCTCGTGTTGTCTCTATAACTCATAGTTCAGAGAACACAACATCAAGCACTCCAGATCAATGGCATCCTTGGTATGCTTCCATAATCATACTTTCATCCATTGGTGTGGTGGAATTGAGTTCATTTGGTTCTGGTATAACTAGGACTTAGAGCTTTCGCTCTTTGATTGAGAACACTTCTCATCGTCCTAACCAATTGTGGAATTATTCCCATTTAATTTGTTAGTCTCAAAGACTGATCGCAAATAAAGTGATTATTGTTGATTAACCATTTATTGTACAAAAGGAAATATATGCAATTTTAGTCCAAAAACTCTTTTTTGACTTATTTGATTGATTTGAAAAGGTTGACGATATAAATTAGGCCTTTAATTAATTATCTCTCCCACTATTTTAGTTTAAATTGATAGCCCTCACCATCAATTCAGAATATTGCAGCGTACAACCATCTAGTGGGTCAAGATCTGTATTTCATCAAGTCATGAGTCAGCTTTGGCTGATCGCCCACAATCTTGACTATTTAGGGAGGCCATCATGCCAATTGCATCATATGCAACTCTTGATGAATGAACATGTGCAACACCTTGCCATGAACATTCCTTGCCTCTGGGCTTAGACGCTCAAAGAATCACCAGTTAAGTCTATCCCAAAAGCCGACACGGTAAACATGCACTCTGCTTTGGAAGAACCTACATGTCTACCCTTCACACTTCCATAAGATGGACGGCACACCGCACCACGCTTTGGGGTAACCTACGCTTGGTCGATTGAGTTTTTCATGTCTGCTGCTAATGTAAGGCGTATAAGACTTAATATTTAATGAGGGATTTGGTTTTATAGGTACATATACATATCCAATCACCACAATATATAGTACATATCATATACATGCTATATCCCACAGAAAACATGCAAAATGATAAAAGCAATGATTATGGACATCCTAATGTGATTCCTCGAGCCAAGAGGAATCACTGTCATCTAGGTCTACATCACATGTAACATGTACAAGATGAACTCTATGCTCTGCCTTTCTAGTTTTGATCAACTCATCTCCATGATTGATCGACTCGCCATCAAGCTGGTCAGTTGGGTGCCACCAGCCTATCGATTGGCTCCTCCAACCGATCGGTCTGCCTGGTCGTCGTGCATCTCCTCATGGCCATCACCCGCTCATCTCGCTCCTCAAACTGGTCGTCTAGAATGCCAACCGATCGATTCACGCCTTGAACCGATCATCTCAGTCGTCGTCAGGTAGTCCTCTGTTCTTTGACATAATAGGAAATAAAAATCTATCCTATTTACATTTGATTGGGAAACCTCGAGTTACATTCGGGGGGAGCAAAGATAGGAAATAAATCTCTAGTTATCTTGAGTTACATCAGGAATAAGAGATAGAGAATCGATGCGCAGACCGAGATGCAAGCAACCACATTCAACCACACACAAATATATGGTTTATTGGCCATAACCATGCTATACATCCACCACAAAACTCGTTTAAGGGCGACACGTATCGAGTGCATTCATATTACATATCATATATGTATATTGGGATTTGAGGATCTAGGATTGAACATGCATAAAGCCAATTTTATTTGCATTGTATGCAATAAATAAAGGCAACAAACCAAAATCGATCATATCGATAATCCTAAAGTGTAGAGAAGTTGACGTGGCTCTGATGCCACTGTTGGGTTTTAGGGGAGACAGAGATGGCAGCGGAAACAAAAATTTTCTTCTCCCCAAACCCACAACTAAGGAATCACGTCAACATCTATACAATAGGAAGGATGCTTTGAAGAATCATACATAGTCCCGTGGCTTCCTCGGCGATAATACCTCACGGCTTGTGCGGTCTTCACCTCCAGTCTTGGATGGTGTCTGTGGATCTCCTGGTCTCACCGGGACTGTAAGGATTGACAGCTATCCTCCAAGCGACAGAAGTCTCCTGCCTCTGAAGTAGTCCACACGGACCACCTAGAACTCTGATCTCCTTGTCCCACAAGGAATTAGATGGAGTCGCACCCTCCTGTAGGCGTACTAGTCACCAACACACTCTTTTACCACCAGTCACTTTTCTGTAGTTGTCTTTCCCTCGCTATACCTCCCTTATCGGGTAGCACTTGCTCGGGCTCTCTCTTGGTTACCAAAACCAGAGAGAACAACAACTTTACAGAGTAACTGGTGTTCTGAGTTGTTCTTTGAGAAGCGCCCAATACCCCTATATATATAGGAGGGTCATGGGACAGGGTTCTCTATCCCGGGCAATGTGGGATTAAAGTAGGAGTAGAAGGGTTCGAGATTTTACACAAATATGACATATTGCGGCAGCTGAACCGATCATTTCACTAACTAAACCGATTGTTTTGGCACCTGAGCCGATCGTTTGGGGCTCTCAACCGATCAGTTGGTGCCCTGAACCAATCAGTTCATGGTCCTGATCCAACTCAAATTGACTTTCATATTTGTTTCCAATTAATCAAATATTAATCCTTGTCCAAATCGAATTTGTACAAGTGAAACAAATATATTTGCAAAATGGTCTTCTTATTTTCCAAACGATCTCGGTTGGTCACACGAACCGGTCAGTTCAATGCTTTGAGCCGATTGTTTGGTGACATATGAGCTGGTCGTCTCACTACATGAGCTGATCAATTCAACAACCTGAGCCGATCAGTTCATCCCATGAGCCGATCGGTTGGAGCAGCATACTGTGCAAATCAGTCAATTGCAATTTCAATCAATCTGATACTCTCAATCAACTGGTCCAACACCTTGAACACTATGATATTGAGCTATCAATTAATTGAGTGTTTTATTGAACTACTAAACTCCTTTAATAATCAATATAAACATCATTTGTGGATAAACTCTTCTTCCAAGTTAAATCCTATGTGTGTGACCCTACAGGTCCATTTCACATTGGCAGTGAAAGTTCATAACACTTATGATTTCACAATCAAAGAGTGATGCCGAGTCACACATCAGTGCTACCCAAGTGAAATAGAAAGTTGGAGAACAACTTTCAATCCTACAATGTGTGAATGGTGTTATAGTGAATGTATAATTCCTTTGTCACTGATATCCCGAATGAACTCAAGGCATGGAACAATCATCCTGTCAACGTTCATTCACTTTCTTAATCTCAGAGTAGATTGGAGGAGATATGTATGACATCAATATCACATACTGATTCACACATGCATGCACGCCTATCTCAATCCTACTCATCAAGTGGCCATGGATATCAAACTCCATCAGGAGGGACAAATCCTATATATATCACTCACCCCTCGAAAGCCCCATGTGTCAAAGCCACCCAATCATCACCTTTTTAACAACACATGTTTCAGGACTGTGTTTGATGATGTCAAAGTGTACCCAATGACATGTGTTGAGTGTAGTGATTTCAGGTCAAAGAATCACACTTACCACCATCACTGTGAGAACTAACTATGACTACCATGTCACGGTTCCATGTGTCAAACTCACAGTGGGTCTGTCCGGTACACTTGTTCTCTAACAAGTACCTATGTGTTTGGTTTTATATCTCCATATCATGACTAATGGGATTCTATCATCAACCGACACCACAATCTAGTCTTGTGTGTCATTGTTGTCTATCTACCTTCCACAATGACATCTGACTTGGGACATAATAAGAATGTACAAACTCTTAGCATCCATATGATCTCAACGTTCAGGTCCTGAACTTGAAAGCATACGTCATTGAGTATCGTCATTCTCTAGACACTCAATATATTCTATCATTATCTCATATGACTGAACCATAAAGAATTAGAATCAAATCAATCTTAATGTATCCCACCAATCATCCCATGATTGGCTCTCTGGGCATACATACCAACACACTCCCATGTGCCTTGAGGCTAAAGATGACTTGGGCTACTGGCTAGCATCAGAACCCTTCTTAGATTTGCCTTTTCCCTTACCTTTAGACTTGCCTTTCTTTCTGTTGATCAACATCATAGACTTAGGCTTGTCCTTCTTCATATGTGCCTCAAGGCTGAAGACAGCTTGGATTGCTGGCTAGCATCAGAACGCTTCTTTGCTTTGCCTTTGTCCTTGCCTTTAAGACTTACCCTTCATCGATCACATTAAAGATTAGGGGTTGTCTTTCTTCATCTTTGCCTCTATTGTCCTCAACATGTCCAACAACTTTGTCAATGCTTGTCAAACTTGTTCATGTCATAGTTCATCATGAACTGTATGATTCTCACAACATTTGCAGTATCATACCAATTGCCAACTCTTGGCTCAGAGGGAATCCTTGTCTAGTCAGGTTATTCCACATACCCAATCACATTGAGTGTGTGAATACCTACTGGATCTCCTTCTATCATGACATACTAGGACAGTGTCTTGGAGACATCATATGTCTCATGTTGTCTCTACAACTCATAGTTCAGAGAACACAACATCAAGCACTCCACATTCAATGGCATCCTCGGTATGCTTCCATAAGCATACTTTTAGCCATTGGTGTGGTGGGATCGAGTTCATTTAGTTTTAGTATAACTAGGACTTAGAGCTTTCGCTCTTCGATTGAGAACACTTCTCAAAATCCTAACCAGTCAGGGAATCATTCCCATATTTAATTTGTTCATCTTAAGGACCGATCACAAAGAAAAGTGATTATTGTTTGTTGCCATTTGTACTACAAAAGGAAATATATTCAATTTAGTCCAAAATTCAATTTTGACTTATTTGATTGATTTGAAAAATTAACGATATAATTATGACTTTAATTAATTATCGCTCCCACTATTTTTGTTCAAATTGATAGCCCTCACCACCAATTCATAAGATTGCAGCGTACAATCTTCTAGTGGGAAAAATCCTGAAATCCTCTGAGTCATGGACTAGCTAGGGCTATCACCCACAACTTAGATCTTCCAGGTAGGCAACTCTTTCCAATTGTAACATATGCAACTCTTGAAAGATTTCATATGCAACTCCTTTCCATGATCACCTCCATCCCTCAAGGTACTAGATCCTATCTAGGTCACCTTGTTAAGTCCAAACTAAAGCCAACACGATGAATATGCACCCTACTAGTGCAGACCCACATATTCATCCTTCACGCTTCCACGAGATACACGGTGCACCACACTAGGGTGTGCCCACACTTGTCCGATCAAGCTTTTCACGTGTGTCACATTTAGAAGGCATCTAAAACTTTAATATTTAATGAGGGATTTAGTTTTTATAGGTACATATACATATCCAATCACCACAATATATAGTACGTATCATATGCATGCTGTATCACACAGAAAATAGGTAAAATGATAAATGCGATGATTATAGCCATTCTAATGTGATTCCTCGAGCCAAGAGGAATCACAGTCATCTAGGTCTACATCACATGCAACCTGTACAAGATGAACTCTATGCTTTTCCTTTATGGGTTTGTTCAACTCATATCCATGATTGATCGGCTCGCCATCAGGCCGGTCAGTTGGATGCCACCAACCGATCGATTGGCTCCTCCAACCTATCGATTCGTCTGGTCATTGTGCATCTCCTCAAACCGATCGTCTGGAACACCAACCAATCGGTTCACGCCTTGAACTGATCATTTCAATCGTCGTCAGGTTGTCCGCCTTTCTTCGACATAACAAGAAATGAAAAGTTCTATCCTATTTACATTTGAATTGATAAACCCCAAGTTACATTCAGGGGGAGCAAAGGTAGGAAAGAAATCATGAGTTGTCTCGAGTTACATCAGGAATAAGAGATAGAGAATCAGTACACAGAGCGAGATGCAAGCAACCCCATTCAACCAAGAACACATACATAGGGTTTATTGGCCATAACCACGCTATACATTCACCATAAAACTCGTTTAAGGGCGACGAATATCGAGTGCATTCATATTACATATCATATATGTATATTGGGTTTTGTGGATTTAGGATTGGACATGCATAAAGACAATTTTATTTGCATTGTATGTAATAAATAAAGGAGACAAACCAAAATCGATCATATCAATAATCCTAAAGTATACAACAGCTGACCTGGCTCTGATACCACTGTTGGGTTTTATGGGAATCAGAGAAGACAATGGAAACAAAAATTTTCTTCTCCTCGAACCCAATATAAAGGAATTGTGTCAATGTCTATATAGTAGGAAGGATGGTTTGTAGAGACATACCTTGTCCTGAGGCTTGCTCGGAGACGTTACCTCACGGCTTGTGTGGTCTTCACCTCCGGTCTTGGATGATGTTTGTGCAGCTCCTGGTCTCATCGAGACTGTCAAGATTGACAACTCTCCACCGTGCGGCAGAAGTCTCCCGCCTCTGTAGTAGTCCACACATACCACTTGGAACTCCGATCGCCTTGTTGCACAAGGCACCAGAAGGAGTCATACCCTCCTATCATCGTACTAGTCATCGACACACTCTCCTGCGACCAGTTACTTTTCTGTAGTTGTCTTTCCCTCGCCATGCCTCCCTAATCAGGTAGCACTTACTCGGGCTCTCCTGGTTACCACAACAAGAGAGAATGACAACTTTGTAGAGCAACTGGTGTTCTGAGTTGTACTTGAGAAGCCCCCAACACCCCTATATATAGGAGGGTCATGGGATAGGGTTCTCTACCCCGAGTAATGCAAGATTAAAGCAGGAGTAGAAGGGTTTGAGATTTTCCATAAAACAACCAACTGCGCCAGCCGAACCGATCGTTTCAAGCATGAAACGGTTGGTTGGGGACCTGAGCCGATCGGTTCACACCTGAGATGATCGGTTCACTCCTGAATCGATCGGTTGGGGCACCTGAACCAATCGGTTCACACCTGAAGCCGATCGGTTCGTAGTCCTGGTCCAACTCGAATTGACTTTCCATGTTCATTCCCAACTAATCAAATATTAGTCCTTGTCTAAATCAAATTTGACAAGTGAAACGAAGAGAAAAATTCTCACCAACCTGACTTTCCCTACTCACTCGTTTGGACTAGTTGAGCTGATCGGTTCAAACCTTGAACTAGTCAGCTCAGCCTGTCATAAGATGATCGACTCACCAACTGAGTTGATCGGTTCACCAACCTGAGCCAATTGGTTCATCATATGAGCCAATCGGTTGGTAGTGTAGACTGTGCAAAATCAGTCAATTGTAGTTTCAATCAATCCGATACGCTAATCAATCGGTCCCACACCTTGAACACTATGATATTGAGCTATCAATTGATTGAGCATTTAATTGAACTACTAAACTCCTTTAGTAATCAATCTAAACATTATTTGTGGATAAACTCCTCTTCCAAGTTAAATCCTATGTGTGTGACCCTGCAGGCCCATTTCACGTTGGCAGTGAAAGTCCATAACACTTATGACTTCACAAGTAATGAGCGGTGCCTAGTCACACTTCAGTGCTACCCAAGTGAAAAGGAAAGTTGGAGAACAACTTTCAATCCTACAATCTGGGAATGGTGTTACAGTGAATGTATATCTCCTTTGTCTCTGATATCCCGAATGAACTCAAGGCATGGAACAACCATCTCGTGTACATTCATTCACTTTTTTGATCTCAGAATAGATTGGAGGAGATATGTATGACATCAATATCACATATTGATTCACACATGCGTGAGCATGCCTATCTCAATCCTACTCATCAAGTGGCCATGGATATCAAACTCCCTCAGGAGGGACAAATCCCATATCTATCACTCACCCCTCAAAAGCCCATGTGTCAAAGCCACCCAATCATCACCTTTATAACAACCCATGTTTCAGGATTGCGTTTGATGATGTCAAAGTGTACCCAACAACATGTGTTGTTTGTAGTGATTTCAGGTCAAAGAATCACACTCACCACCATCACTATGAGAACTGACTGTGAATACCATGGCATGGTTCCATGTGTCAAACTCACGGTGGGTCTGTCCGATACACTTATTCTCTAACAAGTACCTATGTGTTTGGTTTGATATCTCCATATCATGACTAATGAGATTTTGTCATCAACCAATACCACAATCTAGTCTTGTGTGTCATTGCTGTCTATCTACCTTCCATAATGGCATCTGACTAGGGACATAATAAGAATGTACAAACTCTTAGCATTCGTATGATCTCATCGTTCAAGTCCTGAACCTGAAAGTGATAAATGTGTATTTATCCCTTTTATTTACATACTTTGGATATTTATTTAGAGTTGTTTTGTTATTTATTCTCTTAGTTTCATAATTAATTGTGTTATTTTAGTTTTTTCTCTATAATTGGATTTTTAATTATATTTTCTTGGGTTTTGTAGGAAAATTATACAATTTGCAGCAGTCCTGAAATTCATATATACTCGCCACAAAAAGTGACATAACTCTTGCATTCAAACTCCAAATTGAGTGTACAAGTATTATTGGAAAGGAAATTTAATTTCTTAAATGAAAATCCTATTATTTGGACCACTTTTGTGCTTTTGACGGGAAATAAATATATTCAAAAATGCTATTTTGAGAATCTGCATTAAAGAGAGTTACATGGTCTAGATAATTAATCAACTTTCGATTTGACCAGATCTAGAAAATAAAAAAAATGATCTCCCTCTCTTTTTTCCCTCTCTTTTGAGGGCAGCCTACCCCTCCCCCTCCTATAAAAGGAGGGACTCTTCACTTGTAAAACCATTCCATTCTTCATTCCATTTCATCCATTTTTTTAGTTGTAGACTACATATTATATAATGTTGGATCTCATTTTAGTTTGCATTTCTTCTAGTCTTCTTATGTCTGAGTAAATTTCTCTGGGGCATGAGAGTAGCCCCTTATCCTGGTTCTATTCAATATAATCAGTTATATTCCTCCATCGAATAAATGTCTTCTCTTTGTCTCTGTGCTGTTATTTGGATCATCTGATATATTCTTGTGGAGTGATATGACCGTGGATCTCTGTAAGAACAAAACAATAGTCCCTTAATTGAGATTATCATCTTTTCATCTATTTAATCTTATTCTTATTATAATCCTTGGTGACGCGACCACCTGAGCCTTGGGTTTGAATGCCAGTTTGAATTCACATGTTTTTTGATATGACCGTGGATAATGGCATGTTGGACGGTTGGACAATGATCCGTGAACGCCGGGACCAATAGGTTCACGGGAAGTCCGACCCTTGTGAGTTTTTCCATAAGGACATGTAACCACAAGGTCCTGATTGGATCCTTGGAGTTTATAATTTTATTAGTTGAATAGGAATGTGGTTTTGGTGGTGATCTTCCAGACCCTAGATCTTTATTTCTTGATTAGTTAAACTTTATTTCAGCACTTTTATTTTTTGTTCTTAGTATTAACAACTCTCTCAAATCAGGATTTAATTTTTGTTCTTGCGATCAGATTTGGATTTCAACTTTTCTTTTCCACCATCCCCTGGATCGATACCTATCTATACTAAGTTGACTTGTTGCTCACAACAAGTTGACAACCGGGTTAGAAGGTTAAACTCTAGGACTGTTCCTAGTGATTTTTGCATGTACAACAACGCACATCAATTTTACGCCGTTGTCGGGGACGACACAATTGTTTTTCTGATCTGGTTGCCTGTATATCTTGTATAATCCTTGTTCATATTCTCTAACTTTCATAACATTAGTCTTTTTTTATAATTTCTTTTAGATTTTTGTAATTTTTTTTGCCTTCCGAGCACAATTCCAAAAATGTATCTCCTCTTTCTATTGAGTTTCCATTCCAACAATACTACTTTCTAGTTTCTTTTTTTTTGTAATTTTAATTATTTCATAATTTCTTAGATTTATAAATTTTAGTTCTCTTTGTAATTTTGACTAACCTTTTATCTCATAATCTTTCTTTTCTCATTCATTGATTGACATATCTTTCAGGAACTTTTCTTTTCAAATGGAGTGGGCATCCCAATATCCCCCACAATGTTATTATTGTGTTTTTTATCACCATGCATCTCTTGCCTGCCCAACTCTACCCCATGCTTATAATAGCACCCCTTTTAATTGCGAGCCCTTTCATCCTGGTGGGTACAATGTGAATCCACATTTTTCTGAGAACCATTATGGGGAACCTTGCTATCCATATTCTAATGGGGGATATGATCAAAAAAATTTTGTGGGGTGTAACCAACAAAACCTTGGGGGTTATGAGTATGTTTATGAAACCCAATGTAATCCTCAATAAGAAGAGACACTTAGGGCCTTAGAGAAGATAGAAGTAGAAGGAGAAACAAAACTAAAAACCAGCCAAGCCTTCTTAACCACCCTACTAGAAGCCCAAACCCAAAATATAGATTGTTCAAATATGTTTCCTCATGATTTGGTGACACTTTATAATATTGAATCTTCCTACCAAGATGGACGCAATGGAAATTACAATCCACCATCTTTTGGAGATTATTATGAGGATCAATGCCACCCAAAACAATATGAGGAGTACTATGGACAAGGACACTATGAGGAGTGTGGAGAGGATGACCAAAAGTTTGCGGTGTATAAATCCTATGGTGAAATACAAATTAATCTTGAACTGGAAGAGAGACTTAAGGCCCTAGAAAAGATGGAAGCAGAAGGACAAGAAAAACTTGAATCCAGTCTAGCCATGTTAGCCACCTTACTAAAAGATCAATCACAAACTCCCCCTATAGAGGTTGGGCAACCCAAGATGGTTCTTCCTGATGACGACGATGACAATGATCCTTATTTTGTGTCATATATGTCAGATCCTGAAGATATAGCACAAACCATGGAGCCATATTTTGTGTGTGATGAGGACGTTGGTATCCCTATCTTTCCTTTAGAGACTCTTTTACTTGAATATGAAATGTCAAAGCAAGAGAGTCATTATGAAGATCCAACAACTCCTCCCATCCCCAACATAAAGCTGAATGATACCATAGATCAATACCCTTCTTTTGAGTCTATTTTGGATAATGAGCATCTAACCCCCTTTATGATTCTTCCCAAGCCATCACAGCCAATTTCCATCCCACATATGGCTGATCTAGAAGGGGAGATACCGCCATTGGAAGAAGCCCACACACCCCCTTCTGTTGTTTGCATGGAATACATCATCATCCCTCCTAAATACTTGGGGAACCCTTGTACAAAAGCATTAGAGACATATGTTATATCAATAATGAAACTTACCAAACCCAATGTTGATGGCATTAATTTTAAGGAGAAACAAAACACTTTTGTAAATGATTTTAAATCTTTTGTATTTGCATCAATTCTCCCATATGCAGGTCATCATGATGGTGGAAAACCTGAACCAGATCCTTCACCTGACTCAGTTCATCATGCTCCATTATCATTACTGGTCAGGTACCCGCCAACCTCCCCCAATCCACATCAATCTTCAACACTTCCCTTGCTATCGAAGGAAGATCTATGGATATTATTGGAGGGAATGTGAGGTAAAAGAAAATATGAACACCCCACTGAGCTTCCACAATTACCCTATCATATGGTACACTATGAAGCTCCTCAGAAAAAGGTCCCAACCCTCATACACATCCCCTTCAGCTGGATATTTTTTGAGCTACCTTGGCCACCTGGAAATCCTCGCTCTTCTCTTCCCTCCATCTCAGGTTTTGATTTTGCTCGGGATGAGCAAAAATCTATGTCTGGGGTGGAGGTGGGTGGTATGTTTCCGCTCCACCCCCCTTATATTTTTTATTCTTGCATTATTTCTACCTTCTTTTTTGTTTTGTATATAGTTGCTTTGTTCATGGACACTATCTAGTCGGCCATGTTTTTATTTCTTTTGTTGCAAAATGGCCTTTATCTAGTCGGCCAATATGAATAGATGTTTATCATTATACCCCTTTTAATTTAGTAAATATTTTGCAAAAATTGTTACAAATTGCCATTTCTGAAACCACCATGTCATCTAGGATCCCAAAATAGCATCACTCCTTGGAAAGTTGGCAAGACGTATGAAATCAATCAAAACCAAACACAAAATTTCTCTATTTTTAAATTGTTGATTAACGTGATATAAATCTTGTATAATGTGATTGACATGAATGTTCTTTCTGATGTAATGACACTTTAAAAAAAGGAGAAAATAAATGTGTGAAGTTATAAGCACAAGGAAACCTTTTATTCCCTCTTATTTTCTTTCTAAAAAAATAGAAGCAAAGAATCACCACCAGACAAAAATCAAGTCCGGGGTGGCATGCTTCCCATAAAAAAATTCCATACCCCACAAAGGTGCGTACCATCAAAAGATGTCAAAAGTGCACATGAAAAAAATTGTGACCGATGTAGCCATAACTCCACAAATCTAAATCCCAAGTCGAATAGAGGAGGGATAAAAAAAATTCATCACTTCCTTCTTTGTTTTCACACCCCCTCATTTCATCTTATTCTTGTGCAACAACTCACATAAAAAAAATATTTGAATGTGTCAAAGCAAAAGTAAGATGAAGCATGTTTTTTCACAAAATCTTGATTTAGAACCAAGATATGATATTTGTTTTAATAGGGAATATATAATTTTGTGTTTTATAGTTTTAGGAGATTGGGTTGCTTGGCTAAATTTGGAGGTAAGGAATAAAGTGATGTTACAAGGGTGAGGATAGACATGTTGTAAGTATAAATTGGAATAATTTGTGGTTTTATTTGATTGTGGACAAACAAGGATTTAAGTCTGGGGGATTTTGATAAATGTCTATTTATCCCTTTTATTTACATATTTGATATTTTTAGGATTTTGTTTATTCTACTAGTTTCATAATTAATTGTGTTATTTTAGATTTTTCCTCTATAATTGGACTTTTAATTATATTTTCTTGGGTTTTGTAGAAATATTATACAATTTGCTAGTCCTAAAATTCATATATACCCGCCACCAAAATTGACATAACTCTTGCATTCAAACTCCAAATTGAGTGTACATGTATTCATTGGAAAGAGAATTTAATTTACTAAAAGAAAATCCTATTATTTGGACCACTTTGGTGCTTTTGAAGGGTGATAAATATATTCAAAATCGCTGTTGCGAGAATCTGCATTAAAGAGAGTTACATGGTCAAGATAATAAAAGACAATCAACTTTCGATTTCACCAAATCTAGAAAATTCAAAAAATTGATCTCCCTCTCTTTGTTCTCTCTTTTTGAAGGCATCCTACCCCCTCTCCCTCCTATAAAAGGAGGTACTCTTCACTTGTAAACACATTCCATTCTTCATTCCATTTTATCCATTTTTTTAGTTGTAGACTACATCTTGTATAATGTTGGATCTCATTTTAGTTTGTATTTATTCTAGTCTTATTATGTCTGAGTAAATTTCTTTGGGGCATGGGAGTAGCCCCTTATCTCAGTTCTATTCAATATAATCAGTTATATTCCTCCATCGAACAAATGTCTTCTCTCTGTTTCTGTGTGGCTGTTTGGATCATCTGATATATTCTTATGGAGTGATATGACTGTGGATCTCTGTAAGAACAAAACAATAGTCCCTTAATTGAGATTATCATCTTTTCATCTATTTAATCTTATTCTTATATAATCCTTGGTGACGCGACCACCTGAGCCTTAGGTTTGAATTCACATGTTTTTTATTTGACCGTGCATAATGGCATGTTGGATGGTTGGACAATGAGCTGTGAACGTCGGGACCAACAGGTTCACGGGAAGTCCGACCCTGCTGAGTTTGTCTATAAGGACATGTAACCACAAGGTCCTAATTTGATCCTCGGAGTTTAGAATTTTATTAGTTGAATAGGAACGTGGTTTTGGTGGTGATTTTCAGGACCCCAAATCTTTATTTCTTGATTAGTTAAACTTTATTTAAGTACTTTTATTTTTTATTCTTAGTATTAATAACTCTCACAAATTGGGATTTAATTCTTGTTCTTGCGATCAGATTTGGATTTCAACTTTTTTTTCCTCCTTCCCTTGGGTCGATACCTATCTATACTAAGTTGACTTGTTGTTCACAATAAGTTGACAACCGGGTTAGAAGGTTAAACTCTAGGATTTTTCTTAGTGATTGTCGCGTGTACAACGACGCGCATCAGAAAGCATACATCATTGAGTACTGTCATTCTCTAGACATTCAATATGTTCTATCATTATCTCATAAGACTGAACCAGAAAGAATTGGAAGCTTGCCTTTAATGTTTATCAAATCAATCTTAATGTATCCCATCAATCATCCCATGATTGGCTCTCAGGGCATACATACCAACAACCAAGTTGATGTCAGTCGCACTGAGAGACTTTGAATGAGTTATTATTTATCAAGTTGGTATAACTGATTGTTTTTGTCAGTAACATTGAGTTTCTTTGACTCATGTATGTTCTTCTCTTCAATTGTAGGTACCACTGACAGAGCTAGAGATAACACCGAGATGATCTAGTATTTGTTGATTTTGCTTAAAATTAATAAGGAAGAACATAAGTCTTGTAAATGATGATAAATCAATATGAAACAATAGAAATAACAAATATTTTATGAAAATTATGTCACAAGCTAATAATGATAAACTATGCATAAATAATATCAAAATGAACAAATGTGCATGAAATACATAATAAAATAGCATGTGAAAAGTGACTAATATCTTGTACATCAAAATCTCCTAAGATTAAATGTTGCTCATCCTCGAGAAACACACCCTCATATTTGTTTGTGAAATGTAAGAAAAAGGACAATTAATATGAACTTCATTTCCCGACTAACCCCACCTGGCGGTCCCAAACCAGCCTTTACTAACCATTGACCAATTAACTACTCTAAGTGACCAAAAATATTCATTAAAGATGTCCACCCTTAGATCAATGAAACAACATCAATAGAGAAATTAATAACATCGTCATCCAGGCATTTGCTTGGTGCATCATGTGATTCCTGATCTAAATTACTCTTTTCTTACCAAACATATTGGAAGCATATCTCCTTTTAATAATGAATGAGGAGATCAATCATATATGTCCTACCAATAAGAGAAATGAATGGAATTAAGTGGGTGGCTTATGAAGAATCACATGTAACATTTGAATCATTTATGCAAAAACAAAAATGATGAACCTGAAAAATTAAGGAAGCAAGAAATGCATGACTCCTAATGTCTTCTATTTTGGGTGCAATTATGCATTCACTGAAAGTCTCATTAGATGGATGAGAGAGACACCAAATAATACATCATGTAGATGGTTTCATATCTTTTTGAGGAAATATTTTGAACTGAGCTCAAGGCATCATTTTTTCCCCCTTTATTTCATAATATTTTTGTCTTTTTTAGTGACCCACAATTTTAATATGATTGAAGAGTATGCTCAATTTTCACTTTAATATCTTATTTAATTTTCTTTCATTTTATTTTGAGGGGTATGGATGTATATCCCTACTTTATTTTTAGAGAAAAATGACATGAGTACATAGTGAAAGAAGGAATGATGCAAAAGATGTGCAATCTACATGAATTTATTATGCAACTAATTGATATGAAAGAATATTTATAGTTTTTTTCTCATTTTCAATTTGTATATAATGCAATAAGAAAAAACTAACTATTATGTCACCTATTTTGCTATGCAATGAAATAAAGAGGGAACAATTTGGGTTACTTTATCATCCTAATGTAGTGGATCCAATGTATGAAAAGTAGATGGAATCACAAGATTAAGAGACACATGCCTTTTTCAAACTATGATATGTTCCTCTACTATAGGTAACCTTAATATTTCTTTCTAAAAGTTCAATTTAAGGTCTCGTTAATTGTTTGGTCGGTTCAGGAACAAACCCCATTATCATCCACACTTTATGGATAATTAAGACTTCCTTTCATATCAAATGTCCTTAAGCTGACTAAACCATACACTTCCTATAGATGATGATGCCTTTAGAATTTGTAACTAAGCTTTGAAAGTTATAACATTAAAAAAAACTGAATTTCATAGAAAAGGCATGGAAGGACACACATTATGATGACAATAGAAGAAATCATGCTAGTAACACAACACGACTACACTAGGTAGATATGGATCCTACAAACTCAAAATGATAAAACTAAAAACCAAATAAGGATAGAGCTATTTTAGCACCCCGCTAAGCTTGAACTTGACTATGTTCTCATAGTCAAAATCCAATCAAAGAGGTGCAATAGTGGTACCCAATAAGAATGTGGTGGTGGCATGTTTGGATCTTGCAGGTCGAAGGTGCTAGTAAAAGTAGGTGGCAGTTGTGGCATCTATGAAGGTGGTGGGTAGTTTGAAACTATGCATGGCTCCAGTAATGATCAAAGAATGGTTACTGGTAAGTCTCCATGATTTGTGTGTGAGTGTGCATGTTCTTCTATTGGCCAGAAGAAGGCGCTCATTTTCAAAAATGGTATGTTGAATATGATACATTTTCCTTTGAACATCTTAGAAGCCTACCAACATTGTTAATTGATGTTGTTGCCACTATTTAATTAACTGTTGCATCCCATACATCCCTGCCATTGAGTATGGGTCTTCTTTTTCAGAAGGTGGTGGATTAGAGGAGCTAGATGCTCCTTGTCTTCGTGAAGACTTGTAGATGACTTGTCAATGTGTGAATGACATGGTTTCCTCTTCTTCTTCTTTGGTGTCTTCATCCTGCTCCTCAGCATTGTCTTGTTCCTCCTATTCCTCCTTTGCATCCTCTTTTGGCCATCTCATGTGATGCATCCGTTGTAGGTTGAAGACGGGGTCAGGAAGAGCCCTTTCCCACCACTGGTCATCGACTAAGAAACAAGCATACACCATTACCTAGCACTCGCTAATGAGGTGTTCCCTTTTGAAGTGCTTTAAATCCAACATTGAGGAGGTCCTCAAAGAGTTCGAGGTGGAGAGGCTGAGGTTGAGGTGCATTTCTATTGGTGTAATAAGCCCTCCAAAGTTTATTGGGGGCTTCCTTTGCACTTGATGCTTGACCGCCAACATTTTGTAGAAAGAATCAACTGTGGTCAACCTTCTCTTCCCCTAAAGACAAAAATGAGCAAAGGACGTAAAGGCCAACCTATTGAACCTTCCCTAACCCTTGTGTAAACCTGTAGAAGATGGTGTTGGTGAGGTAGCAGTGTAGAATCTGAGCAAACATATGTTTGATGTCCATGACAAAGTTTTGGTGCCAGTTGATTGTGAATCCATGTGGAAATTCCATCAAGAGCCTCCATGCCCGTGAGTAGTTGAAGTTTCCAGTTGTGTAGCACACGTCCCTCAGTAGAGTCCCATAGATAACATTGAACTCAGCCAAAGTGAAGTAGTAGGAGGTGCTAGAGAGATGGAACACCACCCTTTGTTCCTACAACCTTTCCCCATGCTTGGGGATGCAACTAACCTTCAAGGAAGCCAAGAACTCACATACAATCTCTTGGTAGGTGGCTGAATCACCAAAGAAGGGGTGATCACCCACCATGCCCTGGCCAACACAGACCTACGGGAGGCACTTTGTGAATCCTATTGTGGTGAGGAAGGCACCGTCACCATACCGTGTGGGTATCATCTCCTTCTTCATCAGGATGGCATAGGTCTTCCTCTAGTTGTCGTTGATGTGTGCCATACATGCTGACATGGGCACCATCATACTGGATCTTGACGCTGATGAAGCTGACCTCCTTGTCTCCAATGGTTTGGACAAGAAAATGATGGGGGAAAGAGAGCTTAGGGAAGACTCTAATTTCCTAGAAGCTCTGGTACTTCTCTACTTGCAAGGGATATGGTGTGGGTGTGTTTGAAGAACAACCCACACCATTATTTTATATCTTACAATCATACCTGATGCATCATGAAGGCACAAACAATGGGATGTCAGTGGAAACAACTGATCCTCCACAATTCGTGTGAAAACAATATCAATTCTTGATACTAACAGCTCTAGTTCGTCGATACTGTGACATGCAGATTTCCCAGCATTGGGAGTACTAGATAAGAATCAAGACCTATAGAGACAGTTCTTGAATATTTTACAATATAAGTTTAATCACATAAAATAGAAAAATATCGAAAGAGTTCAACACAGAAGGATTCAATGAGAGAAAATTTGGATTAATCTCTCATGAACCATATGCTCCAATTCTTGTGAAGGATAGAAAAGACATAACAAGATGCCATAGTATGTAATAGTGGATATACCATGAATGTTATATCCCATATAATCTTATATGTATTAGACATGACAAGATTATATTAGATTCCAATAAGGGTTATTATAAAGTCATTAAAATATCAGATTGTTAATAATTAAAGATAGCAATAATGAAGAGTTGGGTGTAAAGGGTTACACCGATCCTAATAAAATCTGTTTGATATAAAAGGAGAAATGAAATTAATTGGAAGGGTTTCAGATAATAGCCATTAATTCCATTCAACATTAGATTGTTAATAATTATAGATAGCAATAAAGGAGGAGTTGGGTGTAAAGGGTTACACCAATCGCAAAAAAATATGTTTGATTTAAAAGGAGAAATGAAATTAATTGGAAGGGTTTCAAAATAATAGCCATTGATTGTATTCTACATTAGAAGCCAAGTATACTTCTGTTATGAACATAGAGTGATATTTTATGGATCTGGAAGTTCATATGACAAACTTATAGATGTTCCAACCATTGATGACTCAGTAGTAATACTGTGACAACAATGGAGATACTTGTTAGGCAAGGAATATCAGATACCATGTTATGGTAGTTTCATCTCACAACAAGGAAATAAAAAACATGCAATATATAGACTAATTGAAAAATGTTGAGAACCCGCTGGATTGGCACTTGCACAATAGAAACACGGCGGACATGTTTATATAATTGAGAATGAGATTCATGGGTGATTAACTCTAAGTGCAAGTGGGAGTTTGTTGGTAAGGTATGCCCAGAGAGCCAATCATATGATGGTTGACATGTCATATACCATAAAGGAATTTATTAATACTTATATATGCAAACTTCCATTTCATTTTGTTTCATTCAGTTATGAGATAATGAGGAAACATTATGAATGTCTACGGAATGAC
This sequence comes from Alisma plantago-aquatica, assembly GCA_963693085.1. Classification (NCBI taxonomy): domain Eukaryota; kingdom Viridiplantae; phylum Streptophyta; class Magnoliopsida; order Alismatales; family Alismataceae; genus Alisma; species Alisma plantago-aquatica. Next base: position 1,140,310,890 of record OY856411.1, read on the forward strand.
AATACTCAATGGTGTATGTCTTCATGTACGTGACTTAGAGAATGATATTATATGAATGCTAAGAGTATGTACATTCTTATTATGTCCATAGCCGGTTGTTGTTGTGGAAGGTAGATAGACACCAATAACACATAAGACTGGAGTGCAAGTTGGTTGATGAATGAATCTCATTAGTCATGATATGGCAATATCAAACCAAACACACAAATACATGTTTGAGAACAGTGTATCAAATGAATCCACCTTTAGAATGACACATGGAAACCATCATATGGTAGTCATAGTCATCTCTCATAGTGAAGGTGGTGATTGTGATTCTTTGACCTAAAATCATTGCACTCTTCACATGTCGTTGGGTATACTTTGACGTTATGAAACATAATCCTAAAATACGGGTTGCCATAAAGGTGATGATTGGTAGCTTTAACACATGGAGATAAACTGTGAATGATAGAGAGGGGATTTTTCCCTCCTACTGAGGTATGATAACCTAGAAATTTGATAAGAGAGACTGAGAAATGCATGCGCATGTACATGCAAATCAATATGTGATAGCGAGGTCACACTCTCTCAGACAGTCTAATCTTTGTTCAAGAAACATGAGATGAACATTGAGAGAATGATGAGTCTTTGCCTCGAGTTCACTTTGGATACCGGAGATAAAGGAATTATACAATCACGACAACACCTTACATAGATTGTAGGCAGACATTGTTCTCCAAGTTTCCATTTACTGTGGTAGAACTGATGTGTGACTAGGAACTGCTCTCTTCTTGTGATGTCATAAGTTAGTTATGGACACTCACTACCAACGTGATATGGGACCTATAGGGTCACACACAAAGGAACTCATCTAAAAGAGGAGTTTAATCTTGAATGATGATTAGATTAATTACTACAGTGTTTAGGTACTCAATTCACACAATAGGATCAACTGACTGCACTACCAGCCCATCATTTTATAGGGTGAGATAGCCGTCTGGAGTGCCAAATGGTCATTTCAAGGGTTGAGAGGAGTGTTTGGAGAATGAGGCTGATTGGATCTGAATTGGTTGGAATTCTGTATGAATTTGAACCAACCAATCAAATCACTGGGTGTACGATCATCTCAGCTGAGCAAGATGACTGGTTCACTTGGTGAACCAATTAGCTTGGTTGGGTCAGTGGAAGGTTCTAGAAACTTTCTTAAATTTATGAGAAAAATTGATCGTTTTGTTTGTACAATCCTATAGATGCAAGGAAATTAATACTCACAATAATTGGAACCAAATTTGCCAAATTCATATGTGATTAGGAAACTGCCAGATGACCATCTCATAGAGCGAAATGACTGTCTCACCATCCAGATGACCATATGGACTTCTAGACAACTATTTGGGCTACCAGATGACCGTTTTGAATGTCGCATGTTTTGAAAATTCAAGATCTTCCAGTCCCTTATACTCCCGCACATATCTCGAATAGATTGGGAACCCTAGCCCTAATCCTGCCTATAAATATATGGGTACTGGGGGCTTCCCAGAGCACAACAACACAACACATGTAATTGGGAATATGTTGCTCTGGCAGTTGTTTTCCTCTCTGGTTGTGGTAACTAAGAGAGCGCAAGCAAGTCCTACCCAACTAGGGAGAGATAGTGATAGGAGAGAACAATTGAGGATCATTATGTGGGAGAGCAAGTTGGTGACTAGTACACTAACAAGAGGGACAAATCCTTCCTCTCTATTCTAGTTGAACGAAATGAGTTATAGATGGTCAGTGTGGGCTACTCCAGAAGCAAGAGTCCTTTGGATACTGCTAGGAGGGCAATGTCAGCCTACATCCCATGGGAAGACCATAGGAGCCACTAAAAAATTTGATCAAGTTTGTTGTCCATGGTGAAGACCAGGAGCTGCACAACCACTGTCCAAGAGCAACTAGAATATAGTTGCAACTACAACAATTTGTAGTCACTGGACTTGTTCCAAGACCATGTATAAACTCATTAAACCATCCTTCCTATTTCATATTATTTGACGCAATCTTGTTATCATGGGGAATATGAATAGATAATTTTTTTTGTTTCCACTGCCTTACTCTGTGCCTGTATTTTCCAACAATCAAATTTTTCTAAGAATCCTTTAAGCAAGATCTGTCCAATGCAATAAAACAAATTTATATCTTGTTGTGGAAGATGTTCCAATCAATTCATACTACTCAGTATAGATATGGACCCTCCAATATACCTCCTTTGACTGTTGTCAGATCATAAACCAAAACTTGTTTTAGGGGTTTCTGGAACTTTGTGAGTCTCCTTGGGATGTATGTACAAAACTAACTTTTAGCTAGAAGAATGTGGCGATCTTCTAGTGATTGTAGGTGGTAGATCGTGGGAATCTGTAGGTTGTTAGCACAAGTCCCAAGGTCACAAAGAAGGATTTGATGACCCCATCTTTGGCCCTAAAGTCAACCCTAACGAATCACAATGCTCTGCCATGCACATGCAACATGGATTACACTATTCCAACATAGACAATCATTGCATCATTTTGCATGAACTAGGTGGTGGATCATGGCATTCCACGAGGGAGACCCTTTGTCAGTTTTCATGACACACATATCACATCATTTCATCATCCATGCCACTGGTGGATGACGATGTTCTGTAGTGACCTTGATTCGCATGCCTTTGGTGAAGATCCTCATCTGGAACAACTTTGTTTTGTGAATTCATCTCTACAGTATCCACACAATTGCTTGAAGACGTCTATGGTTTCTAGTCTTTGTCTCTTTCACTTTCTCTCTCCAAGGTGATTTTAGGGTTTTTCAAACATTGGAGGCAACAATGAGAGAATCGGAGTGCATACCCTAAAGGCTTCATATCATATCATAAGTATAAAGTTGTAGAAAGCTAGTGTTTCCTTATACTTATTTGTCTAGGCTATGGATTGTGTGACTTATGAGAAAAAAATTTCATATGTATGTCTCGATACTTTTTTTAGGCCCCTAAAACTTACTTTTAAATACCTAGATTTTTTAGAACAATTACAATAAGGTCCAATTCAACCTCTCTCCAAGCGATCTCTTTGTGTATGACCCTGTAGGAATCATGCTACATTGACAATGGATTCACTACTCAATATGAAGTTTCGTAAGAAATGAGAGGGTGTCTAGATACACATCATAAGTACCCAAGTGGTACAAGTAGTCAGACAAGACTAAACCAAAAACAAGTACTATTGCCATGTTGTATTGTGGCATACAACTCATAAAACAAGATTAACTAATGCGGAAGTGATCTTTAGCAGCGGAATTACTAAAAATCACTAAAAATTAAAACCATTTATCAAGAGAACCACTTATAGGAAAACTCTTTCATTTAGAACCAAAGTAAAACATTACATCCTGGTTCATATGTACATTACATGCATCATTGCATCTCGAGGCATACATGCAACAAAATCTCAAATTGAAGTATCAAAACACTAACTCCTAGGACCTGAGAGTACAGAGACAACTTTAGGACTATATACATAAAGACCAGACAGCCAAAGTCTCCACCTATTGGATCACTGCTGTCCCTGTGTCTGCTGCTACTGCTCTTCTCCTGCAGAAGAGTTTCAACCATGTCGTCTGCGGCTACCTAAAAACATTGGATCCCACAGGGGTGAGACAATTATAAAAAATGCCCCAGCGGGAGATATAACTCTCCGCCAAAACATTGTCATTGCAGTTTAATAGAAATAAACTGAACAATGGAATAATATGAATCAATAGCAGGAGGATCAACATCTATGCAGACTAGAGCAACATTCTTATGCATTATTACAACAATAACTTGATAAAGCAGGATGTCTCATAATCAATATGAATTAAATGAATATAAGTATATCTATGTATCAGGGACATGCTAAGCAATATGACATCAACCAGTGATTCTTGCATTTCAATCTTATGAAAGTACGCCACACGGCTGATTATAATTTACAAACAAATTTAAGCTCTGAGGAGATGAGCTATACCGCTCATACTCCAACCGACCATTTCTAGAATCGAAATCGGTACCATAAATAGGTCAATGGAAGAGCCGGATTCCCATGACCTCCCACATCCTGGTCAGCATAGGACTACAAGTAGGACTGTGTCGACTGCTCAAATAGCTTTCCAGGGTATACTGGAACTTCGCTATAGAGTTACAGTGTCAACTGCACTCTCATTGGTAATCAAGAGCATTAATGTTTATCTCCATCGACCTAACATGAAATAACATTGGGAGATTAATGATATATCCATCCCAACCATCAAGAGATTTATTGAACATCTATCCTGATACATGAAGGATTGAGGGGTTTAATGTTTACTCTCTCTCAATCTCCACCCTGACGTAAGGATATTTTTGCCCATTTACCCCCACATATTCAAAATATGTGAATTCCTGGAATTCTATAGAATACCTATTTCACCATCACCAATTGTTGACGATGATGGATCTATGGTCAGAGCACTACATGAATAGATTTCACTTGATTAATTAAGTACATTTTCATATTCTTTTAGCATCAAGCAAGTTCTCAAACAAACTCATTATGACAATGCTATACGTAAACATGTACTAACTTCATCAATTGCTTAACAATCTTAAAAGATATTGGGAACTCAATCCCTTCTCAATTTCATCACCATAATCATATGGCCCTGGGTAATTAAACCCTTGATTCATCATTAAGCATTGTTACCACTTTTCTAGGTAACCATAACCTTTAGGTCAGTTGACCAAGGCAAACATGATACTTTGTTATTATAAGCATCACACATGGTACTTGATACCCATTAACTCTCTTGATACCTCTTACCAGGTAGCAAGGTATATTATGGCACTCAAGATACAATCACAACAGTGAATTAAACATCATAGCTTATACCTGGACATAATCATCATTTCAAGATACATGCATTGTTAGCACAGATAATACAGTGATATCAATTGCATATCAGAACCATGTTCAACAAATATGAATTCACTATTCATGGGTAATACCACTATTCCCTTACTAGGGTTAGGGTTTTCCATTTCATTTCATTTAAGGATAATCATCCCCTTATCATATCAAAGATATAGTTTTATCATCATATTGCTCAAGGATTAGGGTTCATTAAGCAATACATAGCATTACCCTGAGTTTGGGCTTCACAATACATCAACCATCAGGGTTCCTCATGAAACCATCCATGGTTAGGGTTTCACATCAAATTCTTCCTTTAAAAGTATTTACATTCAGTGTTCCACAATTAGGGTTTACTATTCATCCCAATTAGGGTTTCATGGTCCATTCCCATAATTAGGGTTTACTATTCATCCCATTAGGGTTTCATGATCCATTCCCATAATTAGGGTTTACTATTCATCCCAATTAGGGTTTTGGATCACATTACTCTTAATTAGGTTTATTCACATCATCACCCCAAATTAGGGTTACATCCATACCTTAGATTAGGGTTAAGGATCAATAACCTTGTCAATTAGGGTTTAGGTTCATGATTAGGGTTTCATGATCTTATTACTTAAGAATCATACCATTAATCACCATATGAGTCATACTCATGTATCAACTCTATGTTATTATACCTCTCAACTTGATTAGGTCATATCAACCCTTTAACTTCATACAACTATGAATGACATAGTGTACCAAGTCATTGCTCCTATTAGCAATTAGGGTTTCTTTCTTGATTAATACTAATCACATAGGTACTCTTAGGGTCTGAACCCTTGTACCTTATTGATTAACATTACTAATCATCATTGGATAATTAGGACTATCATTGCCTTTAATATCCTAATGATTGAACCACTAACAACCTCCATGTGGTCTTGAAGTTACATCACCAAACGGTTTTGAAACCGTTTGCCACCAAACGGACTTGAGACTGTTTGGCTCCAAACGGTTTCAAGACCGTTAGTCTCAAAATGGTCTCAAGACCATTTGGGCCAAATCAGTCCCAAAACCGCAAGGGCTAATTAGGTCAATTCTCAATCAAAACGATTTCCAATTGCACCTTTGAATGGCCATAGATTATTCAATTGGAAGGTCCATCAATCCAAACCATTATATCACCATCCATGGGTCAAGGATCAAACTTCAATCCACCAAACAGTTTTGAAACCGTCTGGTCCCAAACGGTTTCATGACCATTTGGGATCAAATGGTCTCAAGACTGTTTGCCCCAAAAAGTCTTAAAATCAATTGGACCAATCAAGGGTTTCATCAATCAACTTGATTAGGGTTACAACTTGATGGATCATGCACACCTTGGATCATTCAATTGAGTACATTGGATCATCATCCAACCTTTGATTAAGTTCAGACCTCAAATGGTCAACTATACCAAACGGTCAACCATGCCATGCAGTTTGGCATCCAAATGGTCAACTAGACCAAACGATCAACCAAACCAAACAGTTTGGGACCTAACTTTACCAAACGGTTTGCAAACCATTTGGACCAAAAGTCCAAGACCATTTGCTATTGTTCTTTGATTAAGGTGTGTACTTATGAACAGGTTATCATCTTCAACCTTTAAACTCACGAAAGCTACTGCCATTTCCATGGAAACTCCATCAAGTAAGCAAGTTTGTTGCAATAATAACAACTAATTCAATTGCAAATAGAAATTGAATTCAATGACAAAGATTAAGGGTTAAAGCTATATAAGCCGCCTTCAAATCTGATCCCAAGCTCCAAGCTTCACGGCTCCAATGGTGGTTGAAGCTCTAGCAACCTCCCAAAGTCATTTCTCAAGCTTTTGGAGTGAAAGGATCGGCTAGGGTTGAAGATGGAGTGAAGAAATGAAGAAATCATGTATTGTTTTATGATTTTCACCATGAAATCATGAAGAACGAAGATCAAAGGCTTACAAATAGGTTGGGGACGTGCTCCCTTCTTTCCTAAGCCTTCTTGGTCGGTTTTTTCAAGCAAGGAGAAGAAAAGGAATCGAAAAAGACCCTTAGGTGGGTTGAAAAAGGCTCTTTTATAAGAAATTGATGAAAGAGAAAATGTTTAATTAAAATTCAATTAATTCCAAAACTGGTACCAACTCTTCCTCCTTGGTTTTCTTGCATGCAAAGGCAACTCAAAGCCACCGAACTCCATTCCATTATCCATGGATTTAGGGAAAAGAAAATAAGCACCTTAATCCATCATAATACTAATATATCTTTTTGAGTGGGAATTCTTTTCCTTATAATAAGGTGAGTGGAATTTCACCTACTTAAGATATTTTCGATCCTTGCAAGCTCAAGGACGGTAAATCATGCATCTGAATTCCACCAAATTAATTTTGGTTGAAGGCCCTAGAATTATTTTATTTATTTTTGCATTAATATATCCATTATGCTTAAATCTTGATTATTTTAATATCAAGATTCTCTCTCCTTCAACTTAAATCAAATGAGGCGCCCCCTAATTTTCTTTACTTCACATTATGCCAAGAAACATTAGGGACCTTATTGAAGTGGTAATTTACATATTGCACCCTAGGTTTTGGGTAAATTGCACATTACACCAAAACTAGGTTTTCATGCACAAACATTGCTTTGTCAGCTCTTTCTTGGGATTCACGCTATCACAAGCCATATCTCTGCATCATCTTCATTCCCATGATGCCTTAAAATATGAGGAACATATTATCATGCACAATTTGCAAATAGACCCCTCAACTTGGGTAATTTGCACTTTAGTCCAAAACAGACAAAATATTGATTTCAACAATATTCAAAAAGGACTAAATTGTAATATAAATTCCTCTTGAGCCCTAATTACTTTTCAAAGACAAAAGCATGCATATAATTACTCTCATTATGCAAAACACCTAGGGTTACTTCATAACCCAAGTCAGGGATGTTACAAGTTTATCCACCCCTTACAATGATTTCGTCCCCTAAATCATCAACTAAACATTAAGAGAAAAGAGTAGGATATTTCCTTCTCATATCATCCTCTAGTCACCACGTAGCTTCTTCAATGCCACGGTGATTCCAGAGGACTTGTACAAGATTAATATCTTTCTTTTTTAGCTTCTTGATTCTTCTGTCAAGAATCAACACTGGTCCTTCAACATAAGATATATCATTATTTAGTTCTACCTCCAGAGGTTGTAGAACTAACTCAGTGTCAGGGTGACACTTCCTCAACATAGAGATATGAAACACTGGGTGCAATCTATGCAACTCAGGTGGTAACTCCAGCTTATAGACCACCTTTCCTATCTTTTCAATGATTGGATAAGGCCCCATAAACCTTGGAGCTGACTTCCCTTTCTTGACAAATCTCAGGATACCTTTTCAAGGTGAAACCTTGAGGTACACCCTGTCTCTGACTTGGAACTCTAAGGGTCTACGATGCTTGTCAGCATAGGATTTCTGTCTATCCTGGGTTGTTTTCAACTATTTCTGTATGACCTTTATCTTCTCAGTTGTTTATTGGACCAGCTCAGGACCCAAAAGTTGATACTCACCAGTTTCATACCAACATAGGGGAGATCTACAACGTCTACCATACAAAGCCTCATATGGTGCCATCTCAATACCGTGTTGATAGCTATTATTATAAGCAAACTCTATCAAGCTCAGATGTAGATCCCAACTCCCCACAAACTAAAGAACACATGCCCTAAGCAAGTCCTCCAAGGTTTGTATCGTCCTCTCAGACTGTCCATCTGTCTGAGGATGAAAAGTTGTACTAAACCTCAGCTGAGTGCCCAAACCTTTATCAATTCGTTCCCAAAAACAACTCGTAAACTGAGGACCTCTATCAGAAACTATTGTCACTGGTACCCCATGCAGCCGCACTATCTCATCTATGTAGATTTGTGCAAGCTTCTCAGCTGTATAGGTTGTTTTGATAGGTAAGAAATGTGATGTCTTTGTCAACCTATCAACTATTACCCAAATGGAATCATGACTTTTGGCTGTTCTAGGAAAACCAACCACAAGGTCTATAGTTACATGATCCCATTTCCATTGTGGAATAGGCGGGGGTTGCATTGTTCCTACGAGATTTTGATGTTCAACTTTAACTTGTTGACATACTGGACACCGCATAACAAACTCATCAACATCCTTCTTCAAACCAGGACACCAATACATATGTTTTATGTTATGATACATCTTGGTGCTCCCTGGATGCATAGCATACATTGAAGAATGAGCTTCTTCCAGGACTAACTTTCTTAAGTTATCAACATCATGTACTACCATCCTATCATGGTAACATACTACCTGCTCATCAAAATCATGGAAGCCATCCCGCTTCTCACTACCATATTCTGACCTAATCTGCTGAATCATAGAATTAGTCTGTTGTGCTTCTTTGATTTGCTGTCTCAGAGTTGGTTTTATGTGCATCTCAGCCAACAACACGACTAACAATGACACTTTAAGTTGTACATTGTCTTTCCTTAAGGAGATAAACATATCTCTCTTAGAGCACACTAAAGAGTTTAGCTGTGCTTTATCTAGGGTTGGTGCTGCTGATTTTCTACTTAGTGCATCAGCAACTACATTGGCCTTCCCTGGATGATAATCAATTGTACAGTCATAGTCTTTGATTAATTCCATCCAGCGGCATTGCCTCATGTTTAACTCATGCTGAGAAAAGATGTACTTTAGGTTTTTATGGTCTGTGAAAATCTGGAATGTTTCTCCATAGAGATAATGTCTCCATATCTTCAAGGCATGGACCACAACAGCTAATTCTAGATCGTGTGTCGGATAATTCTCCTCATGTTTCTTAAGCTGTCGAGAAGCAACAGAAATCACTTGCTTATCATGTATCAACACACATCCTAAACCATTCTTAGATGCATCACAGAAAACTATATACCCCTTTCCTTACTCAGGTTGTACCAGCACATGTGCACATGTTAACCTTTCCTTCAGCAACTGGAAAGACTGTTAACACTTGTCATTCCAGACAAAAGGAATCTCCTTCCTGGTCAACTTGGTCAGGGGTAAGGCTATTGAACTGAAGTTCTTAATGAACCTTTTGTAATAGCCAACCAGTCCTAGGAAACTTCTTATCTCTGTCGGTGTCAACCACATGGGCTAAGAATGTAGAGCATCCTTGCCTCATCAGCCTTTCTACTACCATAGCTGACACAAGACATGTTGGAAGAATCTTTCTGTCACCCTGAAAGATCCATGTGTCACCACCATCTGTGAACACAGCGTGCTTGGAACTACAATCCAAGATGACCTTATACTTCTCTAAGGTGTCCATTCCAAGGATTATATCAAAACCCTGCATCTCAAGTGGTATAAGATCCACTGGAATACAGTGACCAGAAAAGAAAAGATTGCAAGGAAAACACACTTCCCGCAACACAACAAATCCCATCAAAGGTGTCTCTAACAGCAAGCTATCAATTCTATGACTAACAATCATATTGCAGTCATCAATCACTTCTCGAGTGATAAAAGAGTGCATAGCACCCAGATTAATTAACACAGATACGAAGAAAGATAAAGACATATCAGAATAAAGTAGTTCCATCTGACCTGTCACAATCCAAGGGTTGACTACTGCTTCAGGCTGGTTCATAGCATAGAACCTAGCTATCACTTGCTGTTGACCCTGTACCTGGTTGTTAGATGTCGAAGAACTGGCTTGAGATGTTGGTCCACGTCCTCTAGCACCACTGCCAGGCTGTTGCCTCTGAGAGCCCTGTTGACTCTGCCTCGGTTGCTGGGTCACACTCCTAACTTTCTCAGGACAGTTCCTCACCACATGGCCTTCTTTTCCACATCTATAACATGTTATATTCCCCCCTTGGTGGTCTGGGTGGTCCTGTTACTGATATAGAGGTTGTGCTTTGAGCTCCCTTTGGTGGTAAACTACAATTTCTACCCTTACTTGACATCCACTGCATCTGGATATTAAACCTTGGTGGTGGTGTAGGCACAGAATACCTCAGTCTCTTGAAACTCTCAACACTCTGGCCTTGAAACTGTGGGTATTCCTTCTTTCCCTTGGTCTGTGGATTCTCAATTACAAACCTCTCTATATGTCTTACAGACTCCACAAATGTTGCAAACCTCTCTCGGTTCTCCAGAGCAGACAACAGAGTGGTTAATTCAGCGTTCAATCCCTTCTCGAACTGCCGAATTCTCTCCTCATCATTGGATTCCATATGCGGACAAAACCGCAACAACTCCATAAACCTAGCCTCATACTCGCTAATGCTCATGGGTCCTTGTTTGATTCTCTCAAATTGGGATATCTTCTCATCTAGATACGTCTTGGAAAAGTATCTAGCGATGAATTCATGCCGGAATTCATCCCATCCAATCACTACTCCAGGTCTTTTGCCCTCCTCAATGGTCCACCAGTGGCCAACACTCCCTTTGAGGAGATATACAACATGTTTAACCCTCTCATCATCAGGAATCATGAGGATTCTGAAGGCTTTCTCCAACTCAGTCAGCCATAGATCAGCATCCACCGGATCGACTGTACCAGCATACTCTAAGGCTCCTACCCTCTTAAGCCTTTCAAAGGTCTTGCCGGCACCATGTCTTTCATCATGGGGTGGTGCCCTGGGTGTAGGTACTGGCATTTTATCCATCATGTGGGTCATAGCTGCCATAAACTGCCCAAACATCGCCTGGAAGGTTGGGCTCCCCATATCAGCTGGGTTGAACTGGGGTTGTTCAGGTACAGGTCCCTCCTTGTCCTGACCTCTTGCACCATTTCCTAGTGCAGCAACACTGCTCTCCGTAGCGTGCTCTTCATGTGATCCAGACATCCTTAGTTCTTCTTCTCCTATAAGGGTAGAAGACACTATCAGATAAATTGGAAGACACTAGATCAAACTCAACTACCTTAATCCTATGTCTCTGTAGACTCAGCGAACCTAGAGCTCTGATACCACTTTACTTGTGGCATATAACTCATAAAACAAGATTAACTAATGCGGAGCGATCGTTAGCAGCAGAATTACTGAAAATCACTAAAAATTAAAACCATTTATCAAGAGATCCACTTACAGGAAAACTCTTTCATTTAGAACCAAAGTAAAACATTACATCCTGGTTCATATGTTCATTACATGCATCATTGCATCTCGAGGCATACATGCACCAAAATCTCAGATCGAAGTATCACAACACTAACTCCTAGGACCTGAGAGTACAAAGACAACTTTAGGACTATATACATAAAGACCAGACAACCAACGTCTCCACCTATTGGATCACTGTTGTCCCCGTGTCTGTTGTTGCTGCTCTTCTCCTGCAAAAGAGTTTCTGCCTTGTCGTCTGCGTCTACCTAAAAACATAGGATCCCACGGGGGTGAGACAATTATAAAAATTGCCCCAGTGGGAGATATAACTCTCCGCCAAAACATTGTCATTGCAGTTTAATAGAAATAAACTGAACAATGGAATAATATGAATCAATAGCAGGAGGATCAACATCTATTCAAACTAGCGCAACATTCTTATGCATTATTACAACAATAACTTGATTAAACAACATGTCTCATAATCAATATGATTTAAAGGAATATAAGTATATCTATGTATCAGGGACATGCTAAGCAATATGACATCAACCAGTGATTCTCACATTTCAATCTTATGAAAGTACGCTACACGGATGATTATAATTTACAAACAAATTTAAGCTCTGAGGAGATGAGGTATACCGCTCATACTCCAACTGACCATTTCTAGAATCAAAACCGGTACCATAAATAGGTCAATGGAAGAGTTGGATTCCCATGACCTCCCACATCCTGGTCACCACAGGACTACAAGCAGGACTGTGTCGACTGCTCAAATAGCTTTCCAGGGTATACTGGAACTTCTCTATAGAGTTACATCGTCAACTGCACTCTCATCGGTAATCGAGAGCATTAATGTTTATCTCCATCGACCGACATGAAATAACATTGGGAGATTAATGATATATCCATACCAACCATTAGGAGATTTATGGTACATTTATCCTGACACATGGTGGATTGAGGGGGTTAATGTTTACTCTCTCTTAATCTCTTCACCCGGACGTAAGGATATTTTTGCCCATTTACCCCCACATATTCAAAATATGCGAATTCCAGGAATTCTATAGAATACCTGTTTCACCATCACCAATTGCTGACGATGATGGATCTATGGTCAGAGCACTACATCAACAGATTTCACTTGATTAATTAAGTACATTTTCATATTCTTTTAGCATCAAGCAAGTTCTCAGAACAAACTCATTATGACAATGTTATATCATCAATTGCTTAACAATCTTAAAAGATATTGGGAACTCAATTCCTTCTCAATTTCATCACCATAAACATATGGCCCTGGGTAATTAAACCTTGGTTCATCATTAAGCATTGTTACCACTTTTCCAGGTAATCATCACCTTTAGGTCAGTTGACCAAGGCAAACATGATACTTTGCTATTACAAGCATCACACATGGTACTTGATGCCCATTAACTCTCTTGATACCTCTTACTAGGTAGCAAGGTATATTATGACACTCAAGATACAATCACAACAGTGAATTAAACAACATAGCTTATACCTGGCCATAATCATCATTTCAAGATACCTGCATTGTTAGCACAGATAATACAGTGATATCAATTGCATATCAGAACCATGTTCAACAAATATGAATTCACTATTCATGGGTAATACCACTACTCCCTTACTAGGGTTAGGGTTTCCCATTTCATGTCATTTAAGGATAATCATCCCCTTATCATATCAAAGATATCATTTTATCATCATATTGCTCAAGGATTAGGGTTCATTAAGCAATACATACCATTACCCTAAGTTTGGGCTTCACAATACATCAAACATCAGGGTTCCTCATGAAACCATCCTCAGTTAGGGTTTCACATCAAATTCTTCCTTTAAATGGATTTACATTCAATGTTCCACAATTAGGGTTTACTATTCATCCCAATTAGGGTTTCATGGTCCATTCCCATAATTAGGGTTTACTATTCATCCCAATTAGGGTTTCATGATCCATTCCCATAATTAGGGTTTACTATTCATCCCAATTAGCGTTTTGGATCACATTACTCTTAATTAGGTTTATTTACATCATCACCCCAAATTAGGGTTACATCCATACCTTGGATTAGGGTTAAGGATCAACAACCTTGTCAATTAGGGTTTAGGTTCATGATTAGGGTTTCATGATCTTATTACTTAAGAATCATACCCTTAATCACCATATGAGTCATACTCATGTATCAACTCTATGTTATTACACCTCTCAACTTGATTAGGTCATATCAACCCTTAATTAAGTTCATACAACTATGAATGACATAGTGTACCAAGTCATTGCTCCTATTAGCAATTAGGGTTTCTTTCTTGATTAACACTAATTACATAGGTAATTTTAGGGTTTCAACCCTTGTACCTTATTGATTAACATTACTAATCAACATTGGATAATTAGGAATATCATTGCCTTTAATATCCTAATGATTGAACCACTAACAATCTGCATGCGGTCTTGAAGTTACATCACCAAATGGTTTTGAAACTATTTGCCACCAAATGGTCTTGAGACCGTTTGGCCTCAAGACCATTTGGTCTCAAACGGTCTCAAGACCGTTTGGCCCAAATTAGTCCCAAAACCCAAGGTCAAATTAGGTCGATTCTCAATCAAAACGATTTCCAATTGCACCATTGAATGGCCATAGATTATTCAATTGGAAGGTCCATCAATCCAAACCACTAGATCACCATTCATGGATCAATGATCAACCTTCAATCCACCAAACGGTCTCAAGACCGTTTGCCCCAAAAAGTCTTGAAATCAATTGGACCAATCAAGGGTTTCATTAATTAACTTGATTAGGGTTACAACTTGATGGATCGTGCACACCTTGGATCATTCAATTGAGTCCATTGGATCATCATCCAACCTTTGATTAAGTTCAGACATCAAACGGTCAACAATACCAAATGGTCAACCATGCCATGTGGTTTGGCATCCAAATGGTCAACTAGACCAAATGGTCAACCAAACCAAACGGTTTGGGACCTAACTTTACCAAACAATTTGCAAACCGTTTGGACCAAAAGTCCAAGACCGTTTGTTGTTGTTCTTTGATTTAGTTGTGTGTTTATGAACAGGTTATCATCTTCAACCTTTAAACTAACGAAAGCTACTGCCATTTCCATGGCAACTCCATCAATTAAGCAAGTTTGTTGCAATAATAACAACTAATTCAATTGCAAGTAGAAATTGAATTCAATGACAAAGATTAAGGGTTAAAGTTATATAACCCGCCTTAAAATCTGATCCTAAGCTCCAAGCTTCACGGATCCAATGGTGGTTGAAGCTATAGCAACCTCCCAAAGTCTTTTCTCAAGCTTTTGGAGTGAAAGGATCGACTAGGGTTGAAGATGGAGTGAAGAAATGAAGAAATCATGTATTGTTTTATGATTTTCACCATGAAATCATGAAGAACGAAGATCAAAGTCTTAGAAACAGGTTGGGGACGTGCTCCCTGCTGTCCTTATCCTTCTTGGTCAGTTTTTGCAAGCAAGGGGAAGAAAAGGAATCGAAAAAGACCCTTAGGTGGGTTGAAAAAGGCTCTTTTATAAGAAATTGATGAAAGAGAAAATGTTTAATTAAAATTCAATTAATTCCAAAAATGGTACCACCTCTTCCTCCTTGGTTTGCTTGCGTGCAAAGGCAACTCAAATCCACCGAACTCCCTTCCATTATCCATGGATTAAGGGAAAATAAAATAAGCACCTTAATCCATTATAATACTAATATATCTTTTTGAGTGGGAATTCTTTTCCTTATAATAAGGTGAGTGGAATTTCACCTACTTAAGATATTTTCGATCCTTGCAAGCTCAAGGACGGTCACTCATGCACAGGAATTCCACCAAATTAATTTTGGTTGAAGGCCCTAGAATTATTTTATTTATTTTTGCATTAATATATCCATAATGCTTAAATCTTGATTATTTTAATATCAAGATTCTCTCTCCTTCAACTTAAATCAAATGAGGCGCCCCCCTCATTTTCTTTACTTCACATGATTCCAAGAAACATTAGGGACCTTATTGAAGTGGTAATTTACATATTGCACCCTAGGTTTTGGGTAAATTGCACATTACACCAAAACTAGGTTTTCATGCACAAACATTGCTTTGTCACCTCTTTCTTGGGATTCTGGCTATCACAAGTCATATCTCTACTTAACTTTCATTCCCATGATGCCTTAACATATGAGGAACATATTATCATGCAAAATTTGCAAATATACCCCTCAACTTGGGTAATTTGCACTTTAGTCCAAAACAAACAAAATATTGATTTCAACAATATTCAAAAAGGACTAAATTGTAATATAAATTCCTCTTGAGCCCTAATTACTTTTCAAAGACAAAAGCAAGCATATAATTACTCTCATTATGCAAAACACCCAGGGTTACTTCATAACCCAGGTCAGGGATGTTACATGTATAATCCTTTTGTCATAGATATCTAGATTTAACGGGAGGCATGAACACATCATCATCTCAACATTCAATCTATGTTCACTAGTATATTTTTTATTTCTAGTGTAACTTTTCTTAACATTATTTTTTGCAGGATTGACACTATAGGCCTATAGCTTTTGTTGGTATAACACAAACTTCACTACTAGTCAAGTCTTGTCGATTAAGAAAAAGATGGGTACTACCTTTACTATAAAGTTAGTTTCTTTTTGAAGAATTTGCATCTAAGATAGCGTACAAAATTCTATATTTCAGTGGAAAAATTTTGTATAGGCATGTTGCATCAGTTGTACAAAAACCAACCACAAAGCCCTTCCCACAATATAAATGTCGAGTCAAGGAAGACTCTATCATCAATTTTTACTAAAGAAACCAACAACGTAGGTCATACCCATCATGAAAAGTATTACCTCAAAAAAATCTTGTGTCATTAGTTTTTCTCTAAAAGAACCCACAAAAAAGTGTTCCCACCACTTGCCTCGAGAAAAATATTTCCCCCCAGATTGGGTTATGTATTTGTTTTTTGATAGAAACTAACGACTAAAGTCTTTCCAAGCTAGGCATTTTTATTAGGGATAAGTACATGTGATGTTAGTTTTTTAGTCGAACCGACAACATAGATGGATATATGTCGTTAGTTTTTGGGTGCCAATCGACGACTACACTCTTACTGTGTTTAATATATTTTATTTGGGAGAAGTACATGCGGTATCATATTTTTGTGGTAGGAAATTGATGATAGAGATTGACCTAGGGAACTAACTTTTAAAAGAAACCGGTGACTAAAGTCTTAGTCGTCACTTTTTTCTAACAACTGATAACTATGTTCCACCTAACAAAACCCCCAAAACAAACTTTTCCTCATTCTCTATTACATCACACATCTCCCTTCCTCACTATGGAGATTCACTACGCTAACTGCCACCACTATTGTTGTGTTGTTGTGTTGCCCCTTGTGATGACAATTGTCATCGTCGTCACCTATGTTGACCACTGTTGTTGCTGTTTACTGCCTTTACTGCTCTCTATTGTCATAATGCTTACCACCACTATCGCCATGTCATTTCCTCCGTTGATCTACTGCTCATTATCATTTCCACTTGAGCCACTGCAATCAACGTTGCTACTGATTGAGCCACCACTACTTCCAGATTCTCGAGATGTGTTTTTTCTTGCTATTTTCTTCAACCTACTTGTATAATTTGGTGAAATGTAACTAGCGTTTAAATCTTATATTGATTTAAGTTGAATGATGAAATGTAATGTGACAACCTGACTTTCTCTCACCCCAGTTATGTTCCTTCTTTCCCTTTTGATACCCATATCACTCAATTGAAGTATAATCACATGACTTGATTTGTCTTCATGACACTTTTTGATCACCTTGATGACTAGTTCCATCATATGTGGCGCTAATTTGAGAGGCTGAACTAGGTATCATGCCTTAACACGTCACCATCTTAAAAGCATAATTGAAGTCCTTAATAGTTATTGTCTGATCTCTAATATATTTCACATTTTATAGGACTCAATTATCTTTTCAACACCTCAGGAATTACCCTAATCGGACCCTTCTAGCCCAAGTTATGGACATTTGAACTTGCTAATTAATCAATGATTTTTAACTCGATTTTACACCTTTTTGGGTTAAAAGCAAGCCACAACCCTTGAACACTCATTTCTGAGATGTTAGATTACACCACTCAAGGGTGAACAACCCATCCACCATTCAAGTCTCCTCCTAACCCTAGAACTCCCTTTTTTGAGCCGTTAGATCACACTAATCCATGATACAATGGATGAAAAGTCATCACTCACCTCCGTATAGGGGTCGGCAACAAAGTTGTTGTGACCACCTACCAACATTTTGCCAATCATCCCATATTCCATCGTTTGATCAAATTGAACATACATTCCTTCTCATTTCAAAACTTCCTCTCTTTTGCCCTTCTTTTCTCTCTATTTTCACGGTTCCCCCCTTCTCTATTTTTCTTCACCTTCTTGCCATGGTGGTGCCGATCACGACACCTTGGAGTGCACCTCAACCACTACACATTGGGAAAAGATAATGATGTAGTCATTCTCACACACGCCAAATAGAGAAGGGTGGCACCTAAATGAAGGTCCATGGCCCCTTTCTGTACTCTCTCACACCAACTCTAGTAACCTGGAGTTGTGGCACCACCATGCTCGAGTTGCAAGGTACAAACAACAACACCAACGGTACGATCCAGGGTTCCACAATGGACAATGATCGAGTGGCCAACACTGTGTCGCAGGATAGCGTATGATAGGCTACAAATCCTGTGGTGCACCCACAATTCCCAACCTTAGGGAAGGGCATGATCCCAGGAACCCGATCTAGAACCAATGGGTGTGATCAATCAACACATAAATGGTAACGTCATTGTTCATTTCTCTACACAAAACTTTACAAATGCATAACTCTCTATTCCCTTGGCCAAATGTAATGAATCTATATATCAAATTGATCAGCTAGATGAGACCTATAAGTTGGTCATGGTCTTAGACTCTAAAACTCCCTCCTTTTTCGTATCTTGATAAAAATACGTTGTTTGAAAACACTTGACTACTTTTAATGCATAATTATGATGAAGTTTGAACCTTTGATGCACTTCTACCCTCCTACGCATCAAATAACCAACTATTATGATCTTGTAACTCTATTGGTGGTCCTAATCACCTCATTACTCATTAATGGCTATTTTTGGTACATGTGTGAATTGATTGGATTCTAATGATATACTTTACCCTTTTGATTCTATTCTTACTTCCTAATGATACTGAATGCTTAATCAAATCTAAATACAGTAACTAATACTCATCAACAACACAATGATCACCCTTAACCCCCTAGTATTATAATTGTTCCCTAGGTCACATGTTATGCATGAACGTGCCACCCTCTTGATGATTCATGATGATACTTCACGATAAGGTGGTTGTTGGTCCACTTATACATCAAATTATATTAGATTCTTCAAATCAGTATGGTTGTGATATTAAGTTATATTAATGCCTAAGATCAGCCCCTCTTGACCTATGATGTTGTGCATAACCTATGTTTCCTAGTGGCTACCTTATGTGATCTATATGACTTGTTTGCCCTCCTTGTACCCCAATATGGATATAAATCTACTTCTAATGTCCCATACTCTCAAATCAGGGATTTCCGTAGTCTTTATGACCCTCTTAACGTGGACATTTCACCTAAGTCACATATTGAATCTATAATCTATGTAGGTGGAAATGTTGAATATAACGATGAACCTTGTGAGGTTAGACCTAGGTGACCATCCACCCACCATTGAGATATGTTAACCTTATCCTTACCTTGCTGATCTAAATCATCTCCTATTCAAGGACCTTCTGACTTGACAACTATGGTCCTTATTGCCCTATTATGAGTCTTATGACCAAGTTATAAGCATAAGTGATCTAAATCATGTAATGTCAATATAAGATGATTGCAACATTGAAATCACACAAAACTTGAACCACACCTTCATGTTGACATGTAGATAATAACGAATCACCAAAAATTTAATGAACCAACTTGGAACCTTATTTGGAAAAAACCCTAAAATGGATCTAGTTGGGGTTAGTGATGAGAACTAAATGCATGTTTTCAATCTTGTTGTTACTCAGGGGTTTCTTGTGGCTAGATGGTCATGGATAAGGTTAAGTTATGAATATATGAATTAGGTATGGTCTTTAATAAGTATATGACTATGGCTTTTTTTTCTTGAAATGTGATACAATATGTATGCTTGTTTACTTGCTCAAATATTGTCATTATTATTCTAGTATTTTACTCTATGTTTGTCTTGTGTGATTGTTTTATAACATGCAAACATAATATAGAAACTCCATTATACAAACTTCATGCACATGGATGAAGTTTTAGGTAATGTCATGAGGATGGGCATCCTACTTGAGTTATCAAGATAGGGAGGATCATTGATAATAGGGGTTAGCTAATATTTAGCACCCTCATGCCTGGCCAGAGTAGCCCGACTGGTTACGGCTTAGTAAGTCCAAATGAAGGACCCGAGTTCGAATCACGCCGAAGGCGCTGTGTGAAAAGTAACACGAATTTGATTGGGCATGGGAGGGGGTGACCGGACCACACCCTCTCATGCCCTAAGAGTTCATGCTGTCTGGGGGGTCATGATTGTGGCACTTCTACGAGGGCAGTTCTCTCATAAATAAATAAAAATATTGAGCACTGTCATAGACTCTTCTAGTGAGAAGTTCTCCATAAAAGGCCTTACAAATATATGATATTGATGAATGCACGAAATTATGGTATAATCGGAGTGAAATGACCTAATACATGCGCTCTCATTTTTCTAAATACTTAAGTTGTTTATTTCTTGTTCGTTACCTCTGAAAATCTTTTTAAATTATGCAAATCTTATGTATATGTATCTTTTGTCCTTGTACTCATCACCTCATGTTCTTGACCCACATTGTTTCATGTATTTTATAGGTTAAGAGATGGTTAGAAGTTGATGGGCTCTGGGAGCTATGTCTGGTGTACTTGTTGTAGATCCCTAGTATCCATGAGCAGACTAATAAAATTGAACACTTGAACATGTAATTGAAATCTTGTAATAAAGAATGTTGCGTATTAATATATGTTGAATGTTGACAGTATGATTGGTGCTTTTATCTGGTTACATGTTCATGTCTGCTAAGCTTTATGCTTCCTCCTTCACACAATGATAATACCATACTAGGAACGAACACCTAGATCCTATCTCCTTTGACTTTATAGTCATTTGGAGTTAGTATTTGGGCAACAAGTGGTTTCATGACAAATGGTATCTGAGCATGAACAATAACGACACCAAACATTTCTCACATGAAACAAAAATTAAGCAAAACCTTACATCTAAAACTTAGAAACTTAATGAGTTTCCCTTGTGGACTAAGTTGAATTCGCCTCTATGTTAGAGCCTAGATGTTCTAGAACTAGGTGTAGGCTTGTGTAATCCCTAGAATCCTCCTTTCCTCCTCCTTTTATCCTATAATATCAGTAGTAGGTTCACGAGTGTTAGAAAAGGGAGTACCTATTACCACCCTAGACTATGTTTTGGGAAAATCCTTAGGGTAGCTACACATGTGTGCACCATGTTCTTGCTAGTTCTCTAGGACCCACTACACTAGACTACCTAATGAGTGTGGTAAGTCATTTTTGTTTTGGTTTTGATTGAATAGAGTATTGTGGTTTTCATCACATGTTTCAACATTGAAGTAAACCTATTTCAAGTATTAGTATATGTACATATGAAAATTTTACCACTGTAGAAAGGAATTGAGTGTCCATGTAACCTAAGAGAAAGAGATGTAACATCAAGTGTAGATGAATGGGTTTAGATGATTGTTGTATTCTCTAGAGTTGTTTAGATCCATGATAAAGGTTAGGCTAATGAGTAGCCTTGATAACCTAAGATGATGATAATCATGATAATGATGATGATGATGATGATGATGTTGTTGTTGTTGTTGATGATGATGATGATGATGATGATGAGGATTACGACGGTGATGATGACGATGACGACGAAGATGATGACAATGATGATGGTTGTGATGATGATGTTGATCTTGATCTTGACGCCAATGTTGATGTTGATATAATGAGCTTGCTTCTAGATGACCTATGTTTGATGTTGGAAGTTTCTAGCATGTTTCGATGACATGATATGAGTTTGACCATGCAACCCTAGCTAGATCTAGCACCATATGTTCCATATGACTTGGTTGATGTACTAAACATAGCTAGTGGGTTGATATGATTGCTTGTGCCATGTCTTGTATATGTTGAGATACAATATGTGACACATGGTTTGAGACCAACATGGGCCTAAACCTCTTTACAAAGGAGGACCTCTGGCATGGGACATACAAAAAGGGTGATTGCTTGATATGAGTTCACCCACCATGGGAGAAGGTTAGAGTACCTAACCTCCAACACATGTGAAATGTTGAAAAATGTGCACGATGAAATACATGACGATGAGTCCTTATCTAGAATACTTCTAAGTATATGAGTTGAGTCACCTAGTTTGTGGTCCCTTGGAAATGTCAATCCCTATATCCTATGAAATTATCTAACCTTAAGAAAGATGTAGTTAAAAATATGATGCTTGCTTAATATGTGTGGGAGATCTCCCAAGACCCTAAGATAATGTACATGATGTATGATATCCATGATGAACCTCAGAATCGGGTTAGTGGTTATATATAAAGGAATCTAGTGGGTTCCCTTGTCTCTTGAAAGTTGAGTAGAAAGAAAACGTTTGTTATGGGTAAATGGTTGTGGTTATTATGTGTTGTTGGACATAGGTAGGTCTTGCTTGAGTGGCTTGAGCTTGTGGAGATCCTTCTAGATACATGTGAGATAATTACAAAAATTAGACATAAAAGATAATGTTGATCCTTAAATGATGCTTGATACATGCAAGAACCTCACTTTAGTTAAAATTTTGATATATGTACAATAATCACTTTTCTGAGCTAGAATTAATTTGTGACGATACATACCCTAAAGATGTAAGTATGAAATCCAGAACTTGATATGATGATGCCTAAAGATCTTAGCTTGAATAATCAGGTGTAACATGCCTAATCTCATACCCAAATGGAAAATGATGAACTCAATATGACAATGCTCTTGGGGTCTTAAATAGAATAACACGATGAATACATTTTTTAATTTCAAACTTAGTAAGGGATAAAAAACATATTAATTGATGAGTGGCATAACTTGGGGAAAACTAAGACATGCAGGAAATTTAGTATAATGACAAAATATACATGTTCAATGGTGATCCCATTTGTAATTAATGATTGTGAACATCTTCACTTGAGAGTTGATAATATAGTTTTTGATGACACACCTTGATCTGGTATAAATACTTGAACAAACCCTAATTCTATAGGGATATGGGATGCATAACCCTAATGTTGAAACCATGATTTACTATGATGATAAGCTAAGTAATGCTCAAATCTATGAATGGGGATGGTTTCACCCAAAATGATACCAACCCAATTGTGCACCTCATTATGGATGAGCCTTGAAACTTATGTTTGGTTTCCTAAAACATGATGAATATGAAACCTTGACCTTTGACTATGATCTTGGATGAATTTCGAGGATGAAATTTCTTTTTAGGAGGGAAGTGTGTTATTACCTAACGTTCTATCACCCAGATTATGCTCCTTCTCTATGTTTTGATACCCATATCATTAAATTTAAGTATAATCACATGACTTTATTTGCCTTGATGATCCATTTCGATCACCTCGATGACTAATTTCATTGTATGTGGCTCTAATTTGAGATATTGAACTAGGTACCATGCTTTAATATATCACCATCTTGAAAGAATAACTTAACTCTTTAAATGTGATTTTTCTAATCTCTACTATATTTAGTGTTGTAGAGGACTCAATTATTATTCCAACGCCTCAGGAATCACCCTAATCGGACCATTGTAGCCCAAATTATGGCCATTTAAAATTACCAATTAGTGATTGATTTTTAACTCGATTTTGAACCTTTTTGGGGCAAAAGCAAGCCATGACCCATCAAAGGGTGAGCGGCCCAGCCGCCACTCAAGTCTCCTTCTAACCCAAGTGTACTCTTTTCTAAGCCATTATATCACACCGCTCCATGGTCCAACCGATGCAAAGTCATCACTCACCTCCGTACAGGGGTTGGCGCCAAAGCCGCTGCGACCACCTACCCCCACTCCGCCAATCAACCCATATTCAGTCATTTGATCAAATTGAAGTCACATTCATTCTTGTTTCAATACTTTCTCTATTTCTCAATTCTTTCCAAAATTTTTCATGATCCATGGCAACCCCTTCTTTATTCTTATTCACTTTCTTGCCATGGCACCGTCAGCCACAACAACTTGGTGTGCACCTTACCCACTGCACGTTTGGCAAAGATAATGATGTGGCCATACTTGCACTCACCTAACAGAGAAGGGAGGCACCTACAGGAAGGTCCATGGCCCCTTTGTCTACTCTCTCACACCAACTCTAGATACCTATAGTCATGGCACCACAGTGCTTGAGTTGCAAGCTGCAAGTAATAACAACAACGGTATGATCCATGGTTCCACAATGTACCATGATCGAGTGGCTGAGGTTGCATCATGCAACAGCCTACGATAGGAGGCATGTCTTGTGGTGGACCCACCACTTGCAGAACTTCCTTAGAGAAGGGCATGATCCCAGGTACTTGATCCAAAATCAACATGTGTGATCAATTGCCACATAAATGGTAACACCATTATTCATTTCTCTATGTTTTCAACACAAAACTTCAGAAATGCATAACTTTTTATTCCCATGGCCAAATGTAATGAACCTATCTATCAAATTGATTATCTCAATGATACATACAAATTGGGCATGGTCTCAGACTCTAAAACTCCCTCCTTTTCCCTTTCTTGATAAAAATACTTTCTTTGACTACACTTGACTACTTTGCATGCATAATTATGATGAACTTCAACCCTCCTAAGCATCGAACAAAATATTATGTTGTTGTGACTCTATTCTAGGTCCTAATCACCCCATTACTCATGAATGGCTATTTTTGGTACAAATGTGACTTGATTGGATTCCAATGATATACTTTACCCTTTTGATGGTATTCTTTCTTTATAATGATACCAAATTCTTAATAAAATCTAAATATAGTAATTAATACTCATCAACAAAACAATGAACACTCCTAACCCCCTTCTACTATACTCGTTCCCTAGGTCACACATTATGCATGAATGTTCCATCCTCTTGATGATTCTTGATCATACTTCAACATAAGGTAGTTGTTAGTCCACATATTATATTCTTCAAATAAGTATGTTTATGATGTTAAGTGATATTAATGCCAAAGATCAGCCCCTATTGACCTCTGATGGTGTGTATAACCTATGTTTCCTAGTGACTACATTATGTGATCTATATGACTTGTTTGTCCTCCTTGTGCCCCAATCAGAATATAAAACTACTTCTAATGTCCCATTTTGTCAAATAAAGGATTATCCTAGTCTTTATAATCCTATGGATATAGATGGTTCGCCTAAATCACATTTTGATTCTATAAGCTATAAAGGTGGGAATGTTGAATATTACAGAACCTTGTGAGGTTGGACTTAGGTGACATCCACCCACCATTGAGATATATTAACCTTGTCTTTACCTTGCTGATATAAATCATGTCCTATGTTGGGACCTTTTGACTTGATAGCTATGGTACTTCTTGCCCTATTACGAGTCTTATGACCTCAGTATGAGCGTAAGTGACCTAAATCACATAATCTCCATATAAGATGATTGCAACCTCAAAATGACACGAAATATGAAACACACCTTCATGTTGACATGAAGATCATGAAGAATCACCAAACATGTGATTAACCAACTTGAAACCTAATTTGGTCAAAACCCTAAAATAGAGCTATTTGGGGTTAATAATGAGAACTAATGGATGTATGCAATCTTATTTTTTATTAGGTGTTGTTTGTGGATGGATGGCCATGGATAAGGATAAGTTATGAATCTCTGAATCAAGTATGGACTTTAATAATTATATGAAAATTGATTTATTGCTTGAAAT
Source organism: Alisma plantago-aquatica (assembly GCA_963693085.1). Lineage (NCBI taxonomy): Eukaryota > Viridiplantae > Streptophyta > Magnoliopsida > Alismatales > Alismataceae > Alisma > Alisma plantago-aquatica. The sequence goes on from OY856411.1 coordinate 1,140,337,092, forward strand.
GTGATACAATATGGGTCCTTGTTTACTTGCTCAAATATTTTCATGTATTATTCTAGTATTGTATTAGATGTTTGTCTCATATCGTTGTTTTACAACTTGCAAGCATAATATAGAAACTCCATTATACAAACATCATGCACCTACCTGACATTTTGGGGTAAGGACATGAGGATGAGCATCCTACTTGAATTATCAAGATAGGGCGGATTGTTGGTAAAAGGGTTAGCTAATCTTGAGCACCCTCATAGACTCTTCCAGTGAGAAGTTGTCCATAAAAGGCCTTACAAATACATGATATTGATGAATGCATGAAATGATGGTATAACCAGAGTGAAATGACATAAAACATGGGCTCTCATTTTGCTAAATACTTATCTTGATTATTTCTTATTTGTTACTTCTAGGAATATTTTCGAATTATGTAAAAGCTTATGCATATTTATCATTTAGCCATATACTCAACACCTCGTTTGCTTGACCTTCCTTGTTTCACATATTTTATAGGTTCAGAGATGGCTAGAATTTTATGGCCTCGATGAGCTACGTCAGGTGTACTTGTTGTAGATCCCTAGTATCCATGAGCAAACTGGTAAAATTGTACTCTTGAACATGTAATTACAAGCTTTTAATAAAAAATATTGCTAAATAATATTTGTTGAATGTTGAAAGTATGATTGGTTCTTTTATCTTATTACATGTCCATGTATGCTAAGCTTTGTGCTTCTGCATTTGCATTTAGATAATAACATGCTAAGGACGGATGCCTAGGTGGTATCACCATTGACTTTATTGTCATTTGGAGTTAGGATTTGGGTAAAAAATAGTTACGTGACATGTAACTAGGGTATTGATTTGAAAATAGGAGAAATCATACTTTTATAATTGGAATTCATGTATAATTTGGTGTACTATTCAATTTGAATATATTATGGATAAATAATCACACCAAATAATTAATTAAACTGAATTGAAATGAATTATTGACAACATCCAATTTTGTGGATATTTGAATGACTGTTTAATCCAAATACCATCACCACAGTGATGCTTTATTTAGAAAAACCTAATAGTTTTGAGAAGTTATTATATCACTACCAATTGCATATCTTTGAATTTCTTTTGAATGGAATACCACCAAAAACAAACTTGAATATACTCGACATAGGATAACAACATACTTAGGCTATCGCCAGGCCAACGGCCTCAGAGGTCACTGACCCTCCTATTCCTTGGTGACCAATGACCCCTCATTACATCAGTAATCAATGGACCAAGTGTCTCTATGATCATTAGGACATTACATCAATAGTTGCTGACCAAAATGTTTCTACAACCGCCGAACCGAATATCATCTAGCCACCAATGGAAGAAATAAGATCAACAACTACCACTCCAAGAGAATGACAAATCTTGGAGATTAATGAGTTCATATTTTCAGCGACAAACACATCTCGATGACTGACTAGACCAAAACAGTCTTAGTAACCACTAAGCTTAAGTTAGTTTCCTCAGGGGTCATGCCTATAAATAGTCGACCACTTCATAGATGTAGGGGGTCACGACCTGTGAGTGAAAAGGAAGTGTTGCTGCATTGCAAAGTCTCTACAAGAACCCCATCACAATAAATGAGCTTACTCAAAACACAAAACACGATCGATCATTAATGAAACACATTCCCAAAAAATAGGGTAACTTGAAACTGATTTCAACATCACCACATGCTTAGAAACATTTGCATTGAAGTCCAACATCTTACTTGTATTCATACTATGCCAATTATCTGATACAATTTGTTCCATGGACATAGCCAAAACATATATACACATGAGAATATTATCCATATATGCCACATAAACAAGCGTGAACATGTTAACAAAAGCCCGATTTGATTGAAACATCATATACTAACTTTCTTCCCTGAACGTGAGAGTACATGGTCAACTCTAGGACACACTAGAAATTAAACAACCATCTCTAAGGTCCATCATCAAAGCTCCTCTTTGCTGCCACAAGTCTGTAGATGTTGTTTCCAATCACCTAAAAAGATGTGGTGACCCACGGGTGAGACCCATGTCCCAACAAGAGATATAACTATTAACACCACTTATTTATTACAGTAGGTCAACAAATTAGAAAGTTTAACCAGAATAAACACGTATAATAGTTATGCTTCACAACAATGATGACTAAAAAATACATAAAGGAGAAGATAACAATTATCGCCATTGTCTTGACTGTCATCTTTTACCTTGATAACAATATAAACAATTCAATAACATGTGCATAACTAGCATCATAAGCAAGTCTAGTAGAATGGCATCTCTATCATCATGAATAAGTCTGACAGCATAAGCATAGATACATAATTATCATGTCTAACTGGTTGAACATATCTACATCATAAGTGGAGCTAACAACATATGCACAACTATCTGCATAAGCATAATTAGCAGTATAGGCTTCTCTAATTACATATACATAGCTAGCAATATAAGAGTAGCTAACAACATGTGATAACTAATGTCATAATCATATCCAACAATGGAAGTATATCTATCAACTTAAATATGGTTGATGTATGTACACATCTATAACATGAGCATATCCATATCATAAGCATATGTACTATCTTTTAATGCACTAAAAATCATCTCTATGTAAAAAGAGTAAACAAGGGTTATGATCAATTGTGAACTATTTTATATAACCCTGAATAGATATGCGACACGGTTGTGTTACATCTTGTATTAGGCCCTAAGGATTTGAGTCGTACCACCCAAATCCAACTGACAACTGCTAAGTCGAAATAAGTTCCATAAAGATCTATGATAGAGCTAGACTCCATGATATCATCCACAACTCCCGGCCAGTATGAGAGACAACACATAGACATAACAATCAACTGCCAACATCGACATATAGTCAAGATGGAAACAACTAGCCTACCTTGGCATAGGTCACGATGCTAGAGAACATGTCATGCATGCCCATTCTATCTGAGGCATCCTACAAGTGTGCCAACTGTTGCATTTCACATATCAAAATATATGAGGCATGACCGTAGCCATCCTCTAAAACCTATAGTTGTGGATACAAGGGTATATATTCAACTTGTACCCCACATATTCAACGATACATGGTTTGACTTTCCCACAGGAATTACTCGTTTCACCATCCACCAATTTCTGACACTGGACTGGATCTATGGCACATGGCAACTACATGGTTAGGGTTTCACATGATTAGTTATGCCAATTCGGTGAATTATGGTTGCATCACACAAGTGGACAAACAAACCCTAATTCATTTCTAGTAGGCATTGATATATAACAACTTCCGAAGATATAAGACATATGAAACTTATTGTTCTTAATCTCATCATCACATGGTACTATTCATTTCCATTTATGAGACTACACTTGTCATCATACAATCATAGGATACAAATCCTTTTCACATTATCACAGGGTATCAACCCTTGTCAACATAAGAGGATTACACCTCATTCAGGGCTCAACCATGCCCAAAGGTCATTAAGATGATCATATCGTTACCTTCAAGTTCATCATTATTTTTCTAGGCCTTATAACAAGGATCAACAAACATCACCATACATATAATACACAATCTTAACATGGTATTGCATTAAGGAACTAAAAGTTGTTCATAGAATAACATTGTAGGGTCATCTTAGGAAAATAAGAGCATTCCTCTATTATATCAACATATAAAGAAGATAGGTAGGATTGGACATCATCACACTTATAGTGTATAATTTTAGCATAAGAAAGAATAAATCATAAAGCTATGATGTCTAATAGTTAACACATTAGAGTTATAATCATTCATTAAGAAGAATATTAAATCATTACATTAATTACTAAAGGAGGGTTAGAATGACTAACCACCATCATCTATTTGCAATAGGGTTAAGTTTATCAAGATAGGTTACTTTGAAGTCATGGTTCAACACAAGTACAAAAACAATAACTCATGGCATCCTCATACAATCGTGAATGCATAAGATAAAGCATTACCATCTCATTCCATACATTCCTCAAGAATGAATACATGCATAACTCAAGGGGTAAATGTCAAATAATAGCATGTTAGTGTTTAAAAATAATAAGAGATAACTCCATTATTCTTTTAATCATTCAAGGAGGTCTTTCACAATCAATCATCATTACTTGGTTACATTAGGGTTAGGTGTAACAACCTATGCTTCATTAGGGTTACCAATTAACTCATTACGGTGATAATAAATTATATTCATATGAGGGAAATGGTAATAATACTAGTTTAAGGCATTTAATTATCGAATTTACATCATCAGAACCATATTATAATACCATAGGCTTCACCCAAAACAATGGCAATGCTGAAGCATCAAATCCTAATCATTGGGTCAGATTCTTCATTCAAAAAAATCACTTGTCATATAGGTATAACCACATATTAGGGCTTAAAAGGATAAACTTATAAGACCTAGAAAAACCATATGTTGTAGTACCTGGACTACCATCGATTGTGGTGTCTAGGACCACCATCGGTTGTGACAATTTGAGTCACCATCAGTTGATCGGGTCAGCACTACCATCAGCTGATCCCATCTTTAGGGCAGTTAACCATTAGGTGTTGCGCTTTTAAAAGAGTCCAAAACTGAACCAAGGTGTGACCACACTATCTTTTATCAACAAAGCAACATTACAAAGACAACTCCATTGGATCTAGCAAGAAAGAAACCATCAATTCTTGTATGAGATTTGATAATAGCCTAAAACCCTAAATGTAAGACATAATTTAGGACCACTTGATGTGAGTACCAAAGACACCACCTTATAGGAATATAGCCATAAGTTATATGTACTAAAATAAATCTAAAAATACAAACAAGTGCCCACCATCGGTCATCACAAGGGCCCAACCATTGGGTAGTGAAGCAAAGGTGGAAAAACAACTCTCAACACATAGTAAAAGACCATTGTTTGCTAGGGTTAGGGTAACCATCAACCATCAATGACCAAAGAAACATAACCTTGGGTTATATGTTGCACTAGAGTGATTAAAATAACAAACAAGTAAAGGCCATCATTCATTCATAGGTGCCAAATCATCAACCACCAAGAAACGAAGGAAAATAGTTCATTATCTCATAGAAGAAACCATCATTTGTGATCCCAAGAGTACTATCAATTAATGGTTCAGAAAGGTATTAGGTTTCCTATAGCTCAGGAAGGTCATGCAATAGATCAGGTTCATCTAAGTTTATAAACTACTCAAGGAATAGCATTAAGATTGAAACCTTAGGAAAAGCTAGTTTCATAATGCATAGATCTTTGTTTTAGAGCATAAACTTGAACAATCAAACTATTAGTAAGAAATAAACGTGGGGAGGATTATAAAACTTGCCTATAAGAATAAGATCAGGTTCCAAGCACAATGAAAACTCGATCAAAGAAGGTAGGAAACCCTAGTATAATCTCTGAACTTGGCCAATTAGCTTCTTCTCCACAAGGGCAGAAAACCCTAGGCATAATGAGTAAGAAAGATGAGTTGTTTGAGATCTAGAACAAAATTTACAATAGAAAAACATGGTTTTGTCCAAGAATAAGGTTGGAGGAATAAGAAAAACAAGAGAAATGAAGGGTATAAATTGGAGCTTACTTACTTAGGTTAGCAACAAGCAAGGGAAGCTCCACAAACCCTAAATGAGGGTAGATCAGAGCTCTAGCCACACATGCAAGAAGTTCGTCCATCTTATTCTATATTGGGCACCCTATTAATCAACAAATAGGGAAATACTAAGATCTAGATAGAAGGGAAGTGGTAAGAATCCAAAGGGTTCGTTTGGGTCCAAGAGGGAGGGTATATAAAGCTCATGGATAAGAAGGAAGAGAAGCATGAGGTGTCCTGCTAGGTTTTCCATGTGTCCATGACCTAAAAACTCATTTAAATGTAAAGTAGAAGCTGCATTGGTTGTGAAAGTCTTCTAGGAAATCAATGTTTAGCACATTGTAACCATCATTTGTTGAAGCCCTAGGTCACTAGTTGGTAAACCATTGCTTGGTCACCCCTTCCAAGCAAACCACCAGTCTGAGGGACCCCGAGAGAGAAAAAAATTGACCTAACACCTATATAGATCTGCATTCGTTGTCACCACCTGGTGATGCCCATCATATGTCACTCAAATAGGAGGACCATCATTTGATGGCCTCTCAAGGTAGCTCATCCATGAGGGGGTAAACCCCAACTCACCCTAGAAGGGTAACACCACCAAAAAAATGTATAATAAGGCACCACATAGCCCAACAAGCTCAATAATTGTAAGAAAATATATAATGAAAACAAATTATTTGAGTGGCAAAGAAAACCATAGATATGGGTAAAAAAAAGAAATCCCAAAATGTGCACAAAATTGCATAACTTGCACAAACAATGTCCAAACTGGACCAAACTTGAAACTTAAGATTTTCACATGGTATAAAGTCACCTCAAAAGGTTTAATTTAGGTTTGAGACACTTAATTATGATAATTACACATGTTCAACCAAAAAGCAAGGTCAGGGGATTCACAACCATAAACCTCTAACATAGATTTCACTCATGAAATCCAAGGCATGCAAAGATGGGTGCCTTATATGCACCTCATCCTCTAAAATTCACATGGTTACTTCCATGTCATGGTGATGTCACATCACTTCTCATAAAATTTATGTTCTTCTCCCTCAACTCCTGTGTTTCTCATTTTGAGTTAACACAAAAAACATCCACATAAGAGATATCCTTATGCAACTTCCACCTCTATTGTCTATATCACTGTCATGTACCATGGGTATCACTTCCTCAAACATGGAACATAGAAACTGCTCTACAAATTGTGCATTCTGCTAGCTACTTTCAACTTGGAATTCTAGATGTCTTCTTAAGCTATATTATCAATTGTATCAACACATCACTCAAATTAAAACCATATTTACTTACTGACATCTATTCACTTGACCATACATGTGCCATATTTTGTTCCATACATAGCTTCCATTGCATGTTATTAACCTTACTTGGACATACACAACACTGTTAGTAGACATATCATAATCCTGAGAAGACACTTTAGTCAACCCCCAACTAACAATTGTTGATCTTGACACACAATCATTGCTATTTCAACAATTCTAAGGCTTAGGGAAGATGTTGACAATGTTTTTAACCATCTCTAAACTACATTGAGATGTTATCATTCAAAACTTTCCATAACTCATAAGGAAATTACCTGAGCACTCTGCTCATCAAGCCCATAAATGATGCGTATGTATTAGGTTACTCTAAATAGCACAATTCTAAACTTACCATGACCATGCAACTCATGTCATCCACTCTAATTCTTATCCACTAACATCCTGGTCTTAGGTTTATCTATAGGAACATTGTGGCGCATGTCTACTGATCCAAAACCATATCTCCTCGGTAGTGGTCTTATCTAAATATTGGTAACCCATACACATCATCACGGATACACTCCTCTTCTTTTAAACAACACTTAGAGGATCAACATAAAATCTCCTTCTATTTCTAAGGGAGAGGAAAAAGATAAATCTCATCTGATGCACACCTTCAATCTCAGGTTCTAATGGTACACCCTAGATACTTGGAACTTTTACCTTGGTATCCACTTCATGTGCCAAGAGAAATTCACATCCTTATCTCATCCACTTCCTCAACATGATAACTAACTAAGAACATATAGGAGGAGTATTCCTAACTCTTTGAAGGCTAAAAAAGAATACTCATAAAAAAATCATGATCTTGGATCCATAGTCCCAACAACCACACATCACATCAAGGTATCCACCCCCCAAGACCACATGTAGTCTCAACAACCACACATTACATCAAGGTAACCACCCCCAGGATTGCACAAATCCACACGTATCAAGTGGCATAAGACCCACTTGAATTTATGCCCAAAAAATAAAGGACACACATGAAAACACACTTCCCACAACACAACATCACTTTCCAGGGGTCACTAGCAAGGGGATACCAATTCTGTCTTCATCATGAAGGTTACACTTTTTATATGAAATTCTAACTTTACTTCAGCTTGGGTTCCTTGCCATCGGCATAACAATTGTTAAGATTATCATATCTTATTGGTCTTTTATCATGAAATACTACTTGTGCATGTCCTCTTTTGTATCATATTTTTCAACTACTTTTCAAGGGGTAGATCATCATATTTCACATATGATTATTAAACAAGGATTATATCCCTTAATTTTTGTCACATGTTATGGAGATTTTACATTAACTCTTTCTTACACACATAGTTGGTCTGAGATTAACTCAGGTTCCAATTATTCCTCTGTTATTGTTCTTATTCATCTCTTCATATCACACTTATCTTAGAAGTTCTCTTATTTTCACGTGGATTTTATACTTGCACTCATTTCATTAGCACATATTTATTTGTCTTGTACTTTATAATCTTCCTGAATTACAACTTTAAGAATTCCTCTTTATCTCATCTATGTTAGGATTTGGATTTCAAGGTTCCATATCTTTCTTTTGTAATAACCAATCATTCAAGTTTTGATAGGTTACAATGTAATTACCATCTTCTTTAGGGTAAGATAGAAATATTTTCACCATGATTTTTATTCATTATGCTCTTTAGATTGTTTGAAAATGACCACAATCTAAGAGTTTCATACTTACATTTTCTTCAATAGTTGAATACCTGACTAGGGTATCCAAGTACTGAGATTAGGTAGTATGCATCATGTATTCATGTCATGTTCCTTACTTAGACACCATACTAGTCCTATGTCCCAGTGTCTCTGTAGACTCAGTGAACCTAGAGTTCTGATACCAACTTGTGAGAAATCATCACACTAAACAAGTTTACTCAAAACAAAAAACATGATTGATCATTAATTAAAAACATACATAGAAAATATGGTAAACTAAAATTGATTTCAACATCACTACACTCTTAGAAACTTTTGCATTGAAGTCCAACATTTTTTTTGTATTCATACTATACCAATTATTTGATATAATTTGTTTCATGGCCTTAGCCACAACATATCTACATAGTAGAATTTTATCCATATATGCCACATAAATAAGCATCAACATGTAACTAAAAGCCAAATTCGATTGAGACATCGTATACAAACTTTCCCACTCAGACATGAGAGAACATGGTCAACTTGAGGATACACTAGACATTAAACAATCATCTCTATGGTACATGACCATTGCTCCTTCTCGCTGCCACATGTATGCTGCCACTGTTGTCGATCGCCTAAAAAAATGTGGTGACCCACAGGTGAGACCCATGTCCCAATGAGAGATATAACTCTCAGCACTACTTATTGATTATAGCAGGTTAAGCAATTAGATTGTTTAAGAAGATTAAACATGTATACCATATAGGCTTAACAACAATGATGATTAACAAAATACATAAAGGAGCAGATAAAAATTATCATCATTAACATTTCTGTCATCTTTTACCTTGATAATAGTATAGGAGATTCATTACAATGTGCATAACTAACATCAAAAGCAAGTCTAGAGAATAGCATCTCTAACGTCATGAATAAGTCTGGCAGCATAATTATAACTACAACATTAGCATGTATGACTGGTTGAACAAATATACATTATAAGTAGAGCTAACATCATAAGAAAAACTATTTGCATAAGAACAATTAGTAGTATATGCATCTCTAATTACAGATACATAGCTATCAATATAAGCATGGCTAACAACTTGTGATAACTAATGTCATAATCATATCCAACAGTTTAAGTATATTTATCAACATAAGCATGGCTATTGTATGTACACATCTTTAACATGAGCATATCCACAAAATAAGCATATCTACTATCTTTTAATGCACTAAAAATCATCTCTATGTAGAAAGAGCATATAAGGGTTATCATCCAATGTGAAATGTTGTGTATAACCCAAAATAGATGTACTTCATAGTAGTGTTACATCTTTTATTAAACCCCAAGGATTTGAGTCACATCACCCAAATATAACTGACCACTGCTAATCAAAATCAGTGCCATAAAGATCTATGGAAGAGTCAGACTGCATGATCTTACCCAGAGTTACAAGATACAACACAAAGACATAACAATCAATTGTTAACAATGACATATAGTCAAGCGGAAAATACCTAGACCGCCTTGGTATAGTAGTGGCGCTAGAGAACTGGTTATGAATGCACGTCCATCTTAGGCATCCTACAATTGTACCCACTGATGCCTTTCACATATCATAATATTTGAGTCATGACTGCAACCATCCTCTATAACATGCAATTGTGGATGCAAGGATATATCTTGAACTTGCACCCCCACATATTCAACAATATGCGCTCTGAAATTCCTGTAGGAATTACTCGTTTCACCATCCAACAAGTTCTGACACTAGAATGGATCTATAGCATAGGGAAACTACATGATTACATTTTAACACAATTAGTTATACCAATTGGATGAAATAAGCCTGCATCAAACAAGTGGACATACAAACCCTAATTCATTTTTATCAGACATCGATATATAACAAATTTAGAAGATACGAAATGTAAGACCCCTAACCTTGCTTAAAGTTTTGAACATTCTTAATTACCATAATTTATTTCTTAAAACATTAATCTAACTTTATGATATGTTTTAATATCATGCGACAAGCTTAAGTTTCAAGTTTAGTCAAATTTGAACACTATTGTGCAAGTTATGAAATTTTGTGCACATTTTGGACTTTTATGCAATTTACCCACATATGAGGTTTTATTTGAAATTTTTCACATGAATTATTTATCTTATATGTTTTCTTATCATGGTTGAGCTTTTTGGGCCATGGGGTGCCTAGTTGTACCTTTGTTTGGTGGTGTTTCTCTACAAAGGTGACTTAGGGTTTACCCCATCATGGATGAGCTACCTTTAGAGGCTCTAGAAGTAGTGTAGTTTCTATTTGCATGTTCGTGAAAGCTCTTATCCATGGACACATGGAGAGTAGATAGTACACCTCAGGCTTCTCTCTTTCCTTATCTATAAGCTTTATATACCTATCATTTAGCTCACAAATGAAACCTTTGATTCCTTATCTCTTCCCTCCTCTCCAAAGCTTTAGTCTCCCCTACTTGGTTGAGAATAGAGTGCTCAAGGAAGAAGAAGCTATCTGACCTTCTTGGTTAATCATATAGGGTTTCTTTTTTCTCTATTCTAGGGTTTGTGGATCTACCCTTGTTATTTCTGACCTAAACTAGTAAGTACCTTCCTTCTTTCTTCGTTTCTTTTTCTATTCTTCTTACTCCTACCTTCTTTCTAGTTGGAACCATGGTTTTCCATGAAGTAACTTTCTTTAAAGCTCAAAGAACTTATCTTTCTTTCTCCCTTCACCTAAGGTTTACTCGCTTTCTTGGAGAAGAAGCTTACTTGGTCGTGTTCAGACCTAAAGCTAGGGTTCTTTACCTTCTTTGCTCAAGTTTTCTTGCTTCTTGGAGTCTGATATTCTTCCAAGAGGGACTTTTATAACCCTCTTCTCTTTTATTTCTTAGTATAAGCTTTCTTTCCCAAAATCTTGCTATAAAATAATGATCTAAGCTTGGAAAAGCTACACTAACCTAGTGTTTCGATTTTAATGATGTTTCATGCTTAGTTACCAACTCTTTATGAATCTTAAACAATGTTAGGTTAGGTTGGAATGGAAACCTATGATGCTAAGTACCTATCAAACGTTGGCCTATACTTAGAGTTTTTAGGTTGATTTTCACTGTATACCTAATCTGACAGATGACCTTGCACTAGAATAGATGGAGTAGTTTTCTTGACAACCGATGGTGATGACCAATGGTTACAAATGATGGTGTCAACTAATGTTCATAGTTGAGGTCAGTTATAGACTCCTTTGAAATCTTATCAACTGATGGTTTAGTTCCCTACAGATAGCATGAACCCATGGTGACATTAGCTCAACATCCAATGGAGACAAATTATGGTAGTGCTGACCCTATCAACTGATGGTGAAACCATGTGTCACCACCAATGGTGGTCTAGGAGACCAAAACCAATGCTGAATCAATGTTCTCAATGTTTATTCATTTAAGACTTAATCCAATGGTTTATTTGTTTATATGATACAAGGGTTAAACCTACATATCAACGGATGGTTTTGAAATGTTAAAACTAATCCAATGGTTGTGATTGGATGCTTCAACATACAATGATTTAGAATGAAGCCTATCATATAATGTGTTGGTTCTAATAATGTGAATTCGACGGTTCAATGCCTTTAACTTGTAGTTTACCTTTGCCTTTGTATGAATATATTTGATGAATCACCATAATAAGTGAATGTGTAACTATTATGTGATAATGCTTATGACACCTAACCCTAATGTAACTAAGCGATGGTGATAGATTTTAACCAGTCCTATTAAATGATTAAATGTGATAGTGAAATACTCTCTTCTTGTGTTGAAACCATAATATGATTCTGATTGAACATCATAGTTCCTTGATATGTTAGTCTAATATGTAATGTGTGTTAATGATTTGTTGAGCCTTATTCTAAGGCATGAAAAGATAACGTTGGACATGCAGGAAATAATGTGATGATCTTAATGACCTTTGGGCATGGATGAGCCCTGAATGAGGTGTAACCCTCTTCATGATGTCTCAAGTGCTGAAATACTAGAATAATGTGATAAGAAATTTTGTGCTGGGGTGAGATGATGACAACCATCGTTTCATGTATAGTAATGAGTGTACCATGTGGTGATTTTGATTAATAATTATACCTCACATGTTTTATATCTCTTGAAGTTGTTATACTTATATGCTTGCTAGAAATAAATTAGGGTTTGTAAGTGCACTTGTATGATGCAACCTTAGTTTTCTCAATTGGTGTAATTAATCAAGTGAAACCCTAATCATGTAGCGCCATGTTCCATAGAGCCATCATTTGTGTCAGAACTTTCTAGATGGTGAAACAAGTATTCTTAAGGGAAACTCAGATTGCATACTTTTGAGTATGCGGGGTGCTTGTCACCCTGACCCCATGTGTATAGAGAGGATGAATATGGTCATACCTAGACCTCATTTTGATAACAAATATGGTCGCATCTTGGTGATTGCATATGAGATGAATTTGAGGATAGCTACAGTGTACCTCGGATGGTAGGGTTTTCATACCCACCTCCTATCACTAGTGTCATGATCTATACCAAGGACAAACTAGGATGTTAGAAGCCTGACCTGATGTGTCACTATGGCAAACTCGTATTGACCGAGGGTAGAGAAAATCTTAGGAACCGGGTTCTCCTATATCTTATATGGAACTGATTTTAACTTAGTAGTGGTTAGTTGGGACATGAGTGGTATTCCTCAAATCCCTCAGGACATAATAAAGAGGTAATATAAGTCATGTAGTATATTTGCTAGGGTTGAAAATGTTTCACATTGGTTGACTAGACCTGATCTATCTTTACACTTCAAAGTTCTTATATGATGAAATCTTATGAAATTTGAGTAATTATACTTGTTGCGAAGATAATATTTTTAACTTTCATAGTATGTTAAAACCGTCCAATCTATTCTTATCAAATAATCCAACTATTCAGTCTATTTATTGTTAAGTATTTTGTTGTAATCAAAATCTGTTGGAGAGAGTTATATATCTCACTGGGATATGGGTCGCACCAGTGGGTAACCACATTTTTTTAGGGGGTCACCAATGATGTGGTTGAGATTGTGTCATAGAGGAGGAATTGTCTGGTGATCAATAGAAATAGAAGGTTGGATAAATGTTGTTGTAAGTATTAGAGTCTTAGTGTCATCCATGTACTCTCAGGTATGAGTATGGGAAGTGTTATGTAGATGATAAACTTGTTTCGACACAATTTTTTGGCAGTATGCCAACATTTTTAATGTATTGCTTGTACATATGAAAATATCTTTTTTGTATACAGGTTGTGGCTGAGACCACTAGATATAGATGTAAATACCTATTATGGTATCTAAGTTTATGAAAGAGATGGACCTTGATGTAAATGTTTCAAAACTTGTTTATGATGTAGAAATTGGTTTTAATTCTTCCACTTTTTGACTATATGATTAATTAGTAGTTGATCATGTTTTATGTTTTGATTAATCTCATTTAGTGTGATGAGGTGTCACCGTTATGTTGGTATCAGAGCTCTAGATTCATTGAATCTAAAGAGACATATGACTCAGGATTGAGTTTGTTCTTTTGTATCCAACATATCTTATCATAGCTTATGCTTATGTAGATATGTCTGGAGGCCATGAAGAACACACTGAGAGAAAATATGTTGCACTAGGAGGAGGTTCTAGGAGGCAGGAACGTGATGATAAAGTACTAGAAGTGGGGCCAAAGCAACCCGTAATTCCTTAGTTTGACCCAAAAACTATGGTCAACCTTGTGTTTCTATCCATGTTCAGATATATGATGGCCACGACTGCACATCTAGTGTGCAGAGCGCCAACAACTCAAGTGAGGAAAGTTGCACCTAATGTGGAATCCAAAGGTAACAGGAAGATTTTTTAACGTCTTAGACATCCCTAATATGTTGGTACATTAGACATAATAGACGCTGACATGTGGTTGGCTGAGCTCAAGAAGTCATTTAAAATCTTAAGCATTCCTAAAGAAGATAAAGTGAAACACATTGTTTACTTGTTAAAGGATAGTGCAAGCCATTGGTGGAAAATAGAAGAAGAAAAGAGGCCAGGAGTGGTGATTGGATGGGAGGAGTTTTAGTAAGAGTGTGTCAGTCGATACTTCTCGGGGACTTATCTGGATGAGAAGATCTCTCAATTTTAGAAGATTTGTCAGGGAGTGATGATTATCAATGAGTATGAGTCAAAGTTTGTGGAGCTCCTGAGGTTCTACCCTCACATGGAAGCAACATATAAGGACATGATTTGTAGATTGGAGAAGGGTCTGAGTACGGAGTTGACTACAACAACATCAGCTTTAGAGAATAGAGAAATGTATTTCACCTAGTCGATGAGGAAGATTGAGAGGTATGCTATAGAAAAGCGTAAAGTTAAATCTAAGGAGAGGTTGGTTCAGTTCCAAGGGAAACCTTTTGGGGGCTTTAAGAATCTGAGGTTTTCTCCACCACAATCAAAACAAAGGTCGATTTTTACCGAGCAGAGGTCATATACACCATCTCAATGGTCCCTTTGTAGGGGTGGAGGCTGTAGTTTTGTGTAGATAAGAGCTCACAATACCTCATCAATCTCAGTGATAGGGCCATCTAGAACACAAAATGATAATTGGATGTTTCATCAATGTGAAAAATAATGCATATCGGATGGAATTTCCCTATGAAGAATGAGGAGGTTACCCAACAGACAAGACAAAGTTAGTAGGGTTCTCAACAGCACAATTTAGTAGTGGAGGTGGTAGAGGACGCGGTCAGGCATCACAGGAAGGTTCCTCTGGACAGGCTAGTAGGGGATGTGGATGGTTTTAGGCAACATCTAGGTTCTATGGCATGAGCTAGCCGAAAGCTGTGGTCAATCCATGGGTTATGACAGGTCAGATGGAATTATTTCATTCTGATTTGTCTACTTCTTTTGTTGTCTACTAGTTGACCCCATTGTGACACAATCTTTTATCTCTAGAGAGGCGATAGATAGTTGTACTTATCCTATTAATCATAGATCTAATAGCCTTCAACTAGAAACCCCTCTAGTCGGATCTTTCAAGTTGTGTGAGGTGTGTCCTTCCTATGTTCTTTATTTCTCAGGACGCAACATTCAAGTGGATGTCATGCCACTTGGTATGCATGGATTCGATGTGATCATAGGAATGGATACCTTGGAAAAGTACAAGGTGGTGTTGGACTATAGTACTAAGGTGGTGACATTCTATGATGGTGATGTCTTATGAATCTTCCAAAGCAATAGGAAGATTCTTTCCACATGTTTGATGTAGCTATGACAACAATGAGGTTGATGAGACAAGGATGTGAGGCTTTCTTAGAACATGTTGTGGTTACCAAGGTGAGAGATCCTAGTATCGGGGAGGTACCAATGGTGCGGGAATTTGAGGATATTTTTCTGAAAAGTTTCCTGGTGTTCCCCCTCTCAGACATATTGATTTTGAGATCAATCTTGTTCCTAGAACACAACCCATAGAGTAGTCATTGTAAAGGATGGAACTAATAGAAATTCAAGAGTTAAAGAAATAGTTGCAGGAACTATTAGAGAATAGTTTTAGCAGACCAAGCACTTCCCCTAGTGGTGATCATGTGTTGTTCACCAAAAAGAAGGACAATTCAAAGAGATTGTGTATAGATTAGCGATAGTTGAACAAGGTGAAAATAAAAAATAAGTAACCATTACCAAGGATTGATGACCTTTTTGATCAATTAAGAGGTGCCACTGTGTTTTCAAAAATAGATCTAAGACCAGGTTACCACCAGTTGCAAATGAATGCAAATGATATACCCAAGTCATCGTTTATGACTAGATATGGTCACTACAAGTTCATGGTTATGCCATTTGGGCTAACCAATGCAACAACAACATTCATGGATCTGATGAACAAAGTATTTAGACAATATCTAGATCATTGTGTGGTCATATTCATAGATGATATCATAATATACTCTAAGCATAGCCAGTTGCATGAGAATCACCTAAGATAGGTGTTGACCTTGTTGAGGCAGCACCAGTTACATGCTAATTTCGCAAGTGCAAGTTTTGGTTCTCTGAGGTATATTTTTTGGGTCATGACATATCAACTAAGGGTGCTTGTATTGAACCTAAGGAGGTTGAGTCCATTTGGGAATGGGAACATCCTAAGACACATACAGAGATTCATAGTTGAAATAGAAGTTGACCAGTGCACTAGTGTTAGTGCTACTAGAAAAATGGAAAGGTTACTTTATCTTTTATGATGCTTGGAAGAGTGGGTTGGGATCTGTTCTGATGAAGGATAAGAATGTGATTTCTGTTGCTCTGTGGCCGCTTAAGAAACACGTGGAGAATTACCCAACACGTTATGTGGATCTTGTAATGGTGGTTCATGCCTGAAAGATATGGGGACACTACCTTTATGGAGAAAAATGTCAAATCTTTATTGACCATAAGAATATGTAGTATATCTTTTCAAAGTAGGAGTTAAACATTAGGTAGAGGAGATGGATGGAGTTAATCAAGGATTATTATTTCTTAATAGACTACCATTTAAGCAAAACAAATGTGGTAGCAATTGAGGTCAGTAGGAAGTCATCTTCATCATCATCAACAAACCAAACACAATTATGCTCCTTAGTGTTCCACAAATGAAAAATGTTGGTGTCTCTTGTCCAGATGAATGTAGAGTTGGAGGTTTCCTTGTTGGCAGGTTTGTTGGCATAGTTACAAGTTAAACCTACGTTGACACAAAAGAATTATATTGTGATACAAGATATCTGATCAAAATTGGGAAATGACATGCATGATAGATTCCATGAGGCAAAGTATAGTTGAGTTTGTTTCCACAACATGACAATAGTTCCTAATGTTGATGGGTTGAGGAAGATGGAACTTGAAGAGGCTTGATTCTCGAAGTATGTGATTCATCCTGGAAGTTCCAATATGTACAATAATATGAAGGACATGGAATGGTGGCCAAGATTAAAGCGTGATGTGGCAGATTTTTTTGCCAGATGTCCAGTATGTCAGCAGGTTAAAGCTGAGCACCATAAACATATAGGGGCACTACAATCATTATGAATACCTCACTGGAAATGAGATCATATTACGATAGACTTTTTGGTTGGTATTCCTAGGATAGATGAAGGTCATGATTCCATATGGGTGATAGTAGATATACTGACCAATTAAGCACACTTCCTTCCATTTAATACAATGTTTACAACAGAGAAACTAGCACATGTACATGCTGATGAGATAGTCTGCTTATTTGACATGTAAGTATAATTTCTGACAGAGGTCCAAAGTTTACAATTTGATTTTGGGAATGTCTACATTTAATGATGGGAATACAACTGAGGTTCAACACAACTTTTCAGCAGTAGACTGATAACCAGTCTGAAAGGACTATTTAGACTGTAGAGGATCTCTTGAGGAGATGTGTGATGTAGTTTCTGGGTAGTTAGGATGTACAACTGAGTCTGATAAAGTTTTCATACAACAACAACTATCAGAGAAGCATAGATATGGCTTCTCATGAGGCTCTATATGGGATGTGTTCCTGGTCTCCACTTTGCTGGTATGAGACATGTAAGTATCAATTCTTAGGTCCTGATCTTGTACAATAGACTAAAGAAAAGATTAAGGTGATACAACAATTGTTGAAATCAACCCAAGGCAGACATAAATCTTATGCAAATAACCATCACAGACAATTATAATTCGAAGTGGGAGACAAAGTGAATTTCAAGGTTTCTCCTTGGAAAGGTGAGCTAAGGTTTGGGAAGAAAGGTAAATTGGCTCCTAGATTAATGGAACCATGCCTTATCTTACATCATTTTGGAAAGATGACATATGAGTTGGAGTTACCGCTAAAGATACACAGTTTGCATAATGTTTTTCATATCTCCACATTGAGGAAATGTCATCCAGATATAGAGTAGACGATCCAGCCACTGGAAGTTGATTTATATGAAGATTTTTCCTATGTTGAGGGTCCTGTGTTGATCCCTGATAGAAGGGTGAAGAAGTTGAAGAAGAAGTATATAGTGTTAGTGAAGGATATGTGGCATCCCCTTTGGGTATAGGAATCCAGGTGGGAGTTAGACGAGATGCATAGAAAGTACCCATCTCTCTATACATAGAATTTCTAGGGCAAAATCCTGGTCAGGGATTAACAGTTGTAAGACCCCTGACCTTGCATAAAGTATTGAAAATGATTTGTTACAATAATTGAATGCTTAAAACCTTAATATAACTTTATGATATGTTTTAGTATCATGTGAGATGCTTAACTTTCAAGTTTGGTCCAAGTTATACATTATTTGTGCAACTTATGCATTTTAGTACACATTTTGGATTTTTATGCAATTTACCAACATATAAGGTTTTCTTTGAAATTTGTCACATGAATTATGATCCTTAGATATTTTTTCATCATGCTTGAGCTTGTTCAGTCATGGGGCACCTAGTTTTACCTTGTTTTGGTGGTGTGTCTTGAAAGGTGACTTAGGGTTTAGCCCTTCAAAGATGAGCTACCTTTAGAGGCTCTAGATTGATGGTCCCCATATTTGGTGGACAACCTATGGTCACCAATAGGTGGTGACAACTTATGGTCATCCCTAGATGGCAGTAAGTCAATGGTTTTCTGGTTTTGGTTCACTTGGACTGATGGTTCACTTAAAAGAGGTGGTCAACATATGGTTCACCACTTAAGTGACTATGGTTCCAAAGAACCGATGGTTCCTTTGCTTGGAGGTCGATGGTCGGACTAGAGATCCAAAAATTGGTGGATAAGTAGGTCTCCATGATTAATAGATCTTCTAGTTGAATGAATGTGGAATCTCTTAGGCATGGACACATGGAGAGCTTCTAGGACACCTCAAGCTTCTGTCTTTCCTTATCCATAAGTTTGATATACCTATCCTTTAGCTCACAAACAAAACCTTTGATTCATTATCTCTTCCCTCATCTCCATATCTTCATCCTCCCCTACTTGGTGGTGAATAGAGTGCCCAAGGAAGAAGAACACAACTGACCTTCTTGGTTAAGCATCTAGGGTTTCATTTTCATGTCTTCCTTGGTTTGTGGAGCTACCCTTGTTGTTTCTGACCTAAACTAGTAAGTACCTTCTTTATTGCTCCATTTATTTTGTTGTTCTTCTTCATCCTACCTTCTTCCTAGATAGAACCATGGTTTTCCATGGAGGAACTTGCTTTAAAGCTCAAAGAACTTGTCTTTGTTGCTCCCTTCACCTAGGGTTTACTCCCTTTCTTTGAGAAGAATCTTACTTGGCTGAATTCTGACCTAAAGCTAGGGTTCTTTACTTTCGTTGTTCAAATTTCCTTGCTGCTTGGATTCTGATTTTCTTCCTAGATATGTTACTTACTATAATATTGCTTTCACAAGTTTTATTTCTTACTTTATTATTGCTTGCACAAGTTCTTGCTCTAAAACGATGATCTAAGCTTAGAGAAGCTTTGTTAACCTAGGGTTTTGATTTTCATTTTGTTTCTTCCTTAGTTTCCTGATCTATATTAATCTAAAACTATGTGCATTGATCTTCCTAAGGTAGAAGAAGACTTATATTAGGTTTACATTGCAAATGACGTGATAAGTTGCTATCAAATGATGGCCTATACTTAGAGTTTTTAGGTTGATTTTCACTTTATACATAATTTGTTGGATAAACTGGGATTTATGTATGACATGGTTTGCACTAGAAATAATGGGTTGCACACTTGGTTTACCATACTCCTCCTGTGTCGGGATTCCATAGGTTGATGAGGGGTTGGGGGGAGTAATCTACTTGATGACTCATTTTTTTTCATAATTCGATGGATGACCTTACACTAGAATGGATGGAGTAGTATTCTTGATAATCTACGGTGATGGCCATTGGTGACAATTGATGGTATCAAACAATGGTCAAACCTTAGGTCAGTGATAAACTCCTTTGAAATCTTATCAACTAATGGTTTAGTGCCCTAGAGATAGCATGAACTGATGGTGACATTAGCTCAACATCCGATGGAGACAAATTATGTGGTGCTGACCCTATCAACCGATGGTGAGAAAATGTGTCACAACCTATGGTGGTCTAGTACACCACAATCAATGGTGAATCTAGGTTTTCAATGTTGCTTCATTTAAACATTAATCCAATGGTTTCTTTGGTTATATGATACAAGGGTAAACCTACATATCAATTGATGGTTTTGAAATGTTAAAACTGATCCAATGGATGTGACTGGATGATTCAACATCCAATGATTTAGAATGAAGTCTATAGTTTGATGTGTTGGTTCTAATAATGTGATTTTGATGGTTCAATGCCTTTAACTTCTAGTCTTACATTTTCCCTTGTATGAATATATTTGATAAATCGCCATAATAAGTGGATGTGTAACTTTAATTTGATAAATCTTGTTACACCTAACCCTAACATAACTAAGTGATGTTGATAGGTTGTAATCATCCCTCTTGAATGATAAAAAGTTCAAGTGAAATATCCTTTTCTTGTGTTGAAACCATAATATGATGCTAATTTAACATCATAGTTCCTTTCCATGTTAGTTTTATAAGTCACATGTGTGTTGATGATTTGTTGAGCCTTATTCAAAGGCATGGAAAGATAATGTTGGGCATGTAGGAAGTAATGTGATGGTCTTAACGACCTTTGGGCATAGATGAACCATAAATGAGGTGTAACCCTCTTCATGATGTGGCAAGGGTTGAAACCCTAGAATCATGTGATAAAAAATTATGTGTTGGGGTGAGATGAGGACAAGTATGGTCTCAGATATGGTAATGAGTAGTACCATTTGGTGATTGTGATTAAGAATTATTCCTCACACATTTATATCTTTTGAAGTTGTTATACTTATATACTTGCTAGAAATGAATTATGGTTTGTGTTTCCACTTCTATGATGCAACCTTAATTCACTCAATTGGTGTAAATAATCAAGTAAAACCTTAATAATGTATTTCCTTATGCCATAGAACCATCTTCAGTGTGAGAACTTACTCGATAGTGGAACAATTATTCTTAAGGGAAACTCAGAGCAGACACTTTTGAGTATGAGGGGTTCTTGTCACCCTGACCCCAAGTGTATAGTGAGGATGACTATTGTCATACCTAACTCTCAATTTGAGAATGGATAAGATTGTGTCTTGGTGATTACATATGAGAGGAATTCGAGGATAGATGCGGTTGTACCTCATATGGTAGGGTTTGCATTCCAACATCCTATCACTAGTGTTGTGACCTATACTAAGGATGAACTATGCTATTAGCAACTTGACCTACTATGTCATTGTGGAGGACTCGTACTGACTGAGGGCGGAGAAGATCTTAGGAATCCAGTTCTCCAAGATCTTGTATGACACTTCTTTCGACTTAGTAGTGGTCATTTGGGACTTGAGTGGTATTCCTCAAATCCCTCAGGGAATAGTAAAATAGTTAATACAAGTCATGTAGTATATTTTCTAGGGTTAAATACATTTCACATTGGTTGATTAGCCTTGCCACGTCTTTATAGTACATAATTCTTATATGACGAAATATTATGAAATCTAAGTAATTATACTTGTTGCCAAGATTATTTGTTTAACTTTCTTCGTAGGTTAGTAATTGTCCAATATATTCAATTGCTTATCAAATACTCCAAATGATTCGTCTATTTACTGTTAAATATTTTTTTGTAATCATTATCTGTTGGATAGAGTTATATCTCTTATTGGGACATGAGTCTCACCAGTGGGTCACCATAACGTTTTAGGTGGTCATCAACAACGTGGTTGAGATTGTGCCATATAAGAGGAGCACCCTTGTGATCAATAGACATAGACGGTTGGAAAAATGTGGTTGTTAGTAATAGAGTCTTCGTGTCATCCCTGTACTAACAACTCTAGGTATGGGAAGTGTTATGTAGATGATAAACTTGTATGGACTTGAGTTTTTGGTAGTATGATAGTTTTTGTAATATATGACTTGTACATATGAAAATATCTCTTTTGTATACAGGTTGTGGCTGAGACCACTAGATACATATGTAAATACATGTTATGGTATTTGAATTTATGAAAGAGACGGACCTTGATGTAAATGTTTCAAAACTTATTAATAATGTGGAAATTGGTTTTAATTCTTAAACTTTTGTGACTATGTGATTAGTTAGTAGTTGATCATGTTTTATGTCTTGAGTAATCTTGTTTAGTGTGAAAAGGTGTCACATAAAATGTATTAGACTTATTGCTCTTAATTTCATCACCACATGGTACTATCCATTGCCATTTATGAGACTACACTTGTCATCATACTATCACATGATATAAATCCTTATCACATTATCACAGGGTATCAACCCTTGTCAACATAGGAGGACTACACCTCATTCAGGGCTCAACCAGGCCCAAAGCTCATTAAGACCATCATATCATTATGTGCAAGTTCATCATTATCTTTATATGCCTTATAAGAAGGCTCAACAAACATCATCATACATAAAATACACAGGCTTAGCATGGTATTGCATTAAGGAACTAAAAGTTATTCATAGAATAAAATTGCAGGGTTATATTAGCATTTAAGAGCATTCCTTTATTATATCAACATATAAGGAAGCTAGGTTTGATTGGACATCATCACACTTATAGTGTACAAGTTTAGCATAAGAAATCATAAATCTATGATGACCACTAGTTAACACATTAGAGTTACAATAAGTCATTAGGAAGGATATTCCATCATTATATTAATCACTCAAGGAAGGTTAGATTGACTAACCACCATCATCTATTTGCATTAGGGTTAGGTTTAGCAAGGTAGGTTACATTGAAGCTATGGTTCAACACTCGTGCGCAAGCCCTAACTCATGACATCCTCATACAATTTTGGATGCATAAGATAAAGCATCACCATCACATTCCATACCTTCCTAAAGTATGAATCCATGCATAACTCAAGTGGTAACATGAAATTAATGCATACTAGGGTTTCAACAACAATAAGAGATCACTCCATTATTCTATTGATCATTCAAGGGGACTGTTAATAATCAATCACCATCACTTGGTTACATTAGGGTTAGGTGTAATGATCTATACTTCATTAGGGTTATCAATTAACTCATTATGGTGATTGAAATTATATTCATATGAGGGAAAATGTAAGACTACAATTTTAAGGAATTAAACAATTTAAGTATCGTCATCATAACCATATCATTACAATATAGGCTTCACCTAAAACCATGGGAACGTTGAAGCATCAAATCCTTATCATTGGGTTAGGTTCTTTATTTAAAACTATCAATTATTGTCTAGGTCTAACCCTTGAATCACTTCAACAAGATAACCATCACATTAGAACTTTAAAGGACCAACACATAAGACCTAGACAAACAATCAATTATGGTTGTTGGGTTTTATGGCCTCAGAGTAGGCAGCGGAAACAAAAACAATTACTAACCATTAACCCATAATATGATATCGCATCAATGACTATGTAATGGGAAGGATGGTTTTAGCGAGATATACCTGCTCCTGGGGCTTGCCTAGTGACATACCTCACAGCCATTTGCGGTCCTCAATGCCATGTCTTGGACATTGTCTGTGCAGCTCCTGGTCTTCTCCATGGACTCTGGCCTCCACCACGGACTGCGCCTGGCATGTCCTCTTGAGCGGTAGACATCTCCTGCCTCTACAGATAGTCCACATGGACCACCTAGAACTCCTACCATTCTAGAAGAACTGGCAGGAAGGAGATGACCCTCCTGTTGGTGTATTAGCACCAACCTGCTCTCCCGAACTCAGACTGCTTTTTTGCAACTTTGTCAAAACATTTTTGATTTATTTTTTGATAAATTTGACGATATTAATTAGGACTTTAATTAATTATCGCTCCCACTATTTTTGTACAAATTGATAACCCTCAAGTATCAATTTGGAAGATTGCAGCGTACAATCTTCTAGTGGCCAAGATCTATATTTCATCAAATTATGAGTCAGCTTTAGCTGATCGCCCACAACCTGACTATTTAGGTAGGCCATCATGCCAATTGCATCATATGAAACTCTTAGATAGACGACATGCACAACTCTTTGCCATGATTATCTACATGCTTCTAGAGCTTAGACTCTCTAAGAATCACCCGTTAAGTCTGACCCAAAAGATGACACGATAAACATGGACCCTGCTTTGGCAGAACCTACATTTCTACCATTACACTTCCACGAGATAGACCATACACCACGATTTGGCGTAACCTACACTTGGTTGATCAAGCTATTGTGCTGCTAATAAAAGGAATTTAATACTTTAATATTGTATTTGAGGGATTTTATATAAGTACATATGCATATCACCACATTATTATAGTATGTATCATATGCATGCTATAACCATAGTGAGAAACATGCAATATCGATAAAAATGATGATTATGACCATCCTATTGTAATTCCTTAGAGCCACAAGGAATTACGGTCATCTAAGGTCTACATCATATGCAACATGTTGCTGATGAAGATCTTTGTGCTTGAACCATTCTTGGTTGATCGGCTCATCCTATGACTCGATCGGCTCACCTTTTGGTCGATTGGTTGGTCGGTCTGGCCTCCGTTGTTTGGACACCTCCAACAAGTGGTTGGGCCATAAGTCAATCGGTCTGACTCCTTTGCCTTCCTCCTCGGTCCACCAGGAAGTCGACTCATCTGGTCTTGAGAGTCTTCTTCTTCGATGTGATAGAAAAAAAACTATCCTACTTTTACAAAATCTTTAGGTAACCTCGAGTTACATTCGAGGGAAGCAAAGGTCGAAGAGAAAGGATCTCGAGTTACATGTGGAATAGAAGGTAGAGACTCAGTATGCAAACCAAGATGCAAACAACCATAACCAACCAAGCACACATAGGGTTTATATGCCATAATCATGCTACACATCCACCATCAAAACTATTTTAGGGAGAAGCATATCAATTTCATATATACCATATCATATATGTATATTAGTTTGTGGTCGCATGTGGTATTTAGTCAGAAATGAACATCAGTCATTTCAAATATTTGCATCATATGCAATAAATAAATGATGTTAAAACCAAAATCCAATCATATCGATTTATTCCAAAACATAGTACGTTGATGTGGCTCTGATACCACTGTTGGGTTTTATGACCTCAGAGTAAGCAGTGAAAACAAAAAAAAATATTGTCCATTAACCCATAACCGGAGATCACATCAATGACTATGTAATGGGAAGGATGGTTTTAGTGAGATATACCTAGTCCTTGGGCTTTCCCAGCAACATACCTTGCAACAATATGCAGTCTTCAACACCATGTCTTGGACGGTGTCTATGCAGCTCCTAGTTTTTGCAATAGACTTTGGCCTCCACCACAGACTGCGACCGATGTGTCCTCCTGAGTGACAGACATCTCCCACCTATGTAGATAGTTCACACAGACCACCTAGAACTCTTGTCGTTCTAGAAGAACTAGCAGGAAGGAGATGACCCTCCTATTGGTGTACTAGCACCAACCTACTCTCCCAAACTCAGATTGTTTTTTTCCAGTTTTCTTTCCCTCATTGTGCCTCCCTAGTCGGGTAGCACTTGCTCGAGCTCTCACAGTTACCAAAACTAGAGAAGACAACAACTTTATAGAGAAATTGATGTTCTGAGTTGTGTGTTCTGAGAAGCCCCCAATACCCCTCTATTTATAGTAGAGGGTAGGGTTAGGGTTCCCAGTCTATTCGAGAGTAGAAGGATCCAGAAATTCCATGAATAGTTTGTACTGCGACAGGAAAACCGAACGTTTCATAACTGAAACGGTCATTTGGCAAGGTGAGCCAATTGGTTCACTAGTGAATCGATTATTTATGTGTGTGAACCGGTCGTTTCACTTCCTTGACTTGGTCACAATTGACTTTCCTTAATCATTTCCAATAAATTCAAAGATTCATCATTATTCCAGTCGAATTGAACAAGTGAAACATGAAAGTTTTCTTCCAACCAGGAAAATCCTTATTTCCTCAGTTGGTAGGACTGTGAGCCGCCCGTTTTACCAGGTGAATCAGTCAGTTGGCTCACACCAACCAATTGGCTCGGAAGGGTGAACCAACTGGTTGGCACACACCAGCCGATTGGCTCACAAGGGTGAATCAGTCAGTTGGAAGTCCTGACATTGCCAATGCAGTCTCCAATCGACCTGGCACTCTAACCTACTGGTTCAACACTTGAACTTGATAGTTTTGAGTCTAATCAATCAATTGTATGTTTCATTGAGTACCTAAACACCTTTAGTCTCAATCTAAACATCATTCATGGATAATCTCCTCCTCCATGGGTATCCTATGTGTGTGACTCTGTAGGTTCCAATTTATGTTAGTTGTGAATGTTCATAACAACTTATGACATCACAAGCAATGATCGGAATCTAGTAACTCATCATTGCTACCCAAGTAACTTAGAAAGTTGGAGAACAACTTCAACCTAGAATCTGTGATTAGTGTTACAGTGATTGTATAGCTCCTTTATCACTAACATCTGGATTGAACTCGAGGCATGGAATGTCATCCTCTTCAACATTCAATCCATGTTCCTTGACCTAGAGCAGACTATCTTGAGATGCATGTGAGTTCACATATCATATATTGAATCACATTAGTATGGTCATACAATTCTTAGTCTCTCTTATCAAGGGGCCCTGGATATCATACTCCTTATAGGAGGGACAAATCCCATATCTATCACTCACAGTTAATCCCCATGTGTCAAAGTCACCCAATCATCACCATTATAACAATCCATGTTTCAAGACTACATTTGATGATGTCAAAGTGTACCCAATCACATGTGATGAGTACAATGATTTTAGGTCTAAGAACCACAATCACCACAACCACTATGAGAGATGAATGTGACTACCATTCCATGGTAACCATGTATCACTCTCACAGTGGGTCTATCCAATATACTATTCTCTAACATATATCTGTGTGCTTGACTTGATATCACATATCATGACTAATGATACTCTGTCATCAGTCAATACACACTCTAGTCTTATGTATTATTGTTGTCTATTTTGCTTCCACCGTAATATCCGACTAGGAACATACCAAGAATGTATGTACTCTTCACATACATATGGTCTTATTGTTCAAGTCCTCAACCTAAAGACATATGTCCTCAAGTCACATCATTCTTTAGACAACTATCATGTATGTGTCATCATCTCATGACTGAGACAACCATAATAGATGGAATTACCTTTATTATTATCAAATTAGGTATCTTATGCCTCATCGCAATCACCATATGATTGGCACTCTGGGCATACCATACCAACAATGGTATCCTGGACCCCCGTCAGTTTTGGTGTCCAGGACCACCATATGTTGTGACACTTTTTGTCACCATCAATTGATGGGGTCAACACTACCATTGGTTGATGCCATCTTTAGGGAACTATACCATCATGTGTTGAACTTCTAAAAGATTCCAACACTGAACCAAGGGGTGACTACACCGAAGGCTGTAAAAAAACACTAAAAAGGCAACTCCATCGGATCTAGAAAGAAATCAACCATCAGTTCTTGTATAAGATTTAAAAAGAGCCTAAAACCCTAAGTGTAAGCCATCATTTAGGACCACTTTACATGAGTATCAAAGATAAAACTGAAAGAAATTTTGAAATAGAACCAAGTACCCACTGTCAATTATCACAAGGGCCCAAACATTGGGTAGTGAAGAAAAGGTGAAAAAACAACTCTCAACACATAGAAAAGACCATAATTTTATAGGGTTACGGTAACCATCGACCATGAATGACCAAAGTTACATAACCTTTGGTTCTAGAGTGCACTAGATCCATTAGATAAAAAAAAGGTAAAGACCATCGATCATTTGTAGGTGCCAAACCATTGTCCACCAAGAAAAGAAGGAAAACAATTCATTATCTCATAGAACGAACCATCATTTGTGATCCCAAGAGTACCATCAGTTCATGGTTAAGAAAGGTCTCAGGATTCATCTACCTCAGTAAAGTCATGCACTAGATTTCAGGTTCATCCAAGGTTATAAACTACATAAAGAATAGCATTAAAATTGAAACCTTAGGCAAAGGTAGTTTCAATATGCTTAGATCTTCATTTTAGAGCACGAACTTGAAAAATCAAGCCAGTATTAAGCAACAAACGTGAGGAGGGTTTAAAACTAGCCTCTAAGAAGAAGATCAAGATTCAAGCATCAACAAATCTCGAGCAAAGAAGGCAAGAAACTCTAGTATAAGCTCTTAACTCGACCAAGTAGCTTCTTGTTCACAAGGGAAGCAGACCCTAGGCAAAAGGAGTAAGAGAGATGAGTTCTTTAAGATCTAGAACAAAATTTACAATGGAAAACCATGGTTCTATCCAAGGGTAAGGTAGGAGTAATAAGAACAATAAGGGAAACATAGGGGAGAAGGAGTAACTTACTTGCTTAGGTGAGGAACAAGCAAGGGAAGCTCCACGAACCTTAAAGGAGGGTAGATCCGAGCTCTAGCTACACATGTAAGAAGCACATCCATCTTCATCTAACTTGGGCACCGTATTTGTCACCAAAATAGGGAAGATGAAGCTTTAGAATATAGGGAAGTGATAAAGATCCAAAGGGTTCGTTTGGGTGTAATAGGAAGGGTATATAAAGCTCATGGATAAGAGTGAAGAGAAGCTTGAGGCATCCTACTAGGTTTTCCATGTGTCCATGGCCTAAAATGTGACTTACATGTAACAAAAAAACTCCATCAGTTGTGGGAGTCTTCTAGGACATTGGTTGTTGGCCTCCCAGGGTGTCCATCAGTTTTTAGCATCTAGTAACCATGGTTTGTTGAAGTCCTAGGTCACTAGGTGGTAAACCATCGCTTGGTCACTCCTTCCAAGCAAACCATCGGTCGAAGGGACCCCAAGAGAGAAAAACATTGACCAACCACCTCTAGATATCACCATAATTTATATCTACCTGGTGATGACCATTTGATGTCACTCAAATAGGAGGACCATCGTTTGATGGCCTCTAAAGATAGCTCATCAATGAGGGAGTAAACCCCAACTCACCCTAGAAGGGTAACACCACAAAATTAGGTATAATTATGTGCCCCATATCCCAAAAAGCTCGATCATAGTAAAAAACATATAAGGAACACAAAATATGTGATAATTTGCAAAGAAAAGTTCAAATATGATAAAGTTGAAGAAAATCCCAAAATGTGCACAAAATTGCATAACTTGCACAAACAATGTCCAAACTGGACCAAACTTGAAACTTAAGCTTATCAAATGATATGAAGTCACCTAAAAAGGTTTACTTTAGGTTAATCATATAATTATGATAGGTAAGTATGCTCAAACAAAAAGCAAGGTCAGTGGTTTCACAACCATCAACCTGTAATAGTGATTTCTCCCCTGAAATCCAAGGCATGCAAAGATGGTTTCCTTCTATGTACTCATCCTATAACATCCACATGGTTACTTCCATCTCATGTTCATGTCACATCACTTCTCATAAAAGTCATATTCTTCTCTCTCAACTCTTTCATGTCTCAACTTGTGTTAGCACTGAAGACCTCCACATAAGAGATATCCTATGAAACTTTCACCTCCATTGTCTGTATCACTTGTCTTGTACCCTGGATGTCACTTCCTAAACCATGGAACATAGAAATTGTTGTGCAACTTGTGCATTATGGTAGTGACTTTCAACTTGGAATTCTAAATGTCTTACTGAGCTACCTTGTCAATTGTGTCAACACATCACTCAAAAGCCATACTTACTTGTTGACATTTGTACACTAGACCATACCCATTTCATATTATGTTCCATACATAGCTGTCATTACATGTTCATCACCTTACTTGGATTTACACAACATACTTAGCAGACATATCATAATCCTGAGAAGAAACTTTAGTCAACCCCCTACTCACTATTGGTGATCGTGACACAAAATCATTGTTATTTCAACAATCCTATTGCATAGAGAAGATGTTGACCATGTTGTGGACCATATCTGAGCTACATTGAGATGTTATCATTCAAAACATGCCATAACTCATAAGGACATGACCTCAGCACTCTGCTCATCAAGTCCACAAATGATGTTTATGTATTATGTTAGTCTAAATGGCACAATTTTAAAGGTACCATGACCATGCAGAAAAACCACTAGAGGGGGGTGAATAGGGTTTTTAAATATTTTAACAATTATTTAACTCAAACAACCACAAGTGAAAAAGCAAGAAGGAGACAAGGGATTTAGAGTGGTTCCTACCTTAGCAAATACTAAGGTAGTCAGTCCACTACCCGATTGCTTACCCAACCGGGATTTAGAAAGTATTAATTTTATTACCTTCACAAGGAATTACACAAAATACAATACTTTCTTACACCCCTTTGAACAGCCTTCACGTTGAAGTAGATGCACCAACCCGAGGTAGCCTTCTTGAAGTAACTCCAAGCTCCCCCTTGAAGTAGCCTTCCTCTTTGAAGTAACCTCCCGTTGCACCAGCCTTCTTGAAGTAGTTCAAAGTCTCCTACTTCACCAAGAAGATCACTACCCTCTCCAATCCGCAACCTCCAACCTAGGAGTAGCAAGGAGAGTACAAACAATGAAAGTGAATAAGAAAGGAAAATGGAAATTACAACTTATCCTTTGAAGCACAAGGCTTGATTTTCCTGTATCAAGCGTGTAGATCTCCTAACCAATGTATATGGAAGTGTGATTGTTGTGGATAGGAGATACTAGCCTATAGGACACGAAATTAGATCCAAGAGAAAAGTAGCCAATTGCAAATGTGCTCAATTTCTCACAAACAGGTTGCTTAATGCAAGTGTATGCTCAAAGATTGCTCAAGTGTTTAATTGGTAAGTTTAGGTGTCCTAAGGCATGTCCTATTTATAGCAATGACCTACAAGTGCTTAAGGACGTTCTAGACACTTTCTATAGGGTTCTAAGTGCTTAACTAGTTGTTAGGTACACTTTAGTTGCTTTTAGCAACGGCTAGTTAATTAATTCTGCAGTTGCTGTCAGAGTTCATCTCGGTCGAGGAATTGTCGACCGAGATACCTACTCGGTCGAGATTTTGTCTACCGACAGGCTCTCTGGATCAAGTGTTTGCAACGTTCATCTCCAACTACCAACTACCTTGTCAGTTGTGTCTAACGGCTACTTGGGTGTTTCTCGGTCGAGAAGTTTGTCGACCGAGAGTGTCTCGGTCGAGGAGTTTGTCGACCAAGATTGACCCAGTTTCAATGTTTCAAATAAAGTGCTAAGTGTATGTATGAGTGTGCATATGTGACGCTAATGAAGGGGATGATCTATCTAAGTGTAGTGATTTGCTAGGGAAGATCTAACGCTTGATTTACATGAAGTCTAAGTACTTGTACATTATATATTTGTACAAGTTTACAATTGATTACATTTCATGAAATTTACAAGCATTCAAGCATATAGATTCCCTAGTGCTTTGTCATCCACCTCATTCCTGCAACACTCAAGTAGCATGTTAGATCAACAAGAATGAAATGTTTGTCATCATCGAAACAAAGGGATTTATCATAATGTCAATTTAGCCAACAATCTCCCCATTTTGAAGATAACAAACATTTCCTAAATATAAAATGAGGAAATATAAAGCATGTGAGTTTCATACCTGAAGATTACCTTTTGTAGTCATTCTTGTTTTGCTGGCCGTGATATTTATGAAAATCATATTTTATGTTATTGATTTTATATTCTTTCTCCCCCTTTGTCATTTCAAAAAGATATCCAAAGATAATCATTTTAGTATGACTTTGTGTTATTCTTTCTAAATTTATGCTTTGCTCCCCCCTTAAAGAGATATCCAATTAAAATCAAGGGATTAGTGTAAGACATTTATTGTCAAATTTAGCCACAATTTGTTTCCCAATCATTTGCAAAGGATGTTAAGCCTTGAAATGATATGAGTTCCATCTAAGTTCATGGCATATGTATATTTATTTCTCATCCATTTTACAAGGGATGTTAAGCCTTTAAATTGATATGAGAATCCTTTTAAGCTTAGAGTTCATGAAAAGTATCTCTAACCAAAAGCACGGGATGTTAAGCCCTGATTTGTTTAGAGAATTCCATTAGGAACAAGATATGTATCATATTCATGAATATTGTAGATTTCTTTTGTTTTTATTACTACAACTACTTTTAAGGGTACTAAGGTCATAATAAGTTTCAAATGATGTTTTACAGAGTTTTGTAACCTTCTTAGTCAAGATCATTTGTGTGAGCTCCCCCTTAATCTTATAGTCAAGAGAATTTAAGGATTTTGAGGGCACAATCATTAGATCATAATGAGTTGTCTTTTTATGAGAGTTGTACACTAGAACTCATTTTAAATCAAGATACTAATATTTAGTGTATTAAAATGATATACAAATAAGCATAATGTCAAGCTTATTTTAGGTCGGCCTTGACTATGACCATAGCACCCCTTGGTCAAATTTAATTTCAACCAAGAGGCAAATTCTGCAGATTTCATATTTGAACATTCATTTGTGAAGTAAAATTTTCTACAGGTAGATTAAATAAATAGCAATTTGAGGCACTTTGAGTGATGTCTATTATGAATGATGTCCCCTAATCTTTGCTATGGGTGCATGAATATCAAGTTCTATTTCTTCTTGTACTCAGATTAATCATAAGATTGTTTTAAGAAAATATACATATATCCTTGAAATCAAGAATAATATCTCAAGTTCTTAAAGATACCAATTGAGAATAGTATCTTATGTGTCATGACATTTTGCTCTTGCAAGCATTGAAGTTCTTGTTCTAAGCAACATATCAACAACGAATCATTTTTCTTGCCTATATATCATCAAGAATCATTCATGTATTACATGGGATAATATAATCCATGCACACAATAATCATTATCTATTTGTGCCATAGAGTTTTATTTTTATACAACATAGCATCATATTTATATGTAGAGAGCTGAATGATGAAATAATGAATGCATATCCATGATGTAATAATAGAAGCATGAAATTCAACACATGGTTTCTATGTAGATAGATCAAGGAATACTTAGAATAGACCATGAAAGAAGTAATTTTCCTTGACTTAAATCAACATGGTTCATAATTTTCAGTTCCAACCATTTAGAGAATAAACCAAAATAATCTCATATAAGTTTTCAATTTTAAGAAAGACTTTTATAACTGATCATGCCTAAGAAACTTTTTCAAACAATAAATAAGGTTTGTTCCTGATCAGTCTTCTTATAGCATATTTGTAATGTGTTTAGGAATATCTTAACTCATGATGAAAAGATTAATATATT
The DNA here is from genome assembly GCA_963693085.1 of Alisma plantago-aquatica. NCBI lineage: Eukaryota > Viridiplantae > Streptophyta > Magnoliopsida > Alismatales > Alismataceae > Alisma > Alisma plantago-aquatica. Next base: position 1,140,371,158 of record OY856411.1, read on the forward strand.
TTGTTTCAAGGATGGTTTCCAAAATTTATTCTTTTTTTTGCATGTAAAAACAGTTATTAATAACAAATAAATAGCAATTTGATCAATTGAAAACATATTCAATAGATTTATTGTAGATTGGAAATCAGTAACCTGCTCGGTCGACAATTTCTCGACCGACGGTTCTCTCGGTCGACAATTTCTCGACCGAGAAATGTTCTGTACTGTTTCAGAACTGTTTTCAGTAATTGCTTTCAAGTAAACAAAGTTCATTTACAATTCTATTATGCAATTTGAAAATTTAGCTTGGTTGAGATAGAGTATATGAATATCAAAGTAATATTTAGATCAAATCTCAACTAGTTATATTTTAAGTCTTTATGATTTGAGAACTTTAATTAAAACAAATTTGTCTTTGCAGATTTAAAAGAATTGTATATCTTCAAGTTAGAAGTCTTAGATACTTGAATTAATTTGTTAACCTATTATGTTAAGTTGAGATAGACATAGAAATATGCAACTAGGGTCCTTGGTCATATCTCAACTTAATTTTATTCATTTAGTTTGGGGGTTTTGGAACCCATACTAACTCGACATCTTTTCTCTTGTAAGGACATGAAAAGGAATAGTGTCAAAGGCGCAAACAGTAATGACAACATATAGAATCAACCTCATATCTCTTTCTATAATTTTGTTCTAGGTTGTTCTTGGGTACATATGTATTTGTGCCTTTAGGTACATACATAGATTGACTCTTCAGCACTTGTGTTCTTCCCCAACTAGGTTTTTAAGATTTTCTTTTAGGCTTGTAACCTAGTCCTCTCCTTCCAATTTGATGGTAAGAATCATTTAAGATTTTATCAAGAATGCCATTATTACTTAGACTATTAACTTCTTGTTGTAACTTAGCAATTTCATCCATTCTCTTCTTGATATCTAGCTTTGCTTGATCTAGATTAGATGATAAAGAATCTCTTTCTTTTATGATAGTATCATAATCTAGATGTGTACACAAAACAAGTTGTTTGAAGATCATTTAACTTTGCAAGTAATCCAACCTTTTCTTGAGATAGAAGATCATAATTTGTTTCTAGAGTAAAAATCTTCACATTACTATCACTTAGAGATGATTTCAAAGTATGATTTTCAGAAATAATGCTATCTTTTTCAAAACCAAGATCATTTAATTTAGCATACAAATCTTCATTTTCAGATGTGATAGAAAGAATTTTAGCATTTAACTCATCATTTGCTTTATTAGACTTCTTCAATTTCTTCTTGCACTCAATATACTTATTATGTGTTTCTTAAAGACTAGCAATTAGCTCTTCTTTTGATAAATCAAGAAGGCTTACCTCTTCTTCTTCTTCATTGGTTGTAGAAATGAGGCAATTTTTCTGCACCTCTTCCTTCTTTTCTCTCCATGGGCAACTAGGTGTAGTGTGACTTGTTCCTAAGCACCAATTACAACTTGTTGAAGGTTGGTCCAAGCTGCTCCATTGCTTGCAGTTGTAGGCACCACCACCCTTCATTCTTCAAGACTCGATTAGAGCTCCTTGAAGCCTGCTCTGATACCAATTGAAAAACCACTAGAGGGGGGTGAATAGGGTTTTAAAATATTTTAACAATTATTTAACTCAAACAACCACAAGTGAAAAAGCAAGAAGGATACAAGGGATTTAGAGTGGTTCCTACCTTAGCAAATACTAAGGTAGTCAGTCCACTACCCGGTTGCTTACCCAACCGGGATTTAGAAAGTATTAATTTTATTACCTTCACAAGGAATTACACAAAATACAATACTTTCTTACACCCCTTTGAACAGCCTTCACTTTGAAGTAGATGCACCAACCCGAGGTAGCCTTCTTGAAGTAACTCCAAGCTCCCCCTTGAAGTAGCCTTCCTCTTTGAAGTAACCTCCCGTTGCACCAGCCTTCTTGAAGTAGTTCAAAGTCTCCTTCTTCACCAAGAAGATCACTACCCTCTCCAATCCGCAGCCTCCAACCTAGGAGTAGCAAGGAGAGTACAAACAATGAAAGTGAACAAGAAAGGAAAATGGAAATTACAACTTATACTTTGAAGCACAAGGCTTGATTTGCCTATATCAAGTGTGTAGATCTCCTAACCAATGTATATGGAAGTGTGATTGCTGTGGATAGGAGATACTAGCCTATAGGACACGAAATTAGATCCAAGAGAAAAGTATCCAATTGCAAATTTGCTCAATTTCTCACAAACAGGTTGCTCAATGCAAGTTTATGCTCAAAGATTGCTCAAGTGTGTAATTGGTAAGTTTAGGTGTCCTAAGGCATGTCCTATTTATAGGAATGACCTAAAAGTGCTTAAGGACGTTCTAGACACTTTCTAGAGGGTTCTAAGTGCTTAACTAGCCGTTAGGTACACTTTAGTTGCTTTTAGCAACGACTAGTTAATTAATTCTGCAGTTGCTGTCAGAGTTCATCTCGGTCGAGGAATTGTCGACCGAGATACCTACTCGGTCGAGATTTTGTCAACCGATAGGCTCTCTGGATCAATTGTTTGCAACGTTCATCTCGAATTGCCAACTACCTTGTCAGTTGTGTCTAACGGCTACTTGGGTCTTTCTCGGTCGAGAAGTTTGTCGACCGAGAGTGTCTCAGTCGAGGAGTTTGTCGACTGAGATTGACCCAGTTTCCATGTTTCAAATAAAGTGCTAAGTGTATGTATGAGTGTGCATATGTGACACTAATGAAGGGGATGATCTATCTAAGTGTAGTGATTGGCTAGGGAAGATCTAACGCTTGATTTACATGAAGTCTAAGTACTTGTACATTATATATTTGTACAAGTTTACAATTGATTACATTTCATGAAATTTACAAGCATTCAAGCATATAGATTCCCTAGTGCTTTGTCATCCACCTCATTCCTGCAACACTCAAGTAGCACGTTAGATCAACAAGAATGAAATGTTTGTCATCATCGAAACAAAGGGATTTATCATAATGTCAATTTAGCCAACACATGCAACTTATGTCATCCACTCTGATTCTTATCCATTGACATCCTCATCTCAGGTTTATCTATAGGAACATTGCATCTCATTTCCATTGATCCATAACCATCTATCCTTGGAAGTGGCCTTATCTTGCTATTGGCAACTCATATACATCATCATGGAACCACTCCTCTTCTTGCTAAACAACACTTAGAGGATCAACACCAACTCTCTATCTCTCTCTAAGGGAGAGTAACACTATAATGATCATCTGATACACATCTTCAAACTTAGGCACTACTGGTACACCCTGAATACTAGGACTTGTTTCCTTGGAATCCACTTCATGTGCCAAGAGGAACTCACATCCTTATCTCATCCACTTCCTAACTCTTGGAAGGCTCAAAATGCGTGCTCATCATAAAACATCATGATCTTAGAATCATAGTCCAAAAAAACACACCTCATATCAAGGTATCCACCGCCCAGGATTACATGAGTGCACACAAACAAAGTGGCATAAGATCCCCTTGAAATTTGTGCCCAAACTAGAAAGGACACAAGGGAAAACACACGTCCCAAAACACATTAGCACTGTCCAGCGGTCACTAGTAAGGGGTTACCAATTCCATCTCAATCACGAAGGTTAAAGTTTTGATGTGAAATTTTACCTTCTTTATCTTGGGTTCCTTGCCATCAACATAGGGATTTTTAAGATTATCTTATCTTATTTCTCTTTTATCATTAAATATTTATCATACGTGTGCATGCCCTCCCATGTATCATGCTTTTCAACCACTTATCAAGGAGATGATCATCATATTTCACATTTTCTTCTTTGATCATAGATTATCTCCCTTTCGTTTCTTTCCATGTCATGAAGATTTTACATTAACTCTTTCTTACACACTTAGGTTGGTCTGACATTAACTCATGTTCCACTTTATTCTTCTTTATTATTCTTAATCATGTCCTCATATCCCACTTATCTCAAGAGTTCTCTTCTTTTCACGTGGATTTTATACCTTGACTCGTTTCATTAGCTCAGATTTATCCATCTCTCACTTTATAATCTTCTTGAATTACAACCTCAAGAATTCCTCTTTAGCTCATATGTATTCAGATTTGGGTTTCTAGGTGTCATATCTTTCTCTTGTAGTTACCAATCATTCAAGTTTTGGTAGGTTATGATGTAATTCTCATCTTCTTCAAGATAGGATTAAGATATTTTCCCATAGTTTCTTAGTCATTATGCTCTTTAGATTTTTTTCAAAATGACTACTTGATCAGAGTAAACAAAAAGATAACAATCTAAGAGTTCCATACTTACCTTTTCTTCAATATTTTAATACCTGACTAGGGCATCTGTAACATAACCAACTTTGGGTACCTTACTCATCCCTCCTCTTCCCTTTCAACCATTTTAACAAAATAAAATAATCATAGTTCCCAAACAAATTATTATGAATTGAAACTTAGTTACAACATGTTTCTCAAATTTACACCACATAAAGGGTTTAAATGCAAAATATATATTAAAAAGAAACAAGAGATTTGATGTACTAAAACCCTAAATAATAAAGTTTTATCCTCTAGAATACTATTAAGAGTAAAGCATGAAGAAATTGAATTAATATAAGATATTGTGTCACATTGGTGGCATTGAAGGTAGTCAGTACAGTAAATGATTACTTAAAATGTAAGTAATGAAATATAATAGAAGATGATTTCAAAAGATAAATTTGAGGCCAAAATCTTAAGCCTCATGCCCTAATTACCATAAGAACTCATTTTAAAGTCAATTGGACTTCCTTTACCCTCTTAATTAGTTGATTGAACATACAAACCCTAATAAACATAAATGCCTAATGTATGTAAAAGAGGAAACCTAATGACCCCTAATTAGACTGCCCTTTAGTTTGCGCAAAAATCAAATATCACTTGTTTTTCCAATTAAATTAGTATTGAAATACTTAATTGACTAGGTTTTAGTAGTTGCATTTGACGAAGCATTTTACTATTTCCTATACCTATTTCTCACCTCAAAACAATACCTCAGGCATTACTTTTTCCCCTACAACCACTCTATCCTAGCATTAGGCATCAACAACTAGAATGAGCAAGACATTCTCCCTCTCGTAGATCTTCCTCTCCTCTCCCCATCCCTTACTATTACCTCTTCTCCCTTAGTGATCCAAGCCCTAGTCGCCATCTCTTCACCCACTTCTCCTACCACCAGCCCCTCCGGCTAGTAGAGGCCACCCTGCTTCACCGTGACATCACTTAGAGACTTATTTAGGTCCGATGGGTGCCAAAAAACCTTGAAAACTTTCCCTCTTATTCTTCAAAGATCATCACCAAGATTTGCATAGCAACCCCCAGTCAATATTTAGAATCTTGGACACAGGAACAAGACAAAAATCAAATTTGCAACAATGTCACTACAACCATGCCCTCAATTCATCTTCTTTGGCAACTACACTACATACCTCCCTACCACTATGCTACACCCCTCAAACCTCTGTCCACCACAAACCCTACCTTCACCTTGCAATCTTCTATTGAAGAGGACAAGGACTTTATTCATTCAATCCTACTTCCTTCCTGATGTCATGTACCATGATGAGAGACAATCTATAAGTGTTCTCTCACCTCACCTCTGACTCGTCAAACATCACCATTGATCCTTAACTCCCCACCTACAATATTTATCTCTTACACCTAATATACTGACTTTAGCAATCAATAATATCAAGTATCACCAATGCTTTAGGCATTTCTTGCATTTCAGGAGTAGCCAACACTTTTCCTATGGTCTATAGAAGATTTGATCTTCAGAAACCTACCTTTCCATTAACCAGATCAACGACCAACAACTGCAATGAACCCCGACCCAATTTTTTGTTGTGTGGCCAACCCTGCATGACATAGGTTCTAAGGAGCCTGCATATGGTGGTTCTGACCTTCTCACCACATGTAACCCAGAACTATTGATGTTTCTCTTAATCTCTACATCCCTTTCATCATTTATCACAATGTTGTAGCTTCTAACCCGGAAGCCATATTCACTCATGTCGCATGAATGATGGTGGTTGTTGATACCTCTTCTCCTCAATCTTCCTCAAGTCAAAGGTTCATGAAGCCTATGAAAGAGATTCAAGCATGCCCCGATCATGGGAACCCAATGTGGTGGTGATTCATGAATAGCACTACAAGCCACGTTGGCCAATAGGTAAACTCTTTTGCCCTAAATTTCAAATTAACAATTCAATTATTGAAATTAATGATACATATAGAATTAGTGTGAGATGATAATTGGTAGTGATAAGGACCTTAATAATATGAAATGATAATTGTCCAACCGGTTCCATTCAATTAACAAATGCGTAAGTGTATACCTATATACACATTAGTGTGTTAGCATTAGTTTACATGTGATATGTAGCTTCTATGAAGTATATTAGTATGTAAATACTTGATGATAATCAAGGTGTTCAAGATATGGAATTTTGTTTTAAAATAATGAAATATACCTCTTGATTAACTACCCTAATATTTGTCATGCTAGTGATTACAATAGAGTGTTAGTACTACAAATCGTAGTTTAGTTAGTTCTACAAATCTTAGCATGAGTGGTTTTATATTCATAGAAGCATACATATATGAATGTATGTTATAAGTAAACCCTAGACTCCACTAATTAGAGTACTTTCATTGATTAATGTCTCATGTAACCTATATTCTTGACCTATTTGACCAGATTGTGATATATGATAAAAAGAGAGAGAATGTCATTACATGACCTAAATTGGAAAAATGAACACTATTAAGTACACATATAATATACCTAGGCATACTTTGATTATACACCTAAGGAGTTGTCTAATAAAAAAAATGGATGTCAAATGGAGCACATGTTCATTAAAAGTGATTAACAACCCTAATATGGCAAGTGATCATCATTAAGACAAGAACTATATACATATAAACAATTTGAGAATGAAACCACATGTTTGTTGTAACATACTAGATCTAGAACCCTACCCTAGAACTTTGACCTTTTGGGTTTTTCCAAACAAGGTTGAGGTTAGGATGATCCTAATAATCAAATGCATGAATAAGGTAATCTAATATGTCATTTAACTCATTTGATGAAAATAAGATGATAATGAACTTAATTGAAAGAGTAATATAGTTAATGGGCCTCTAATGGGCCATATGACATAACCCATGTAAGAAAGCCTCAAAATAAATAATAGACTTCAAATTCGTAATCTACACATCAAAATAAGCTTACATGTCAATTTCCATTTATTTTGGACAACCTCAAAATAATATGGTAAGTTAGGAGAGAGAAATTGCCTAAAAAGTGTAATTAATAAATAAATATAATAATTGACTCAAAATAGGAAAATAATCTTAGATTCGTAATCTACATAATAAATATAGCCTTTGGGTAAATTTTTATCCAATTTGGAGAAAGTTTGCTTAAAAGGTTAAATCACGAGAGAGAAAGTGTGTAGAATCTCCAAAATATTAATTAAATATGCAAACAACTCCAATATGTAAAATTAATGGCAAACTCGTGTCCAACACATTAAATATGACTTGTGGGTCAAGTTTCATAAAATTTGGATAATCTTAATACCATAAATGAAAGAGGAAAAAGAAAATATGATTTGATTTATTTAACCCATTAAAAGTTTCCAAAAGGCAAAGCTAAGTGCATAATCGGAATCTACATGCCTTAATTGTCCTCTGTGCAAAATTTGATTTAATTTGGATAATGTTTGGACCCTCAATTTTCTTTGGAAAGAAACTTAATCAAACCTTATTTAAATGCAAATATAATTTCTTGATTTCCTTGTCACGCTATTTGATTTCCTTTAGTTTTTGGGTTTTAACCTGGACCCTTCGATCTGGCATCGGACGGTGCTCGGTTCATCTCCCACCTTGGGTAGGAGTCCAGCCCGACGCGGCCTGTACAGGGACTCCTGGGGTGTTCGTTCCCCGATTCTCTCTCCCTCTCTCTTATTCCTCTGCTTCTGTTTCCTTCTCCCTCACTTTCCTTGCCTTTCCCCGCATCTGTTGACCGTATATAAATAACTAGGTTTGGGGCTTTGTTACCCAGTTCATGAGCCGTCACTGGCCTCCCCTGTTTTCTCTCTGATTACTCTATTTCGGCATTCCTCGCCGGCCTTCACCACCGGACCGCTGGAAAGCGATCCCTTGACCTCCTCCGAGGCCCCATAGCTTGTTGGCCACAGTGGTTTGGGCTCGTAGGGCAGTGTGTATGGTTCCCCAACTCCGGCTGTCACCGTCGACTGTTGGTTGGCCAGCCTAGAGTTTGGAACCTGCTGGGTCACCGGTAAGGAGATGTTCATGATTCTGATGTCCCCACGAAGATTTTGGCTCAGCTAATTGGTTCCCAGCGTGAGTATCTTGGGTTTCCCTCTTTTTGCCCTCTTTTATGTGGTTTTTGATGTCAGAGTGTATCTGTATCGTTCTGTCGAGCTTTTGAAATGATAATGGTTCTCTTGAGTTCTCGGGTCCCTCGCGGAGGCATATGGGAGGTTTGGTGGTGTTTTAGCGCCCAGAGCGGCGGTTGGCTTCTCGACCTGGAGCTTCTTGGTTGCCATGGCTCGGGCGCTATGGTGGGGGAAGAACCCCTCAGTTGTTTTCCCAGTTTCACCCCTTTGCTTTCTATCTCATTTTGTTTTTCTCTGGAGGGCATTTTTGACTTTTCACCTCATCCCTGCTTTCCTTTTCACTTTGCGATCGATTCACTGACATGGAATTACCTGATTGGTCGATATTAAAAATCAATAACTAATTAACAAATGATCCGAAAAATACAAATAAATATTCGTTTGAATAAAAAAAATAAAACCAATGGTATATGTTTTGATAACTGGATCTAAAGATTAATAACAGGTGTTTCAATGGATCTAATTAAATAAGATAATAACTTGTATAATTCATAACTAATAATTTATAAGTCAGAAAAATATAATAAAATATGTTTTGAGTTCATAAAAGCATAACCTAAAATATGGAACTATTTTCATAACTTAATTCACATAATAATAAAAAGGTGTTTTTCGAGTTTTGTATAATTAATGGAAACCTAACCCTAATTCCACATATATGCATCATAGGTGCTTTGGAAGCCTAGGTTTGGACCTAGAAGTATCTTTGGAAGTTTGAATCTGATGTTGAGGTATGTTTGCATCCCATATTATTCTTGTTGAGCAATTATCCTATTTTATTCTTTCTCTTGGTCCTATGGACATTAGCCTACACATTGTCTTGTTCTTTTGAAATCATGCTTCATGTGAAGTATCTTATTTTATTATTGATCTTATGATCATAGATATTCTCTTGGAATCGTATCTTGTTGCCTTGGTGCAAATTGGACTTTTGATATTATATGTCCACTGTGATGTGGATTTTACTTGTTGATATATGCCCACTATAATGTGGATGCTTACATGTTTGAGTTGTCCATTGTGTGATGGCAACCTTGTAAATTCTGACTATACTTTTCTACTTGCCTCTACATTAACATGCTATGTGATTCAGTAGCACTAGAGTAGTGTAATTACATTGGTTTTTGTCTCATTATGCAATATGGAAACATTTTGATATCTTTGGGATGGAGGATGTTTGATTCCCCATACCCGGGCAGGATGTGTGATTCCTGGCCCATGTTATATATATATTTGGATGGTGGATGTGTGATTCCCCATGCCAGGCCATGATGTGTGATTCCTGGCCCATGTATCATCAGGGAAAGATGTGTGATTCTTGGCCCATGTCCCACCAGGTTCAAGATGTGTGATTCTTGACCTCCATTGTTATTTATATTGTTCTAGGGCTATGCTTATCTCACATGCATGCAGGCTGATGATGTTATGTGCTTTGTTTCCCACCATGGTAGTGGATGTTTATATTGATAGCACATTCTTATTATTTGTTGGTTATGGCAAGTATCCCTTTTGTTATGTTACTTTTCTCATGACACCCATTTGGGTGGTACTTATCTCTTACGTGGGAAGCCTTTTACATTTGATGTCCTTTATTTCCTTATATTGCTCAATTTGCTTTTTAGTATGCACATACCAGCCTTTTCTGATGTCTCCTTTAGTTTCTCTTTTGCTGGGGTATGCTTCCAAACCTAGGTGAAGGACTTGGTTGACAAGGCTTGATGACCTGGACTTAGATTGTGAAGTTAGAGCTTGGAGACAATCTTGAGGTGGTTTAGATTTCCTCTACATGGATCCTTGTGATGTAAGTTTAAGTTGTAACCCTTTGTTTTATAATTGATTAGTCAAATATTTTCTTCCGCTACTATACATTGGTCTTTTGATTACCATTATATAAAGATTTGAAAATTTTACACCCACTCCAAGATACCTTGAAGGTGTGTTTGGACTGGAGGTTTTATTGTTCAAATTTTTAGTAAGGAAGTGGTTTCACATCTTTACAGCATGGTATCAGAGCCCATGGTAGTCGGAATCGACTATTTCAATTTTGTCTCCCTTTAGAACCCTTGACTTAGTTAGTTACCTTTAAGTGAGATGTTGACCTTAGATTTGATCAATGATGATCTTTTGAGCAATAAGGCTCAGTTTGAGGATGAGATTAAGAAGTCTTAATAGGGAAAAGTTGTGACTTGGTTTTCGCATTGAGTTTTGGCCAACTATTTGTTTTCACCTCGTAATGTTTCTTATCTCCAAAAATTATTTTCATTATACTAGTATATGTACAAAAGTTTTCTCATATTTATCGATGTTTTCTTGAACTAAGTCACAATGAAGAGAAACTACAGTTTGAGTAGAATCTAACCCTAGTTTTGTGACTAGGATTGATATAATGGTATAGATGACCTACCCTATGACTTTTTGGATGTTCATGTAGGGTTGATAGGTTAGAGATACAAGGACCTAAAATGTCAACCCTAGATGGTGGCTTTTAGTTGGATACATGAGAAACATAAATCTCTAAAAATTTCAAAGCTAAGAGATGTGGGTAGCTCTAAAAAGTTGTTTAGTTTGACTTGTTAGGTTGAATCCTTTAAGGGGTGGAGAGTAGTTAGTTGTTGATGTTTGGATCAATAGATTTCGAGGATGAAATCCTTTTTAAGGGGTGGAGTGTTGTAACATACTAGATCTAGAACCCTACCCTAGAACTTTGAACTTTTGGGTTTTTCCAAACAAGGTTGATGTTAGTATGATCCTAATAATAAAATGCATGAATAATGTAATCTAATATGTCATATAACTCATTTGATGAAAATAAGATGATAAAGAACTTAATTGAAAGAGTAATATAGTCAATGGGCCTCTAATGGGCCATATGACATAACCCATGTAAGAAAGCCTCAAAATAAATAATAGACTTCAAATTCGTAATCTACACATCAAAATAAGCTTACATGTCAATTTCCATTTATTTTGGACAACCTCAAAATAATATGGTAAGTTAGGAGAGAGAAATTGCCTAAAAAGTGTAATTAATAAATAAATATAATAATTGAATCCAAAATACGAAAATAATCTTAGATTCCTAATCCACATAATAAATATAGCCTTTGGGTAAATTTTTATCCAATTTGGAGAAAGTTTTCTTAAAAGGTTAAATCAGGAGAGAGAAAGTGTGTAGAATCTCCAAAATATTAATTAAATATGCAAACAACTCCAATATGTGAAATTGATGGTAAATTCGTGTCCAACACATTAAATATGACTTGTGGGTCAAGTTTCATAAAATTTGGATAATCCTAATACCATAAATGAAAGAGGAAAGAGAAAATATGATTTGATTTATTTAACCCATTAAAAGTTTCCAAAAGGCAAAACCAAGTGCATAATCAGAATCTACATGCCTTAATTGGCCTCTGTCCAAAATTTGATTTAATTTGGATAATGTTTGGACCCTCAATTTGCTTTGGAAAGAAACTTAATCAAACCTTATTTAAATGCAAATATAATTTCTTGATTTCCTTGTCACGCTATTTGATTTCCTTTAGTTTTTGGGTTTTAACCTGGACCCTTCGATCTGGCATCAGACGGTGCTCGGCTCATCTCCCACCTTGGGTAGGAGTCCAGCCTAACGCGGCCTGTACAGGGACTCCTGGGGTGTTCGTTCCCCGATTCTCTCTCCCTCTCTCTTATTCCTCTGCTTTCGTTTCCTTCTCCCTCACTTTCCTTGTCTTTCCCCGCATCTGTTGACCCTATATAAATACCTAGGTTCGGGGCTTTTTACCCAGTTCGCGAGCCGTCACTGGCCTCCCCTGTTTTCTCTCTGATTACTCTGTTTCGGCGTTCCTCGCCAGCCTTCACCACCGGACCGTTGGAAAGCGATCCCTTGACCTCCTCCGAGGCCCCATATCTTGTTGGCCACAGTGGTTTGGGCTCGTAGGGCAGTGCGTATGGTTCCCCAACTCCGGCTGCCACCGTCGGCTGTTGGTTGGCCGGCCTAGAGTTTGGAACCTGCTTGGTCGCCGGTAAGGAGATGTTCATGATTTTGATGTCCCCACGAAGCTTTTGGCTCAGCTAATTGGTTCCCAGGGTGAGTATCTTGGGTTTCCCTCTTTTTGCCCTCTTTTATGTGGTTTTTGATGTCAGAGTGTATCTGTATCGTTCTGTCGAGCTTTTGAAATGATAATTGTTCTCTTGAGTTCTCGAGTCCCTCGCGGAGGCATATGGGAGGTTTGGTGGTGTTTTGGCGCCCAGAGCGGCGGTTGGCTTCTCGCCTAGAGCTTCTTGGTTGCCATGGCTCAGGCGCTATGGTAGGGGAAGAACCCCTCAGTTGTTTTCCCAGTTTCACCCCTTTGCTTTCTATCTCATTTTGTTTTTCTCTGGAGGGCATTTTTGACTTTTCGCCTCATCCCTGCTTTTTTTTTTCACTTTGCAATCGATTCACTGACGTGGAATTACCTGATTGGTCGATATTAAAAATCAATAATTAATTAACAGATGATCAGAAAAATACAAATAAATATTCGTTGGAATCAAAAAAATAAGATCTAACCAATGGTATATGCTTTTATAACTGGATCTAAAGATTAGTAACAGGTGTTTTAATGGATCTAATTAAATAAGATAATAACTTGTATAATTCATAACTAATAATTTATAAGTCAGAAAAATATAATAAAATTTGTTTTGAATTCATAAAATCATAACCTAAAATATGGAACACTTTTCATAACTTAATTCACATAATAATAAAAAGGTGTTTTTAGGGTTTTGTATAATTAATGGAAACCTAACCCTAATTCCACATATATGCATCTTAGGTGCTTTGGAAGCCTAGGCTTGGACCTAGAAGTATCTTTGGACGTTTGAATCTGATGTTGAGGTATGTTTGCATCCCATATTATTCTTGTTGAGCAATTATCCTATTTTATTCTTTCTCTTGGTCCTATAGACATTAGCCTACACATTGTCTTGTTCTTTTGAAATCATGCTTCATGTGAAGTATCTTATTTTATTATTGATCTTATGATCATAGATATTCTCTTGGAATCTTATCTTGTTGCCTTGGTGCAAATTGGACTTTTGATATTATATGTCCACTGTGATGTGGATTTTACTTGTTGATATATGCCCACTATAATGTGGATGCTTATATGTTTGAGTTTTCCATTGTGTGATGGAAACCTTTTTAATTCTGACTATACTTTTCTACTTGCCTCTACATTAACATTCTATGTGATTCAGTAGCACTAGAGTAGTGTAATTACATTGGTTTTTGTCTCATTATGCAATATGGAAACATTGTGATATCTTTGGGATGGAGGATGTGTGATTCCCCATACCCGGGCCGGATGTGTGATTCCTGGCCCATGTTATATATATATATATATTTGGATGGTGGATGTGTGATTCCCCATGCCAGGGCAGGATGTGTGATTCCTGGCCCATGTACCATCAGGGCAAGATGTGTGATTCTTGGCCCATGTCCCACCAGGTTCAAGATGTGTGATTCTTGATCGCCATTGTTATTTATGTTGTTCTAGGGCTATGTTTATCTCACATGCATGCAGGATGATGATGGTATGTGCTTTGTTTCCCACCATGGTAGTGGATGTTTATATTGATAGCACATTCTTATTATTTGTTGGTTATGGCAAGTATCCCTTTTGTTATGTTACTTTTCTCATGACACCCATTTGGTTGGTACTTATCTCTTGCGTGGGAAGCCTTTTACATTTGATGTCCTTTATTTCCTTATATTGCTCAATTTGCTTTTTAGTATGCACATACCTGCCTTTGTTGATGTCTCTTTTTGTTTCTCTTTTGTTGGGGTATGCTTCCAACCCTAGGTGAAGGACTTGGTTGACAAGGCTTGATGACCTGAACTTAGATTGTGAAGTTAGAGCTTGGAGACAATCTTGAGGTGGTTTAGATTTCCTCTACATGGATCCTTGTGATGTAAGTTTAAGTTGTAACCCTTTATTTTATAATTGAATAGTCAAATATTTTCTTCCGCTGCTATACATTGGTCTTTTGACTACCATTATATAAAGATTTGAAAATTTTACACCCACTCCAAGATACCTTGAAGGTGTGTTTGGACTGGAGGTTTTATTGTTCAAATATTTAGTAAGGAAGTGGTTTCACTTCAATACATTTGTTTTATTTTGATTGACATAAAGTAATATACTTCTAGGAGGACGAGATGACTAGTGGACCAAGTACGTTGTTAGAGTTAACTTTTAGACGCATAAGGTATGTAATCCTCCCTATTTAGATTTTGGGAATACTTTGACTTAAATCTTCTTACAACGGGGCATCTCTTGGGGCATTTACTCTTTTGCTCCATTTTTGAAATATCATATTCTATTAGTTGACAATTATTGTTACTCTTCTGAAATTATTATTATAATATTAAATTGGGTCAATGTCCCCACCTACTATTGTGCTTGTATTATGACATATATGTTTGATGAATAATGCATCTTGCCACACTATATTATGCATGATAAAATAATTGGACTAGATAACTATCGTAGATGCTTATGCGTATCCATTAGGGTATGCTACTTCTTCTCAGGGTGTGCAACTTCTACCCTTATATATAGAGGCGTGCTAATTCTTCCTATGAGTGTGTTATTTCTACCCAAAATCTATATATAGGACAATGACTCAGTGATGTCTTGGCCCTACTATAGTTATTTTAGTCTAATATATCTTCTTGCAAATGATTATGATTGTTGTGATATTGTGAATGATTAATGGCAAGATGAGTTACCTCACTTGTTTGTTTATATGCCTCATTCTTTTGGAATTTATTTTCTTAATATATACCTTGTTGGAACTTACTTATATTTTGATGACCCACCTTTTTATAGGAACATCTCTTTTTCTCTTATAACCCATTTAAAAGCCCAAAATTTTGTTAAATGAGCATACTCATCTTTTGCTAACGCATACTCTATTTTTTCTATTTTACTTGGTGTTCCCTCTCCCGAAGTGTAGGTGCTTCATAGGATAGAGAGTCGGGATGATTGTGAGCTCATTGGTGAACTTAATGACAGCTTGAGATAGCCTTGTTACCCTCTACATATGGGCTTATGTGTATATAGATGTAACCTTTTCATTTTATGTACCACCCTTAGGGTGAGAACGTTATGTGCATAGAAGAATTTTGTAACTTTGTTAATAGTTATGTTTTTTACTTCTTAAATATTTCATGGCTCATGTTTGTACCATTGAGTGAGCCCACTATCGGGTCTCGCTCTTTAAAACATCCAAGTATTGAGATTGGGCATTATGCACCATGTTTTCATGTCATGCTCCTTACTTAGACATCATCCAAGTCCTAGGTCCTAGTGTCCATGTAGACTTAGTAAATCTAGAGCTCTTATACCAACTTGTGAGAATGCATCACACTAAACGAGTTTACCTAGTGATCCTATACCAATTTGTGAGAAACTGTCACACTAAACAAGTTCAATCAAAACACAAAAAATGATCCATCACTAATTAAACACATACCCAGAAATAGGGTAAATTAAAACCAATTTCAAAATCACCACATGCTCAAAAGCATTTGCATTGAAGTACAACATCTTGCTTGCATTCATACTATGCCATGTATCTGATACAATTTGTTCCATGGGGTTAGACACAACATATATACATAGGATTATATTATCCATATATGCCACATAAGCAAGATTACATTTTAACAAAATCCTGATTTGATTGAAACATCATATACAAACTTTCCCGTCTAGACCTAAGAGTACAGGGATGACTCTAGAACACACTAGACATTAAACAACCATATCTAAGGTCCATCATCATAGCTCCTCCTTACTTCCACATGTCTTCTTCCATTGTTGGTGATAATGTAAAAAGATGTGGTGACACTCAGGTGAGACCCATGTCGCAGAGAGATATAACACTCAACACCGCTTATTAATTACATCAGGTTAAGAAATTAGATAGTTTAAGTAGATTAAACATGTATAATAGATAGGATTAACAACAACGATGATGAAAGAACTGCATAAAGGAGAAGATAACAATTATCACCATTAGCCTGACTGTCACCTTTTACCTTAATAACAGTATAAGCAATTCAATAGCATGTGCATAACTAGCATTATAAGCAAGCCTAGTAGCATAGCATCTCTATCATCATGAATAGGTCTGTCAGCATAAGCATAGCTACAACATTATCATGTCTAACTGGTTGAGTAGATCTACATCATAAATAGAGCTAACAACATAAGCACAACTATCTGCATAAGAATGATTTGCATTATAGGCATATCTAATTACAAATACATATATAGATATAAGAATGCCAGACAAAATGTGATAATTGATGTCATAATTATATCCCAAAGTGGAAGTGTGTCTGTAAAATTAATCATGGATATTGTCTTTACACATCTATAACATGAGAATATCCATAGCATAAACATGTGTACTATCTTTTAATGCACTAAATATCAACTATGTGTAAAAAGAGAAAACAAAGGTTATCATCAAAAGTGAAACATTGTGTATAACCCTAAATAGATATGCTACATGTATGTGTTACATCTTTTATTAACACCTAAGGATTTGAGTCGTACCGCCCAAATCAAACCGACCACCACTAACACAAAATCAGTGCCATAATTATCTATGCAAGAGCTAGAGTCCATGATCTCACCCACAACACTTGGTCAATACGAGCAAAAATTCAAAGACATAATATTCAATTGCCAACATTGACATATAGTCAAGCTAAAAATAGCTACCCCACCTTGGTATAGGTCATGGTGCTAGAGAGTAGGTCACACATGCCTCTTCTATCTGAGGCATCATGCAGATGTACCCACTGCTTCCCTTCACATATCATAATATCCAAGGCATGACAACATACATCCTCCATAACCTGCATTTGTGTATGCTAGGATATATCTTGAACTTGCACCCCCACATATTATCCAATATGCACTCTAAGTTTCCTGCAAGAATTACTCATTTCACCATCCAACAAGTTCTAACACTGGAATGGAACAATGGCATAGGGAAACTACATTATTAGGGTTTTGTTTGGTTTTATGGAGGTGAAAGGCACAACTGAAGCAATAAAATTTTCTCCACATACCCTACTTTAGGATCTCATTGAAAACAACATATATGGAAAGAGGGTGCAGGGATATACCTTGTCCTGGAGCAACTCTGGTGACGTCCCTTTGCCCTTTGATGCATGTTGCTACTAGCATGCACAAACGATCATCGTCCATCCACTAATAGCTAGAAATTGAATGTCTGTGTCTTTACTTTGTTTGTGCATATGGGTTGAACTCCACGTCGTGCTTCCTAAGCTAACAGGAAGGAGCAACCTTGTGCTTGAAGACTTGCTAGCATCAGTTTCTCTCCTTCTTTATTACTTGGGGATGATGACGATTAGGGTTCACGTACAAGAGTGTAACTTCAACATGTGTGTATTAGTATTAATTAAAAGATGGTCTTCATTCCCCTATTAATAGTACAGAAAGGAAGAAGGGTTTACTAAAACCATTGGGTTAAAAAAGGGCTATGACCACGATTGAAATTTAGTCGCTTGTGACCAATGAAGAATATTTTGGAACAATTAAGTAATCTTATTAATTAATTAACTAACCCATTATCCACAACTAGTTAATTGGTCTAGATCATCAAGACAATTTAATAATGGAATCTAATTAATTGGCTTAAACACTTTAACCAATCAACTTAGATTATATTCTAATATTATTATAGAAGATTATGTAAACATTTTAGTAATCAACTTGATTCAGAACATTTCCAATCATGTCCACAATTATACTCCTATTCCAACCACATCCTATATTTATAACCTAGTAGGCTCCTCATTATGCTGGTAGTGATATTGATAATCACATCAAGATTTTGCAAGCAAGGATTGGTATCTAGAAAGACTTCGTTGCTACCCAAGTAAATGAATAAGTTGCAGAACAACTTAACTTATCATCTACTACTGATGTTATAGTGAATGTATAGTTCCTTTGTCCCTGATATCCAGATTGAGCTCGAGGCATGGAATTGTCATCCTCTTCAACATTCAATCCATGTTCCTTGAACTAGAGTAGACTGTCTGAGATATGTGTAAGCTCAATATCATATATTGACTCACATCAGCATGGCCACACATTTAGCAGTCTCTCTTATCAAGTGGACAGGATATCAAACTCCTGTAGAATGGATAAATCCCATCTACATCGCTTGCACTCATCCACTTGTGTCACAGTGCACCTGAGAACCACCTTTAAGGCAACCCTTATTCAGGATCACAGTGGATGATGTCAAAGCACACTGAACAACATGTGATGAGTGTAGTGACTTCATGTCTAAGAACTGCAATCACCAACATCACTATGAGAGATGACTCTGACTACCATTCATGGTTCCATGTCTCACTCTCAAGGTGGGTCTGTCTAGTGCATTGTTCTCTAACAAGTATATATGTGCTTGGTTTGGTATCACATATCATGAATAATGATATTCTATCATCAACCAACACACATTATAGTCTTAAGTGTTATTGTTGTCTATTTTCCTTCCATAATAACATCTGACTAGGGACATAACAAGAATACATATAATCTTGACATCCTTATAATCTCATCATTCAGATCCTCAACCTAAAGACATACATCATTAAGTAATATCATTCTCTAGACATTTATTATGCTATATCATTATCTCATAACTGAATAAAAGAATAAATTGAAAGATTTCCCAAACAAAATCATTTACAAGATATTCCATTACAATCATCATATATGACTGGCTCTCTGGGCATGCATACCAACAAGTTTCACATGATTAGTTATGCCAATTGTGTGAATTAAGGATGCGTCAAACAAGTGGACATACAAACCTAGTTCATTTCTGGAAGGCATTGATATGTGACAACTTAAGAAGATATAAAATGTGTGGGACTTATTGTTCTTCATCTCATAATCACATTGGACTATTCATTTCCATTTATGAAACTACACTTGTCATCATACTATCATCAGACATATATTCTTATCACATTATCATAGGGTATAAACATAAGAGGATTACACCTCATTCAGGGATCAACCATGCCCAAAGGTCATTAAGACCATCATATCATTCCCTTAAAGTTCATCATTATCTTTCAATGCCTTATAATAAGGCTGAGCAAACATCACCATACATATAATACACATGCTTAGCATGGTATTCCCTTAAGAAACTAAAAGTTGTTCATGAATAACATTGCAAGGTTATCTTAGCATTGAAGACCATTCTTTTGTTATATCAACATATAAGGAAGCTAGGTATGATTCACCATATTCACACTTATAGTGTACAAGTTTACCACAAGAGAGCATAAATCATAAAGCTATAATGACCACCATTTAACACATTAGAGGTACAATCATTCATAAGGAAGGATATTCCATCATTATATTAATCACTCAAGGAAGGTTAGCATCACTAACCACCATCATCTATTTGCATTACGGTTAGGCTTATCAAGATAGGTTACATTGTAGTTATGGTTCAACACTTGTACACAATCCCTAACTCATGGAATCTTCATACAATCATGGATGCATAAGATAAATCATCCCATCACATTCCATACCTATATCAAGTATGAATCCATGCATAATTCACAGGGTAATTGTAAAATTATAGCATATTAGGGTTTCAACAACAATACAAGAGCCTCCATTATTCTTTTAATCATTCAAGGGGGCTATTCATAATAAATAACCATCACTTGGTTACATTAGGGTTAGGTGTAACAAGCTATGATTAAATAGGTTACCCATTAACTCATTACAATTATTATCAATTATATTCTTATGAGGGAAAAAGTAAGACTACAAGTTTAAGGAATTCAACCATCAAATTCTCATCATTAGAACCATATCATTACACTCTAGGCTTCATCCAAAACCATGGGAATTTTCAAGCATCAAATTCTAATCATTGGGTCATATTCTTCATTTAAAACCACTAGTTGTTGTATAGGTCTAACTCTTGAATCATTTAATCAACATAACCATCAGAGTAGGGTTTAAAAGGATCAACACATAAGACCTAAACAAACCATGAGTTGTGGTATCCTGGACCACCATTAGTTGTGGTGCCAGGACCACCATTGGTTGTGATACTTTGTGCCACCACCGATTTTTGGAATCAACACTACCATCGGTTGATGCCATCTTTAGGGAACTAAACTATCAGGTGTTGAGCTTCTAAAAGACTGCAAAATTGAATCAATGGGTGACTGTTAGTTTTCAACAAAACAACACCAAAAAGGCAACTCCATCGGATCTAGCAAGAAAGCAACCATCGGTTCTTGTATAAGGTTTAACAACAACCTAAAACTTTAACTGTAATCCATCATTTAGAACCACTTGAAGAAGTGAGTAAAAAAGACACCACCTTATAGGTACACAGACATAGGTTCTAGGTACTAAAAGAAAGCTCAAAATAGAACCAAGTGCCCACCATCAGTTATCACAAGGGCCCAACCATCGGGTAGTGAAGAAAAGGTGGAAAAACAACTCTCAACACATAGAAAAAGACCATTATTTGCTAGGGTTAGGGTAACCATAAACCATAAATGACCAAAGCAACATAATAATTGGTTCAGGGGTGCACTAGAACCATGAGAATAGTAAATAAGTAAAGACCATCAGTCATTCATAGGTGCCAAACCATCAGCCACCAAGAAAAGAAGGAAAATAGTTCATTATCACATAGAAGGAACCATCATTTGTTATTTCCAAAGTACAATTGATTCATGGTTAATCAAGGTCTAAGGTTACCTATACATTAGGAAGGTAGTGAACTAGATCTCAGGTTCATCTAATCTTATAAACAACTCAAGGAATAGCATTAAAATTGAAACCTTAGGAAAAGGTGATTTCTATATGCTTAGAGCTTCGTTTTAGAGCAAGAACATTAACAATAAAACTAGTAGTATGCAATAAACATGAGGAGGGTTATAAAATAGCCTCTAAGAAGAAGATCATGCTCCAAGCAACAAGACAACTCAATCAAAGAAGGTAGGAAACCCTAGTATAAGTTGTGAACTCGGCCAAGTAGCTTCTTCTCCACAAGGGAAGAAAAGTATCGACACAAGGAGTAAGAACGATGAGTTCTTTGAGCTATAGAACATGATTAACCATGTAAAACCATGGTTTCATCCAAGAAGAAGCTGAGAATAGTAAGAGAAACAAAGGGGAGAAGGAAGAACTTACTTTCTTAGGTTAAGAACAAGCAAGGAAAGCTCTACAAACTCTAAGGAGGGTAGATCCGAACTCTAGCCATACATGAAAGAAGTTCATCCATCTTCTTCTACATTGGGCACCCTCTTCATCACCAAATAGTGGAAGACGAATCTATACATAGTAGGGAAGTGATACACACCCATGCGGTGTGGACAAAGAAGAAGCGAGAATGTCGGCTTGTTGAGTAATACAAACATTGGTGAGAATCCAATGCCCCAAAAACTGGTCCTCCATAAGGTTTATCCACAAAGGGTGAGTCAGGGCCTAAGATCAGGCCAACTTAGTCGATGTAGAATTGGTGAATATTCATGTATGGATCCAAAGGGTTTGTTTGGGTGCAAGAGGGAGGGTATATAAAGCTCATGGATAAGAAGGAAGAGAAGCTTGAGGTGTCCTACTAAGTTTGCCATATGTCCATAGCCTAAAACGTCACTTACATACAAAGACTTAGCTCCATTGGTTGTGGGAGTCTTCTAGGCCATCATTTGTTGGCCTATCATGGTGGCCATTTGTTTTTAGCACATGGTAACCATCGTTTGTGGAAGTCTTAGGTCACTAGGTGGTAAAACCATTGCTTGGTCACCCCTTCCAAACAAACCACTGGTTCAAGGGACTCCAACAAAGAAAACCATTGACCTACCACCTATAGAGATCACCATCAGTTGTCACAACTTGGCGATGGCCATCAGATGTCACTCAAACAAGAGGATCATCATTTGATGGCCTCTCAAGGAATCTCATCCATGAGGGGGTAAACCCCAACTCACCCAAGAAGGGTAACACAACCAAACCAAGGTATAATTAGGCTCCCCATAGCCCAACAATCTAAAGAATGATAAGGAAACATATAAAAACACAAATAATGTGAAAATTTGAAAAGAAAACCTTAATTATGAGTAAATTGCAAAAAACCCCAAAATGTGCACAAAATTGCATAACTTGCACAAACAATGTCCAAACTAGACCAAAATTGAAACTTAAGTTTGTCACATGATATCAAGGAATCTCCAAAGGTTTAATTTAGGATTTAAGAACTTAATTATGACTAGTAAGCATGTTCAACCAAAAAGCAAGATTATGGGTTTCACAATCTCCATCCATTAATCATTTCATCAGTCTATGATCTCTAAAGATGAATTCCCACAGGAGAGAGATGATCCACGCCATCGCCAACATCATCAACCTACCTTTGAAAGAAAGAATAGCCACTCCTCCACACAATTCCAAATCCAAATCTGAAGCAGGAATGCATCATTCTTAGTCATTTGTGGTCACAGTTGGTGTATCTCCCTTCTTCTCTAGATAAATTCATCTGCCTCCATCTACTTCATCCATTTTGTCATCGTCTCCCATGTCTCATTATGCTTGTAAATTCTTAATCATACTCACCACCTTGAGTGGAAAACATAGTGTTTTTTGGGAGTAGACACTAATGCACTCCCAACATGTAAATATCTACATTCATTTGAATATATACTCTTAGAACAGATTTTATCCATGCATTCGTTCTTCTTCACTTGCATGCTTATCTACCATCTTTTGATGCTTGATTGTTAGTGCCTCAAAAGAGTAAAACTAGCCTAATCTAAGTGTTATGTATTTTCATGAATGGATGAGAATGTGGAAATGCTTAAGATAATGGTCATATGGTTATATTTTGTGATTGTTTGATTTCCATCTCAAGAGAGAGACAACATTATAAAGTAAATCTATACTAAGATCGAGAGAGGAAGAAATAGACACCTATGATGATTGCTTGCAATCTTGCTAAGGGTATACAATGGGTGTGACTATTGAATGTTGGTGAGAGACCTTACATGCTGAAACCCAATCCAAGTTCTCCTCCATATTTGTTATATCAATGCCTGTTTCTACTTGTTCTCTTGTATTACTCGATGCTTTATTTTACTTATTTTAGTATATTTTATTGGTTGGAGTTATATCGTTCCCTAAGGAACATCACAATTAATATACCTTTTGATTGTAGTAACTAAGACAATGCTCTAAATTCTCAACACTTACTACTCTGTGTCCTTGTGGATCGACCCTTATTTACTACATCAAACCCCGTATAATAGTTCCAGGGACCTGGGTGTCAGGTTATAAATTTAAAAGTCTGACTACTCTGAATCCACTCTTTTTTGTACATGTGATTTAGTCCAGTCAAATTTTTGGTTGGTTGCTCTCCCTAAGGAACACCACACTTAATCTACCTCTTGATTGGTGTAACTGAGCTAAGGTTCTATGTTCTCAACACTTACTACTCTTTGTCCCTGTGGATCGACCTTGATTTACTGCATCAAACATGTATGTAGTTTCCGGGACCTGAGTGTCGGGTTATAAATTTAAGAGTATGACTACATAGGATCTTCTCCTTTTTGTACATGTGATTTAGGTCGGTCAACTTTTTGGCGCCATTGTCAGGGACAAGGCAACTAGTGTTGTTAAGAACCTGAATCTACTCATTATGAACTCGTGCTTCAAGTATAGCAATGGACATGACTACACTGCCTTTAATCCACAATCTTCAAATTATCTCGAATACTCCTTCTCACACTCATTTTTCTTACTTGACTGTGAGAACTATTTTATGTAGTCTAGAGAGGAGAGTACAACAACTACGACCATCCACCATCAACATGCCTCCTCGTTGTGGGAGATGTTAGAGATAAAGAAACCAAAACCTGATAGTTGAACAACCTCACCAAGAGGAGTCTAAACTAGAGGAGTACCACTCTGATGGAGTAGATATACCTGAAAATCCACCCCATCATGAGGAGTGTGAAGGAGGATGTTGTGATGAAGAGTGTTTCCCTAGAGTAAGGAGGAATGGGAGAAACAATGAGGACAAGAAGTAGAACAATGAAAATCATACAATGAATACGATGATGATGATGGAGGCCCTTCACTCAGTGAGTTGGATGTTACCCGAGCCAACAAATAAAGGTGCACAATCATCATTCCTAGATTCAATATTGAAAATCTCAAATTGAAGTCAGTCGTGATTTCCATGATTCAGAAAAAATCCTTTAGAGGAAATTCTGGTGATGAAAACCCTTACCACAACTTAAATGCTTTTAAAAATATTTGTGACACCATCAAGATAAAAACGGTGTCACATGAGGTCATATACTCCAAGGGGTTTAACTTCTCTTTCACAGACAAAGTGTGGTCCTAGTAACTCGCTCTACCGAACAAGACCATTAATTGATGGGCACCATTGGCTGATAAATTTGTCACCACGTTCTATATAGTTGAGAAGACCCTTAGGAACATGTACAAGATAACAACATTCATGCAAAAGCCTGGAGAGAACCTGTATGAAGCATGGGAGTGTTTCTAAGGGTAGTTTAGGGTTTCCCACACCACGACTATGACCAAGGATTTCTGGTCATAATTTTTTAAAATGGTTTTACCCATGCTGAGAGAACTTTATTGAATGCAGACACAAGGAGTGACTTCTTAGACAAAAATCCAAAGTAAACCATGCTAATAATTGATAACATGGCTGATCTACAAGCTAGATTGGAGTATGATAGAGGGACAACGATGAAAGTAACATATAAAGGACCAACCACCATGTATAAGGTACTTGAAAACATATCTTCTAAAATTCAAAAATTTGCTTTGGATGTAAAGCAATTGAAGGAGACTGGAAACAAGGGAAAAGGAAAGACTAAGAAAGTCATGTAGTGTGTGACCTATAGAGAAGTAGGGCATGGTTATTGATGACTGTATCTATACTCAACCTGAGGAAGATATCTATGAAAAAAAACCAAAAATGTTTCTTATGTTAACTATAAGAGGCTAAATCCTCCTGCTTTCTCCTATGGAAAAAAAGATGCAGTTGAGAATGCCCACCAACTGAATTACCCTCCCAGGAAACCACCAAGTTTCAATAGAGGTAGTGGATTACCTGTGTTCATGCACAACACCAACTACCAGTAGAACAAGAACAACTACCAAGGGCAAGCATAGAACCAAAGTAGATACAACAAAGGGGGAGGTCAAGGACAAACTTCCAACCAATAGGATATGATGTCTGAAATGTTCCCTATCACTAAGAGAAATGTCACTATAAATGAGAAGCTGACACAAAGTGTTATAACAAACACTAGGATTTTTAGTATTATGCAAAATCAAATGGGAAATGTAACAACTCAAATGAATGACATGAAAATCCAGAAAAATAGATCGATCAACAACTTGCATCGTTGTAGGAAATCATCAAAAATCCAAAAGGAAAGATACCATTTAACACATACAGTGAAAAAATGGCCACTCTAAATTCTAGCAAGATTCTCAAAGATCTAAAAGGTAAATCTATCCAAGATGGCAACTATAACGTTGCATCACAACAAAAATTAGTAATATAGAGGAAGAGCTTGATGAGAGAGTGTCCGCCAAGAAGGATAATACCAAAGAGATATGAAAGGGCAAGAAGATTACCAAAGAAAAGAAATCTAACCATGTTGAAGAGGCTTTTGCAAATAGAGATCAGTATTCACTCAGAATCTCTTTCCCCTATAAGATGATCAAGGTCTAATTAAAGAAGAGATATGAAACATTTCTAGAATCAGTGAAGAAGCTCAACCTTGATGTACCATTCTTCGATGCCATTGAGGAGATGCTAACCTATGCCAAGTTCTTTAAGGATCTAATTACAAAGAGAAATAGAGGTGACTATGTGGAGATGGTCAGACTAGAAAAAATGTCAAGTGCTTTTGTTCAAGCAAAGATGTCGATAAAGAAGAAGGATCCAGGAGCATTTACTATTCCCTTCAATGTCAGAGACAATGAGGTAAGACAAGGACTTGTTGTTGTGGGAGTGAGCATTAGTCTCACGCCCCTCACTCTACTCCATAGGGTGGGACTTACTGAAATGGTGAAAACTAGGATGAGGCTTCAATTAGATGACCACACTTTCACAAAGCCAGTAGGGATTGTAGAAGATGTCCCAATCCATGTGGGACGATTCATTATTCTATGTGACATTGTCATAATTTATATAGTGGAAGACCCAATGTGCCCAATGATCTTTGAGAGATCATTCCTCTCTATTGGGAGGCCATTAATAGATCTCGAAGATGGGATTATTACTATATGAGTAGTAAATGATCAAATCAACTTCCATGTACAAGACTTCATAAGAGGTCCTTCTCTTTTCAAATCAGCTTTTTTATGGACAACTAATATCACTTTTATGAGGAGATATAAGAGGAGAATGTCATAGTTGATCCCCTCATGTGATCTTTACACAAACCACAACCCAGTGTTGAGAGCCCATAAGTTCTCAACATCCTTGACTATTTGAATCAACCTAAAGAAGAATGCAGTGACGATGAAGAAGGAACCATTGAGTGCAAAGTATGCATTACTAGAGAAGATTTAAGAAGAAAAAGAAGCACTAAATTCCAAGATGGAGCTAAAGCAACTTTGTAAAGATCTAAGGCATGAGTTTCTTTATGACAAAGAAAGAAATATGATAATCATAAACTCTACCCTGACAGAAGACCAAAAGGAGAAATTGACAAAGAACTTAAGCTACGTAGAAAGGCAAAAGGATCTTCTATAAAAGACATCAAAGGCTTAAGTCTGGCTATTTGCATGCACCGGATAAACTTGGAAGAAATTGCCAAACCCCTAGCTCAATTGTAAAGGAAACTGAATCAAATTCTGAGGGAGGTCGTTAAGAAGGAAGTGATAAAGTTGTACGACGCAAGAATTATATACCCAATCAATGATAGCAATTGGGTGAGCCTGATACTTGTGGTGATGAAGAAAGGTGGGATGACTATTGTAAAAGGAGAGAAAGGCGATGAGGTAGAAACAAGAATAGTGACATGATAGGAGATGTGTATTGATTATCAAAAACTCAAAGCCACAACCAGGAAAGATCATTTCCCTTTACCTTTAACTGATTAAATCTTAGAATGCCTAGCCCACCACTCGTACTTATATTACTGAGATGGATACTCAGGATTTTATCTAGTCC
Organism: Alisma plantago-aquatica; assembly: GCA_963693085.1. Lineage (NCBI taxonomy): Eukaryota > Viridiplantae > Streptophyta > Magnoliopsida > Alismatales > Alismataceae > Alisma > Alisma plantago-aquatica. The sequence continues at coordinate 1,140,398,908 of OY856411.1, forward strand.
CTATCCACCCCGATGATCAAGAGAAATTGACATTCACCTGTATCTATGATACCTATGATTTCATAGGAATGTCGTTTGGATTATGAAATGCACTAACAACATTTCAGAGGTGCATGATCTCCATTTTGTTAAATTCCTAGAGGATATCATAGAAGTCTTCATGGATGATTTCTCAGTCTATGGGCATGACTTTTATAGTTGTATGAAGAATTTAAATAAAGTTTTAGTGAGGTGTGATGAGAAGTAGTTAGTTCTAAATTGGGAAAAATGCAATTTTATGGTTTAGGAAGGAATTGTGTTGGTACACGAAGTCTTTGAGAAAGGAATAGAGGTGGTTGTTAGTAATGTCGAAGAAATATCAAATGTTCCACCTCCAATGTCGGTAATGGGTGTGAAATGTTGTCTTGGGCATGTAGGATATTATAGGATATTTATAAATGACTTTTTAAAGATTGCTAAACTTCTATCGAATATAATTATTAAATATGTGGAGTCCAACTTCTCACATCACTATGTCACAACTTTCGAAACCCTACGAAATGATCTCATCACAACACTTATTCTCCAAGCCTTGGGTTGGGAGCTTCCCTTTAAAATAATGGGTGATGGCAGTGACTTTGTGATTGGGGTTGTACTAGGATAGGAAAAAATAAAAAGCATCATGTGATTTACTACGTTAGCAACATATGGATGAGGCACAAGTTAACCAAACAACCAAAGAGAAGGAAATACTAGTGATAGTGTTTGCCTTCGACAAGTTCAGATCCTACCTTGTCAAATCAAAAGTGAATGTGTACACAGACAATGGGGCAGTAAAATATTTGATGGAGAAGAAACACTCAAAACCTAGGCTCTTGAACTGGGCCATATTATTCCAAGAATTTGACCATGAGATAACAGACAAGAAGGGAACATAAATGTGGTTGTTGGCCACTTGTAAAGCATCATAATCATTGAGAAAGATCTGTTACGTGTTAATGACAATTACACTGATGAAGCCTTGATGATGGAAAAGTTTGTTGAGCACAACCTACTATGGTTTGCCGATATTTTGTAACTATTTAGCATGTCAAAAATTGCCACCTGATATCATTTACAAAAAAATTGTATTTGAAGAATTATAACTGGAATGATCCACTTCTGTTCAGAAGATGTGTGGACAATCAATATCAAAGGTGCATTTTAGAAGAATAAGTCCCCAAGATCCTATATGAATGGCATTCTTTATCATATGCCATGCATCTTGGTGGAGATAGAACAACATAAAAAGTCCTACAGTCAAGATTCTAATGGCCTACACTATTTGAAGATGCCCATTCCTAATCTAAGATGTGTATTAAATGCCAAAGGATAAGAAACATCTTTAGAAAGAATGAAACTCCTATGTTAGGCTAGACCAAAGTAGAAATCTTCAATGTCTAGGGAATTGATTACATGGGGCTTTCCCTTTGTCAAGGGGCAACCAATACATCCTTGTTTCTATTGACTATGTCTCCAAATGGGTGGAAGTGGTGGAAACCCCCACTTGTGACTCCAAGGAAGTTATCATACTATTTAAGAAGACTATCTTTCCCAGGTTTGGTCTTCACACAATATCATCAATGACATGGGATCCCATTTCAGGAAAGAGAATTTGAAGCTCTGTTAAAGAAGTATGCGGCCAAGGACAAAGTAGAAACACCTTATCATCCACAAATGCCTGGGAAAGTGGAAGTGTTGAATCTCCAATTCAAGCAAATTCTAGAGAAAATAGTTAGTCGAACTCAAGAAGATTGGTCAATGAAGCTTGACGATGCATTGTGGGTGTATCGCACCTCTTATAAGACTCTGATAGGGACTACCCTTACCTATTGATATATGGGAAGTCTTGCCACCTACCACTAGAACTGGAGCACAAGGACTTTTGGGCCATCAAATTCTTGAACATAAACCCAGCCCTGGTAGGAAAGAAAAGATTTTTACAACTAGAAGAGGTGACGGAACATAGGCTACATGCCTTTGAGAATTCTAAGATCTACAACAAAAGGACCAAGGTGTGGCATGATACCCATCTAAAAAGGAAGGATGTTTCAGAAGGGGATAAGTTCCTCCTATTTAACTCTAGAATCAAACTTTTTTTGGGAAAACTAAGATCGAGATGGTCTGGTCCCATCACTGTATCAAAAATATATCCACTAGGGATGATCAAAATTTTTAGTGAAAATACAAGGTCGTTTAAAGTGAATGGCATTCTGTGAAGAGATACTACAAAGATGATGCCTTCACCAAAATATTAGAGCTCCACTTGGAAGAACCCCCTCCATCACAAACAAAAGATGTCTAAAGGAACAAAACAAGATAAAATCAAGATATAGACTATAAACTAGCGCTTCTTGGTAGGCAATCCAAGGATTACTAAACTTTCTTTTATAGATTACTGTGACGTCCCTGGATTTTGATTTCTCCAAACCCTATTGGGAATGAGATGTCAAAATCTAAAGACATCATTATATCAGAGAGTGGTGTGGAAGCATAATACAAATACATGAACATACAACATAACATACACCATAACAGTCTCAACATTTAACACATTTATATTACAACATGAATTATTACACAATGATTTACAATTACATATTGAATGAAGATTTTACAATCTATGAACATGTATGCTAATAGGATCTTAGACAATAGGTACAACCTATTCAACTTGCTCACATCCTATTATTTTATCCCATTCTAGATCTAGACCTAGAAAATACGAGAAACAAAATCATCAACAAAAGTTGGTACGTGGAATTAAAAGCTATACTATGTTGGCATATAATATACTTGAAATTGAAGAAAGAGAAAGAAAACATTACTTAAAGGTAGAAAATCAGGTAATCTCAAGTTATTAGTCACATTTAGAATGAATATGCATTACTATGGTGGACTTAGCACAAACATAAATGGTGGGCCCTTCCATGTGTACCTTGTACTCTAGGGATCGCCCCGTATACCGTGTACTCTAGGGAGGTGCTAGTAAACATTAAAGCTTTCCCTCTCTAATAGGGAGTTTAATGAGCACCACTAGTAACTACATTTCATTTATCCTCATTTATATTCTTTTATGTTCAAGGCGGAAAATTGCCAATATACATACATCTACATCCAACAATGTATTTCAAATACAAGCAAGCAAGTACATATATTTAACATCCAACAAATCTAGTCATATAATTATATCCACATACCTGAGTTCAGATATTCCTCACATATCCATGATCAACTAGATAAACTGTTCAACATCTGATTTAAAGAAATTAATCATCATTAATATAGGTACACCATATTCTTGGTATTTTAGGTCCAAATTAGGGTTTAGGTCAAACCTTGGTTCCAACTGATCTAAACTTGTGTTTGATATTTTTCTACTGACTAGGGTGTCATGTACATTTCATTATTTATTGAGCATGTATGTATTTATTACATTTGATTTACAGATATTAGCCCTACATAACCATATTGAGCAAATTATAAGATTCCGTGCATCAACATCATATTTACTGACATCATATGGATTATAAGTATGAATATGGATTGACTGACATTTTATCATAACTTTATATCATGATTTGATATTTATTATCTATGAAATAAGAATAAAGCATCTTACATGATGCCATAGTGTTTTAAGGATCAAAAGCCTAATATTATCATTCTAATGTGTTCTACTCATTTTTCTGAGAATTTTGGTATATTATATGTATTTTTCTGATAATTGTACTAATTACTATGAATTTGTTAGATCTGTAAAATTTGTGAGATATTTACCTTTTTGGGCGTATTGTTTTCCGACACATGGCCATGAGCTGGCGTGGCTCCTTTGCTTGGCCTGCTGGGGATCCAGCCTGTTTGAGCTAATGGACTCGGTCTGGCCTTCCCCCTTTCTCACATGATATTTCCCAAGCGGGACTCGGTTTCCGCTCAACGTTCGTTTCGTGAGCGCCGCCGCTCACAGGATTGGATCTCCGGCGTGAAACAAACTCTTCTTCTTAAGCCGCCCACGTGGAGCCTTGCCGCACAAGCTCCATGCCTCCTCGAAATCCTCTAGGTTAGGACCAACAGGGATTCAGTTGCCAGGATGCCACTGTGAGGATAATCTCCGACGTGGGATCAGCAGAGACAAGGTCATGCTTCTCGGATTATAGCACCGCCATCAGCTTAAGCGACTCCCTTCAAAGCTATCCATCCTATTTGGGGCTTGCTCTGGACTGTCGACTCCCTTCATCGTTGACCGCCGCCTCTTGGTCTAGATCCAATGAGCAAGCATGCATATCTCCTCCCTCTAGTCTTCTTCTGCAGACTGTAACGACCTTGATGGCTCAGAACATCTACTACGGCTACAAGCTCCCGACGTCCACATCCTCACCACCGTGAGGGTCTTCTATGGTCAGTTTTGATCTGGCAAGTAGATGTTGTTGCTGTGAGCCTTTTCTCTGGTGAGCAATGAGTCGAGGTGGGCCTTCTTTCCTCCTAATTGACGACACACCTCAAGAAAGGCTAAAAGTGAACGACACTATAGGGGCTTTAGGTACTTTCCTATTGTGGCCGTAGGAACCAGGAAGTGGGAAGCGAGGCCTTCCTAAGCCTTTTCAGTGGAGATGACATGGGAAAATGGCAGATAGAAGTGGCAAAACAGGTCATAACATCCCTGATTTGTTGGGTCATTGGGTGTCTAGGACCTTGGAAACTCTGTTGATGACCAAATTTAAAGCCTGGTTCTCCATCTTCCAAGGTGTGAGCAAAGGAGCTTGACCTCCATCCATCACCTGCGAGTTGTTGTGGTGTTAATGGTGTGACTGCTCGTCTAGGTTGGAGAGCGCTGAGAGATGATGATCAGTATGATACCCCCATAATTATCTCCTTGATCCGAGATATGTGTGTGTTTTGTTGTAGATGTTTCCTTGTGGAGTCAGTCTAATCACTCCCTTCTTTATGGAGGAGGTAGACCAGGTCATAAGGGTTCCTCCTAGTCTCTCATTGTCATAGCATGTCCACGCAAAATCATCCAACAGATGTCTAGCTGTATGTCAGGGTTGCAAGTATCTACGAGTTGGTTTGTAGTATGGTGGAAAAGCTCATATTAATCAACTGTGCTTCCATCAATCATGAAATCTTCATCAAACAAGTTTAATGTGATTATCATGGTCAATATATCTCCCAAGTGTCACATACAACCTTTCAAATTAATATGTACCATCAAACAGACGTTTTATCTAATGAACACTCAAATTGATTAACAAAGACATAAATCCTAATTGAACTGGGTTAGTCTTATTTGCACCTTTAATCACACCTTAATGCCTGTAATGATCCATGATTGGATACACAATTTCTCAATTTGTGTTCAACTGTGTATGAAGTGATAATGGTCCTCAAAACTATCCTCAATATATGAACCCTAAAGTCAGGGTTATCACATTCACCCCACCTAATATGGAATTTCGTCCTCGAAATTCAACTAGTCTCATTCTTAAGATGATATAAAGGAGTTTTATGCCTCTAGGCCACCACTTCTAAGTTCTAAGAGTATCATTATTCTTGATTCATCCTAAGCTGTCTTCTTAGGATATTTAAGCATGTAGGGTGTACCCATCCCATCTTATATAGGTTGAAGCATCATTTTTTTACAAATTTTAGCATCACTTAGTGTCTTAGTCATCACATGACATTATGATATCATAGGATTACATCACCCCTAAGGGTACATGTTTTTTTCATGCTTTTAAAGTTCAGGAGGAATTCATTTATATGCCATGATATTCAGATCGTTCAAATCTAACATCATTAACATCTTACAATGATTTCAGCATTAAAGGAGATTTATCTTCATCCTTGACATTAGAATTTTTTTGTCTACTTAAGAAGGGCTTATGTAACATGTTTGACCAGTAGGGTTTCACACTATGGTGTGATATTCATACTCAACTTAGAAGCATACATTGAGAAGGATCAAAGTTACGAACTATATTTCTGATCATATATCCAATGATCCAAAAATATCTTTATATTAAGTTCATGAGTTCAACTTTTTATGTCTTTCATGTCTAAGTTTATCCCAAGATCTCAGCATCATATCTTTCATGTTTCATATGAAGGGGAAAAGATTATTTTAAAGTCAAACTTATCATGATTTCAATCTTGGGTACTACATGTATGATATGGGGGGGAATAGAATAGGTCAAGCTTATATGAGTGACTCCTCATATATAAATCATCTATATAGCTCAAGTGAGGCTTCTATCATCGTATATTATGAAGGAGAAGAAGAAGGGAGAACATGTATTTTGAGTATCTTTTGCACAAAGCATCATTCTCTCATAATTAGAGTTCATATATTTCCTCACTTGCAACTAATGATGAGATTCACAAAATATGTCACTCCAGCTAGGACCTACCTCAACCAAAGGACTAACTTTATCATATGGTTCATCTACCCATCCTTTTCTTTTACCCAATTCTCACATATAGATTTGAATCATGCATAAGGACTCAACTCAACACTCAAGAGTAATCTAGTGTAGGACACATTTTTTTTACACATATCTCATATATTGGAGGCTAGGTCCTATGAACTTCTCCCTATGGGTCTTACTCCCTCTAGAGTTCACCACATATTTCATCCTACTACTAGACATCCTCCTTGTATAAGAGCTTGAGGCTCATGCATACCCATCTCTACCTTAACTTAGCTTATCTTAAGTAGGCAAATGGTATGTACTTTCATCATCACCACTTAGCATGGATCCTCCAAGAGTGGATTCGGTTCATATATAACTCACATGTTAATAAGGAAACTTATACCATCATAGATCAACTTAGGTAAGATTCTATATACTTATTTCCTTCATCTTTCTTTTGTCTATCTATCTATCACATAACCTTATGAGGCTCTAAACATCTAATCAAGATCTATTCTCTCTTCTAGACTGATGTCACTCCCTTTCACTTAGATTGCATGAACACTAACTACTCTCTAGTGTGAGGGACACATTTTATATTTACATATATTTAATAAAATATTATATAGTTTTCCTCTGAGAAAGAAGACGTTCGAGAAAATTGTCGAGGCTCGAGCCGATTGGAAAACAAAACCAAATCAGCAAAATCAAGTGTCCCACACACAGTAGATAGTCTAGTGTCATGCCACCTAGTGAAATGGTGAGAACATGGTGTAGATTAGTGTATCTACCCAATACATATGAGCTCTATATGGAAAGGGTTTCTCACACTTATCTAAACCTAGTTCTCAAACATCTAGGTTCTAACTTGGAGGCTAAGTCAAACCTTATTCCTATAGAACAACTTACTAAGTTTCTAAGATTTAAAGTGAGAGGTGAAATTTAGTTTTATGTTTCATGGTGAGAAATTGTTAGGTGTAGCTACTGTTCATGCTCTGATACCAACTGGGACGTCCCCGGATTTTGATTTCTCCAAACCCTATTGGGAATGAGATGTCAGAATCCGAAAACATCATCTAATTATATCAGAGAGTGGTACGGAAGCATAATATGCATACATGAACATACAACATAACATACACCATAACAGTCTCAACATTTAACACATTTATATTACAACATGAATTATTACACAATGATTTACAATTACATATTGAATGAAGATTTTACAATCTATGAACATGTATGCTAATAGGATCTTAGACAATAGGTACAACCTATACAACTTTCTCACATCCTATTATTTTATCCCATTCTAGCTCTGGACCTAGAAAATACGAGAAACAAAATCATCAACAAAAGTTGGTACGTGGAATTAAAAGCTATACTATGCTGGCATATAATATACTCGAAATTGAAGAAATAGAAAGAAAACATTACTTAAAGGTAGAAAATCAGGTAATCTCAAGTTATTAGCCACATTTAGAATGAATATGCATTACTATGGTGGACTTAGCAGAAACATAAATGGTGGGCCCTTCCCCATGTACCTTGTACTCTAGGGATCTCCCCGTATACCGTGTACTCTAGGGAGGTGCTAGTCAACATTAAAGCTTTCCCTCTCTAATAGGGAGTTTAATGAGCACCACTAGTAACTACATTTCATTTATCCTCGTTTATGTTCTTTTATGTTCAAGGTGGAAAATTGTCAATATACATACATCTACATCCAACAATGTATTTCAAATACAAGCAAGCAAGTACATATATTTAGCATCCAGAAAATCTAGTCATATAATTATATCCACGTACTTGAGTTCAAATATTCCTCACATATCCATGATCATCTAGATAAACTGGTCAGCACCTGATTTAAAGAAATTAATCATCATTAATATAGGTACACCATATTCTTGGTATTTTAGGTCCAAATTAGGGTTTAGGCCAAACCTTGGTTCCAACTGATCTAAACTTGTGTTTGATATTTTTCTACTGACTAGGGTGTCATGTACTTTTCATTATTTATTGAGCATGTATATATTTATTACATTTTATTTAGGGATATTATCCCTACATATCCATATTGAGCAAATTATAAGATTTTGTGCATCAACATCATAATTACTTACATCAGATGGATTATAAGTATGAATACGGATTTATTGACGTTTTATCATAACTTTATATCATCATTTGATATTTATTATCTATGAAATAAGAATAAAACATCTTACATGATGTCATAGTGTTTTAATGATCAAAAGCCTAATATTATCATTCTACTGTGTTCTACTCATTTTTTTGAGAATTTTGGTATATTATATGTATTTTTCTGATAAATGTACTAATTACTATGAATTTGTAAGATCTGGAAAATTTGTGAGATATTTACCTTTTTGGGCCTATTGTGTGCCGACACGTGGCCATGAGCTGGCATGGCTCTTTTGCTTGGCCTACTGGGGATCCGACCTATTTGGGCTATTGGACCCGGTCTAGCCTTCCCCCTTTCTCACACGGTATTTCCCAAGCGGGATTCGCTTTCCGCTCAGTGTCCGTTCCGTGAGCGCCACCGCTCGCAGGATTGGATCTGCGACGTGCAACAAACTCTTCTTCTTAAGCTGCCCACATGGAGCCTTGCCACACAAGCTCCATGCCTCCTCAGAATCCTCTAGGTTAGGACCAATAGGGATTCAGTTGCCAGGCCGCCGCTACGAGGATGATCTTCGGCGTGGGATCAACAGAGACAAGGTCATGCTTATTGGATCATAGCGCCGCCATCAGCTTCAACCACTCCCTTCAAAGCTATCCATCCTATTTGGGGCTTTCTCTAGATTGTCAGCTCCCTTCATCGTTGACCACCACCGCTTGGTCTAGATTCAATAAGCAAGCGTGCAGATCTCCTCCCTCTAGTCTTCTTCTATAGTCTGTAACAACCTTGATGGCTCAGAACATCTACAACGGCTACAAGCCCCCGGCATCCACATCCTCACCACCGTGAGGGTCTTTTGTGGTTAGTTGTGATCTGGCAAGAAGATGCCGCTGCTGTGAGCCTTTTCTCCGGTGAGCAATGAGTCAAGGTGGGCCTTCTTTCCTCCTAATCGGCAACACACCTCAGGAAAAGCTAAAAGTGAACGACACTACAGGGGCTTTAGGTACTTTCCTATTGCAGTCGTAGGAACCAGGAAGTGGGAAGTGAGGCCTTCCTAAGCCTTTTCAGTGGAGATGAAAGGGGAAAACGGAAGATAGAAGTGGCAAAACAGGTCATCGCACCCCTGATTTGTTGGGTCGTTGGGTGTCTGGGACCTTGGAAACTCTGTTGATGACCAAATTTAAAGCATGGTTCTCCATCTTCCAAGGTGTAAGCAAAGGAGCTCGACCTCCATCCATCACCTGCAAGTTGTAGTGGTGTTAATGGTGTGATTACTCGTCTAGGTTGGAGAGTGCTGAGAGATGATGATCAGTATGTTACCCCCATAATTATCTCCTTGATCTGAGATATTTGTGTGTTTTGTTGCAGATATTTCCTTGTGGAGTCGGTCTAATCACTCCCTTCTTTACGGATGAGGTAGACCAGGTCAGAAGGGTTCCTCCTAGTCTCTCATTGTCAATGCATGTCCATGCAAAATCATCCAACAAATGTCTAGTTGTATGTCAGGGTTGCAAGTATCTACGAGTTGGTTTGTAGTATGGTGGAAAGGCTCATATTAATCAACTGTGCTTCCATCAATCATGAAATCTTCATCAAACATTTTTAATGTGATTATCATGGTCAATATATCTCCCAAGTGTCACATACAACCTTTCAAATTAATATGTACCATCAAAAGGACGTTTTATCTAATGAACACTCAAATTGATTAATGAAGACATAAATCCTAATTGAACTGGGTTAGGCTTATTTGCACCTTTAATCACACCTTAATGCATGTAATGATCCATGATTGGATACAAAATTTCTCAATTTGTGTTCAACGGTGTATGGAGCGATAATGGTCCTCAAAACTATCCTCAATATATGAACCCTAAAGTCGGGGTCATCACAGTTACTTTTTCAATGATTAAGCACTTCATAATGTCTAAATCATGAGCTACATCATTAGCTTTGGAAATTTTACTCTATTTTATAATTTCTAGTGTACATTGAATGAAATTTAGGATTTATTTACATGTTCCCTTAATCTTTTAAAGTTATTAATTCTCTAGACCCTAATCACATGTTTTAGACAATTTACTTTATTTCGTAACTTCTAGTGTTTATCAGAAAAAAGTTCAAAATGTATGCATTGATTTCAGGAGATCAATTCAACCCAATTTCCATCGATCACTGAAAATTGCATTTTTGGTGTCTACCGATAATAATTCCTTAATGATCGCCGATAAAAATCTTTGGTAAATTTTTATCAAAATTAGGATTTTTGGTGAACACCAGTCTAAGATTTTAGCAACTACTGGTACAAGACCTCAACAACCACAAAAATGGAGGAACTCTTCAATGATCGACAAGATCATAATAATTTCAATAACTACTGAAGTACCCACTTGGCAACCGCTAGTCAAAAAATTAGCTATTGCAAGACATAAGAGTATACAAACACCACCTTCAAACCTAAATCATCCACTCTACTCCAACTATAGAGAATCCCTAGAAAAACTCTAGGGAAAAGTGAAGGGCACCTTGATGATGAAGCGTGACTTTCAACTTCCTTCACTGTCACCACCATAATCCTCGATCACCACTGCTTGTGCCTAACTATGCCTAACTATGAATAAGTTGCCTCCACTCCACCATGAGTCAACCTTTGATAGACGGTAAACCTAGAACTTTCTCACACCCACCTTCCCATTTTGTAACATCCCAACAACAATTTTCCATATCCCATGTGGTTAAGGTACCACTGTTAGTTTTCCCTCTTTCTTCCATCCCTTACAGATTCCATGTAGTTGAACTTTTGATTAGATCATTGGACTCAATAGAAGAAGCCAAGACCTTTTCAGCAAATCACCGACAATCATGTTCAACTGGAATCCCAACTACCTTTGCTCTGAACACTAATATGATTTTAACTTTCTCAGTGATCTTGATAGATTCAAAAACACTCAACAAGTGTTGAGTTTGCTTACAAAATTTCAACGACCACTGAGACCCCCTCCAGATTTTTAGTGACCATCCATTTCTGATTTCTCAGTGAGTGTTGAATAAAGTCTTCAGTAACCTCTTTACCCAATTTCTCGTTGACCATTAAGAATCTCCCTAGAATCTCAATGATTGCCTTTTTCTTAGTATTTTTGTTGACCGCTAAAAAATATTAGGATCTCAATGACCACTGAGAATTATTGACTTTTTATTAACCTCTCTCTCCCATTTCAATATCATATACTTCCCCCTTTCTCTATTATAGTCAGTTGAGTGCAATGACTTCACCTACTAATACAACAGAGTTTTTTCTTTAGTCGACATGATGTCTTCATTTACATATGGCTTTTTGAAATAGAGGGTTATTTCTCTAAATGGGATAGAGGAGGCATTTATCTCATCAACAAATCCCTAAATGAATTTCTAGTTATGCCCAAGGAAAAGAGAGAAATGCTAGAACTATGAAAGGAGCACTATGAAACAAGTCCATGAATTGCCTGAGTCAGACGAGGAATCTTATCATTGTGAGGCAAACAACACGTCGAATATGTCCCTTCTTAGGAAGAAATGAGGAAAAAAAGTAACTACAATGTGATAGGGACATGTTTAGATGCCCCAACATCAAGGAAGAAGAGAACAAACATGAAGACAAAAAACAAATACTACATGTACAATATCATCGACCACACTAACAAACACGGTTGCCAGCGAGACAAAAAGATCAATTAATTACATCTGTGAACAACCGTCAGCCGCATCCAACCTAGGGACCAAGAGAACCTCAACAAGTACAACCTATTCATGTGGATAAAAGCATTCAATCCAACCCGATATATGGACATGTATGACTTTGAAAACTATGGCTTCACGAATGGGTAATCAAATTTCTAAAGGAAAAAAACCTCCACATCACATGTATGAAGGTCGAACGCTCCACACAAGCCTCACTGCGGAGTGCATGTCTTCTCTAATTAAGATGCCTCTCGGGGATAGAGAAAAAGATGAGGCGGGTGGGGAATTTAAACTACAAGTAAGACTAAAAGGGACATACTACTTCATAACAGAGAAGATATTGAATGTTATATTTATTGGAATAGAGGAACAAGACAGGGCCAACATGGTAGTGAGATATAATAGGGATGTGATCGGATTCAATAGCCATCATACCTAGGAGAGGCTGACGGGTGAATCCAAGCATAGGTCGGGGACTTCCAAAGCAGCATGGATTCCATCTTGTTTTATAAGGGTGATCTAGAAGACTGTTACCAACACAGTGTTCAAGATCCAAAATTGGAAATATCTCTAGAGGAGACCTCTCCATGATCAAGTCAATGCTTGAGAGAAGGACGATCAACATCAGTAGACTATTAATCAAAAATTTATCCATAGCTTCCTTCCCAGAAGGAATAAGGGATATCTACATGGGAGGCCAAATCACATTAAAAGCATTCTACATCATTGGCCTAGAAGCGGTAAGAAAGTATGAGGTGAAGCAAGAAAACAACCTCATTGATATCAAGTACCTCATAATAGCCAGAATACTTTCGTAGAAAAGAAAAAAGTGTTTTTATAAACAAGCCAAATCAAACATCCTACTCCCACTTCCAAAAATGAGCCACTATGATGCTTATAAGATGATGATCTCTTGGGAGGACATTGATAAAATGTTGTCAAACATCATTAAAAGACAAATAAATGCACTTACACCTCTAGCCGAACCACTAACACATGATGCAAAGAAAGTAGAGAAAGCATCAAGAATGGAAAAGATTCCTTTAAAAGTCTTCAAGGTGGTCCCCAAAGAACCAACACTGGTTTTGAAACTAGTCCAAAAAAAAGAAAAGGGTGAAGGTTAGAGCACAATAGTCGACCCCAACAACACAAGCTGCTCTTATTACCAATGAGGTAGGGATTGAAACGTCCACTATCCAACCACATTCACTAACAAACAAAGGAATGCCATAATTACCTGCCACAAGGTTAAATGAACAACCCAAGACCTCAAGGGATGTCCAGTGAAACAAAAAAAACAAGTGAAGGCACCATCTTCACAAATGAAGTAGGTGCAGAATAGATGATGGAACCAGAGTTACCATCTCAACCTTGACATCAAGTAAAGAAGGCAGCACCACCAACTTCGACTACTGTAGTGGATGCAATGACGATAACCCTGCATAAATAATGACGACCAATGACCCTTGAACAAGGATTAGGGCATCAGTTCAATGCTATGTGTGAGCAAGTGCAAAACACTACTTCCAATTCAATATTTATTTCCTCTAGCATGCAAACACTAACCACACAGGTAGAACGAATAGATGAGAGGACAACAACCCTTCTCCAAATTATGCAAGACATCCTCACCAACCCAAGATAAATGAAGTATACTATGAAAGCAATGGAAAAAGAGATGGTGGATCTCTATGCAAATAAGAGAAGTCATGCACAAATAACATGAAGAGGCCCTAAAAGCAATAGAGGAGGAATATAGGAAGATATAGGAGTGGAAATCATGAAAAAGATCAAAACAGATAGCAAGCCCTAATTCATCTCAAGAATCTTCAAATCCTTCACACCCAGATCAACAAAAAGAAGAATTTGCAAGCATACTTGAGGACCATAGGGAAGAGCTTACCTAGACTGAAGAACCACAACAATAGGAAGAGTCACTAAAAGTCATCACCAACATATCAGTGAAAGAGTTTGATTTAAACTCCCCGACAATAGAAGACAACCCTATTCTGGAGGGTCAACCTATTGAAGAACCACCCAAGGAAGGGGAAGTTAGTGTAGAAAAGTCCATGACCTACGATGAAGCAATTCTTATGACATATCTTGACAAGATGAAGATAGACATGGATATGTACGATGTCTGTTTGTAATTCCCTGATGACAATGAGCATAATAACATTGAGTATGATGGGAAGATGGCCATACTCGATGCACTGGACGTCACAATGCTTGAAACAAAGCCAGAAGAATCTACATTGGTAGGAGGTGCCGCAATAAATACTATAGTATGAACCTCACCTAAAATCCCAGCGTTGCATGAAAAGGACCAAGTGCTGGATGCAAACACCATGTCAATCGAAGAAGGGACATCTAACAAAGATGAATGTGGTTGGACCTCCATATTCATTAGTTCACCACGAAGGGAACAAGTACCACCCTCAGAAAAAGTACCAAGAGGACCAATGCCTCCCCTTCTTCCCGGTAAAATGGAAGAAATGGACATGACCTTAATGCTATGTATTTTGTGTAGAAATGTCCACATTCTAGTAGATATACTAGACGATAGTATCCCAAGCTCAAGCATATTATACAACAAAATTGGAGGACTTTTACCAAAGGCCACTTCAGAGGAACCTTTTCAAGAGAGTTAGGGTATATAAAAGATTTTCTAATGTGCTCTATGCAAAATCTCTAGAAGAGTTCCTACACCTAGAGAAGGTTCAACTTGTATTCAACAGAACCACAATGCTAGCAGGGAGGCTATATGAATATACTCTTTATTCAGAACCTATGAAGGAGCTGCAAGAAGTCGTTACAAGGAGATGCAGAATAGTTAAACACTAGGCATTGATAATAGTATATCCTTACAACTGACAAATGATGATTTACAACTTTTGTAGTTCCAAGCTTCCTTGCACATCTCTGGTGTTAAAAAAAAACACATGAAATTCTAAAGGTACCAATACTTCTACAATGTTCTGTCTAGAAAGATAGGACCCTACCATATATCCTACTAAAAAACTTCACCATCAATACCAAAGTTCCACAAGAAGATCCAGGATTGGGAGATTGTGCCTTCATCTTGCTCCGTCTAATAGAAGCAGTTAATAGAAGCATACCCTTCAAAGTTCTATCCTTCAAAGATTTTCATTGGCTTCAAGGTATATACAAAATGGATGTCATCTACGACCATTATTTCTTCAATGATCGGGTGATTGCTTCAGACGTGGTGCCTCCTAGACTCCATACGAGGGTTCTACTTCATGAGAAGCATCCATGGCATGAACAATTGTGAACTAAATATGGGGTTTCCACTTCAACTGTAGTCAAATGGATGGATCCTTCTAAACTAGAGCAGGCATCAAAATGGAAGGCATGATGACAAGCTAAAGAAGACAGACAAAATGAGGATCATCCCCCAGAACAAACATCATATGAACAAAAAACAACTAATACAACAAAAAAGGTAAAACAATCGTATCCCACTGCCTTCCCCAAGCCAAATGTCCAGACAATGATGGAGCCACTAGAGAATGGTGAGATCGAGGAAGAAGAACTACAAGAAGAAAGTCCTAAAGGGGTAACTGGAAAAATAGAAACAACTTTCCAGACATCGATAGATGGTCATGTGAATACCTATCTTTGGATTCATTGTAAACAATAATGGACAAACTGAAAGTAGATGACAAGTGGGGTGAATTGATTTTTAAAAGAGATCGCATCTGCATTCTTAAAGACGACCTCCATGACACACTACAACCAAATGGTTACATAAGCATGACTATAATGACAGCCTACCAATCCCTTCTTGGAGAAAATATGCCCATAAGTCACATGGCCTATGGCATGTTAGTGGAGATTATAAATAATGAAGAATCAGATGAAAAAGACAGACTATTTTACCGCCTACAATGTTTGTTGCTAGAGTTCATCTTCCTTCCTATCCTACACAACATCCATTTGATGCTCTTGGAAATCAACATCAAGGTGAGGACATCAATCCTCTACAACAACTCTAATATGGCCTTCTCCTTGAGGAAGTATACAAATGCGACAACACCAAGGAGCGTTGATGCGCACAAACTACACGTCTAAAATGAAAGTACACATATAAATGTAATATAGTCTTAAAGAGGTTTGAATATCGAACATGTGAAAAATGTGTATCCAAAGACTACTACTAACGATGACCTAATCATCTAGGACTATGAAAAAGAGTGATTGGATGAATTAATGTCTAAATTGCATGAATTAAAACTAAAAATAATGGTTGGCATCAAAATTAGAATGAATTTCTTAGGGTTACAGTTTCTCTACAGTTTACATTGTAATTAACATCTTTCATTAATATTAATTCCTCCTAAACCTGTAGTAAGAATCACCCACTCTCGCAATGTAATTCACTACCTAATATAATATAAATCTGACTCTCATAGAAATTTGATTATTAGTTTGGTGCTTTATTGAATTCTCTGGGTTATTCCCTTCACAATTGTTGGCCCTCTCATGAGGTGTTGTATAAATTATGTACACCTATAAGTTTTCCAACCTGTAATCCCTCTCTTGAGGCAATTAATGTGTCTAAGAAATAACCTATGATGATTAGGCACAAGTGGTTCATGAAGCAATCATAGAGATATGTCTAGAAATTAAGATAAATATGCATATTAATTCATCACTGTCAATTACAATGCAAAATCAGGTTACTCTAGAGTCTTATGGAACAAAGGGGTTTAGTCCCGCATGATTTCCATTATCAACAATGCAGGAGAAGAAGAGAAAAAACTTGGGAAACATTAGAAGACTACAATAACCCCTAAATTAAGATAAATATACATCAACAATGATGTATGCACTAAACATTTCATCTGACTGATGAAAGTGAAATAAAAAGAATTCATCATGTACATGAGTTCATCTTCTTTTGAATAATGATAAAGATCTAATGTAGGACATCCTACCAACCTCTTTATTGAAATTTTCTTTCCTTTTCTTTTCTTTTTTTATTATCTCATGTTCTAGCATGATTGAAGAGTATGCTTGCATTTCATTACATTAATCAAAATTTTCTTTTGTTTCTTTTATTAAATTTATTGTAAGAGGTATGGATGTGCAGCCATGCACTTTTAACTTTAGAAGAAAATACATGAATACATGGTGTAGAATGAATGATGTAAAAGGTATGCAATCTACATGGAATTTGTCATGCAACTAGATGATACACATAAGAGAATTCTTTTATCAATTTGTAACTAATAAATTACAAGGAAACTAACTATCATGTCTCCTATTATGCCATGTAATGCATTCAAAAGGAAACAATTCTGGTTACTTGATCATCTTAAATTGGTGGATCAAAGTGGATGGAATCACACAATTAAGAGACAATTCTTTTCTTAAGATATGGTATGTCCCTCTACCACTGACCTATGTACAGGGTAACCTTAGGATTTCTCTCTAAAACTTCAATTTAAGGTCCTTTAATTGTTTGTTCAATTCAATCTCAAACTCCATTGCCATCTAGTTTACATGAATAATTGAGACTTCCATTTATATCAAATGTCCAGAAGTTGCCTAACCCATACACTTCCTCTAGGTGAAGCCACTTAAGAAATTACAATTAAGTTTAAATGTTTTTCTTCAATTTTTAATTTTCATTGGAAAGACATGGAAGAACACATGCTATGATTAACAAATATAGAAATTATGCTTCTACTTCTTCACAATTACACTAGATAGATGTGGATCCTAAAGCACCATGAAATAATATGACTAAAAAGAAATTAAGATAGAGTTGTTTCAGCAAACCCCCAAGCTTTAACTTGACTATGTCCTCTTAGTCAAAATCCAGACAAAGAGGTGGAATAGTGGTATTGATCAAAATGGTGGTGGTGGTGGCTGTGGTATGGTCAGGTCATGTGGGTAGGAAGTCCCCTGAAACATTGTGGGCTGTTGTGACATCTCTAGAGGTTGTGTATAGCTGCCAAAATAACCTTGTCTCTGGTAGTTGTCAAAGAAAGGTTGTTGGTATTTTTTTGTCATCTATAGGCATGTATGCATGTTCTCCCGGTTGGCCACTAGAAGTCTCTCATTCTCAAATATGGCATGTTGGTTCTAGTATAGTTGTCCTTGGACATGTTGGATGCCCGCCAATGTTTTTATATATTGTTGTTTCCCTTGTTGTATTTCCTGTAACATCCCATACATACCTGCCACTGATTATGGGTCATCATCCTGGATAGGTGATGGAGAAGAAGAGCTGGAAGCACCCTATCCTCTGGAGCACTTTCGGATAACACGTCTCCTTATGAATGGCATGGTAGCTTCTTCCTCCTCTTCTTCTTCATTTTGCTCCTGCTCTTGATCTTACTCAGGATTTTCATCTTCTTCTCCATCTCCCTCCATGACATCCTCTTCTGGCCAACTCACATGTGAATCCCTCGCAATTTGAATATGGGATCAGGGAGTTCCCTCTCGCACCACTGTTCCCTAAGTGTAAAACAAGCGTAAACTTTCCCATGTCACTCGGTGATGAAGTTTTCTCTCTTTAAATGCTTCATATCCAACTTGGAGGATGTCTTTAATGGCTTGGAGGTGGAGAGGTCTAAATTGATATGCATAGCAATGGGAGTAATGAGTCTCCAAAAATGGATCTGAGGCTTCATTTTAACCAATTGGTTTACCAGCATGATGTGTTGTAGAAAGGAGCCAAAGTTTACATCTCTTTCCCTAAATCCAACAAAGACCAAAGGGCACAAAGGTCCACCTGATGCACCTTCCCCTATCCCTAGCTGAACCTGGTGAATATTGTGTTGGTGAGATAACAATGTAGAATACGAGCAAATAGATGCTCAATCGGTGACAGAGTTCCTATGCCAACTGATCTTGTAGTCCTATGGCGAATTCGTCAAAAGGCCCCATGCGCCAATGTAGTTTGAATCGTTGTTGGTGAAGAGCACATCTCTAAGAGGCCACCCATTGATGGTGTTGAAATTCTTCAATGTCAGTTGATAGGTGGTGTTGAAATGGTAGAACTTCACCCATCCTTCCCGCCATCCTTCTCCATGCTTGGGGATGCAACAGATCTCCAACGATGCTAGGACTTCGTAGACGATTTCTTGGAAAGTCGGCCAATAACTGGAGAAAGGGTGATCTCCCACAAAGCCTTGGGTTGTGCAAACATAGCATAGGTTGACTGTGAATCTGGTAGATGCTAGGAAAGCACAATCTCCATATTTTATTAGGATGAACTCTCAATTCATCAAGTCTTCATAGATCTTCCTTTGGTCAGCTTTGACGTGAGAAATGTGTGTTGGATTTGGTACCAACATGGTGTTCCCAGCCACCGAGGAAGTTATTCGCCTGAGTGTCATCAATCTAGTACAAGAAAGGGATGTAGGAGAAAGAGCTCGGTGAAGACATTGGTCGCCCGAGAGCACTTGCTCACTTCTGCTTAGAAAGGATGTAGTGTGGGTATGATTGAAACACAACCCACACCCTTCCTTTTATAGTTGATGAATTGCCTTCAGGCGATGTGTTGACAATACCAACGTAAGTGTCGGTAGTACCAAGATATCTCCCACGATCTGTGTGATTTGGTATTAACTGTTGATATTGACTCCTCTCGTTCATTGATATCCATGCACATAGATTGTCCTACATCGGTAGTATCGACAGATGTCAGTAGTACTGATGTATGAAGGTATGCGTCATATCTATACTATCGAGTGTTGGATGAGGACAATTTTGATCATTGATAGAGCACCCATGGATTCTGGTTTTCTTGATTTCGGTACTACCGATCAGTGTGTCAGTAGTACCAAGTCATTAAAAATGTTGATACTTTTGAGTAGTCTCTCACTATCCCAAACTTGGATCATGGTTGTGGAATGGGTACTACTAAGTTACTTTTCATTAATAACAAGCCCTATTTAGTTAACTCGGCTTGTCAGTAGTGCTGAGTCTTTAAAAATGTAGATACTTTTGAGAAGACTCTCGATATCCTGAACCTGAAGAATGGTCGTGTTGTTGGTACTACTGACTTTCTTATTGGTAGTACTAAGCCCTATTTAGTTAAATAGGATTGTCTCTATGAAACTTTGGTTCTAGAAATCTTATCATCGATACTTTCAAGAAATTTTTTGGTCGCCACTATTGAAAACTATCGATACTATAGAGTTTCTTGTCGGTAGTATCAAGTTTTTGTGAAACGTGGCCATGTTGTCCCTATGATTGTGTTAGTACTACTGACTATGCAGTCGGTACTACCAACTTTTGCTCTTTCTTCACACCAAAAAAGAATAATCAAGGAACCATTTTACAATGAAACGAATGTAATGCAACTAGAATGTAAAGAAAGTGAATACAAAGAACAAAATCCTAAAATGGTAAAGGATGGTTGGGTTGCCTCCCAACAAGCACTGTTGTTTCACATCCTAGGCCTGATGATCAAGTAAAAAAGAATAAGTGAAGGTCAATGAACTTCAGCTCCACTATGTCACAAATCTTCCCCTAAATTATGTTTCAACCTCTAGCCATTTACAAGGAATGGCTCAGCTACATTGCTAATCTCAAATGCACCTTGGGGAAAAAACTTAACTACCACAAATGGACCACTCCATCTAGACCTCAATTTCCTGGGATGCAACACTATCCTACAATTGAATAAAAGAACCTTTTATCCAAGAGCGAACACCATATGCAAGATGTGGAGGTCATGGATCTTCATTGTTCTCTCATTATAGATCCTACTCATAGGCATCCAACCTGATCTCATCTAACTCATTGAGTTCCAACATTCTCTTCTTTCTTGCACCATCCATATTGTAATTCAATTTCCTCAAAGCCCATATGGATTTGTGTTCCAGTTCCACAAGTAAATGACATGCTCTCCCATAGACCAACATAAAAGGAATTGTTCCTATTGGTGTTTTATAGGCTTTCCTATATTCCCAAAGAGCGTCATTAAGTTGCATGTTCCAGTTAGTCATATTGGTTGAGACTAACTTTTCTAAGATCTTCATTATCTCTCAAAGAGCGTCATTAAGTTGCATGTTCCAATTAGTCCTATTGGTTCAGACTAACTTTTCTAAGATCTTCATTATCTCCCTACCACTCAAATTATTTCTCTAGTGTAATCAACAAGCCATTAAACTCTAGAATTTACTTTCTGCATCTTTTTGTTTAAAATCATTTGGGTAGAAATTCATATCTTCAAAATATTTTCTGTGGATTGACCCTTCCTATACTAATAAATCACATTAACTGGTTGTTTTGAGGTTAAAAAGGACAAATTATAGGATTAACCACCTAGTTTTAGTTGTGTAATGACACATATCAATATGGCATCATTGGCTGGGAAAATAAATTGTTTTTTGAGACACAAATTTTTTTGAACAAATTTTTTTATTATGTTCACCTTTCGATTAACATTCCAGAAGTACTACTCTTGTTTCTGTTGAGTTTCCATTCCAATTGTGCGAATTTTTTCTATGAAATCTTATATATATCTCATGAACAAAACTTTTTTCTTATGTTCACCTTCTGAGTAACATTCCAGAGGTGCTACTCTTGTTTCTGCTGAGTTTCCATTCCAATAATACAATTTTCTTAAGAACACTTATATATATCTCATGATAAATGTGCATGTGATGCCTAAGACGAGTATGTGCCTCCAGTTTTGATGCAGAGATTCCACCCTCCACGAGGAAGAGATGCAAAAACAACTAAAGGACTTCTTGGCCCCAAAAACTGCCTATACTCAACATCTTGTTATGCCTCCTGATATTATTACTTTGTAGTTTGAGATATGTACTCAATGGGTCACTATATTGCAATCCAATCCTTTCACTGGCAAAAAGGATGTAAGTTGGAAAGACCACATATAGAGGTTCTTCACTCTATGTTCTTTAACTAATAGCCATGGAATTTTTGAGGATGCCATCCAACTCTGACTCTTCAAGTATTCCCTTTCTCGTCAAGCCAGGAGTTGGTACAATGCTTTGGAAGGAAACAAACATATCACCACTTGGGATGCACTTCAATCCAATTTTTATGAGAAATTCTATCCCCCTTCTGTCATCTATGAAATTAGGAGCCAAATCACTATGTTCTCTATGGTCCCAATTGAAAACATTAGGGGAAGCTTGGGAAAGGTTTAAATAAATCCTCCATAGATGTCTGCACCATGAAATTTCCCAATCCCAGTTCATGTAAATCTTTTATCGTGGTGTGGACAATGACAACAAAAAAATTCTCAACTCCTCATCCGGAGGAAATTTCATGTTCCAGAGCCTAGAAATTGTTTGGGGAGTTGTCAAGCATGCTTCTGAAACTCCAATACTAACAAGGAACATGTGGGGCCCTCAAGGTGGCTAAGGCCAAAGAGAACTTTGACATCAAAAACATTGCTGAAAGCCACAAGCTTATTGCCTTGAAGCAAGACCGCTTAGAATTCTCTTTCAGTGCCTATGAGAGGAACCATCAACCTCATCAAGTTAATGTTGCATATTCGATCTATAGTATTTTTCAAGGGTATGATCATTCTACCCTACAAACTCAATATTTCTATAATGCTCACATACAACCAGAAGTTGGACAAAAAATTGAGTACCTCAACTCCATTCATAGTATCACAGGTCAAGCATAGTATAATCCAAGTCCAACCCAGACTCACACTGGAACCCTTCAGGTGTGGAAAATGCTTCACAACTTCCTCCTCCACAAATACACCCTTATCCTCCAGAAAATAAATGTCCACCACCATGGTTCCCATGCAAAAACAATAAGAGAAACTTTGGGAATGAAGGGAACTATAGGGGTATCTTCCAAAATTTTGATCCATACCAGGGGAAATAACACCAAAATTTAAACCTACCACCACCAAAAACACAATAGAACACCCCTCCCCTCTTTCTAATAGCGACATGATTTCCTCTCTTAAATAATGCATCCTTTCTCAGAATCAATTCATCCTTTCCCAATAGGCTCATCAAATGGCAACTGACACTCAGTTGGCCCAATTCTTTGTCCAACAGTAATCCCCTACCGACACCTGTGTCGACCTACCTGAACCCCATCCTAAGAATATAGAACAACTTAAGGTTGTTACTACCAGATCCAACATTACCACACCACAAAGGAAAAGTCCCCCTCATAGAGCTTGACCAAGGGTAAGACGATGAGGTAGTTGCCCCACAACCAATAGTATCATGCACTCCACATGTTGAGGTTCTTGTGTATAAAACGTGTATACCCTTTTTTCGCTCGGTTGAAGAAGACCCAGTTGGACTCTAGCTTCAACAAGTTCAAGGATATCATGAGAAAGTTATGCATCAACATTCCGCTTCTGAACTCCATGGCAGACCTGCATGAATGGAAAAAATTATTCAAAGCCCTTCTGAATCGTAAGTGCACTTTTGAAGAATCTGAATGATAAAATTGGCAAGAACTACATCTGACATCATCCATAGAAAAATGCCAAAGAAACACAAAGACCCTGGATCCTTTGGGATCACTTGATCTATCGATGATTCCACCAACCATTCAGGGTTAGCTAACCTTGGATCTAGCACATCCATCATCCCTTTGAGAATCTATAGTAGGCTTAGTCTCACGGATGCTAGACCCACTCTGATGTGCATTTAACTATTAGACTCTTCTATTACAAAGCCTCTAGGCATTATTGATGATGTGACGATTAAATTCAAAACTTTCTACATCCCATGTGACTATGTGGCACTAGATATAAAGGAAGACAATCTCTACCCTCTCGTCTTTGGCAGGCCATTCCTTGCCACGACCATGGAACTCATCGACGCTGTGGCTTGACTTCTCACACTATGAGTGGGAACAATATTCATCAATTTCCAAACCACTAGGGGTAGCATGAAGTATACCCAAGAGGAAGAAGTCTATTTCCTCGAAAGCATGAACCAATTCAATTAGATGCAACAATGTTTCCTTATTTCTAAATCCCAACCAATCACCAAAACCCGTATTTCTCTACTGGACAATAAAGTTTCTATTCAAGTCCAAGCTACCCCAACCAGCCCTATTAAGAATGACACTCCCCCTCCCACTATCCCCATTATGACAAGGACCAACATCACCACTCAAGAATCCCTTCCCAAGACCCCTTCCCCTACCTCAGCCCATACCTATCTTCTCACTCCTTCACCCTTTGAGGCACCAATCTATAATACTCTTTATACTCCTTACGAGTCCCCACCTTCCATTGCAACTCAAGTATCACAACCAAATGGCATTGATGGATTATGCATTTTTCATGCTTTCAACCCACTAGCCATCTCATTAATGGCATGTATAGTGAAATGATCAGGCATCCACACTTGAATAAAAACTCTTCCTTTTCTCATAACTATCATTATTCAACTAAAATTTGCAATGATATTCCTTGCCACATATCGAACAATGGGACTCTATCCGTCCTGATTTTGTCCTTTGTGTGTGGATGCACACCAAGTAATTCATGATACATTTTTAGGCACGCAAGCAAAGATGATGTAGTTGTTCCAAGGCATGCAATTAAGTCAATACTACAGCCATGCCTCCTCCTCTACTCCTTCACTACCTTATTATCCACCACCATTGTGATCTTCATCCTTCCATCTTGGGTTTGGGATTTGCTTGGGATGAACAAAATTCTATCTACAAGGTGGAGGCGGTCTTATTCCACCCCCTTATCTTCCTTTTTTAAGTACTATATTTTCTTATTTCATTTTTTACATGAAGTTTGATTTTTGCCCTTTATTTTGAAAGATATTGGCTTTTATCTAGTCGACCATGATGAATAAGTATTGTAATGTTTGTACCTCTTTGAATTATATAAATCTTTTTTGCAAAAATTTTACAAATTGCATGAATGAAACCACCTTGTCACCTAGAATCCCAAATAAGCATCACTCCTTGGAAAAGATGGCAAGATATATGGAATCAATCAAAACCAAACACGAATTTTCTCTATGTTTAACTGAGGATCGAATTTTCATAAATCTCATATAATGTGATTGATAGGAAAACTCTATCTGATGTAATGACACATTCTCTCTCTAAAAAAAGTGAAGTTTAGGAGTACATGACCAATTACCCCCCTTCTCTCCCAAAGAAAAACCAATGAATCACTTCCGTACAAAAACCCAAGTCTAGGGTGGCATGCTCCCACCTAAATTCTCCATACCCCTCAAAAGGAGTGTACCATCAAAAGACACTAAAGAGCATACAAAAAATATTGTGACCAATGTAGACACAAGTCCATAAAAATATATATACCGAGTCAAATAGAGGAGATACCATCTTATTATGCACCCCCTTCATCCTATTCATGTGCAACAACTCAAAAAAAGAAAAAAAAATAAGAGTGTTAAAGAATAACTAAGAGGAAGCCTATTTTTCTACAAAATTGTGATTTAGAAATAAGATATGATTTTTCTTTTGATAGGGAATATAGAATTTCCTTTTATCTGGTTCTAGGAGATTGGGTTGCTTGGCCAAATTTGGAGGTAAGGAATAAAGTGATGTTATGAGGGTGAGGATAAACATGTTTCTAGTATAAACTGGAATTGTTTGTGATTTTATTTTCTTGAGGACAAGCAAAGATGCAAGTCTGGGGTATTTTGATGAATGTTTATTCATCTTTCTTTTTACATAATTTCTATAGCCTTTCTTATTAGAATTTACCCTTTTTATTAATTTTAGGAGTCAAATTGCAATTTACCTAGTTTTTCAATTAAATGACTAAATGTTTATCATTTTCCTCTGCTTTTGTAGCTTTTACCTTCAATAAGAAAATCATGACCATTCAAACACCTGAAATGATCAGTTCGGTGTGTCGGACGATCAGTTCATCTCCAAAGAACTCCACATTTCGGAGCCAGATGACCATTTTGGTCCTCAAATCAACCTTT
The DNA here is from genome assembly GCA_963693085.1 of Alisma plantago-aquatica. NCBI lineage: Eukaryota > Viridiplantae > Streptophyta > Magnoliopsida > Alismatales > Alismataceae > Alisma > Alisma plantago-aquatica. Next base: position 1,140,425,127 of record OY856411.1, read on the forward strand.
CAACCTGACACTCAAAAAGTTCTACCGAGCATTCTAATCACCAGAAACTCGTCTCAAACTCTCTAGACAATCAACTCACAAATCCCAGATGGTTGTCTCAAGTATTCCATGAACGGGCCTCATTCAATTAAAGATGCCACCACCTCACGTTAGGGTTTCAACCCTTAGTCGCAAGCATAGTGGAGTCAACCAGATGTCTCATATGTCCAGACTCTTGGTTTGATGATTCCTTTGTTACAAAGAAAGGTTCTAAATGGCACCTCAACCCCATGGATTAGGGTTTGACTCACTACCAAAATGGCCATACCACATCACTTGCCAACTGACCAGTTCAAGTTGTGAAACAACTAGTTACAATGCACAGATCAGAAGCTACCTCTCCCTCTTTTCTTCACCCCCTTCATGGTTTCCAACCCTCCTTCCCCTATAAAAAGAAGGGGGATTCCACTAAGAAGAGGATCAGATTTAGTGTATTCACAATTTACTTTCAGCATTAGTCTTTTCAATTCTTGCACGTGTACTCCATTTTCCTTTAATAAAAATTGTGTTTGATCTCAAGATTTCTTCTTTATTTCTATTATTTTTCTTCATTTAGAATAAGGAAACTAAGAATGAAGGCCATTTCATAGTCACTAGCCAGAGTCCTCAAATTCTTTCCTTCCTAGTCTGTGGCCTCCCTTCTTCCTTCCTTCATTCTCCCTTTAATTTCCATGGCTAGCGAGTAGTATTCTTATCATGGAGAGGGGAGTCACCCCTCATCCATGTGTAACTTATATTGAACTTTTATATGATTACATTACATATATGGTTTTTGGTTTGGAAAATCATTGATTTTAATGAAGTGATCTTTCATTTTTATTGTATGTTAATATTGGTGGATGTGGTTGTGGAACCCAAGATTTAGAATGATTAAACCAATTGCATGGGGATTTGGATGAGACCTCAGAAAAATCCCTATTAGGATGTTGGAACTAGGATCTGTGATCTCCGAGACCAATGGGTTCACATGGATTTTGTCTTTAGTGATCCATTTACAAATGATTTGCATCTTCTTCTATCTTCCTTATCATCGGCGCTGTGCTCTCTGGCTCGATCCCTGCTCGCCGCCACCCAAAATCACAACTGTGATATGCTCGGTCCTCCTCTGCCTGCTTGCTGCCCTCCGCCGCCCAAGGTCAGCCCCCCCATGACCTATCTTTATTTCTCCCATAAACATGTACTCATACAAACTGATGGTCTGATGAATGATCACTACACATCACTGTTTTTTCTCTTCCATCATTTTGGACACGATTGAGGTGAAGCTAACTCAAATTAAAGGGGCCACATGGATGCACTTGCTAGCAACTTGGGCCTCCTTGCTTTTGATCATATTACTAGCATTAAGATTTATTTATTAGCTAGAAAGAATAATTCCTAGGTAACTTTCTTCTTGGAAATTTCTAGGTATCTTTCTTTTTTATTTATTGCAGTAGCATCGGCAACCTTCTTCTTGGAAATTCCTAGGTTACTTTTTAACATATACATTAGTTCATTACTTATCAATATGGTTTGCTCATGATTCAATTAATTATATGGCACCATGATACTGATATGAATCCATGATAAAAGTTTGATGGATCATCATAAGACATTTTATATGAACATAGTTTTACTTAATTTGACTAGAGTAATTAGGGTTGTCTTGTGTTTGAACTAGGAGTTAAGGTTACAAACCCTAATTCCATCGTATAATTGTTTTTAAGATTACAACCTTTAGTTATACATATTAGGTGAAACATTATTCATCATCTTAACCATATTAGGTTATCCATGATACCTAGATCATATTACTAGCATTAAGATCATAGTAAGATGTCCATGGTTTCAAAACACTAAATCAGCATGAATAATATTATTAATATAAAAACTTCAGTTATTCATGAAGAGTTTCGAATCATAGATGACAAGATTATTTAAAATTCTTAACCTAACCCTAATGCAAGTAAGAGATGATGGTACACAGCCTCTTGTGTGATTATTATAATGATAGAGTACTTTCTCTCTATATATATAAGAATGACAACACGTGTATTTGTTGGCCTAGAAACCCGTCCAAGATTTACTCATTAGGAGTAAATCTAGGATAGTCTCTGGTTTGGTACTGTTCTTGAACACCTAATCTCACTTAGGATGTAAGTGTATAATGTGTATTTGGTTTTCAAGAAAATTTCAGTAGCATTTCCCCACTAGTTCTCTAAGTAAGATTTACTCATTATGAGCAAATATTGGATGGTCACCAGTTTGGGACTGTTCTTGAACACCTAATCTCACTTAGGATGTAAGGGTATAATGTGTATTTGGTTTTCAAGAAAATTTCACTAGCATTTCCCCATTAGTTCTCTAAGTACATATGTACTTGGAGAACAACGGGGAAATGCAGCCGAAATTTTCTTGAAAACCGAATACACATTATACACTTACTAGTGAGATTAAGTGTTCAATAATGGGATAGGTGGTACACATTTATTATATATAAGACATTAAACCCTAAAGTTTTAACCATAAACCCTAATCTTTTAACCCTAGACCCTAATCTTATTCTAATATATACTTGTTTTCTCTTTGATCATAGAATGGATAGATCATGGATGTCCATTCCAAATCATTGCACCCCAGATTTTATTTCTAGTCTTGATCAGTTTATTAGATTTGTCGAGGAACATAGGAAACAACCTGGAGATAGGTTCTACTGTCCATGTAGGCATTGCGGTAACAACTTGAAAGTTAGCACCGGTGACGAAATCAAAAGTCATGTCATGTTCAACGGGATTGTACAAGGCTATACAGAATGGCACTGGCATGGAGAGATTTCAAACCTAAACTCAGTGGATGTCGATAGAAGTGCTTGTGTTTTAGAAGAAATTTCCTCCGATGAAGTAGATGTGAACGAACCAGTTCCAGTAGACATCGTTGATGTGATGCTGGATAGTTGTGGGGTAGAGCACATCGATCCACCTCCCATGTTTGGAAACATTGTGCATGATGTTGAGATACCATTATACACTGGTTGTAAGTTTACAAAGTTTAGCGATGTGTTGAGATTGTATAAGCTGAAAGCTAACAATAGATGGAGTGACAAAAGCTTCACATAATTGTTGACTTTGTTGAAAACATTTCTTCCTGAAGGAAACGAGCTGCCAATCTCAACATACCAGTTAAAGAAATTGTTGTGCCCAATGGGAATGGAGGCCAAGAAGATACACGCATGCCCGAATGATTGTGTATTATTACAAAAGGACTATGTGCACTACTACAGAAACAACATTCAGTGTCGCTTTTCTGGGCGTCGGTTATTTAGGAAAACCGACGCCTATTATATTAGACGTCGATTATTTAGGCTAACCAACGTATATATTCAAAGACCATCCAGACACGGGTACCACTTTATATTCAGCGTCGGCTGGGTATAACAGATCGACGCCTAAAACTGCCCGCGAAATCCAATTTTTGAGCGAAAAATTTTGCGTCACCTACAGCGTCGGTTTTTTAGCTATTCACCGACGCTTATTTAAAATGAAAATTTGCGCAAAAAGTCCCACTTTCAGTGTCGGTTATCCTTTGATAACCAACGTTGATAATGGTTCCCGGCAAATAATTTAGGGTAAAGATTGTCTAGTTGGACGTCGGTTTTTTACTGTCAACCAATGCTAAATATTTATAGGCGTCAGTTTTATAGATAACTGACGCCGTTGACCAACTTAATAGACCTGATCACCTGGCTCTTCCCCCTTTCTTCCTGTTTCATCACGATATTTCTCTCCTGTGTTGTTGCTCACCGCCACTCTCCCAAAATCGCCTGATGTCGGTTGCTGCTGCTCGCCGCCGCTGCTCTGATGCTCTTCTGCTCGCCGGTGCCATTGTCCGCCACCCGCCGCTGCTGCTTCTTCGCCTGCTGCTTCTTTGGTCCGTGCCTGCTGCTTCTCTGACTGCTGCTACTCTGCGTCGCCGCCGCTGCTCGCCGCCTTCCTCCTTGTGTCGCCGCAACGCCGCCTTCCTCCTTGCTCATGCCCTACTGTGGCTCCTTCCTCCCTGTGTCGCCGCCACGCCGCTTTCCTCCTTGCGTCGCCACCGCGCCGTCTTCTTCCTTGCCGCCGCCTGCACCATACCATATTTCAGGTATTCTGACCCCAATACTCTTAATAGTTTGAACTATTCCATCCTTAAGGGTCAACAACAAGGAATGTATGTCCTTTCAACATCCTAAAATATACGTAAGTGAGCATTAATTGCACGTTCATCGGCTCATTGTTCGATTAATTATATTATTTGGTTAGAACATTCTATTGCAAAATTGAAATGATTATTGATGATAATCTACAATGTAGTCAGATTTCTATACTGAAAGGTAGTTACTAATGCTACAACCTAGAGTTCTCCTGATTTCTTGAGAATTCTGCAACATGCCCTGTACACACAATCACAAACTGGGTTTTCTTAGGATCCATTTGCAATGGTTTTGGTCCAGCATTTTGGTAGATATATTGAAAATACTTCGGTTTTAACTTTCCATATGAACATTTTAAATTATTCTTTTATATGATATGAATGACCATTATTATCAACTCTTCCCTTCCAATCATTTTAATATCAATATCATTTTTAGATTTGATTTTTCATTATCTTCTAGTTAATACAAATGCTAAATGTTTGCCTTTTTCTAGTTAATACAAATGCTAAATGTTTTCCTTTTTCTAGTTAATATAAATGCTAAATGGCATGTTACCTGATCGATCGAGTTATGTGAGAGCACAACTCGACCGAGGATGATCGGTCGAGTTCTATGAGTGCACAACTCGACCGATGCAATCTTCAGAAAATCAACTAAGGATGATCGGTCGAGTTTCAATCCAGGAAAACTCGACCGACCAAGTGCCTGTAATCCATTTTCTAATTTGCATTTAAAGTGATTAGCACTTGGTGAAATTTGTCCCAAACATTTTTCTCTTCTAAGTTACAAGTCAATTCATCATTACAAGTTATTACATAGATGTTCTAAGTTCGTTTACATAGAAAACCCAAAACGCACACTTGTAGCCATTTTGACTTGAACTTGACCCATTCTAGGGCTTTGGATTTTAGATCCTTTTCATGAAACTAATTCCTGCAAACAATCTTAATGAAGCTAAATGTTTGCTTTTTTAATATGAATATCATTTTCATATTTGATGTTTCATTATCTTCTAGTTAATACAAATGCTAAATGTTTGCCTTTTTAATGACATTTTCAGATGGCTGACCATGATGAGTATGATGTCCATGATGAGCATGAAGTCCATGATGAGCATGCTGTCCATGACGAGCATGGCGAGGATACCGATGTAAGTTCAAAAAACATATCCTGTATTTCTATAAAATTCATTATCTTCTAGTTATGTCATATATCCCAAATTTCTATATTGTGCTAATTCAGTGTGTTTATGTTTGTCACATTTTAGGTTGATGATGCACATGTACCCACTGAAGCATTGGAGCAACTTGAATCGCAGCACGAAACACTTAACAAGGAAAGGGGCATCACTCTGTTGAAGAAGTTAATAGTGCTAAGTGGCAGTGTGTGACAAAGTGGAATTTTGCATAAGTATGATGAAATCACTTCTTTTGCCCTCATTATGCTCACTCATGATCCTCAATCCTTTTCCTTGGCTTAATAACAAATTTTAAGAATCAAATCCAAGATATGGTGACCAATGTTGATTTTATACACATTATAACATCACAAATTGAATTCATTCATCACTCTGTCCAAAAGATCAAATTGGTCAATAAAACTTTGTCTTTTAATTCTCAAACTTTTTCAAGATATTCTCCACATTATTTTGAAGCTTTAGTCCAAATTTGAGGTAATTCAGACATTCCTACAATTTTCTATGAATTTTGGAAGTTATCTTCTCAAAATCCTTTTATTTGCCTTTTCTTGGGCTTTTCCAAGTCAGCAATCCGGGGCAAAGGGTCTGGGGTGAGCCACAACCCTTGGATCTGCTACTCGCGGATCCAGGCCTGATCAAGCGGCCAAAACTTTATCTTCAACCTCCCGCAATCAGCGGGGAGGTGATTAGGAAACAGCAGTGATCGATCTCCCGCCCTTGACCACGTTTTGGAAAATGAAGCGAGCAAAAATACTCCCCTCACGATTTCATATGAAACCAACCCTACTTTGACCAGCAGTCGTGCCTGATAACACCACGCAAATGATCCTCTCGCTCTCCCCTCTCACTCTAGTGGCTAGGCTACATCTAGATCTCGGTCTACCCTAAAATCCTAGCCCTAGTACTATAAAAAGGTCTTCCGAGGTCCGCAGCAAGTGCTCCTACAACCTTGACTTGTGATCGCACCCTCCAGAAGCTCTTTCAGCCCCCTTTTCTCTTGCTCATCTCTCTAACTGCCATTACAGCACCGCCGCCCAGCCTTGATGGGCGTTGATCCATCACGCCACCACTCCTCATCTCACCACCGCCATCACACTCGCGGAAGAATGACGAAAATGGACGGCATCTCGACAGCCTCCCTCAGCCTCTCCTGTACCCAAACACCCCCTCTCCAGCGAGCTCCTCTGCCTCCTATCTGGCTCACAGGGAAGACAGAGCAGATGAGGAAGATCCCCCAAACCACTGGTCCAAAGGATCGATGCGGTTCAATATGGATTCAAAGAACCCAGCTAAACCAGTGATTGAATCGGCCAATCAAAGGCCTGAACCGGGCTCCCAAACAGTGAGCCGCCTAGCTCACATGGTTTGATCTGGATGATTCATTTCACATCCAAAGGCCCCCCATTTTCACAAGTAAGGTATTTATATCCATGTCTACTCGAAATTCCAATTAATACTCAGATCTTGATTAAATCATAGAAATTGCATCGTAACTCCAAAAATGATGAACAAATAGTCCATTTTGATCAGAAAAATCTAGTGAATACATTAAAAATACTTTTGAAACCTGATTCCAAACAATGCTCACTGATATGATTAAATCTTGATATCTTGCTTATTTAATGACTCTATTTGTGGTTAATCATGACTAAAAGCTGAAAATCCTAGATTTGGACTATAATGATTATCTTGTAACCTAGATCTGGTCTATTTGAATCATCTAATCTTGAAAATGAATAATTAGTCATCTAGATCTATTTTTTTGATTCAATCTTAATTATAATGGATAATGAGTAAATCTTGATATTGATCTTAATCCTGCAAAACCCTTGATATAGTTTTGACCCATCAACCTGATCTTGAATACAAATGATGTTAGAACATGATGATGCTCCAAAGATTTGATGATGATAATGACCATAAATTAGGGTTAACACATATGATCCTAGAAACCTACGAAAGTCATTCACACTTGAAAATACTTGATATCTGAAATAATGATGGACAAATTGAAATATTGGTTGATCATAAGTGGATGACCTAACCCTAAGGTTGACCTAGGAAAGTGTAACCCTAATCTCGAATATTGAAACCTGATATTCTGAACATCATGATCTTGACCAGTGATCCAATCTTGATGATTTAGGATCTGACTCGAAGGGTTGACCTATGATCGGATATTGATTATACTCGAAATCTCGGTGAAAGGTACGCTATTTATATAAATCCTCCTTGATTGTATTGAAGATACTTTTATGTATCTCTTGATCGTATACTTGGCTATTTATTTGGATGAGCTATTGTTCCCTATGATTAGTCTTCTGTTTTTCTATATTATACTTTGAAAAACATGAAAACATAAATTGCATGCCCATTATGACTGCCCGTATATTGATAATGATGATGATATTGATAATGTTGATAATGTTGATATTAAGTACAATTATCCCTCTTTTGGAAGTGGGACTTGTACATTTGGCTTCCTATGTTCCTATGGTGAAAAGGGGCCCAGTGACCTTCCCCATCACGTTGGGGTAATAGTGTCGCACAAAATATATAAGCATGCTTCTTGAATTACAGCATAATGGGAACTCATAATAAAAGTCGAATGCTTGAAAAACTTGTCGAATAAATGTTGGTTTTGCAAAATTTGTTTATTATTCTTTTGAATATAAGTCCTGCCAAGTATACATATCTTTCTTATAAACTGTTTTCCTTGATTTTGATAGCGTACCGTGCAATTGCATGATTGTGTCTCGATTTTCTTGATTTTAGGCAATATAATTGGAACACTGATCGCTTCCGCACTCTACATACACTATGATGACAAAGATATATTGGTGAAATCTCCATATTGGGTTAGTTTGTTCTTTAATTATCCAGTTTTTGAGTTATTTATTTCTTATTGTATATGCCAGTGTGTTAGATCCTATCGGGCCACTCAGGGACGGGCGCTTCAATCCTTTTTCTACTGTCTAGGCAGTAGGATTGGGATTGGGGTAAGAACGGTTCCGTGACACAGTGGATCCAAATTGGTTGTGGAGTTTGATAATGGAGGAAATGCAATTGGAGTGAACCGCAATAATTTTTTAAACTATCTTGAGTGTGTCACTCGAAGCCATTGTGGTGTTAAGTATGATAATTGGCATAAAGTTCCTCAGGGGAAGAAAGACTTGATATGGAAGGATTTATGCGTGAGTTATTATTATTTGCAATTCTATTTTGTAGATTACAAATTATATTATTTGGAATTCTATTTTTGGATACTAGTTAATAAGAATTCTATTTTACAAAATCTGTTTGCATTGGATGAGAAGTTGCATCATAAAAGCATGATGCAATGCGCTGGAAAGATGCTTAGGAACTATAGGACAAATCTCAACAGAGAATACATAAAAGATGGTGATAAGAAGAAGAAGTCAGCCCTTGAACAGTGGAACTTCTTGGACAAAGAAGATTGGGACAATTTTGTTGCTTCAAGAAAATCTGAAGAATTCAAGGTATTAGGCGTCACTCCTAGTTTAATTAATATACGTTGTATTCACCTATTCAAGATTAACATTTAGTGCTACTAACCAAATCATTAATGTGCATACTAACTAGGCCCTCAGTGAGGCGCAAAAAGCAAGGCATGCACTGAATGTGCATGACCACACTATGGGTCCAAAGGACTATGCAAGCGTTTGCCAAAGACTATAGGCGGAGTCTGCTGCTACTCAGGAGTCTACCACACCCATGCCTCACCATGATATCTGGATATCTGGAAGGCAAAACAAGAAGGGTGAAATAAAGAAGCTCGTAACTGCTGAGGCGGCTACGAAAATGGTAAAATACAACTCTTAGAGCAATCGTTTGAATATTGATTATTTGTGGTGTTAACTTACCAATTTCTGTTTATGGTGATTAGCGGGAGCTGCACGAGCAGAGGAAACAAGGCACGTTCATCCCTCAGGGCACAAAGGATAAATTGACAGTTGCTCTGGGTAACCCAGAGCATCCTAGACGTGTTAGGGGTGCAGGCACTGGTGTGGGCATCAAAGCATTCTTTGGGCCATCCCAGCGCAAACCCAGAGTGGGACTTTCACAAGAATAGATAACCTATTCTTTTTTAAGAATGTTACTGCAAAAGGGAATTCAATAATAAGAAGCTAATGTTTCTTTTATCCATGTATAGGAGAATAAGAGAGTCGAGGATATAATTGCCAAGAAGGTCAATGATATAGTTACTGAGAAGGTCAAGGAAGAATTGTTGCGGTGGCAGGCATCTCAGGCTTCCAATCAACCTATGGCGACCCACTTTTCTCCTGATGTACAAACTACAAGTAATCATGTAGACCCACCGCCTAACACGTCTGCTGTAAGTATTGTTTATGACATTGTAGCTAGTCTTTTCAAGATGATATGTTTTCAAGATGATATGTTTTGAAGATGATATGTATATATGTATAATATTCTTTACATAAATTTGTAGGCATTGAAGCCATGCCGCTTAAGAATGTAAGACTATGTTGTTGCAGAGGCGTAGGCTTACCCGTCCCTTCTTGGGGAAATGTTTCACGGGACTCCAATGCCAAAGGGCTAAGTTCGTGTGAGCCCGATACGTGTGTTACCCGATTGGAGGGAAGCTACATTGCCATATCCCCACCCAGATATTGATACACTTGCTGAGGCAGAAGGCGGGGTGATATTGTGGCCCAAAGCAGATGTCATCTACACTACTGAAATTGTAAGATAAATTTACATTACTTTAGATTGTTAATGTGTATATATGAGGTCAACTGATCTGAAATTATATATACAGGTTAAAAAGAAGACACCCGGAGCACCTAGGCCTCCACCTCCACTTCCTGCATTACCAAGTTGGGTTCCAACTGACCTAAAATACCTGTTAGGTCCTGCTTGTAGCGGAATGGCATGTTGGCTACGGGCACATAATATACATTGCCCTATAATTGTTTCTTTAGAAGAAGATTATGCAGATCAATCATATGATAGCTCTTTATTTATACAAGATATTATTGAGTTGTTTATGTATGATTGGCTGAATACATCAATGATAGAGACATGGATAAGGTGAGATCTTGTTTATACATCCATATACCTTGTGTAAGATCTGGTGATCTGGTTTCTTATATATTAATGCATACGTAATACATGTTTTGCAGCTACTTAGTCGAAGATCAATGCAAACAATTTGCATTTGATCATGTGAGATTTTTTATTCCATCATTGATTAGTATGGTAGCTAAAGACCCTGATAGTGTTCAACAATATTGTATAGATTCTTTTACAATTTTTGGTCAGAAAAAGAAGACGATAATAATAGCTCCATTCAATGTCAAGTAAGTTTACTTTATTTATAATTTGGACTTAAGAAAATTCCATTTTTATTGTGCATTTTGAGGTATTAATTTTTAACTTTTTTACCTCTAGCGGTAGACATTGGGAGTAACTATTTATTTTCTTGGGATGTTCATAGTTTATTATCTAGATCCTGCGGGAAGTAAATTGAACACTAAAATTGGACACGTAATGAGAATGCCATTATTCTGGTGAGAAATATTTCATTTTTATATCTTAACATCTGTTATTACATTACTATTTAATTATGCACCTTACTGTGTTATATTAACATGTAGGGGTTTAGATGCATTCAAAAAGGCTGGAGGAACGGTCCCAAGGAAAAAGAACCAGCCAATAAATTGGGAGAACGTAAAAGTAACTTCCCGACTCCAATGTATATATTATTGATGTGAACTGTGCTTAGTTGTATTTTTTAGTATTTTGTATGTTTCAATTTATAGTGTGCTACACAAGACAACAGCTGGGCATGCACATACTACGTGATGCAATTTATGCAGATGATTATCAAACATGCCGCATTGGACATCAATACCATACATGAGTTATTATATATAGTCTCATTAGTTAGTATGAAATATATCAATCTTATTTTTATATTATTACTTATATATACATCATTCTCTTTGCAGGTGTTTAAAACTGACCGCACTATAGGTAAACACTTAAAAAATGTACATGCTCCATATACGATGGAAGCATTAAATGAAGTAAGAGAAGAATGGGCAAAAGCCATACAAGCAGTGACAATTGTAAGATATAATTGGGATGCTGATAGCAATGCTGAATGATATTTTGTAAATGAATAATTTTGAATGTTTCTACATGTGTGAATGTGAGAATTGAATTGATGTCTGAATGTATCTACTTGTGTGAAAAAATATTTGTTGATTTTGTAGGTTTGTGGCCTGTTTGTAGGCTGATATCAATGGATGTCGTAAACCTGCAGTTCAAAAAACTAAACTACAGGTTCTCATCCTGCTGACCAACCACAGCAGGCCTGCAAACTGATAAGAAAAAAAAATTAAAATATAGGTGTGGGTTATTTATAGAAAACCGTCATCAAAGGCCTACCGCGTCGATTTTTGGGCAAAAACCGCCGCCTAATGTGGCCACGGCCATGGTGGAAATGGCGTCACTTATTCCTATAAAACTGACGCCTATAGGATATATAGCATTGATTGTTTAGTTGATAACTGATGTAGAAAGTATCCTAGATGGCGCCCTTTTTTGTGGCACGAACCCGTTTGCCATCGGCTTACTATATATAACTGACGCCTATAAATCATATAGGCGTCGGTTATAAAACCGACGCTGAAGAGTTTGACCTTTAGTGGTGCCAACATAGGTGTCACTTGAAAACCGTCGCTAAAAGGGGTTAAACAACTGATGCCAAAGGCGTGTTCTGTAGTAGTGGTGGATTTGAAAGATTGTCCCAAATGTGTGCGTCAAGGTATAAATTGACGACTTTGGGGGAGTCCAAAACTGGTTCTCCTGCCAAGGTGATGTGGTATCTACCTATAATACCACAGTTTCAATGCTTGTTTGCCAATCTGATAGATGCGAAGAATTTGAGGTGGCATATAGATATTAAGAAAAATAATGATGGGATCCTATGACATGTTTTTGATTCCCCACAGTGGAAGAAGATTGATTTATTGTACCCTAAAATCGGTGAAGAAGTCAGGAATCTAAGACTTGGGATTTATACAGATGGGATGAATCCGTATAGGATATTGAGCAGCCAACATAGCACTTGGCTAGTTATGCTTGTTATATACAATCTTCCTCCCTGGTTGTGTGTGAAAAATAAGTATGTTATGTTGTCATTGTTTATATCGGGCCCTAAACAACCTGGAAATGATATCAAAATTTATCTTGAACCTCTGATTGACGACTTGAAGAAACTTTGGGGTGAAGGTGTGATGACCTATGATGTTTCACGAAGAGAGACATTTCATTTGCACGTTATGTTGTTTTGCACTGTGAATGACTTTCCAGCATACGGGAATTTGTCTGGATATAGTGTCAAATGATCTAAAGTGTGTCCTATATGTGAAGAGAACATTGATTCAATACAACTAAAACACAGCGGCAAGACTGTATATCTTGGTCATCGAAGGTTTCTTCCAAAATTCCATCCATATCATAGGTTGTGCAAAGCATTCAACGGACGGAGTGAGGAATGAAGTGCACCTAAGCCTATACTAGGAGAGGATGTTTATGAAAGAATAAAAGACTTTTCCAATGAATTTGGTAAGAGATCACAACATACGATGCCCACACAGAGTGACAAATATTTATTCAAGAAGAAGTCAATATTTTGGGATCTTCCTTATTGGAGTTCTTTGGCAGTCAGGCATTGTAATGATGTCATGCATGTTGAGAAAAATGTCTGTGATAGCGTCATCGATGTCATTGAGGACATATGGGAGTTTGACTACGTATATTTCAGAATTCCACTCTTTAAATATAATTGGGTTGATAACACCAAAAGAGTTATTGTGGATGAATTGGGTCCAAGAGGCTATGCAAGCGTTTGCCAAACACTACCAGATGAGTCTACTGCTCAGTCTGCTACTACTTAGGAGTCCTCTACTATTGGTCCCGCACCTCTGCCTCACCATGCTATGTGGATAGTTGGGAGGCAAAACAAGAAGGGAGATATAATGATGCTCGTAACTGCTGAGCCAGCTAAAAAATGGTAAAATTCAACTCTTAGATCAATCTATCGATATTGATTATTGCTATGTTTACTTACCGATTTCTGTTGATGGCGATTAGCGGGAGATGCACGAGTAGAGGAAGGAAGGCAAGTTCATCCCTGAGTGCACAAGGGATGAATTGACAATTTCTATGGGTCTCCCAGAGCATCCTAGACGTGTTAGGGGTGCATGCGCTGGTGTGGGCATCAAACTGTTCTTTGGGCCATCCAAGCGTAAACCTGTCCCAAAAGCAGGAATTTCACAAGTTGAGGTAACCTATTCTTTTTTTAGAATGTTATTGTGAAAGGGAATTGAATAATTAACTACGTTTCTTTTATCCATGTATAGGTAGATGAATTAATTGAGAGGAAAGTCCAAGAAGCAATGGTGAAGTGGCAAGCATCTCAGACGGCCACTCAGACGGTACCTGTGATGTGCCACACTTCTATTACTCCTACTGTAGAGGATGGGAGTAATCGTTTTGACCCACCACCTAGCACATCCTATATAAGTATTTTTATGGCATAGTAGCTAGCCTTTTCAAGATGATATGTTTATGTATATATGTATATAACATTCTTTACGTAAATTTATAGGGGTTGAAGCCATGTCGTCTAAAAAGTAAAGAATATATCGTGTAGAGGCGCATGCTTACCCATACATTCCAGGGGAGATGTTTCATGGGACTCCAATACCAGCTGGTGTGGTTCGTGTGAGCTTGATACATATACTCCTTGATTGAAAGGATCTTCAACTGCCATATGCCCACCCAGACTCTGAAACACTTGGTGAGGCAGAAGGCGGAGTGATAATGTAGCCCAAAGCGGATGTCGTCTATACTAATATTGTATGGTAAATTTACATTACGTTAATTTGTTAGTGTGTATATTTGAGTCAATTGATCTAAAATTATATATACAGGTCAAAAAGATGACACTCGTTACATATCGGCCTCCACGTCCACCTCCTCAACTACCAAGTTGGCTTCCAAGGGACCTACACACCTCGTTAGGTCCTAATTGTAGGGGTATGGCAGTATGGATCGGCGAAGATGATCGAAATTGCCCTATAAATGTTACAATTATGGAGGATGATGTAGGTCAATCATACAATATTAATCTATTTATACAAGTTTTGCATATGTATTAATGCATAGGTATTAATGCAGGTCAATCATATGAAAACATGCTATTTTTACAAGATATTTTGTAGTTGTTTCGATATGATTGGTTGAACACATCTATGATAGAGGTGTGGATATGATGAGATCTTGTTTATACATATGTATACCTTGTTTTATATACGGTGATCTGGTTTCATATATATTAATGCATATGCAATACATGTTTTGCAGCCACTTACACAAGATATGTACATATTTTGCATTTTCTCATGTGGGATTTTTGGTTCCATCTTTGATTAGTCTTGTATATGCAAACCCTTCTTCAGTTACTTCACACTGTTGTGATGCTTTTGAATATTTTGGTAAAAATTAGAAGACAATGATGATAGCTCCATTCAATGTTGAGTAAGTTTACTTTGCTTATAATTTGGACTTAAGAAAATTACATTTTTATTGTGGATTTTGAGTTATTAATTTTTCACTTTCTTACTTGTAGTGGTAGGCATTGGGAGTTACTAGTTATTGTCCCCAAGATGTTCATTGTCTATTATCTAGATCCTGCAGGGAATGAATTGAATACATTATATGGACATGCAATGAAAAGGTCATTATTCTTGTGAGAAATATTTCACATTTTTATATCTGTTAACATCTGTTATTACATTACTATTTAATTATTCAATTTAACGTGTTACATTAACATGTAGGGCTTTACAAGAGTTCAAAAAGCTAGAGGAAAAATAATCAACCACTATTTTTGGAGAATGTGAAAGTAATTTTCCAACTCTAATGTATATATTATTTATGTGAACTGTGCTTATTTGTATTTTTGAATATTTTGTATGTTTTAATTTATAGTGTGCTACACAAGACAACGGCTAGGCATGTGCCTACTATCTGATGTGATTTATGAACCTAATCATCAAATATGCCATAATGGAAATCGATACAATACATCAGGTATTACATATAGTCTCATTAGATAATATGAGATATATCGATCTTATTATATATTATTAATTATATATGTACATCATTCTCTTTGCAGGTGTTTAAAACTGACTTTAGCACATGTGAAAAG
The DNA here is from genome assembly GCA_963693085.1 of Alisma plantago-aquatica. Classification (NCBI taxonomy): domain Eukaryota; kingdom Viridiplantae; phylum Streptophyta; class Magnoliopsida; order Alismatales; family Alismataceae; genus Alisma; species Alisma plantago-aquatica. The sequence goes on from OY856411.1 coordinate 1,140,440,805, forward strand.
TTATTAGATGTACATACTCCCTATACGGGGGAGGAATTAGTTGTTGTAAGAGAAGAATGGGAAAGAGCCCTACAAGTAGTGGGAATTTTTAAATATAATTGGGGCAATGATGAAAATGATTACGACGATGAATAAAGAATGATATTTCTAAACTTTGTACTAATAATTATTTTTGTGTCAATGTGAATGACTTTTTCTGAATTGTCATATGTGTGAATGTGAATGACTTTTTCTGATCAATACATGAATGTCTAAATGTGAAAAGAGATGAAATGAATGGAACTAAATGTGAATGTAAATGACTTTGCATGTTTCTACATGTATCTGATCAATACATGTGTATGAATGTGAATAACTTTGCAGGTGTGTGGCCTGTTGTTGGCCGATATCAATGGATGTTGTAAACTTGCAGTTCATAACTGAACTGTAGGTTCTGTATCCTACGACCAGCCATACAGTAGGCCTACAAACTGATAAGAAGAAAAAAAATTAGAACACAGGCTTCGGTTATTTGTATAAAACCTGACACCAAAGACATACGACGTCGATTATTAGCAAAAAACCGACATCTCTTCCATGACTTGCATCAGTTATCAGTAAGAACCGACGCCTATTGTGGCCAGGAACGGTCGTGCTGGCAGGGATATGGCATCAATTATTATTTAATAACCGACGTGTTTAACCATGATATACTATCGGTTTTCTGTGCTAACCGACGCTTATAGTTCTCTTGTTGGCACATTTTCAGTGGCGGGAAGGGTTATGGCATCAGTGTTTGTTTAATAACTGACGTCTTTGATCATGATATAGTGTCGGTTTTAGTTAAGAATTGATGCCTATAGTTCCCTTGTTGGCGCGTTTTTGGTGGCGGGAAGGGTTATGGCGTCAGTTAGATACCAAAACTGAAAGTGTCGACTTTTAGCAACACCCACTTGGGTGTCGCTTGGAAACCGACGCTAAAGGCTCTAAATAACTGACGCTAAAGGCCTTTTCTGTAGTAGTGGTTGGTCCTAGCATAACTTTTATTTTTCCCTACAATTTTAAATTATTTCTCTAGTGTAATCAACAAACCATTAAACTTTGGAATTTAGTTTCTACATCTTTTTGTACAAAAGTGTTTAGTTATAAATTCAAATCTTAAAAATATTGTCTGTGGATTGGGCCTTTCCATACTCATAAATCACCATAACTGGTTCTCTTGAGGATAAAAAGGATAAATTCTAGGATTAACCACCAAGTTTATGTTGCAAAATGACACACATCATGGCCTCTCTTACACCATAGCTAAGTGAAAGTTTACTAAATTAGACTAGGATACAATGGAGAAATCTAAACTCAATGTTAAGCATTACCATAATATATGCCACCCTCCCCTCTTTTGAATTTATCAAAATTTCATCATATGAGATAGCCATTGATGTCATGGGGAAAATTCACCATCACTCACAAAAGGAACTCTTCAAGTTAGGAACATGAAGATAAATATGTTATAATGCCAATTTAAGTTATTAAAGATGTCCAACACAAAGTCTGTTTGGATATTAACTCCCATTTCTCAATATTTATCACCATCCTATATGCTTTAAAAAGAAATTTATACAAAATGAACAAGTGACGAAGACCATATCCTTGTTCACCTACAAAATTTCAAAATAAGGTGATAGCCATAGAGGATCGCAAAAACCTCTAAAATCATCAAGTTGAAGTCATCATAGTTATTCTTCAAGCTAATGAGGCAATGTTCAGTAGGAAAAAGGTAAACCTTTCAATGCCAGGGACAACTCCTCCACTTTTCATTCATGTGAGTATGGATAAAAGGGATCTCTAAGAATGATAATCAAAAGGGAATAAGTCTCATAACCTCAATCATAAAAAGGGGAGAAATGGAAGTACAAGAGGAAGGACAAGAGGGGCTAGTAAAAAATGAGAAGGTTCAAAAGCCAGATTTTCAAATCAAAGATTAGTTGACAAAAAAGATGAGTGAAATGTAGCCTCATGGATAGAACAAGTGAAGGTAATGAGTTATATCTCAATAAAACCCTAAAGTATGATTGAATTAAAATGATTCATGATTCTCATTCCTTTATTGATTCATGCAATCAGAATAAAAAGACACACGATCAGTGATTTATGTGAGTAAAGATGAGCTCAAGAACCTAATTTTTCCATTTAAAGAAGAGGTTTTATGAATTTAAGTAGTTTTACATTGATGTAGAATTAAAATTTAATGGTGTTTTATAGGAAAGTACAATTTAACTTGGTGAAGTAGTTTCTCTTAAAGAAAAAAATGACTCCTTACTTTCTATGATAAATTCCTCATAGTATCAACCTACATATCCATGTAAATAAAAGGAAATCATGAGTCTTGAACTAGGAAGAAATTCTTTGTTGACCAAAATCTTATTGATTAGAACTAGTCGTATGCATTCAAAATATGATATTTCAATCATATCTACAATTATCACCACTATTACTTAAGATAATTAATTTTGTATAAGTTTTTTGTATAACATATTTAGTGGTATACAGAAGTTTGATGACACAATACACCTTCTGCCAAACATGTTTTATATAAGTTCTCATAGTTGTGAAAGAAGACTTACATTCTAGGAAGAGTTTTGAAGTTATCAATCTGGAATTAATATAGTTTCTAGTATAAATGAAGACTTGTATAGCCATGATAGTGTTATAAAGTCAATAAGCTAGAGTAAAATACAATTCTCTAGTATCAATTGTGATTAGTTTTTATTTTTCTTTTAATAAGGGAATAAGGAATGAAATGGTTTGGGATCCCTAGATAACCCATACCCAATGATTGAAATGGTATCTTACCTTGATTCATTTCATAAAATTATAATACTTCAAATAGAATATGCAGAAAGAACATTTTGGGTATCAAAATCTACTTGAATGCACTTTAGCAGAATTATGGCAGCTCCACGACTCATTTACTACATAGTAAAGTAATCAATGAGTGTGATGTAGGAAAAAACATTAATTATTGTTGAGGGCATTATAGGAAATAATTTGTAATAGCAATACAGTCTTGTAGATGGTCCACATCACAAACTCTTTAGTTTAGGACAACATCCTGATAATGGATTCTTTCTACTCTATACTTTGGTTGAATTTCTCCTACTTTTGTCCTTGCATTGAATGGTATCTATAAGGTAAAAATCAACAGTATAAATTGTTCTTACTTATCTATAACCAATTATTTGTTAATGCTTAATTCTTGTTTAAGATGTTATGTGTTTATGTGATAGAAGACATGCCATGAAATTATGCATCAAGTAAAGAAATTTAGAAAAAGGGACTTTGTGCATCAAGTAAAGAAACTTTGCAAAAGGGACTTTGTTATGGTACTACCCAAACTATATTTTGATATGGATAAGGATTCCCTAACCATATCATAGAGTGTAAAATTCTAATTATTCTTTCACGTAGAAGTCATTCCTTATCACTAAGAGATATTTCAAACATCTTTACAATGATCTATTTACCTATGTAAACAAAATTATATAAACAATCAAAATATTATCTAGAGTCATTGATGATGTCACTAAATTATCATTGAACTTATCATAGTTAGAAAAAAATACATTATAGAAGTTTTGTATTATTTATATTACGGAGTAAAAAAATGCTTTTTGTAAAAGACTTCCTAGTTGAAATATATGATCATTCGTGGGGTAAAACATTTATTTGATGGAATCATTCTATGATAAATGAGGATTTGTTCCTAACTTTCCTACCTTAATAATCTCATAAAATAGGGTCGTAGAGAGGAACAATGACTATATATAAGAAATTTCTATGACCAAAATTATAGTTTATGTGATTGGGTAGATATTTATGTAAGACATAAATATTGCATATTTTGTGTGAAAACCATTTTTTTGACTCAACTATTTTGAAGGAAGACATCCATGAATTATGCAACAACAAAATTCCATATATTTCTTATATCAATGTATTTGATTTCCTTTCCTTGGTTCTTTACACCAAAGATAGTTGGGATACATTTGACGCTAAATCTTACAAGGCTTCGATCCTTCGTTATATTATTTATATAAAAATGTACTACATTTTCAACTAATATCATGTTAGAGTAAAAGATTCCATTTGTACTATAGTTCTAAAAAATATCCATTTACAAGCAAAGATTTTTTTGTTATGATATGAATGTTCTAGAAAAATAAAAAAGAAAAAGAGGGAATATTAGTAGAAGGTTCTCATGATGATAACACATAAGATGATGGAAGGATGACGTAAACACATGATTTGTCAAGGACCATAAAAATGGACTCATATTAGGTGATGCATTTGATAAGGTTTAGAGAAGACTCTCCTACAAAGACAAAGTAAATAGTGCACTCTTCTCACAACTTGAGCTGATGTCAAAAAAGGAGGTACGAGAAGAGAATGATTTGATCATTACCAATGCAAGTTGAGTTGAAACTATTTAAAGAGACTCAAATTTGGATAGTAGTATGTAGACCTCAATATGAATAAGAAATCATTGGCACAGAGTTTTTATTTCATAATAAGCTTGACGAAAAAGGTAAACATGAGAGAGAAAAATCTTGGATTGTTTCCAACGATAAAACCAAAAAGAAGAAATCAGTAGGGATTGAACTCAGACATGTGTAGCAAGGTTAGAATATATTAAAATTTTGTGAGTTTACTAGTCATTATAGTTTTATGTTACATCAAATGGATGTTAAAAATGTGTTTTGAATGAAGATAGAGAGGTTGAGGTATATGTGGATCAACCTCCTACATTTAGGAAGAAAAACAACATATTTTTTTTTTCATTTACATAAGGTTTTATATTGTTCCAAATTTATATCTATATTGCACGTGCAGACATTGAAAATAATTTGACATATATAAAAAAACATTTCCTACGTAGAAATTTAATTTGACTAGAACTTTTGGTGTCAATTGCATGCCCACTACTTATAAATTTTACATATCAATGTTTCCTGATCAAAATCCTAAAACCCCATGTATCAATGAAATTTAATTTTCCTTTTCTACTATATTTGGGGAATGTTGATTTTGATATAATTTTATTTCTAAAGAATTTCTTTGACAATCTTATTAAGTGCATACTATTATATTTGCTACATTTGAGCATAAATGTGATTTCTTTTGGAACTTAGTCTTTTATTTTGACACTTTTTGAAGTATAGATATAACTTATTAATCCATTGGAAATATCTCCTAGATCTTGACAACAAAAAAACTTGGTTCTCTTCTAAATATATCTTCTAGAAGTGATTCTAAACACCTTAAATATCAAAACTAGTTGATGTTATCCCTTGTTGTCCAAAATCCAATTGAACCCTTTCAACCCCATTCAAAATTTTAACCTACCCTTTTAAAATCCATTGATTGTTTAATGTTGGTCCATCACCATTATGTCACAATTTTTTATTCTCCACATTCTCCACTAACTTTCTAACAATTGTGTTTCACAGATTTCCTCCCTTTTGAATTTTGCACTTCTCCATAATAACGTTTAGGAGTATGAAGAGCAAACAAATGACGTCTAAGAAAGCTGAGGAAACTTTCTCATTTATATCTAAAATATTTGTGACATGAATGTTACTCATAAAAGACTTTAGTGGATATGTTGGAGTGTTTTTTTTTGTGGTTGAGCTTGATAAGAAGATCCCTTACCATGTGATTATGATTTATTTGAGATCATTTCATACATAACATGATAACAATGCCATTCTGATTGGAGAAGTAATTAAATTCTTGAAGAGAGGTTTCAAGTTGGGATTCTCAAATATTCCACAAATCATATTGGCACAGTTTGAATCGAAATCTACTACATTTTAAGAGATGTTAAAAGATGTCATAAGATGGAGAATTTATGGGCTTCATTTAACTTGGATCCTTTTGATCGCACAAAAGGTAAGAGGTGATTTATGATGGATGGTATTTAGGATGAATATTAGAATTGAATGAGTGAAACACATGGAAAAAGGTGTTTAATGTTGAAGATTAGAAAATTCTAGATTTGTAGTACTTGAAAGTAGTTTATGAATATCATGATGGGTGATGGGAATGCTAAATATTCATATTTGTCTTCCATTTTGGTCATGGAAGTTTCTTAACTCAATGGAATCAAAATTATTTGGATTATATCTAGATATTGTGGGAAAAAGAAGACAAAAGGTGTTGAATGAATTCACTTAAAAAGGAGGATCAACAGTCATGATTTTATGAAATTTTCCATGTCAATAAGAGGTGTGATTTTGGTCTAGTTCCAAGTAAAATGGCTTGAAACTCGTCCATAATAATTTTGGACCATAAAAGACTACAATATGTAGTACTAAGAGAGGAATAAGGTGTAATGTTATTGAAGGGAACAATATATATTAAATATCATACCCAAGAAAGCTAGAAAGATTATGTGTTTACAGGGATAGAGATTTCTATGTAATAGAGATTTATACGTTTCGTCCTTTGAGCATGGCAATGCTTTGGTTTCCTAATGCATGATGGATACAGTTGGAAATATGGAAGAAGGAGATGAAGGTTATGGGGATGCTGAAGAGGAAGGTGAAGAAGGTGAGGAATATATGACCCTTCATATTTTTCTCAAGTTTCCCAGGGAAACATTTATCAAATGATGTTTAGAATTTTGAGTGGGGTGTATATTTAAATGAACTTATGTATAGACATTCTAATTGAGCATATTATCCTAACACAGAATAGATTGTCATGAAATAGATTTTGCAAAATATATTATAATCAACTGACCTATCAAGTTATTTTAGAGGAGAAAAGTTATTATTCATGTTATGAATTTTCTCGTCTCCTTAGAAATGGCTAGAACATTTCAAAACCACCTCTACTAGCTAGTAGCACCATAAACATATATAGGAACTATGTGAGAGTTTCAATGGTTACGTAAGTATTCATAATATTTAGAGTTGATATGGTACCTCAAAGATCATGTAAGATATTAATTGAACTTAGACTTTCATACTTAGTTTGATTTTATTAGGACTACATTACACAAGGGATATACCTAATTGCTATTTGGTGAGGCTCTTAGTCTCTTCTCTAAATGTCATGCTCATCAACTAAATTGTACATCTTTCTTTGTGCAGGAAGGTGCAAGGATGGTGGTCCTTGGTACATATTTCTTGACCATTGTACTAGGATATTGGATTCTTGCTTGTGGGGTCAACCTGGTTTGAGTCGTAATGTTTTCACCCATCAAAATATTAAGTCATATAAATTTCAACTTTAAACTATTGTATCCATTGTTAAAAACAAAATAATAGATTGTTAAATAGTAGCATTCATACTCAAATTAAATGTAAAACTACTATATTTGTGGCTAGGAATGGGGTAATTACATTGGTAGTGTAATTAATACTATTACAAATCAAAACTTATAATTGTTAGATTTGTTACTAAAATGAGATAATATGTATCATATTAGTGACTAAAATTGAAATAATCTTATAGTATGGTAATTACTCTAGTTTTGAAATTTAAACATAAAACTGCAATATATTTTGTTGTAAATAAAATAATAAATTTGTTTCAACTTGAATGAAAAACTATTTGATGAAACTTGTTGTGACACACAATCAAAATCATCTTGAAAGGTTTCGTGATAATTTAATTGCCTTTGTAATGGATTTTTTTTGTTAAAATCAATACAAATATAATGTATAAAATATATTATGCTAGAATAAATTTAATGAATTATGAAAGAGAGGCTGATAAAATATATATATATATATATGAGGTATAGAATTATAGGTGTATGGCATCTAGTTCACATACAACTTGTGAAGTTACACTATACGGTCAATTTCTCACTAGTAGGTCTTACACTAGTCAATCTGTGAGACCCACTAATATTTATTTACATAAACAATATTTGTTTTACATAGTTTTATTACATATAAATCAAATTATATTTTTTATGGACTATGCTAACTAGTTAACTATAGCACACATATAAATCCTATACATATATTAATTGGGATAAATGAAAATATGAAATTTTATAGAATCTAAGTAATGGATATTAGTACAAGAAAAAAAATTCACATAGGGAGAAATTGTTCTTCTTTTGCATGAGAATGCATTTCCCAATAAAATTCACATTTCAATCATCACTTTTCAAGAGATGTCATATTGATAATTCAAATTTTGATTGGTGTTTTCTTTAGTTTTTTTCCCATATAAATTATCTTTTTAATTTTATGTAATGTCACATTTTATTTATGAGATAGGACACATAAATGTGTCTTTTGAAGTCTAGTATTAAGATTTAATGCATTTTTTAATTTGTCCATTCTAGAGCAGTGTTAGGAAATTAAGCTTACGCATATATAGTTGAAATAGCCATAAGAGATATAGATTTCAGTGCCCACTGAGTAGTAGGTTGTGTGGAGTAAAATGCAAAACATGCAAAAAATAGCGGTGCATAAAATTATTGTCTTGGTTTTAGACTCGATAACTATTGGGTTGTTGCAAAGTAGCTCAAATGGGAAACAAACCAGAATAAAAAAAGATACAAAAACTTTTATACCTAGATTAGACTCATTTCATTATGCAAATTTAAATCAATTTTTTTTCAGTTTCTCATCATATATAATAATTTCTATTATGATTATAACATATATTGTCAAAATGTGTCAACCTAGAATCAACGTGCTTAAAAAAACACCACTAACATTATTGTACAAACTCAATTTAAAGAAAATCAAACTAGAAGGAGACATGTTGTTGTTAGACGAGACATATTTGGTACATAATTTGGATTTTGTATATAAGAAGCACTAAATGTATAAGGCCCTAAACAAGGGCTCCGACCACGTAAATAAAAATAACAACACATCGGTATACTATATGTACCCTAATCTTGGTAGGACATTTCATGTTTCTAAATTCCTCTCTTACCATATTCATCACATACTTCCTTAGTTGCATCTTTTATAAATTAAGATGCGAGGCTAATTAGTTGTTCTTATTGATATATAGAAAACATTCCTCTTATATGTAAGAGATGAGGCAAGTACAAGGAAGAGAACATAATCCTAATGGGATAAGATGACTAAGCTCAAATACATAATAAAATTGGAGGATGGATGAAACGTTTGTCTAGCTTGCTATTTTCTTATATGAAACTAGAGGCTTGATATTTTCTTAGTTGAACGTCATACAATACATGTTGATGGAACTACTTGTACTTTAAAATGTTTACAACTACTACTAGTTCCTTTTATGTGGTGTGATTTCATGGATGTTATCTCAAACATACATTATCAAATTTTTGTGTTAAAAAAAGTAGACAAGTTTACCCTTGAAACAAAACACACAACATGGACAACTGACATCAACAACACACAACTACAAGAAAATAAAAACAAACATTTTCCTTTTATTCCCAGAGTATCTTATAATAAACAATAATTATATTTATTCCCAAAAATTTTACTCGACCTTCATATGGATTACTCCCGTGCCATGTATTTCATGATCTTCCTTTTTATTTCAATAGTCCTTGATGCAAAAGCATTTGCATATGAAACCTTGGCACTTGCTCAAAGTGAAACCCTTGATAATGCACACATTGCCACAGTTCCTCCAAGTGAAGGAGATGTCATTGAACCTAGATCTTTATGACTTGCACATTAAGGATCTCACCTCAAGCATCTCTCCATTTCTTAAGGATAAGTATGTAAATCTTGGAGGACAAGGTAGAGAAGAAGCATGAGGTGTACAAGCAACTCCCCATGTGTCCATGGCTTAAAGCTTCCATGGACGAGCAAGCATAAAGTTCACTGGATGTTGGGGAATGTTGGGCCATCAGTTGATTGTGTCCTAGGTCCACCATCAACTGTTGAGGGGTGGTGACCATTATTTGTTCATGCTTAGGTCAATAGGTGGTTGAACCATCAGTTGATCATCCTTTTAAGTGAACGATGGGTTCAAGTGAACGAAACCAGCATGAACCGTCGACCTGGAGCCTTCTACTGATGACCACTAGATGTTCCATTGGTTGTTTCCACCATCTTTTTCTCAAAATAGTGGAACCATCATTTGATAGCCTTGAAGATGGCTCATCCATTAGGGGGATGGGGTAAACCCTAATTCAACATAGAAAGGAATCTCCTGTAAAACAAGGTACAATTGAGCACTGCATGGCTCAAAAATTTCAAGCATGATGACAAAAAATATAAGGAACAGAATGCACGTGAAAAATTGCAAAGAAAACCTCCCATTTGGGTAAATTGTAGAAAATCCCAAAATGGACAAAAAATTGCATAATTTGCTCAAACAATGTCCAAATCGGACCAAATTTAAAACTTAAACTTATCTTATGATTCCAAATAATATCACAAGGTTAGATTATAAGCATCGAATTATGGTAATTAAGCATGTTCAACCATATTTAAGAAAGATTATGGGTCTCACAACCATAAACCCATATCAGGGATTTTGCCCCTAAAATCCAAGGTAAAAAAATATGGATACTTATCATGCACTTCATTCTCAATCTTCCACTTGGTTATTTCATCTCATGGTGATGTCACATAATTCTCATAGAAGACATATTCTTCTCCCTCAATTCCTACATGTGTTACCTTGGTTCATCATAGGAACTATTGTGCCACTTGTACAGGTCTGGTAGTACCTTTAAACTAGGGACTCTAACTGTTGTCATGAACTATTCTATCTATTATATAACACATTACTTAGAGTCCACACTTGCTGGCTCTTACCAGATATGGAACATCATGCATTTCTTATCACATGTAATGATACAAGGTTACATCTCTATGCTCCTTTAATGATTGTTGTAATTAGTAACTCAATGAATCAGGAAGGCATTCCCTAGTTGTCAAGAAATATGAGGCATATGTTCTTAGAAGATTCTTCAATCATCTCAATGGTGGACTGGCCATCTATCTAGTTGAATAATCATGCACTTGTCTACAACTTTTAACAAATATAACTTCCCGGTTGACCTTGTTAGGGGTAGGAAAATGAAATTGTATTTATCTTAATAGGATTCACACAAACACACTTAACATATGTATTATAACTCCAATAGGATACTCTAATTAACCCCTAACTCACTCTTGTTGAACTTTTCACACATAATTATATTTGCTTCAACATTCTTAAGGTTTAGCAAAGATGTTAACCAAGCTACTAACCATCTTTGAAGTACGTTGAGATTTCATCATTTAAAGCTTGTCAAAATTTATGAGACATGACATGAGCACTATGTTCCCCTTATTTAGGAATACTACTGATACATTAGTTAGTCTAAACGACATAACCCTAAACTCATCATGGTCATTTAATTTATGTCGTCCACTCTAATTCTTATCCATTGATATGCAGATCTTGGGTTTATCTTGAAGGAACAAATTAGCACATGTCCGCTGATCAACGAACCATCTAATCCTTGATAGTGCTCTTGCCCAACGATCAATATACCATACATGTCATTATTGAATGACTCTATGTAACATACCAAATCCTGGACATTTTGTCTTTTGGCCCTCTTTCCAATCTTTTTCTTTCATTTCTATCCTTCTTGGACATTATATTTAATTTGTGGAGATTATAGTGGTTTAATGAATATTTGTTCACAATTTATGCCAATAAAGGGGTTTATGCAAGAGAAAATAGTAATTGTCTTAACTGACTGACCTAAGTTTCTTAAAATGCAAATCTAATTTTGTATTTGGATTCTACATGTCGAAATTAGGCTAGTTCTTAGTTTTCAATTAGTTTGGAGTTTGTTTACACCATCAATTGAGGAGTGAGAAAATGAGAATTAAATGTGCATATCACTTTATTCAAAATAAGAATAGGAAATTTAATGCATCACATGCCTTCTTTCTTTCCCCTTCATGCAATCAGATGGCTTTGGTCTTGTTGTGGACCCACATACATGGATCGAAAAGCTACCGCTTATCTTTTACCTTGAGTCTGAATAGGAACATGCATCGGGATTTGTCGATTTTGTTTTTTCGATTGCTCTCTCATTTCTTGATCTTTTCATGAAATTTCATTTCCTCTAGTTTCCCTTTGGATTCTGCATCTAAAAAGCCATTATTCATGAGTTTTTGTGGTGTTTTGGCAAAATGCCTAAATCTAGGGTACCAAGCATCTCGGTCACCCACCTAGTTTCTATATCGATGACCCCCATCTATATATAGCTCTACCAAAACCTTCCTCGGCCCCTTTGCAACCCTCCTCTTCTCCTAATTTTTATGTTCATCATGTGTGTGTCTGCCTGTGGTGGAGGAACCTCTTCCTTCCTCCTCCGTGCTTCTCTGGCCGAATTGTTAGCCTTAGGTAGGTCTGGTTCTTCCCATGCTTGCCTTCCTTTCTTTCAATTTCGAGTTTGGAGTCGAATTGGGGTTTTGCCCAAATTATTGCAAGCTGCTACTTGCAGGGCTTGTGTCCATGGTGTGCAAGGGTGGGAGGAAGATAACCCCCCATGGTTTGACACTTTTATCCCTCTCGCGTTCCTTTTCCTTGCTCTTCGGTCGGGGGTAGATTGGTCTTTTGGGCTTTGTTCTCGCTTTCCTTGACTCAAGGATGAATGGGTACTAACCGTTGACGTGGCGGCTTGCCGTTGGTCCATGTCACACACCTCGCACCCTCTCTCTCTCCCCCTCTTGCTCTGTTTTGACAACATGCTGAATTGTGATTGTTCGATATTGCAAGATTTGTATCTTTTTATTCCTTTGTCCAAAAATTAAAGTAAAATATGTTTTGGAATCAGGAAAATGTGATCTTCCTAATAAAATTACTCTCGAGGTTTGGTTTTGACGTTGTCAAGAGGTTTTTTTTAAATGAATTACATATCTTAAAATCACCAAAAATACACTTAAAACTTCATAACTCCAAAATATGCAATATTATATGGAGAACCTAACTAGATCTACGGTGATGTTTTCAGAGTCTAAATTGGAGTTTTGTTCAAAAATTCCAATGTATGGGTTTTGTTTACATCAATGCATATAACATACCCTAATACATGGTTATACATTGGAAATAGGAAAAGTGGATATTAGATCATCTAAAAGTGGTGAAAGTTGATAATTAAATTCTATATGAGACGTCTGTGCATTCCTTACACCCTAAGATGGGATAATTGCAACTAAACCTTATTTTCTTTAATGAGGCATTAATTTAACCCTACTTCCTTTATTATGGTTTTTGTTGTTCTAATTGCCACAAAACTTAGATTTGATATATTATTTCTTGGGTCTTGGAACCCCACTACCATGTTGCAACTATATGGTGATTTATTTTGCCACTTTACCATTTGTTGGGCATGATGGTTTATTTGACTATTTAGCTATAGTAGTGGTACTTATGTACTACCACCCATATTTTAGGGCATGTGTTATTTCGCCCTGGGGAATGTATTTACTCTACCCCTGGGGAAAGTGTTATTTCTCCCCAATATAAATGTTTTATAGGTGACTAGGAATGTGATTACTCTACCCTCATCTATAAGTTGAGGTCTGGTAGGTGCCTCAATCCTACTTAGTTAATTTAATATAATATTAATCATTCATGCATGTTCATTATTATTTAAACTTGTTTATGGCAAAAATCTTTTGTTTATGCCTCATTCTCTTGGCCCTCTCAACTTATGATGATATTATACCTTAAGTTTCATTATTGTTTTTATCTTTTTTGTTCATTATCTCTGACACATACCTTGTTTTCTTTCCCTTTTCATGGGTATTTTCCCAACCACCCATTGTTAGATCAAGGTGTTGAACAAGTCCTAGGATCAGAGTTGTGCAACAGTAGTTTGGAGGGCCATCCTAGGAATAGGATAAGTAGTACATGGCTTTAAGCATGGACCTATCCCGTGAAGTTATTTCTTGGAGACAAAGTTGGTGTAGTTTAGATTTCCCTCTATCTAGATCCTTTTATTGTTGTAAACCCTTTATGGGAGAATGATGATGTACACTTATATAAAATTGAATATAGTCATGATATTATATTCCACTGCATTACTTGTTGGTCTTTTATATACCATATAAATAAAGATTTGAAACTTTTACACCTCGTTCAACATACCTTTTGAGTATGTTTGGAATGGAGGTTTGATTCTTCAAATTTTTAGTAAAAGGGTGATTTTACTCATTTAGAACATGGTATTAGAGCCCATGGTAGTCAGAATCTGACTTTTTGAATTTTGAATCCCTAGTTAGAAACCAAGCCTTACATAGTTCCTTTAAGTTACATGTTTTCCCTAGAGTTGATCTATACATGATGAAAGGTTGATTTAGGATCCGATAGTTCCACATTAGAATCATGGTGAGTAAAATCTTAAAATACTTACAACTAAAATATGCATAAGTAACCATAGTAACTTGATGTTGTTTAGGTTTTCCATTAGGCAACTAATATGGCATGAAGTTGAAGCAAAGGTGTCTAGAAAGGATCAGATTCTGGGGGCTAGCAATATTTTCCTCTGCACCACTATCTTGGTTTATGAGGACTCCCAGATCCATATGATATCGGCCATGCCTGAGCTGATATGGATTGTCTGAAATAGTATGCTTTTAGGCAATTGCAACCTTAGACCTCTGTGTTGAACATCTTTGGGAACCCTAGAATGATGATGACTTGTTTAGGGATGGATACCCTATATAGTTACCTTATGTCCCTTAGGACTACATTTTTGAAATACTATATCCTTAAGTACCTAGACTTTAGGGCTTGGCGTTAAGCAAGCTATCAGAGTGCACAGTTGAATTGTGATGGATCTTATATATGGCTTAGTTAGACACATTCTTAAACCCTAGATTAGTTTGTCTTGATAGGTCAAAGCTTTTAAGGGGTGGAGTACAATTGGTTTGATGATGCTTGGGTGGTTAGATTTCGAGGATGAAATCCTCTTTAAGGGGATGGAGACCTATGACATTTTGACATCTATCTACTCTAGAAACCCTAGCACCCTGGTTAAGAGGTTGTTGTGGTTGGATCCTTAGTTTGGACCAAATTAGTTATATTTGTAACCCTAACATGTTTGTTTATATACTAATTAACATATACTGGTCATCTAAGGAATAATTCATAAGTTCAAACCCTAATGAATATCTAATGCACATAATATGAGTCACTCACATATTAATACTAATTGTGGATAAACATGATGTTAACAATGTCATGAACCAATAAACCCTAATGATATGATGAGAAAAATAATTGTAACCTAACTATAGACTTAATATATATTAACAAGTCATATGTGAACTATAATGATCACGTTGACATAAACCTTAAGTTGTAATAATCTAACCTTAACCTATTCACCCTAAATGATTTTCATGATACATTGGGGACATTAAGTGTCATAATCGAACAACATGCTTTGATACACATAAATGATATATAACCATCTAATCATAGATTAATAAAGGAATCAATATGAAATGTTTATCATCATGTTCTCTAATACACACCTAATTAATCATCTAATGTGAATCAATTCAATAATATTTAATATGCCCCACCTTGTTCACTAAAATACATATATTGACTTCAATATGGATAAGAAGTAATTGGATTGACACAAGTGTGCATAATCAATAATAAATATGAGAAAATGATTAATGATGTTGACATTATGTGAGCAAGAAAGGTAATGTGACAATGTTTAATATAGATATAAGTAATTAATGTGACATTAATTGGATTAATTATAGACTTAATAATAAATTGGATAAAATGTCTTATTTCATGCAAAATAAATTGTTATAACTTAATATGGTGATAACACGAGGCTAGTGGAGTTTAAATCTAAATTATCAAGGATAGTGATAAATTATATTAAAGGAGATATAGATAATTGAGTAACCTCTAATTGAGCTAAAATCCTTAATAAGATAAATGTGATATATATATATAAGGTTTCATGCATAATAATGAAATATAACTCTTTTGGAAACACAATTAATATGACACAATTATAAGAATAATAATGATTTTTGATATCCACATAAATAGAATACTAATAAGCCTAAAATGTTAATAATATTAAATCTCATAAAAGGAATATTAATAGTGGAACCCTAGGTGATCCTTGAGAACCAGACCTATGATGAGTTCCTTATGAAGTGTTTGATCTCTTGGGTTAAGCAGTTGATGTTGGTGGAAGTTTTTGGTTGGAGGAACAACCTGAAGTGTTTTGATGAAATGTTGCACACTCACCCTTCCCTCCTTGCTTGTGATTTTGGGGACTAAATCCTCTTTAAGGGGTGGAGTGTTGTAACATACTGAATCCCAAACATTATGGCTTTTGGCACTCTTTCCAATCTTTTTCTTTCATTTCTATCCTTCTAGGACATTCTGATTAATTTATGGAGATTATAGTGGTTTAATGAATATTCATTCAGTATATATTCCAGTAAAGGGGTTTATGCACAAATACCTTGGTGAAATCTTAGTAATGGGTCTAATATGTAGAATTCCCACTTAAGTGATAAAAAGGATAAAGAAATTTGTGCAAGAACTTTCTAGGACCTTTTTGAATAAGAAAAAGAAAAGGATATTCCAAATATATGAAATTATGAAAATAATTGAATTAAATGGGAAAAATGTGAGAATATAAAGTAAACTACCAAAAAATCATAAAAATAAAACTAATAAGATAGTTTGAAGGACAAATTCCTTTTCTTGAAGATAAGTTTACTTAAGTGCCAAGTTGCATGAATTATGGAAATATGTAACTATAAATGTGTTTATCAAATGGTAAAATAGAAGATCTCTAAAAAATAAGAAACAAAGCACTTAATTTCTAAAATTGGGCAACTAATACCAAATTCGTAATCTAGACATAAAAATATGGCTTCAGGTAAAATTTGAGTTAATTCGGATGAAATTTGAATAAAAGGTGAAAGTAGGAGAGAGAGTGTGTGTAGAAGCATCAATATGTTATTTAATTAATGAAATAACTTCAACTTGAGGATATTGTGTTGAAATCATATCCAACTCATTAAATGTGACTTATTGGTGAAGTTTCATAAAATTTAGAGAATCTAATAGTCATTAACGAGAGAAGAAAGAGAAAATAGTAATAATCTTAATTGACTAACGTATGTTTCTCAAAAGGAAAATATAATTTTATATTTGGATTCTACATGTCAAAATCAGTATAGGTGTCGAATTTCAATTAGTTTGGAGTTTGTTTGCACCCTCGATTGAGGAGAGAGAAAATGAGAATTAAATGTGCATATCACTTTATTCGAAATCGGAATAGGAAATTTAATGTGTCACGTGGCTTCTTTCGTTCCCCTTTGTGCGATCAGACAGATGTGGTCTCTCCGTGGTCGTGTGTCCATGGATCCGACGGCAATCACTTATCTTCTACCTTGAGCCCGAATAGGAAACATGCACCAAGATTTGTCTTTTTTTTGTCGATTGCCCTCTTGTTTCTCAATCTTTTCTCAAAATTTATTCACCTCTAGGTTTCCTTGGGATTCCAAATCTAACAAGCCATTATTGATGAGTTTTCATGGTGTTCTGGCAAAACTCGCAAATCTTGGGCACCAAGCATCTTGGCCGCCCACCTACTTTCTATACCGATGACCCCCATCTATATATAGCTCTGCCAAAACCTTCCTTGGCCCTTATGCAACCCTCCTCTTCTCCTAATTTTGTCATTCATTGTGTGTGAGGCTACCGGTGGTGGAGTTGTCGACCGAGGCTTCTCTTCCTTCCTCCTTCGTTCTTCTTCGGCCGAATTGTTGGCCTCGGTAGGTCCAGTTCTTCCCCTTCTTGCCTTCCTTTCTTTCGGTTTTGAGTTTGGCATCGAATTGGGGTTTTGCCCAAATTTTTGTAAGTTTTTTCTTGCAAGACTTGTGTCCATGGCATGTGAGGGTGGGAGGAACATAACCCCCCATGGTTTGACACTTTTGTCCCTCTCGTGTTCCTTTTCCTTACTCTTCGGTCGGGGATAGATCAGTCTTTTGGGCTATGTTCTCACTTGCCTTGACTTGAGGTTTAGTGGGCACAACTTACTGACGCGGCGGCTTGTTGTTGGTCCATGGCACGCACCTCACACCCTCTCTCTCTCCCTGTTACTCAGTTTTAATGACATGGCAAATTCTGATAGCCAATATTGCAAGATTTGTATCATTTTATTCCTTTGTCCAAAAATTAAAATAAAATATGTTTTGGAATCGGAAAAATGTGATCTTTCTAATAAAAATCCTCAAATTTTGGTTTTATTTTTTGTTGAGAGTTTTTTTTTCAAAAAATCACTAAAAATACACATAAAACTTGATAACTCCAAAATATGCATTATTATATGTAGAACCTAACTAGATCAACAATGATGTTTTCAAAGTCTAGATCATAGATTTATTCAAAAAGTCCAAAATATGGGTTTTCGTTACATTAATGTATATAACATACCCTAATACATTAGTATACATTGAAAATAGGAAAAGTGGATCTTGGATCATCTAAAAATGGTGAAAGTTGATAATTGAATTCTATATGAGTGGTATGTGCATTCCTTACACTCTAAGTTGGGATAATTGCAACTAAACCCTATTTTCCTTAATGAGGCATTATTTGAACCCTATTTCCTTTATTATGGTTTCTCTTGTTCTAATTGCCTCAAAATCATATTTGATACATTATTTATTAAGTATTAGAACCCCACTGCCATGTTGCAACTATATGATGATTTATTTTGCCACTTTACCATATTTTGAGCATGATGGTTTATTTGACTATTTAGCTATAGTAGTGGTACTTATGTACAACCACCCATAGTTTAGGGCATGTGTTATTTCTCCCTGGAGAATGTGTATACTCTCCCCCTGGGGAATGTGTTATTTCTCCCCAATAAAAATATTTTATAGGTGATTGGGAATGTGATTACTCTCCCCTCATCTATAAGTTGAGGTCCAGTAGGTGCCTCAAGCCTACTTAGTGAATTTAGTCTCATATTAATCATTCATGCAAGTTCATTATTATTTAAACTTGTTTATGTCAAGAATATTTTGTTTATGCCTCATTCTCTTGGCCCTCTCATCTTATAATGAATCTATACCTTAAGTTTCATTATTGTTTTTATCTTGTTTCTTGTTCATTATCTCTGACACATACCTTGTTTTCTTTCCCTTTTGTTGGATGTATTCCCAAACACCCAGGGTGTGATCAAGGTGTTGAACAAGACCTAGGATCAGATCTTTGCAACAGGAGCGTGGAGGACTATCCTAGGAATAGGATAAGGAGTACATGGCTTTAAGCATGGACCTATCCCGTGAAGTTATTTCTTGGAGACAAAGTTGGTGTAGTTTAGATTTCCCTCTATCTAGATCCTTTTGTTGTTATAAACCCTTTATGGGAGAATGATGATGTACACTTCTATCAAATTGAATATAGTCATGAAATTATATTGCCCACTTGTTGGTCTTTATTATAACATATAAATAAAGATTTGAAAATTTTACACCTGTTTCAAAATACCCTTTTGAGTATGTTGGGAATGGATGTTTGATTCTTCAAATTTTTAGTAAAGGGGTGATTTCACTCTTTTACACTCTTCTTTTCCTAAACAACACTTACAGGATAAACATCAACTCTCTCCGATGGAGAGGAACACTGGAGAGATCAGCAATTAGATATCCTTAACTCATATATAATTGGTACACCCTAGATACAAGGATTCATTACCTTGGTATCCACCACATGTGTTATAAAGAACTCATACCCTAGTTTCATCCGCTTCCTCAACATCATAACCAGCTAAGAATATATAGGAAGAATCCCCCTAACTCATAGAAAGTTCAAAAGCATGCTCATTATAAAGC
Source organism: Alisma plantago-aquatica (assembly GCA_963693085.1). Classification (NCBI taxonomy): domain Eukaryota; kingdom Viridiplantae; phylum Streptophyta; class Magnoliopsida; order Alismatales; family Alismataceae; genus Alisma; species Alisma plantago-aquatica. The sequence continues at coordinate 1,140,460,670 of OY856411.1, forward strand.
ATAAAGATCTTTGAACTATAGTCCAAGTTAACCACACATCATATCAAGATATCCATCCAACGGTTGTAGCGAATCCACACATACCAAGTGACATGAGATCCACTTGAAGGATTCGCCTCAAAAAGAAGCAAACAAAGGGATACACATTTCCCACAATAAAGAAACATTGTCTAGTGGTCACTAATAAAAGGTAACCAATTCTATCTTTATTATGTAGGTTGTAGCTTCTTTTGTATTATTTTACCTTTTTCATCTCTGGTTCGTTGCCATTAGATAGGAAATATCCTAATTAACATATATCATTGCTCTCTTCTCATTAATTCTTCATCATTCTTATGTATGTCCTCTCATATTATCATGTTTTTCAATCTCTTATCAAAGAAGAGATCATCATATTTCACATTTTCTTCATTAAACAAGGATCGTCTCCCTTCAATTTCTTTCACATATCATGACGATTTCACATGAACACTTCTTACGCATGGATTGACGTGAGATTAACTCAGGTTCCACTTGATTGCTCTTTCAGGTTCTCCTTCATGTTCTCATATTATACTTATAACATGAGCTCTATCTTTCTTATGTGAATTTCATAACTTGAATCACTTTATTAGCACAAACTTATCCATCTTTTACTTTATTATCTTCTTGAATTACGGCTTCAAAAACTCCTCTTTTTCTTATTTCTATTCAGATTTAGGGTTCATGGTGTTGTATGTTTCTCTTAGAGTTACCAAACATTCAAGAGTTGATAGGTTATGATGTAATTTTCATCTTCTTTAGAGTAAGATTGAGGTTTTAACACCATGATTTCTGATTTGTTATGCTCTTTAGATTGATTCAAAATGACTACTTGATCAGAGCGATAAAAAAGAACTCAATCTAAGAGTTCTATACTTACCTTTTCTTCAATACTTGAATACCTAGCCACGGAATCCAAGTACTGAGATTAGGCGGTATTCACCATGTTTTCATGTAATGTTCCTACCTTATACATCATCCTTTTGACTCAGAGAACAGAAGCTTTGATACCAACTTGTGAGAACCCGCTACACCAAATGAGATTACTCAAAACACAAAACACAATAACTCAATAATTAAACTCAAACCCAGAAAATAGGGTAAATTAAAACTGATTTGAACCTTTCCCAGTTGCTCAGGAACATTTTTTTAAAATCCCAACAACTTGGTTTATTCCACATAATGCTCAATATCCTTCACAAATGCTCTGTAGCCACATCTACAACATAAACTTTACAAAGGAACACTATCCACATATTCCACATATCAAACTCAATATAATGTGTATGCGACAAGGTGATTATTGACCTAAAATTCACCTTTTCTCTCACAAAAAGATCATGTTGATTTTATAATAAGTTTGTATCATTTAAGTGTGGCAGAACCGCATATGCTTTTCATCATCTTCTCAACCCTGGATCGACCAAAGTGGAGTAGAATAGGCCCTTCTATGGAAATAAAATCGGAAACCCCTTGAGAAAACTACTCTCAGATGCATTCTCAGGCTGAGGTACTCTAACTATTTTTTTTTCTTGATGAAATACACATAGCATAGATAAAGATTAGCATACAACCTCCTGCTCGTCTTTATTGTACATAAATAACTAAAAGTTTGTAGTTAAAAATTAAAACAGCACTAGTAATGCCAATGAAACTTTGAGTCTAGGACCCATATGATGCAACCAAATAAGAGTGCATGTGCTAGTAATATAAGGGGGAGGCACCCAGATAGTAGGACTATAATGAAGGGAAAAATCATGACCCATTAGTCTCGACAAGGATCTCCTACATGTTTTATGTTCTTTGTGTTGTCATCTTATTTCTAAAATGTGAAGATGGATGATTGTTCTCCTTACTTTGCTTTATGGTGTCCTGATGATCTGTGTCATTGACAACAAAGTAGTTTTTCTAGGCTTTTTAATGTTGGAATAAGAGAGTTGAAGGATAGGATTCTGGTTGGAGTCTTGGTGTTTTTTTGTGAACGGGTCTCTGTGAGGATTTATGTTCTTTGATCATTTTGGTCTTGTACTGATGAACATCATCTTTTTCCAGACAAGGTGAAGTATTTTCAGTGGAATTATTATGGAATGAAAATTGGTTGCAACTTCTACGAATAAGGGGTATGATGTCTTGTGCTCGTATGATGGTATGTGAGGATGTTTATGTGTGATGGGACTTAAGGTATGGATAATGTGGGATGATTTGTAAGAGTGTCTTATCTTTTTCATACAATTTTCCTATCCTATACTCTTTTAGGGTATCAAAAGTGGAGATATTTTTGCTTTTGGTTGTGGATTACTACAATGGAGGGTGGCACGATAGATCTGAGAAAGTAGTGATGCATTGTGCGGAATTTTCCATAATCAATTTGATAGTGTAAACTGTTTCACCAAACCATTTCTTGAAAGTGGTCTTAGTTCTATGGATTTCATAATAGAGAAAATGAAAAGGCTTTAATATAATTGACAGGTTGAAGAGTGTTAGAGCTAACAAACTGTACGGTAATCAATATTCTATGGACTATGGCTCGAAAGATGTCCATCTCCCCTAAGTGTGGAAGGAATTTCGGGAAGGAGACATTGTCGAAGCCACAATAGCTAACAAATATAGCACCTTGAAATAACACGAGGTTTCCATTGAGCAAATTTATGTCTTCTTTGTTGATCATATTATGAAAAATTTGAACATATATTCTTTCATTGTACACAGATACAAAATATGAAATACTTTCTTCCCAATACTTGACACCACCAATGATAAACACATCAAAATCATCCATATATTGAAACAATTAAGAATCTAGGAATATAGATACCAAACAACCTACAATTTTAGCTTGTACTTATATATTTATTTCTAGTTCAGTATGCAAGAGGCTTGTTAACCAGTGCCTCCTCCCTCTCCCTTTCAAGTGTTTTATTTTCTCAACTGAACTCCATATCATACATGTTGATGACACTAATTTTACTTTAAATGTTTATGACTATTACTAGTTCCTTTTATGTAATCTCATTTTATCAGATGTGATCTCAAACATATATTATCATAATATAATTATCTTCAAATATAAAAAATAGACTACATGTCCACACTTGAACAAAAAGTCACAACCCAGACAACTGACACCAACATGTGACTGCAAACAAAGAAAAACAAACACTTCTCTTTTATTTCCAAAATAACTTATGGTTGAGAAATAACAATTGTTATTTCCAAAATTGATGATTGACTTTTATATGAGTTACTCTCACACCACACATATCATGAAATGCCTTTAACTTTCAATAGTCCTTACTACAGACACATTTGCGGATGAACCCCTGACACCTACCCAAAGTAAAACCCTCGCTACACATGCCCTTGAACCTAATGCTCTATGACTTGCACATGCGGGAGCTCATCTCAAACACTGCTCCATTTCTAGGGCCTACGACTTGGTCAACTGCTACATCAACATCCCTTATGGCGTGTACACTACCTGCACACAAAAGAAAAGATTTGGGGGATTAGATAATGAGCATGTGAATATTGAAGTGCACAAACATGTTCCAGGAAGGGACTATATCCTTTGTTGCTAATATCTATCCTCAGATTAGTTCACAGATCTGGATGGTAGATTTAGGAACAGTTTTGTAAATGCAATACTATTGTTTGAGAGAGTGGTTGTTGAGAGACAACACAGTTGTGTTTATACACAATTGTGTATATGCAAAGTGTCTTGACCGCATAGGAGGAGAACACATGGGGCTAGGCCATTTGGTTAGGATTGGTTGGAAAATATACAAAATGGGTGGCCTAGAGCAATACCCGTGGGAGGGTTGTGCTTACCAGAGTGAGTGAGATGAGATTTAGTTTGTGATGTTGTGATTGATGGGGATGATGCATGCGATATTTATACTAATATATTCAAGAGCACCACTTTCAAAATAAATACCTTCACTTGGACATGGGACAAAACATTGTGCCAACAAATTCCTAATACAATTAAAGAACTTTACTAAAAACGATGTACATTATAACACCGTGAGAAAATAAAACCCACACACATTTTCGGTCAAAAGTACACTCTAATTATTTTGGTTCGGTACACCACTGAAAACAAGACATGATTTGACAATCAGACTGAGGAACTAACTAAAGTGTTCAGTGTATTTGAAGATTTTAGAAACCTCTACTTGATAGTGATATGATAGTATGGATTTTCATTTATTTTTAAATTAAAATGAAACTCATATTTCCCTTATAGTACAAATGAGAGAGAAATAGGATAAGCCACCACTCCAGATGGGAGTTTTTTGTTTTTTATTTTAGTTTTTTGAATAGTCCATAACCAAATGGACCAACAAGACGCCACTCTGATCCAAAAAAAATCAAAAATTTTAATCAATGTAGTGTTTTGAGAAAAAAAGTGTTGCAATGTAAAATTCAATTTTTCTATGGATACTGTATCAATATTTACTTTCACAAAGTGTACCATTTGATTTTTTTCACGATGAAATTGATCAGTTCATAGGAAACTTATTGCTAGGCACGTGTGGCAATGTGTCTTCCTCGAATCCACATTTTCCGAAAAAACGTATTCCAATGTGAAAGTCAATTTTTTCATGGATACTATATCAATATTTACTTTCACAAAGTGTACCATTTGATTTTTTCATGATAAAATTGGTCAGTTCATAGCAAACTTATTTCTAGGCACGTGTGGCAATATGTCTTCCTCGAATCCACATTTCCTTCATAAAAGGGTACAATTCATTTTTTGCATAGTGACATGCAAGTACGGTAGAGCTTCTTGTGCTTTTCGTCTTTCCATCGATCTAAGACCCTTCTAATAAGGGTTTAAATATTATTCATTTGCATGGAAAAATAATTTGATGCCACATGGAAAAGTATCATGATGGGTGTTGGGAATGCTAAATCTTCATATTTGAATTCCATTTTTGTCATGGAAGTTTCTAAAATCAATGGAATCAAAAGGATTTGGATAATATCTAGATATTGTGGGACAAAGTAGACCAAAGGTGTCGATCGAATTCACTTAAAAAGGTGAATCAACAGTAAATATTTTATGAAATTTTCATTGTCAATACGAGATGTGATGTTGGTATAGTTCAAAGTAAAATTTTATGAAACTCGTCCATAATAAGTTTGGACCATAAAAGACTACAATATGTAGTACTAAGAAAGGAAAGAGGTGTAGTATTAATGAAGGTAACAAGATAACTAGCTTCATACCCAAGAAATCTAGAAAGATGATGTGTTTACATGGATAGAGATTTCTCTTTAATAGAGATTCATGCGTGCTATTCTTTGAGCAAGACAATACTTTGGTTTCCTAAGGCATAATGGATAGAGATGGAAATACAGAGGAAGGAGATGAATGTGATGGTGATTCCGAGTAAGGTGAAGATGGTGAAGACTATTTGACCCTTCATATTCTTCCCAAGTTTCCCTTGGAAACATTTATCAAATGATGTTTGGAATTTTGAGTGGTGTATATCTTTAAATGAACATATGTAGGGACATTCTAGTCAAGATTATTATCCTAACACATGATAGATTGTCATCAAATAGATAATGAAAAATATATTCTAGTCGACTGACCTATCAAGTTATTTTAGAAGAGAAAAGTAATTATTCATGTTATTAATTTTCTTGTCTCCCTAAAAATTACTAAAACATTTCCGAACCACCTGTACTATCTAGTATCCCCATAAACTTATACACGAACTATATGAGAGTTCCAATGGTTACCTAAGTATTCATTATATTTAGTGTTGATATGATGCCTCAATGATCCTCTAAGATCTTAATTGAGCTTACACTTTCCTACTTAATTTGATTTTATCAGGAATATATTGTACAAGCATTGTCTCTATTTGCTATCTGGTGCGGCTCTTAGTTTTTCTCCAAATATCATGCTCATTAACTAAATAGTAGATATTTTTTTGCGAAGGAAAGTGTAGCGACGGTGGGCCTTGGTACAAATTTCCTGACCATTGTTCTAGGATATTGGATATTTGCCTTTGGATCCAACTTGTTTTGAGTCAGGATGTTTTCACCACTCAAAGTATTAAAAGTCATATAAATTTCAACTTCATACTCCTACATCTATTGTTAAAAACGAAATAATAGATTGTTAAATAGTAACACTCATACTCAAATTAAATGTACGACTATTATATTTGTTTCTAAGAATGGATTAACTGCATTGTTAGAGTAATTAATATTATTACAAATAAAAACCTAAAACTATTGTTTCTAAAATGAGATAATATCTATAATATTTGTGACTAAAAACAAAATAATTTTTAAGCAAGGTAATTACTCTATTTTTGATATTTAAACATAAAACTACAATACATTTTGTGGAAAACAAAATAATAATTTGTTTGAAACTAGAATGAAAAAACTATTTGACTGAAACTTATTGTGACACACAATAAAAATTATCTTGAAAGGTTAAGTGATAATTTAAATGCCTTTATAATAGATTTTTTTATTAAAAGCAATACACATATAATATATAAAATATATTATGCTAGAATAAATTTAATCAATTATAAAATATAGGCTGATAAAATATATATGAGTTATAGAATTATAGGTGTATGGCATCTAGTTCACGTACAAATTGTGAAGTTACACTATATGGTCAATTTCTCTCTAGTAGGTCTTACGCTAGTCAAAATCTGAGACACATTAATTTTATTTTACATAACGAATATATAATTTACATAATTGTATTACATATAAATAAAATAATATTTTTTATGGACAATGCTAAATAGTTAACTATATATATATATATATTGGACACATATAGATCCTATACATATATTTGGTATGAATAAAAATATGAAATTGTATAGAATCAAAGTAATGGATATTAGTACAAGAAAAATTGTTCCTCTTTAGCATGGGGATGCATTTCCCAATAAATTCAAGTTTTAATAATTACTTCTCAAAAGATGTGACGTGTATTTTACTACGCGCTAAAAACGCAAGTATACGCGTCGAGTAGTACAGGCCTTGTGAGGCCCGAGTCGAACACAGGGATACTCGGAATTGTCGGAGACTCCTACTAACTATTTGCGATCAGCTAAGCCGAATAACAAATTGAGAGTTGTTGTTAAAACGAAAATAAAAATAAAAACAAAACAAAAGAAGCAATCAATTAAATGTTGGTTTAATCAATTCAAAAGGTATCTTTAGGATTGCGGTTTCACCACGGGTTTTCATTGTATTAAATTTTATATAATGCCTCAATTTTATCTCTCTATCTGGGTAGTGGCCTGAAAACAGAATTGCCCACTGTCGTGGTACAATTCACTACTCAGGTTTAGGTCAGTTCCACCGTCGTAGTAACCTATCCCCTAAACTAAGTGCATTACGAATGATCTCTTAGTATCCACCATTAAATTTACACCACCTTGTTCAAGGGATTTATCGATTAATGTAGGTTTCGTCTCTTTTCAGCCGTTAATCCTTCTGTCGAAGTGATTAAGGGCATTAGATTATTATTATGGTGATCAAGCATAACAATATATGGAGAAAACGAAGCTATACCACGGATTTAAGAGAGAAAATATGAATTACTATTATAAAACTGTCATACAATGAATCCACGGGCTACTCCCGGTCCTAAAGACAAAGGGGATTAGCCCCGCATGGTCATCTCAATGAAAAACAGAGGAGTAGAGAAGAAAAACATGGGAAACATGGAGCAAACTCGTGTAACCCCTGATACAAAGGTGTTCCTGGAGATCCTCCTCGAGAAACGTGCGTTTTGCAGTCTTCCGGCAGTAAAATCGCCGGTCGGAGGTGCCCGGATCGCTCAGTTGACGGCCTTCGTCTCTCGTCTCCTATCTCTCTCTTTCCTTCTTGGATGTTGTGCAACACAATCTCCTCTCCCCCTCGGGCCGTCCGTGCTCTTCTTCGGTCATCAGACCACTTTACGGCTCCGAAAAAGCTCAACCGTCGGATTAAAACGCTCCGTTTTAGTGCTGAAAATCGCCAGATCCCGACGTTGTTGATAGTATCGACCCCAAGGTCGATGGTATCGACCATGGCACAGGTTATTCCTTCCAAGATCACGTTTTGGGGTTGCTTTTTGATGAAATGTCGATACTATCGACCTGGGGGTCGATAGTATCGACTCCGGACAATGCAAAAGTGCCTGAGAAAGTACCGAAACATGTGTATAAGTCCGGGGATTATATAAAATCATATAAATATGATAAAAGAAGTATAATTTTATGCAAAAAGAGTTTAAGGGCCAACTATAGTGAATTATGCAAATATAATCAAGAAAATGACAAACACATGCATAAAACAGATATAAAATAAGCCTATAAAAGTGACTCAAAACCCATGCATCAAACTCCCCTAAGCTTAAACCTTGCTCGTCCTCGAGCAACAAAGCTTTGGATTTGGTTGAGATAACTCAGCAACAGGACATAAATACATGAATTGAATCTACATCATCCCCACTTTCTTTCCACAAACCAGCCCCCATTGACCACTGAACACTAACTGCCATCCAGGCGACCAAAGACCTATGTAAAAGATGTCCGTCCCCCAATCAATGAAACACTATCAATTAAAGAATTTAATATGATAAACTCATTTGGTCCATACTTGATGCATCTTGTGATCTCCTATCTACGTTTCTCATTTCCTAACTACCATCTAAATGGAAGCAGATCTCCTGATATTAATGAATGAGGAGAATATCATGGGTAGCCTACCGATTAGAGCAACGGGTGGATGGGATAGGTGGTTGTGGAAGAGATGGAAGCACATAATAGTCAATCATGCAATATAAAAATTAATGACCTATCATGATGCAAAATGCAAGTGAAAATGCCCTAATGTTACATTTTTGGTGGAATGATGCATGCACTATCATTCCATCTCAAGGTGAGATGGAATATCTAAGAAAACTACACCATGTGCTTATTCTTCTTAGTATGTAAGTGAGAACATGTTCCTTTCTCCCTCTCATTCCTACTTACTTCTCAATTCTTTTTTTTCTTCTCTTTTTTTTCAATTTTTTTTTCAATTTTTTTTAAAGCCCTTATTTTCATAGATGACAATGAATTATATGCCGGGCTCACTTCTTGTTACATACTTGTGCATATGAAGCATTCTATTTGGAGGGTATGGAACAAGTTCATCACCTTTAATGTTTTCAGAGTAACATAAGATACATGGTGTAAAATATGCTCAAAAGATGTAAATGCAACTACATAATGACAGTTATGCAACTACTATGACATGCACCTAAGGATAATGTGCATGTATAACTACTCTATCTTTTTTTTTCATTCTCATGCAAAAAATGTGAAAATAGTTGTAATGCAAGACCTATCTACATGGTATGCAATCAAAGAGTGAAAGACAGTAATGTGCTCCCATTTCTTATGGTGGAGTGTGAATGAAATTGCGGTGGATCAGATCACAAGACTAATTGACAGAACCTTCCGAAAATATCATATGTCCCTCTCTAAAGACCTGTGTACAGGGTAACTGAAGTATTTCTCTCTTAAACTTTAGTCTAAGGTCACGTTAGCGTTTGGTCGGTTTGGGCTCAAACATCCTTGTCAATCACTTTTCCTTAGACAATAAAGATGGTCATTCATGTCCCCGTGTCCTGAAGCTGACTCGCCCAAGCACTTCCTCAGTTATGCAACTCAATTACTCACAATAATAAGCTCAAAAAGTTTTCAATATGCTCATATTTTCATGTGCACACATCCCAAGAGTAAAACTTGCAATTGAAACCATGCATTTATTACTCCACAGATTACACTAGATAGATGTGGATCCTACAAAAGCGGTAAACCTAGAAATAAAAACAACTAATATTTCAAAAATAAAATCAACATGAATAAGTAAGTAAAAACTAAGATAGAGGGTTGTTCCAACACCCCCCTAAGCTTGAATATGACTATGGCCTCATAGTCAACATTCTCACTTAAGAGGTGGAACAGCGGTACCATTCGCTTTGAAGTGTGGCGAAGAAGGATGGTTAGATGCTCAAGTAGACCAAGTGATGCTTGCTATCTCCCTCCTTTTTGTGGCCCACTTTTGTTTCTTAGTGGTTCTAAGACGTGACTTGCTTCATCCATCTTTCCTCTGCAAAAAACAGTTCGAAAAAATCTCGTTTCGATACCTTTTACGGCCTGTTTTATGTAGCTGTCCTGCAGGTGTCGATACCATCGATCAAGGTCGATGGTATCGACCCAGACTCAGCGATTTTGTTGAATCGACGTATATAAAAGCCTGGGAACTCAAAAGTGTCGATACTATCGACCCTAGGGTCGATGGTATCGACTTTACTGGCACCAATTTTTCTGTAAATCTTCAGGAATCTCGATACTATCGACCCTAGGGTCGATGGTATCGACTTTTCTTCAGCGTTTACTTCTCCAAACTCGATACTATCGACATGGGTGTCGATAGTATCGACCTTAACATTCTGCACACTTCAAAACACGAGTTAGGGTACCGTTTTTACAAAAATTATCAAAACCTAAGAAAAAACTAAGTACATAAACATAAAAGAACATAACCAAACATAAAATTGAACCTAAAGTTGGGTTGCCTCCCAACAAGCGCCCTTGTTTAATGTCCTAGGCTTGACATAAAGATACCTTTAACCTGGGTTGTCAAGAGATGTCTCCAATGAGTCATGTGGAAATTTGAATTGAACTCGATCCTGTCCAATCCCCAAGGTCAATGTACCTCTCCCAATGGCAGCGATGACATCAGTCGTAGCTTGGAACGACCTTCCCAATAGCATCTCGCAACTTTGGAGCTGTGGCATGTCCATGACAACAAAATCCACCGGGAAGATGAACCTGTCTACCTTGACGAGTACATCCTCACACACTCCATATGGCCTTACAATGGACCCATCCGCCAACTCAATCGTTGCCGCCGATTTCTTTATCTCCTTCAACCCAAGCTTTTGAAATGTGGACAGAGGCATAAGATTAATGCTGGCACCCGAATCACACTGTGCTTGTGGAAAATGTTGGTCACCTATTGAACATGGGATATAAAAACTCCCCGGGTCTTTTTTCTTCTCTGGTAAGATCCCAAGAATGATCGAGCTCACCATTTCATTCATCCTGCATACATTAGTATCTTTGATCCGCCTCTTTTTGTTGATTATATCTTTAATGAACCTCCCATAGGCGGGAACCTTCTCAATCATTTCCACCAGCGGAATGTTGATATGCAGCTTGTGGAATATTTCCAAGAATTTCCTATAGTGTCGGTGCTCCTTCTTCGGCTTCGGATTGTCCCGACTTGACACATCTACCGCATTGACACGCTTGTGAGGAGGCACATATGAGCTTTTCGGGGACAACTCCCCTAAGCTTGCTTCAATCACTCCCTCTGACGTGGGCTTGGGCGAGACATCATCAACAACAACAGCTTGTTGTGGTTTCTCTCTCGCATTAGATGTTTCCACACGTGCACAAACAACCTTCAATTGTTCTCCCTACCTAGATGGAGATGCAATATTCATAACTCGCTGTGATTTTCTGAAGAACGGGTTTCCGCCCGGCAGTCCATAGTAAGTGCGTGGATACAGTATCGCCAGTGACGCATGTGTATTAAAAGTCATTTTTCTTTCTTCTTTAGATTCTTGCACCTGAGATTCCTCCTCATTTCTTACTACAGACATATACTTGACCTGATGGTGTGCTTGGGCCACGTTTGCATTCTCAGCCGGTTTCTGCTGGTTGGCGTGCTTGATGGCCACCACTTCACTTGAAATCTGAGCCATGGTGGTTTCTAATGCCCGCATTTGTGCTCCATGGCTTTGTAGCGTCTGCCCAAATTTGGTTAGAATATCACCTTGAGATTGCAATTGTTTACCAAACATAGCCATCATCTCCTGATTCTGCTGCACCATTTGACTCAGTAATTCGGTGTTCTTATCTTCAGCTCGAGGTTGTGGCTTCGCCTCCGGATCCTGCAGAAAGTTGTTAGGATCCTTCCAGGAGAACTTTTTGTCCTTCCTCCACGCATAATCATTGTTTCTGTAGCCCTGTTGTTGCATGTACTTTCCTTGGGCTTCCTCATCCTCAGATGAATCTTCCTTAGCTAGCAGCTTCTTGGCTAGCAGATCTAACTTATCGTTTAGCTCTCTCATTGCCTTTGATTCACTGGCGACTCGTGCTTGCTCAACTGGGCCTCTCTCTCTTTCTCCCCAAGACTGCTTTCTAGCCATGTTCTTGAGTATCTCCCAGCATCTGGTGTCTGTGTTGTTTAGAAAAAATCCCGACCCGGCTAAATCCAGATTACTCCTATCATGCTCGGAGAGAGAAAAATAGAAGATTTTCACCTGCGTTTCCTTGTCCAGCCCGTGATGCGGACACCTCCTCAACATAACCTGAAATCGCTCCCAGGTCTCAGAATATGTTTCACCAGCCTGTTGGGTGAAATTATGAATCTTCCGGATCATGTCGTTAGTCTTCTCAGGAGGGAAGAACCTCTCAAAGAAGACCTCTACCATATGGTCCCAAGACTCCACGAACTCATCATCTAGATTATGTAGCCACTCTCTCGCAGCTCCCGCCAATGAACTCGGGAAAAGCTTGAGATACGGTGCCTCCTGTGGAAACCTATCGATTTTTACCATGTCACAGTTCTCAACAAACTGGCTGATGTGCGCGACGGGGTCCTCATTCTTGAGCCCATGGAAAGCATTTGATTTCGCCAGATTTATCAACGCCGGATCAATCTTATATGTAGGTATGTTGATTGCCTGCTTCTTTATAGGCCCTTTTGAAGCTGATGAGGAAGAAGTCTTGATCTTGTCCCATATAGTCTGTGGCTCGGCCATCTCTTCCTGTTCAAGTTCGGAATCTACCTCTTCTGGTTGCTCTTGCTCGTGATAATCCTCGTCCTCAGGTCCCGTAAGTGGAATCTCGGGTGTGCGATTGTCGTAGTCCGTACTATGTGTCTGCACCATGCAACGTACCTGAAATGTGAAAATTTAGTTCAGTACAGTGCTTTGACGAGTATAAAAATGAACGGACAATAGAAAGAAAATATTTGAAGTTGAATGAAAATTATAAAAAACAAATGTGGCCTAGAGTGGCCGCTCGTAGCACTCGAAGTGCCAACAATTTCTCTGTATCCCCGACAACGGCGCCAAAAACTTGACGTGTATTTTACTACGCGCTAAAAACGCAAGTATACGCGTCGAGTAGTACAGGCCTTGTGAGGCCCGAGTCGAATACAGGGATACTCGGAATTGTCGGAGACTCCTACTAACTATTTGCGATCAGCTAAGCCGAATAACAAATTGAGAGTTGTTGTTAAAACGAAAATAAAAATAAAAACAAAACAAAAGAAGCAATCGATTAAATGTTGGTTTAATCAATTCAAAAGGTATCTTTAGGATTGCGGTTTCACCGCGGGTTTTCATTGTATTAAATTTTATATAATGCCTCAATTTTATCTCTCTATCTGGGTAGTGGCCTGAAAACAGAATTGCCCACTGTCGTGGTACAATTCACTACTCAGGTTTAGGTCGGTTCCACCGTCGTAGTAACCTATCCCCTAAACTAAGTGCATTACGAATGATCTCTCAGTATCTACCATTAAATTTACACCACCTTGTTCAAGGAATTTATCGATTAATGTAGGTTTCGTCTCTTTTCAGCCGTTAATCCTTCTGTCGAAGTGATTAAGGGCATTAGATTATTATTATGGTGATCAAGCATAACAATATATGGAGAAAACGAAGCTATACCACAAATTTAAGAGAGAAAATATGAATTACTATTATAAAACTGTCATACAATGAATCCCCGGGCTACTCCCGGTCCTAAAGACAAAGGGGATTAGCCCCGCATGGTCATCTCAATGAAAAACAGAGGAGTAGAGAAGAAAAACATGGGAAACATGGAGCAAACTCGTGTAACCCCTGATACAAAGGTGTTCCTGGAGATCCTCCTCGAGAAACGTGCGTTTTGCAGTCTTCCGGCAGCAAAATCGCCCGTCGGAGGTACCCGGATCGCTCGGTTGACGGCCTTCGTATTTCGTCTCCTATCTCTCTCTCTCCTTCTTGGATGTTGTGCAACACAATCTCCTCTCCCCCTCGGGCCGTCCGTGCTCTTCTTAGGTCATCGGACCACTTTACGGCTCCGAAAAAGCTCAACCGTCGGATTAAAACGCTCCGTTTTAGTGCTGAAAATCGCCAGATCCCGACGCTGTCGATAGTATCGACCCCAAGGTCGATGGTATCGACCATGGCACAGGTTATTCCTTCCAAGATCGCGTTTTGGGGTTGCTTTTTGATGAAATGTCGATACTATCGACCTGGGGGTCGATAGTATCGACTCCGGACAATGCAAAAGTGCTTGAAAAAGTGCCGAAACATGTGTATAAGTCCGGCGATTATATAAAATTATATAAATATGATAAAAGAAGTATAATTTGATGCAAAAAGAGTTTCAGGGCCAACTATAGTGAATTATGCAAATATAATCAAGAAAATGACAAATACATGCATAAAACAGATATAGAATAAGCCTATAAAAGTGACTCAAAACCCATGCATCAAGATGTCATACTGTTAATTAAAATTTTGACAGTTGTTTTCTTTAGTTTTTGCCCCTATATAATTATTTTTTTCATTTTATGTAATGTCCCTTTTGATTTACGAGATAGAACACGTAGATGTATTTTTTGAAGTCTAATAATAAGATTTAATGCATTTTTGTAATTTGTCCTTCCCAGAGCAGTGTTAGGAAGTTATGCTTGGGCATATATAGTTGAGATAGAGGATATATAGATTCCAGTGCCCATTTAGTAGTAGGTTGTGTGGAATACAATGCAAAGCATGCAAAAAAATAGGGGAGCAAAAAAATTGTTCTCTTGGTTCTGGACCGGATAACTATTGGGTTGGTGCAAGGTAGCCCAGACGGGAAACAACGAAGAATACAAAAGATACGAAAACTTTTATGCCTAGAATCAGACTCGATTCATTATGTGTGATCGAAATTGAAATCAGAGTTTTTATTAGTTACTCGTGATATATAATAATTTATATTGTGATTAGAGCATATATTATCTAAATGCGTCAAATTAGAATCGACGTGCTTTTAAAAAACCACCACCAACATAATTGTACACACTCAATTTAAAGAAAATGAAGCTGGAACTAGGCATGTTGTTGTTAGACGAGACATATTTCTACATAATTTTATAGTCCTATATAAGATGCACTAAGTACATAAGGTCCTAGAACAAGGGCTCCGACCATGGAATTAAACAAAACAACACATCAGTATACTACATGTACCTAAAGCTTGGAAGGACATTTCATGTTTCTAAATTCCTCTCTTACTCTATTCATCACATACTTCCTCAGTTGAATATTTTAAAAATTAAAATGTGAGGCTAATTAGATGTTCTTATTGACAGATGGGAAACTTCACTTTCATATTTAAGAGATGAGGCAAGTATAAAGAAGAGAACATAATCCTAATAGGCTACGACAACTAATCTCACATACACAATAAAACTCTGAGGATGGATGAAACATATGCCTAGCTTATCCATACATAAATTGATCCGTCCTTAATTTAAATGATCTTCTTATGAATATTAAAATATAAAAATTTAAGTACTTTAACACTCCCCTTGAAGAATATAGCATATAGAAAGTAGTAAATGGTCTTATCCTTTATATGAAGACCAGATCAATGTACAAGTTGTAAATAGCATATTTGACTCTCCTTGAATATGAAAATCATCAGATAGTAGAAGTAGTCACAAGTCATTTTCTAAAACTTTGATCAACATCAAAAGTAAATGGTGGAGAATATATGTAGAAGTCATCTAATTGTCGAAGTAGTTCTTCACAAGAAGCAACAATATCAGAATATTTGTGGTAGTTGGGATAGGAGCACTGCTACAAAAATATATGAGGGAACATGTTTGAGATGTGACACTATACAAATATGCACCATAGTAGATGTCAACAATAAAAATGAATACAAAGAAACTAGAAAATATGGTCAAATGATATGGATTCTCCTCTTCATATCATCTCCACTAAATTATCTCTTTCCTTTACACATCTTCATTTATTCTCCACCTCACACCAACCATACAAAGTATCTTGATATTGGTTGGATTGGAAAGTCATAAACATTGGTAGAAGAATGGATTTGTAAAGGAAAACACCAAAACAAAACAATACTATTATAAAGGCATGGTAGGAAGAATAAGCACCACCAGTGTATAGGCCCGATAGGATGAATAAAATACTACCGTATATAGGAACAGTAGGATGAAAAAAATAGTAATAGTATGTAGATATGTAGGATAAAGATCACAAGAATATAGGTGTTGTATTATTCAATATAGAAGATTTCTATTTCAAACAAAAATACTCAACCATTTTGGTTAGAGGATACCACCTATAGAGGAAGAAAAAATTTGTGGTACCCCCTTTTTGTACTTCATAAAGTGACACAGGGTCTTTTATTTCCAATTTCAAATTTTGTTTCAAATTATTTCTTATTCGGTTTCCTTTTCCATCATAAACTCCTTTTCTTTGATCATTTGTTGCTTTTTATTTTTTTTCTCTTCTATATTTGTTCTATTCTTGTCATTTTTCCTTTATTATTTTCTTTTAGAAAATCACCTTTTGCACTATACTTTTATACTAAATGATTTCACCATCCCTTGAAAAAGGTTCCATTTTCTTGTCATATTTCCAAAAAAATTTCTAGTCTGGAATTTGACTGTAGGAGTAGTAAAATAAATGAACTTCCTTTTGGACTGGAGTGAAGTCTCATTCACAAAATGCCACAATTATGAAACTAATTACATGGGATTGGAAATTGGGTAAAAGGGGAAGTGTTAGACATGATTGGGATGAAAAAGGAAAGAGGGAGGATACAACTATATTTCTTTCATTCTAAAATGACTGAATCACAAGATGAAATATCCTTGCAGATCTGAAATCATGTCTATGTATGATGAAATATTGTCACTGTACAACAAAGCTTGTCATCAAACTTGCTGACAACCATAAATTCTTGATGTTCAAGACTAACCATGGACATGAAGCAAAGAAAATGGAGAAGATAAATAATATTTTCTTCACACTAATGGCTTGAGGCCCAGATGCTGAACCTACATAATCAACAAGCACACTTCATGAACAACATGATTTGCACAATATATTGGGGCAATTTGATCAAGAGGACAAGTGGTGAATAGACTTGATTAGCAATGAGGAAACAAAATCAGATAATAGAAGCTGTTTCATTTCTTGACCAAAGGAAGAAGGACTCTTGTGTTGGTGATGGATAGCCTTTTATAAAAGAAGGTGAATAAAGAAGAAAAACATAGAGGTCAGGAGATGTCTCAGGAGGGTGGCCAAGATAAGGGAAGTCGGTGGCCACCCGCATGAGGATGCTTTTTCTTTTTCTCCCTAGGATAGTATGAATGCTTTGATACCATGTGGAAAATAAAATGGCAGGCTAATGGGATGTTTCTTATTGATCGATGAAAATCTTTTTTACTATATATAGGAGATCTAACAAGTACCAAGAAGTGAACTGAATCCTAATGGGCCAAGACAATTAGGCCCATATACAGTAAATAACTAATTAGTTTAACACATCTGTCTCCCTTCTATAGTAAAAACATATACATAAACTTGTAAATCTTTTATGAAGGGTAACACAAAGGAGAAAAAATGTATGCTTACTCAGTTGAGAGGTGATATGTAAAAATAACATAAAGAAAGTAACCAACATGAAGCAGGGTTGATGGAGAGCATCATCAACTATAAAACAAACTCAAATTGTATAGTACAAAAAACACATCAAGCTTAAAAACAAACCGCCCCTCCATTAGGAACAAACTACCCTTAAAGAAAACCATTCCCACAAAACCACAAGGCACAACACCTAAAATTGAAACACCTCACCCCTAAGGAAATTCCTAATAAAACCATATACACTAAACAAACTTGTGTCAAAGTCCCTCCTCTTATATTGAAAAATAAAAAAGTCTAGAAATATCCTTTGTTGGAAGGTAAGCTTGAGAACAAATGTGAATTTAATTCCATCATTCCCTCTTATTTAAAAAATTTATCCACATCAAAAGCACTCATATTTCTGGCATCTCAATGAGACAGTTACCTCAAGAGAAATCTCACCTCTTTGCCCCTTCCAAAACTAAATACATCCACAACCAAGTATCCACAAACAAATTCTAAATAGATGTAAAATGGATATGGTGTGATTTCTCTACCTCCAATTAAGCATATTCACTGTAGATCCACCCTGAAACTGCACATTATTATGAGAAAAATTCAATAAAATCATATATGCACTGTTTCACATTCTTATATCAATTATTTGACACAAGAATCGCATGATAGGTTATAAATGGGCAACAAAAGGTTCCTCAAACCAAGTATATGCCTTCTTTGTTGATCATTGTATGAAAAAATTGATCATCTATTTTTTCAATGTACATAGATGCAAAATATAAAATAATTTCTTCCCAATACTCAGCACCACCAATGATATACACATCAAAACCATGCATAGGTTGAAATGATACATAAAATGAATATAGATTACAAACAACCTACAATTCAAGCTTGTAATTCCTTCCGGAAGGTTTAAATAGAGTGAAAAAATATTTAATTTGAAAATCAAACTATATCTATCACAAAATTGTTCCAAAATATGCTTGTTTATATGATATAATATCAATTCACAATGGAAGCAAGCATTATGATCCTGAAACAAGAAAAATGACACTCACACCAAGATCATCTTCATAAAGATGAACTTTGTCATTATTTATACACGTCGAAATAAATCTCAGAGAACAATGACGAAAACTGAGAACACTAGCTACTCTTGTCCATCACTTTGCTAGACTATTACTTATATCTTTATTTCTAGTTCAATATGTAAGAGACTTGTTAACAAGTGCCTCCCCACTTTCTCATTCATTATGTGTGTTATTTTCTCATTTGAACTCTATGTAATACATATTGATCGCACTACTTATACTTTTAATGTTTGTGACTATTACTAGTTCCTTTTATGTAATGTAATTTCATCAGATGTGATCTCAAACATATATTATCATATTTTTCTATTAAAAAAAGTATACTACATGTTAACACTTGAACAAAAAGACACAACATAGGCAACTGACATCAACAATGTGTGGCATAACCGTTTGTGCTTTTAATCAGCACGTCTATCCTGGATCCACCAAAATGGAGTATAAAATGCCCTCCCTTGAAAAATATATTCTTATACGCATTCTGAGGTTGAGGCACACTCTAACTAATTTTTTAATGAAATATTTATATCATAGGTAAAGATTAACATACAACCACATACTCGACTATATAGTATAATAAGTAACAAAGGATATGTCAGATCAAAATAAAAATAGCACTACTAGTGCCAATATAACTATGAGTCTAGGACCCATATGATTCAACCAAATAAGAGAGAAAATGCTAGAAAAATAAGGGAAGGAACCCCAAGAGTAGACCTATAGTGAAATTAAACAATTAGGATCCATTAGTCCCATCAAGGATCTCCTCAATGGTGTATGTCCTTTGTGATGTCTTCTTATTTATAAAATGTGAAAATGAATGCTTGTTCTCCTTACCCTGCTTCATGGTGTCATGATGGTTTGTGTCATCAATAGCAAAGTAGTTTTCCTTTTTGAGGCTTTCTAGTGTTGGGATGAGAGAGTTGACGGGTAGGATTGTGGTTGGAGCCTTGGTGGTTTTTTTGTGGGTGGGACTCTGTGAGGATTTAAGTTCTTTGATCATTTTAGTCTTGTGACGATCAACATCATCTTCGTTCAAACAAGGCAAAGTGTGTTCAGTGAGATTATTATGGAAGGAAAATTGGTTGTAACTTCTATAATTGGGATATGATGCATTTTTCTCGGATGATGGAATGTGAGGACATTTATGTGTGGTGGGACGTATAGGCATGGATAATTTCAGATGATTTGTGTGATAGTCTTTTCTTTTTCAAACCATTTTCCTATCATGTACTCTTTTAGGGTATCAAAAGTGGAGATATTTTAGTTGCTGCTTGTGTAATACTATGATGGAGGGTGGCATGAGAGATCTAAGAAAGTATTAATACATTGTGACATGTTTTCTACAATGAATTTGATAATGTAAATTATTTCACCAAACCATTTCCTGAGAGTGGTCGTCAGTTCAATGGATTTTTTAATAGAGAAAATGAAAATGCTTGAATATAGTTGGTGGGTTGAAGAGTGTTAGAGCTAACAAACTGTTAGGTAACAAATATGGTATGTGTATTTCATGATCTGCCATTTGCTTTCAACAGTACTTGATGCAAAAGCATTTGCAAATGGAACCCTGGCACTTGCGTGAAGTGAAAGGTAATGCACATATTGGCACAGTTCTTCCCACTGAAGGACAAGCCCTTGAACCAAAAGCTCTGTTACTTGTACATTTAGGGCCCATGACGGGGGCCACTGCTACATGAACACCCTAGTGGCATCTATAATAACTGCATTCAAGAGAACAAACTTGGGGGGTTAGATGGCGAGAAGGTGGATATATTGAAGAAGAAGAACATATCTAGGTTAGGGATTATATCCTCTATCCTTAAATTTCTAACCAAAACTCCCCTTCTCCCGCGTCTAACTCTCCCGCTGCCCTCCGGAGGCGGCTAGGGTTCGTGCGTGGGACTCTCCCGCTCAGGGGAGGTGGTAGGCTGCCGGCGCATAGCCACCCTCTCCCCCTGGGTGTTCGTCGGGCGACTGTCCTCTTCGTAGATCGTGCGTCGTTGGGGCTGCGGCTGGTTGGCTCTCCTCTCCGTCGTCTTCGTCCTCCGTGCCTTTAGATCGGGGCTTCAAGGTGGTAGAGCGGCGCTTTCTTGGGCAGTGGTTTCGTCTCCGGCGAAGCTGGTCGCTTGGTGGAAGCAAGGAGGTGGCCGCCACGAAGCTTTTGGCGTGGATCTGCTGGGGGGCGGGCATTTCTCGCTTTCCTGCTTTCGCTCTATTTTTCAGTTCAGTCTGTGTCGGCTCCCAGCCTTTTGTTTTGGTCCTAGTTCTAGGCAGTTTCTTTCCTTCTTCTCGCCGTGTTCCTTCGGCGTTTGTCTCTCCCTTCGGGATTTGGGTGTCTCTCCTTTCGTGAGAGTGACGAGATCCCTGGTTGGTCTCGTTTTTACCTCAGGTTCTTTGCTGCTCGAGTCGTGCCATGTATGGTAGAGTCAACAATCGGACGGAATCTCGGTCGGGTTCATGTTTAATGCCGCTGCCTTATGCTCAAGTTGAAGGTATCTCTCACAATAGCTGCTTTGGTCAGCTACGAAGAAGAGAGTTCTATGCAGAAGTGTTTCAATCTCATTCCAATATGAGTGGTAGTGGTGTTAGATCTATGTTCTTGATTGATCTAGGTTTCTTCTGGTTGTACTTCTCTACTTGTAGATGCCGTATGGCTTGAGTAATGAATGAATCTGTTTGCTGTCAAAAAAAAAATATCCTCTATCCTTAAACTCTATTCTTGGGTTTGTCCCAAGAATATGGGGGGCGGATTTAGGGAAAATTAAGTAAATACAATATTGTTGTTTCAGATAGTTATGGTTGTGATGTACGGAGACAATTGTGTTGTATATATACGCATAAGGGACAATGGTGTATATACAACATGTTTGGCTGATTTGTGTCGCACATACTTGTGGCGGATACGAGGAGAATGAGAAGTAAGAAGAAGACCACATAGAAGGAGAACACACGGGGCTGCGCCATTACGTTAGGATTGGTTGGAAGATATATGAAATGTGTGGGCTACAACAACACCCATGGGGAGGTTGTCGTTATCATAGTAAGCTAGATCAGCTTTGGTTTGTGATGTAGAGATAGTTGGGAATGATGCGGACAATATTTATAATAAAACTATTTAAAAACCCACATTGAAAATAAACACCTTCCATAGATGGAAAACCATATGGCCAATAGGTTTCTGATGTAATGAAATCAAATTTTCTGAAATCATGTACATTCTAACATCTTTAGAGAAAATCATTCCTACAATGACACATTTTCGGTCAAAAGCACTCTTTAATTAATTTTTCTAGGTACATCACTGAAAGAAAGACATGATTTAATAAGTTTACTAGGAAACTAATTAAAGAGTTCAATGTATTTTGAGATATCAGAAACCACTACTTGATAGTTGATACAACGGCTTGGATTCTTTATTTTTCTTGATCAAAATGAAACTCCTATATAATACCAATATAGTACAAATGATAAGACAAAAATAGGGAAGCAGTCATACTAAATGGCATTTTCTAAAATATGCATGTAAAAATAACTAAAATAGAAAAATGAAGTGGTGCTCTGATCTAAAAATTTAAAACATTTTAATAAAATTAGTGTTTTGAGCAAAAAAAATGTTCCAGGATGGAAGTCATTTTTTCCATATATACAGTACTAATATTTTCTTTGACAAAGTGAACCAATTTAATTATTCGTGCTAAAATTAATTGGTTCATATCAAACGCATGTTACACACATGTGATAAGGTGTCAGCTTAGAATCCACCTTTTCCTTCACAAGAGTACACAATTGATCTTCCACAAAATTAGTGACATGTAAGTGTGTTCTTTTCATATACCCACTAATCTAAAGTCCACCTAATTGGAGTTCAAAGATTTGCTCTAGCATTGAAAAATAAATTTTCGACACCCTTCATAAAATAACTCCCACACTGACATACATTTTAGACAAAATGACACTCCCATTAATTATTTTGGCCAAGTACAACATTGGAAACAAAACATAACTTATCAATTTCACTAGCAAAATAATGTAAGTGTTTAACTTTTCTAGATATTTTGAACAACAACACTGGATATGATTGTTTGGATGTTTAGTTTAATTTTTTAATCCAAATACATTTCCAAAGAAGTAAATAATATTAAAATGAAAGAAAAGAACATTGGAAATTTAGCCACCACATCATAAATTAAATAATTTTTTTAAATAATGCATATCATATATACTAAAATAGCTATCATAAGTGACGAGTTTGTTCTTGAAAATTGGAATACAATAATCAAATTGGTGCTTAGACCAAGAAGTATTCTTGATTGAAATTTATTTCTCCAATGATGTTGTATCAACATGATGTTTCACAAGGTGAACCACTTTGAATTTCATCCTAAAAATAATCAGTCTAGATCAACCTCATCTTAACACACAAGTAACCTGCTGATTTTTTCTTTACATTCATAAAAGGTTCTAATAGAATTATCACAAGGCTAGAAACATGCAAGTGTCTTGAAATCATGAGTGCTTTTAGTTAGCATGTCAATTAATGGTATAACTAAATGGTATGTAAAGATTGACCTTTGTAGAAAAAATATAATTTGAAGCCACCTTCGAAAGAACAATTGCCGTCTGACATTTTTTGGTGGAATCACACTCAAATTGCTTTTGCTTGGTACACCAATATAAATAATACATAATTTGATGGTGACTCTGAAACTAATTAAAGTGTTTAACATATTTAGATATATAGAAAACTATAGTTGTGAATTTTCTCTCTAATTTTTAATACACGCAACTCCTAAAAAATGTTAAGTAACAAAAATGAGAGAAGAAAAAAAACAAGGGAACCACTATAATATGTGGCAATTTTCAATATTTTATTGGCATTTAATACAAGTAATGTGATAGAAACAATATCCAAAATAAGTGACATATTTTGATCCAAAAAATAGATATACATTAACCAAAGATGTGTTCTGACTAAAAACAAATCAGTATAAAAATTATTTCCAGTGGACTTAATATCAAAATTATCATTCACAATGTGTACCATTTTGAATTTTATCCTTAAAACTAACTGGAACACATCAAACTCATTATAATGTGCATGCGACAAGGTGAGTATTGGCCTAAAATCTAGCTTTTTTCACAATACACTCAAGTTGATTTCCCAATAAGTTTATGTCATTCAAGTGTTGCAGAACTATATCTGCTTTTAATCTTCCGCTCAATCCTAGATTAACCAAAATGGACTATAATAGGCGCTTCTATTGAAAGATAATAAGAGAAACCCTTGAGAAAACTATTCTCAGATGCATTCTCAGGTTTAGGCACTCTAACTATATTTTTTCTTGATGAAATATTCATAGCATAGATAAATATTAACATACAACCACCTACTCAACTTTATAGTATAGAAAGTACTAAAAGATTTCAGTTCAAAATTAAAATAGCACCAGTAGTGCTAATCAAACTTTGAGTTTAGGACCCATATGATGCAACCAAATAGGAGCGGACGTGCTAGAAAAATAAGGGGTAGGCATCCCAACAGTAGGCCTATAATGAAAGAAAACAATCAAGATCCATTAGTCTCAATAATGATCTCCTCGATGGTGTATGTCCTTTGTGTTGTCATCTTATTTCTAAAATGTGAATATGGATGCTTGTTCTCCTTGCATTGCTTCGTGTTATCCTAATGATCTGTATAATTGACAATAAAGTAGTTTTCTTACTTAGGCTTTCTGGTGTTGGAATAAGAGTATTGAAGGATATGGTTGTGGATGGAGCCTTGGTGGTTTTCTTGTGGAGGGGACTCTGTGAGGATTTAATTTCTTCGATCATTTTGGTACTGTGTCGATGAACATCATCTTTTTTCAGACAAAGTGAAGTATGTTCAGTATAATTACTGTGGAATAAAATTGGTTGTGGCTTATATGAATAAGGGGTATGATGGCTTGTGCTAGGATGATGGTATGCAAGGATGTTTATGTTTGATGGGACTTATAGGCATGGATAATGTGGGATGATTTGCATGATAGTGCTTTCT
The DNA here is from genome assembly GCA_963693085.1 of Alisma plantago-aquatica. Lineage (NCBI taxonomy): Eukaryota > Viridiplantae > Streptophyta > Magnoliopsida > Alismatales > Alismataceae > Alisma > Alisma plantago-aquatica. Next base: position 1,140,485,592 of record OY856411.1, read on the forward strand.
TTTTCATACCATTTTCCTATCCCATACTATTTTAGTGGAGATATTTTTATTGTTGGTTGTGTAATACTATGATGGAGGGTGGCACGAGAGATTTGAGAAAGTAGTGATGCATAGTGAGGGGTTTTCCATAATCAGTTTGATTATGTAAATCGTTTCACCTATCCATTTCTTGAGAGTGTTCGTTAGATCAATGGATTTTTAATAGAGAAAATTAAAAGGCTATAATATAGTTGGTGGGTTGAAGAGTGTTAGAGCTAGAAAACTGTATGGTAACAAATACGGTATGCGCTATGGCTCAAAATATGTCCACCTCCCATAAGTGTGGAGGAAAATTAGAGATGGAAACACTTCCGAAGCCACTATAGCCAGCAAACATAGAACCTTGAAAAAACACAACATTTCCATTGACCAACTATATGTCTTCCTTGTTGATCATATTCTGAAATAACTAATAATCTATGCTTTCATTGTACATAGATACAAAATATGGAATACTTTCTTCCCAGTACTCGACACCACCAATGATATACACATCAAAACCATCCATAGGTTGAAACAATAAAGAATCAAAGAATATAGATTCCAAAAGACCTACAGTTTTAGCTTCTACTAATATCTTTATTTCTCGTTCAATTTGTAAGAGACTTGTTAACAAATTCCTCCCCCTCCCCCATTCATTGTGTGTGTTATTTGCTCAACTAAACTCCATATTATACATGTTGATGACACTATTTGTACTTTAAATGATCATGACTATTACTAGTTCCTTTTGTGTAATCTGATTTTATCGGATGTTTTCTAAAACATATATTGTCATAAATTATTATCTTTTTCTAAAAAAAATATACTACATGTCGACACTTGAACAAAAACTCACAACGCTGACAACTCACTCCAACAACATGTGACTACAAACAAAGAAAAATAAACACTTCTCTTTTATTTCTAGAACAACTAATGTTGAACAATAACAGTAGTTATTTCCAAAATTGTTGATCAACCTTCATATGAGTTACTCCCACACCATGCATATCATGTTCTACCTATACCTTTCAGCAGTCCTTTCTGCAAACACATTTGCGGATGAACCCCTGACACCTGCCCGAAGTGAAACCCTCGCTAATGCACACATTGTCACAGTTTCTCCAGCTGAAGCACATGCCCTTGAACCTCAAGCTCTGTGACTTGCACGTCCGGGAGCTCACCTCAAACATTTCTCCATTGCTAGGGTCTGTGACTCGAGCAACCATTACATCAACATCTCTCACAACATCTACACTAACTGCATGCAAAAGAACAGATTTGGGGGGTTAGATGGCGAGCAGGTGGATTTTTATTTGCATGAATATGTCTTGGATAGAGATTATATTTGTTGTCCCTAAAATCTGCCGTCGGGCTAGTTCACTGATCTAGGAAATAGAGTTAGGAACAATTATGTAAAATACAATACTATTGTTTGAGAGAGTGATAGTTGAGATACGTTGTAGTTGTGCTTATACACAATTGTGTACGTACAAAGTGTGTAGACATTCCAACAAATGATTTGTGTTGGTACATACCTGTAGTGGAGACAAGGAGCATGAGAAGCAAGGCAGTGACAGCAAAGGAGGAGAACACACGGGGCTGGGCCATTGGGTTACGATTGGTTGGAAAATATGCAAAATGGGTTACCTGGAGAAATACCCACGGGAAGGTTGTGCTTATCAGAGTGAGCTAGATGAGATTTGGTTTGAGATGTTGTGATTGATGGGGATGATGTCGGAGATATTTATACTAATATCATCAAAAGCACCACATTCAAAATAAACACCTTTCCTTGGACATGAGACAAAACATAGTTCCCATGAATTCCTCATACAATTAAAGAATTTTACTAAAAATGATGTACATCATAACACTATGAGAAAATAAAACCCACACATATTTTTTATCAAAGGTACACTAATTATTTTGGTTAGGCAAACCACTAAAAATAAGACATGATTTGACTATTAGACTAGGGAACTAATTAAAGTATTCAATGTATTTGGAGCTTTTAGAAACCACTACTTGATAGTGATATGATAATATGAATTTTTATTCATTTTCGAATTAAAATTAAACTCACATATATTTCTAATATAGTACAAATGAGAGCGGAAAATAGGGGAAGCTGCCACCCTAGATGGCAGTTTTTTAGTTTTTAGTTTTATTTTTTGGAACAATGCATAACTAAATTGACCAACAAGAAGACGCGCTGATAAAAAATGTCAAAAATATTTTAATCAACATAGTGTATCAAGAAAAAAGTATTCCAGTGTGAAACTAAATTTTTCCATGGATACTATATCAATATTTACTTTCACAAAGTGTACCATTTGATTTTTTTCACGATAAAATTGATCAGTTCATAGCAAACTTATTGCTAGGCACGCGTGACAATGTGTCTTCCTAGAATTCACATTTTCCATCATAAAAGGAAACAATTCATTTTCCAATTAGAGACATGCAAATGCGCATAATTGTATGTGCTTTTCGTTTGTCCATCGATCCAAGATCCTTCTAATAAGGGTATAAAGATTATGCTCTTGCATAAAAATATAATTTGACGCCACCATCAAAAAGATAATTCCTAAACTATCACATTTTTGGGTCAGAACAACAGTCCAATTGTTTTTTCTAGGGACCACACTGAAAACAGTACATACTTTAAAAGTATCACTAAGAAACTGATTAAAGGGTTTGACTTTTTTTTTAATAATTTCAAAAATTGCAATTTTATATTTGACATGACGGTTTGTATTTTTTGTTCAATTTTGAAAATAAAAATATGACTCATATGTAATGTTAACAATACACAAATGAGAGAAAAGAACATAGGAAAGCCGCCACACTAAAGACAAAAATCAACTTTAAATACTACATATAATGTACAACTAAAATAACTAGCACAAGTGGCTGCTTTGGTCTTGAAAATAGCAAAACGTTATTCGAAGCGACGATTGACTAAAAAAGTGTTCTAGAATGAAAATTATTCCGAATAATGTTCTATTGATATTACCTTCAAAAAATTATACTTTTGTGATTTTTTTTCTTAAAACTAATCAGTTCAGATCAAACCCGTAGTATGCACGAGATAAGGTGTCGTTTGGCCTAGAATCAACTTTTATATTCACAAAAAAGTTCTAGTTGATTAGTTCCCACAAGGCTACAACTTCCAACTGTGTTAGAATCATGTGTGCTTTATTAATTAGCATGCCCATTCACGATATTCCTAAACAGATGTAAAGATAAGCCTTTGCAAGAAAATATAATTTAAAGTCATCCAAGAAATAACAACTGCCACACTTGATACATTTTCAGGCAGAATGACACTTACGTTATTTCTGCTAGGTACAAAAGTAAAAATAATACATAATTTTATGGTTTCACGAGGAAAATATTAAAAAAATAACTTATTTAAGAATCTTAGAGAACTCTATTTGACACGGGCTTGTATATTTTCTTTAAATTTTAGTAAAACACAACTCCAATATAATGTGAATACAACACAAATGAGAGATGATAAAAGAGCCGCTACACCAAGTTAAAGTTTTAAATGTTTACTCATATCAACATATAGAAATGGAGCACGAATATTACTAAATACTAAAATAGCTAACCCGAGTGACATATTTTTGTCTGGAAAATAAGATACATCTATCAAAGCAGCATTCTGACAAAAGAATATTCTAGCAAGAAAATTATTTTTCCAAGAATGTTATATAAACATTATCTTTCACAAAATGTGCTACTTAGAATTTATTCATTAAAATGAAAATGTTAGATCAAGCTCATCATAACGTACGATGTGACAAGGTGGCTTGGCCTACAATCCACATTTTCTTTTAAAAAAAAGCATATGTTGATTTTCCATTATGATTTTGACATGCAAATGTTGCAGAACTATGTTTTCTTTCAATTATCCCATCAAGCTAGGATTTTCCTGAATGATATATAATACAACCGTGTATGGAAAGATAATTTGACGAAGCCCTTGAGAAAAAATCCCTCACTAGTGCATATTCGGGTTGAACCACACTCTAGTGCTTTTACTAAGTATGACACTAAAATTGACACTAATTTGACTATTTATTAGAAAAGTAAATGATGTATTTTATTTATTTTAAGATTTTAAAAAACTTTACATGATTTTTTATATAGTGTTTCATAAATTTTAATCTACTTTTTCAATTAAGGTACAAAGCCTTTGTAATGCCAATCTAATGCAAACGAGAGGAAAAAAGAGAAGTCATCATACTAAAGGGTGCTTACAATTTTTTTTCCTATTCATGTTCCATGCACTCTAATAGCTCATCAGCGTATCAGGCGACCACCTTGTCCTAAGGACCGCATCTAGTTTTATACAGATCTTCTGGATCTTTTTTGAAAAAGGATTTCCCTATAGTAAAAAGCATATAGATACTCAGTCCTATGTCCTTTGCTGATAGACTTCATGCTTCCTACTCTAGGTGGCTTCTTGTTTCCATTCCATCGACGCTTGGGCTTGCCTGCTGCCACTCCCACTCTAAGCATGTGTCCTCTTACACTTCTCCCAGTGAGCCCAAGAATGCTCTTCTTCGAAGTGTGTTTTCTCCAACAACTTATGATACTTTTTTTTATAAAGGGTGTTTGTCATTTAATCTATTCATCATCTTTCAAAGCGATTACAATGATTTTGTCATCAAAATTTTCAGTTAACACCCGGGAATTTTCTACATGGAATGATAACGTTGCCAAGGCATGAGCTATCATGTTGCCTTGTGTGACGTCCCTGGATTTTCTAAAACTTAATCTGATGTGTGACGTCCAAATTGAAACTTCACCTCAGTGAGAATCCCAATTTAAACAGCACACACTAGGCTAAGAAGAAGAAAATCAAGGGAGTCAGAAGGAAACAACAGTAGCACATGCACATGAACAATAATAAAACCATACAACACATGTTCACCATTCAACATATAATTACAACATGAATTGTTACAACATTTGATATTACATATTGAACAACAACTTATACATATACATGTGCTACCACTAAACTACATGATCTTAAGACAACAGGCCCACCTGTACATCCGCTTGCCACACAACTCTCACTATCCTGGATCTTCAAGAGCATAACCACAACCTAAATAAAAGATTACATGTGGTATACGTCAGCACAATATTCAAGAATATTGTACTGATTACACCTATGTGTCTTTTACACACCTCTCATCATATCTTGGCAATAAAATAAAACTAATAATTGGTAGTTTCAAAAGAATATAAGAAAAGCATATACTTGAACAAGAATGTTTATTAACAAAAGAGAACACATATTTTAAGCTTATTTCCATCATATATCTCGTACATCTGCCCCTAGGGCTTTGATGCTTTTTAGGCCTTATGATCTACTACCAAAGAGTTTGAGATCATTTTACGTGTGATCTACTACCAAAGAGTTTGAGATCTAACACATGTGATCTACTACCAAAGAGTTTGAGATCATTTCAATGCACTGTACTACCAAAGAGTTTAGTGCTATCATATTATGGACCAGATATCTTATGTTTCATGTGTTCATAGCAATAAGTATGGAAAATCAAGCAACATATCATACCAGAACAATCATTTCAATCAATACCATATGCCAAGTCTTTACTACCATATAACACAATCATAATGTATAATAAGCCAAGTAAGAGGTAATGGCGTACCTTGGTCAAGAACAAACATAATCATGATATCCTCATGTCAACTATGTATCCCAGGTCAAACCCTGACAAAGATAAGATCACATACGATTATCAGGTTCTCATAATCTTACATCTCATCTTAACCCTAATCGTGTTCATTAGGGTTTAGCTTATCTTGTTAGGATATTCTCCTTGTTACTTGTATTATATTCTTGGGGTTATCTTAATGATGTCATATTCCAGATTATGGTTCATTATTTGAACATTATCTTCCATAGCATTTTTGTGAACATTAATTAACCCTAGGTTACATCATTAACCTAAATTAGGGTTTCATGACATGTATCAAGGTTCATCTTCATATAACATGGATTCTATGCATCATCATGGTCTCCTAATTAAATATGAGGTTTAAAATAATGATATGAGCTTACTCTGTAAATTTTATCATTGAGCATGCATGAATTTATTGTATTTTATTTAGGGTTATTAGCCCTAATTAGTCATATGGGGAAAATTACATAATTTTGTGCATCAACATCAAGGTCACTGACCTTATATGGACTAAAAACATGAGTTATGATCTATAAACAAGTTCTCATAATTTTAGGCCACCATTTACTATTTATAACAAATAGTACAAGCATTGTGCAACTTACATGATATTCCTAACATGAGTGCATTAAAACACTGATATTATGGTTCCATGTTATTCTACTCATTTGTCTGAGAATTTCAGTACCTTATTTGTATTTTTCAGATAAACAAGCTATTTACTACGAATTGTTGAAGAATTGGGTATTTACTAAAATTACTGGGCAATTTTACCTTTTTAGGCCAATGCCCTGCCGACACGTGGCCCTGAGAGGCACATCCCTTTCCTTGGTTCGTCCGGTTCACTTGGTCTGGGCCTGGTTTAGGGCTGCGGACCCGGTTTTCCGCTCATCATCTCTGTGCTCAGATCGCACTTTCAACCTGGTCCACCACCATTGACAAGAAACCAGCCGCTAATTCAGGGATGAAAGGAGGTTTTGGGTTAAACAAGTTCTTGTTTCTTTTTGTCCATGCAACCCATAGCAACGTGGTATCTTCCTCCTTTCTAGCCTAATTGTCACTTTGTAGCAGATCTCTAATAAACTCCCTGACCTCCATGTTCCCATAATGGTCGTCCCAGTCCATCACTCCTACTGCCCATACCATCCTTGCCAAATTGCATGTCAGCAATGCATGTGTTATGACCTACTCTAAAGCTAACTAGTAAGTTCAATGATCACAACATCATTAAGATGATTAAGTTAAGTAAGCACATCGCTCTGTGCATCATTAAGTTAATTAAGTTAAGTTAAGTACTCACAGATGCAGTTAGTACTTTTCTCTAGTGTTACAGTCTAATTAGTATGATTTCTTCACTTGAGGTTGTAGAGAATCTCGTGCTTGAAATTTTGCAAAAGAAATCTTTATATTTGGACCTACGAGGCAAAAATTATGACGATTTATAGTTCTTGGGTTGAATCTGCAATTTATCCATTAATTGGATTAATAACCCCATGTTTCTTTTTCATCCCTAATCATCTTCCTCATTTGATCTGAACAACCGACAGAAGCGGTGCCCGATAGAACAGTAGCAGGAGGCGAACAACGGGCGATTTGGGCGCCTTAGGCCCCGTCCAGCAACACCTTGCCTCTGCCCACTCCTCTCCTTCCTTTCTTCTTCCTCTAGCTCGCCCCAGTAGTGCCCTAATAGTGGTCGACCTAGCTGCAGCACCGGTGGCTAGCAGCAACAACTCCACCTGCAACGACGCCCTATTGGCACGGCCAGCTCCAAGGAACGATGCCTTGAGCTTGGCCTAGTGCCTCGAGCACGAATCTGCAGCACATGCCCCCTCTTTCTCCTTCCTCGCTCCATGGACGCCCCAAATCAATAGGGCGGCGCCCCCACCTTGCTCAAGCAGCAGCAGCTACAATTGCAGCCGATAGCCACCTTGGGCACAAAGCAACACCAAGGAACAATGCTTTAAACTCATCCTTGAGGTCCAAGTACAAAGAAACGTCGAGCGACGCCCAAATCCAGAAGTCGTGTGTATGCTACATTTGAATGTTGTCCCAAGGTAGAAGACGACCCCACTGACGCCTATAACACTCACCTAGCAAGATTTAACTCTTGGAAGTCGGATAATTTTGGTTGAATCTGTGTTTTTCGCTGGTAACAATGATTATCTGGTGTTGTGCAGTAGTGGTATCTCCTGACTTTTATTTCATAATTTGTTTCTTTACACTTTGAATGGTCCAGATTATTATCCGATTCAGTGTGGTTTGACTAGTAGAATTACATGGTTGATTAAAACCTAAGTTGCTCAGTTAAAGGTTGAAAATAGTAGTACACGACCCGTAACTGGAAAGTTTGGGTATAAACTCAGGCTGCATGATTTTAGTAATTCAATTGATGCACAATTACAATGGAATGACGATGATATGAAAAAATGTTCGAGAAAACCTAGTTGCAAGCTCCTTACTATACTTAATGTGAGTAGTTTAATAACTATACAAATTGACACGTTTTCCAAAGAAATAATTGAAATTCTCAATTTATATTAATAACTCGTGCCATAATAAGTAATTAACCTTTAATTGGGTTAAGTGACACACAACTCAGGATTAGGGCTGATGTGCACGTTATTTGAGGAATTATAGACAATTTACAAGTGCTACTAATGATTACTCATATATTGAGTAATTAACCTTTGTTAGTGTGTTACGATGTTCAATTATATGATTACAACATGTATGTGCCAAGTTGACCTGTATTTTATTTATTTAAGAATTTTAGTCTACCTGCATGCATAATAGTGTTGATTTTTCAGTAAATTACAAGTGGACATGTATTTAGTTTATTTAAGCACTTGAAATCTGCCTGCATGCTTAATATGTCGAATCTATCAGCATTTACAATGCTTGAATAAACTGCTCTGTCAAATTTAGAATGATATTTATATCGTATTGTAAAGTTCAAGTAAATAGACACGGTACCATAGAGATACCAGAGTCGAGTATAAGTAAGAGCAGTGTACAATGTAGTAAGAGATTTTCTATAATAATAAAATTATAGATTAAGGGCCCTAACACCGTAGAATCCATATGAGAGGTCTGCGCCTTAGGGATGAAATGACCTAACCCTAGAAACTTCCAGTATACGGGGGTCGAAACGCACCCACAGAGCGTGCGGGGAGACAAAACCTTGAGGAAGTCTCCTAAGAGAAGATAGGTTACCCAACATGAGTCGGACGTCCCAGTGGTAACCCAGAGGTACCCATAGAGCGTACCAAGTTGAAGCCCACAGAGCGTCTCAAACCCTCCGCCTATGTACTCAGCCTAGAGGAGGAGTCTAGTTTATGGAACCATAGGAGTGTCAAGGCCAAAGAACCCATTTTCCTATAACAGACCAGGACAACAGTCCGACTTATCTATCCTGGGGTGTCAGCTAAGTCTTGTACGGTGGGATCGTAGTTCGCTACGAGTCTTCATATGTAGAGTACATTGCATATGATCAGAGCATAAGATTAAATCTGTTCATATATGTTCACATAATTTCTTATAAGTTAAAGAGTTAAGATTTGAGTTAATTTCATAGCAGTTGTCCTTTAAATGAAATTTTAGTATTTTCTGTTATTTAATCGTATCTACAGCTTTGCAACAATTGTTATCATAATAAAATGTTGATATCTCCTGTCGTTTAAATTATATTGCTTAGATCTGCTCAGTATAGAATTATCTCAAATTTTATTCCAATTAATAAATATAAATGAGCTATCTGCGATGGTTGGGTGAAATTCTATTCACTGAGCCAATAGCTCACCAACCTACTGAAACATTTTTTAGGTCAACGTCAGTAGGAGGAAGCTAAAGGATCATATCACCCAAGCACTTAGAAGGTAGTTCATAGTTAGTTAGAGGTCTCTTAGTCCTTTCCCCTCAGTCCTTGGGCATGCGGTATGGTAGAGAGAGAGAATGAAATGTAATGTGTAGTTTAGTTTTCAATTAATTGTTGCACTTTATATTCCGCAAGTAAGATGTAATATGTTGTTAAAACTCTGAGGTATCTTTCAAGATTTAGAAATACTAAGTTTACTTCCACAGGTTTAAGTAACATTTTAGTATTGTACAAATTATGAGATTCTCGTTTAAGAAAATTTAAGTGTTTAAAAAAAGAAAAAGTTAAGGGTGTTTTTGCGTTAAGTGTAATCCTCATTGTCATGTCCTAATCTCTTGATTTGAGGTAATTGTGGGGTCGGGGCGTGTCAACTAATTTGGTATCAGAGCATAGGTTGAGTATGTAGTTACTCTAATTCAAGGTCAAGGGACAATAAGAGACCAATAGGATTAAGATTAGGGTGTTTTCCTTCTAACTGCAATTTTCTGACATGAAGTGTTCTGTTATACTATTGCATATGGCAGGAAGAGGACGTGGTCATGAGAACTAAGCTGAGAGACACATTGGACCTGATCCTCAAGTGATGGGTCCAGGTGGTGGAAATGATGTGGATGAGGCATCAAGGATGTATATGATGTTTCTTGAAAGTAGGGAAAAGTATAAGATGGAGAGGCGAGCTTCTACCTCGAGCAGCAAGGAGCTGATGATATCCTATGAGATGGTTAAGAAGCTTGGAGGTACTGAGTTCAATGGAACTATGGACCTCACAGTTGCAGATGAATGGTTGAGATAGTTAGAGAAAGTGTTTTGTCTGATGGAGCTGTCTGAGGAAAGAAAAATCAATCACGTAGTTTATTTGCTTAAAGGTGATGCAGAGCTCTGGTGGTGTGGAGTGGAAGATAAAAGGAGGAACACGGTATTGACCTGGAAGGATTTCATTGATGAATTCCATCTTATGTACTACCCACCTACTTTTCTGAGTGAGAAGATAAGACAACTACAAAATATCAGACAAGGAAGTATGGCAATTGACGAATACGAGGAACATTTCACAAGGTTGGAAAACTTCTATCCACAACTTGTTCCTAATGATGTAGAAAAGTGCAGAAGATTTCAAGAAGGCGTGGATTAAGGTAAGAGATTAGACACACTGTTTCAACCATTGGTCGAAGAGATAGAGAAAACTTTGGGGAATTTGTGGAAGCAGTGAGATGTGTAGAAGAGTTAGTTAATGCTAATAAGCAGACAGAGAGTAAGAAATGATCTCAAGATTTTATTAGAAGGGGACAAAGCAGTGGTGGATACATAGGAGGTGGTGGTTTCTTTTCAAAGATAGGACAAGGACTTGGCTCTTTGTGTAGACAAGGATCTAGTTTTTCATCAAGTGGAGGAAGACCTAACTCTGGTAGATGGAATACACAATCTACATGGACACCTCAAACTAGGTCTTCAGGATCATCAGTCTCAGTGACAGGTCCGCCAAGGAAAGAGCAACAGAGGTGTGATATCTATGGGAAGTCGCACTCTGGTCAGTGTTGGGGTGTAGATGTTCAGGGTTGTTATATCTGCTCACAGGTGGGACACTTTTGAAGGAATTGCCCCCAGTTACAACAGTCAACATCACAGGGTTCTCAGTCACAATATCATAATGTCCCGAGACAGGCTCCAACTAGAGGATCAAGTTCCTCTATAGCTTCAGGTTCCTGAGGTGGTACAACACCCAGTGCTAGGGAAGGACAATGAGGACATCATGGGAGAGGAAGAGCTTCAGGATGCTTTTTCTCTTTGACACCACAGACGATATTGTTTCTTCTCGAGTGATTACAGGAGAAATGCTTTTCCTTAACAACATTTCAGTTAAGGTTTTGATAGATCTGGGTGCTACTCACTCGTTTATACAACGTTCTTTAGCTTGTGAGCTTAACCTATTAACCTAAGAGTTACCAGTTGAGTTGTTGTTGACGGTTCCGTTAGGTGATCCGACAATGTTAACATAGTTTTGTCCTAGATGTTTGTTGAATTTTGGGGGTTACATCATTGCGGTTAATCTTATACCCCTAGATATTAACTCTTTTCAAGTTATCTTGGGTATGGATTGCCTAGAGACGTATCAAGTTCAGCTCGACTGTTGGAAGAAGGAGGTTGTCTTTCAACATGGTGGATTTTCTTGTGTCTTTACTGGAGACAGGAAGGTTTTACCTACATGTATCATATCAACTATTGTAGCTGATAAGATGTTGCAGAAAGGTTGTTTGGCATTTTTGGCACATGTAGTAGATATTAGAGTTGAGAAGAGCATAGTCAGTCTCTGGGATGTGCCATTGGTCTGTGAGTTCCCAGATGTTTTCCCAGATGAGTTTCCAGGTCTACCTCCTGAAAGAGAAATAGACTTTGAGATCTAGGTGTTGCCAGGTAGTCAACCTATAGCGCTACCAGCCTACAGAATGCCACCTACAGATTTGAAGGAACTCAAGATCCAGTTATAGGAATTACTAGAAAAGGGTTTCATTCGACCTAGTTCTTCACCATGGGGAGCTCTAGCCTTGTTTGTGAAAAATAAAGATGGTACCATGAGTTATGTATAGACTACAGACAGTTGAATAAGATCACCATCAAGAATATGTATCTGTTGCCAAGGATTGATGATCTGTTTGATCAATTGCGTGGAGCAACAATCTTTTCTAAGATAGACTTGAGATCTAGATATCATCATTTGAGGATAAAAGCTTCAGATATTCCTAAGTCGGCTTTCAGAACAAGATACAAGCATTATGAGTTTCTGGTCATGTCATTTGGACTGACTAATGCTCCAACAACTTTCATGGATATGATGAACCAGATTTTCAAACTATTTTTGGATCAGTTCATAGTGGTTTTCATAGATGACATTTTGATCTACTCTAGAGATGAGGAGCAGCATGAGAAGCATCTGAGGATAGCATTACAGTTGTTGAAACAACACCAGTTATATGCTAAGTTCAGTAAGTTGTAGTTCTGGTTAGTGAGGTGTCTTTTCTTGGACATGTAATCTCGGGAGATGGAGTAAGTGTTGACCCTAAGAAAGTCAAGTCTATTCTATAGTGGGAGTAGCCTAAAACTCCTATTGAGATCAGAAGCTTCTTAGGATTGGCACGTTACTACAGGAGGTTCATTCAGAACTTTAGTGTTGTCGCGTCACCTCTAACATGCTTAACAAGAAAGGGTGCACTGTTTGTTTGGTCAGACAACTGTGAGAGAAGTTTTCAGATCTTGAAGAAGAGGTTGATTACAACACCAGTGCTGATCCTACCCGAGGCAGGTAAAGGTTGCACAGTGTTTTGTGATGCTTCAAGGAGAGGTTTAGGCTGTGTGTTGATGCACGAAGGAAAAGTAGTAGCTTATGCATCTAGATAACTTAAGAAGAATGAGGAGAATTATCCGACAGATGATCTGAATTTAGCTGTTGTAGTTCATGCTCTAATGACATGGTGTCACTATCTTTATGGTGAGGCATGTCAGGTGTTTACGGATCATAAGAGCTTGAAATATATCTTCACCCAGAAGGATCTAAATCTTAGACATCAGAGATGGTTAGAATTGATCAAGGATAATGATGTGATGATAGATTATCATCCTGGTAAGGCGAATTTGGTAGGAGATGCCCTCAACAGGAAGTCAAGTTCACCAGATAATGTATTTTCTATGGCATGTTTCATGAGAGGACCATTCAGACTCTTGAGGACATGCTGAGAGCATGTGTCTTGCATTTTAGTGGAAGTTGGGAAGAACACATGAGACTTATAGAGTTTGCATACAATAATAGTCACCATTCCAGTCTTGGTATGGCACCGTATGAAGCTCTGTATGGTAGAAAGTGTAGATTACATGTATGTTGGTACAAAGTGGGTGAAAAAGAGATTCTTGGACTAGAGTTAGTGGATTTGACTACAGAAAAGATTACAGTGATCGGAGAGTAGTTAAAAGTTGCACAAGATAGGCAGAAGAGTTACGTTGAGAAGAGACGTAGACCTCTTGAGTTTGAGGTTGGTGATGAAGTGTATTTGAAAGTTTCACTATGGAAAGGAGTGTTGAGATTTGGCAAGAGAGGCAAATTGACTCTTAGGTTTATGGGCCCATATCCTGTCATTGAGAGGATTGAACCTATAGCCTACAGGTTGGATTAGCCATCTGATTTGGCTAATCTGCATGATGTGTTTCATGTATCAATGCTGAAAAAGTGTTACCCTGGTATAGAGAAGATAGTGGACCCAGAACCTGCACATCTCAGATTAGATGTGTCCTATGTTGAAGGACTTGTACAGATAGTTTATCGGAGGATCAAGAAGCTCAAGAATCATGAGATATCATTAGTAAAAGTCTTATGGAGAAACCACAACTTAGAGGAAGCCACGTGAGAGCTTGAGTTAGAGATGTGTAACAAGTTTCCTTTTCTCTTTTAGGAATTTCAGGACAAAATTATTATAAGGGAGGGAGATTGTTACGATCCACTCCAAAGCTAACTAGTAAGTTCAATGATCACAACATAATTAAGATGATTAAGATAAGTAAGCACAACATTTAGTGCATCATTAAGTTCATTAAGTTAAGTACTCACAGATGCAATTAGTGCTTTGCTCTAGTGTTATAGTCTAATTAGTATGATTTCTTGCCTTGAGGTTGTTGACAATCTCGTGCTTGGAATTTTGCAAAAGAAATCATTCGATTTGGACCTATGAGGAAAAAGATTTGATGATTTCTGGTTCTTGGGTTGAATATGCAATTTACCCATTAATTGGCTTAATAACCCCACATTTCTTTTTCATCCCTTATCATTCTGCCTCATTTGATTTGAACAACCGACAGAAGCGGCACCCGATAGAACAACATCAGGGGGCGAACGACGGGCGATTTGGGCGCCTTAGGCCCCGTCCAGCAGCACCTTGCCTATGCCCACTCATATCCTTCCTTTCTTCTTCCTCTAGCTTGCCCAAAGCGGCGCCCTAACAGTAGGCGACCTAGCTACAACATCGGCAGCTAGTAGTAGCAGCTGCAGGTACAACGACGCCTGACCAGGAGCCCTATTGGCACGACCAACACCAAGGAACGACGCCTTGAGCTCAGCCTAGTGCCTCAAGCATGAATACACAACACATGCCCCCTCTTTCTCCTTCCTCACTCCATGCACGCCCCAAATTAGTAGGGCAGTGCCCCACCTTGCTCAAGTAGCAGTAGCTGCAATTGTGGCTGATAGCCACCTTGGGCACGAAGCAACACCAAGGAACGATGCTTTAAACTCATCCTTAAGGTCCAAGTACAAAGCAACGTCTAGCGAAGCCCAAATCCAGAAGTCATGTGTGTGCTACGTTTGAACTAGGTTATCCCAAGGTAGAAGATGACCCCGATGATGCCCAGAAATAGGCTCTGGATGTGTTTCTAGATGAATTCGGACATCCCGAACCACTGTGAGTAGAATTTCATTCACCTAGCCAGATTTAACTCTGGAAGTCTGATAATTTTGGTTGAATCTACATTTTTCACAGGTAACAACAGTTACCAAGTGTTGTGCGGTATTGGTGTCGCCTGAATTTTATTTTACAATTTGCTTCTTTACACTTTGAATGGTCTAGTTTATTATCCGATTCAGTGTGGTTCGACTAGTAGAATTGCATGGTTGATTAAAACCTAAGTTTCTCAGTTAAAGGTTGAAAACAGTAGTACACGATCAGTAACTGGACAGTTTGGGTATAAACCCATGTTGCATGATTTTAGTAATTCAATTGATGCACGATTACAAAGAAATGACGATGACATGAAAAAACATTCGATAAAACCTAGTTGCACACTCCTTACAATACTTAATGTGAGTAGTTTAATAACTATACAAATTGACACATTTTCCAAAGAAATAATTGAAATTCTCAATTTATATTAATAACTTGTGCCATAATAAGTAATTAACCCTTAATTGGGTTATGTGACACACAACTCAAGATTAGGGTTGATGTGCATGTTTTTGAGGAATTACATACAATTTACAAGTGCTACTAAGGATTACTCATATATCGAGTAATTAACCCTTGTTAGTGCGTTACGATGTTCAATTATATGATTTCAGTGTATATGTGCCAAGTTGACCTGAATTATATTTACTTAAGAATTTTAGTCTTCCTGCATGCATAATAGTGTTGATTTTTCAGTAAAGTACAAGTGGGCATGTATTTAGTTTATTTAAGCACTTGAAATCTGCCTGCATGCTTAATATGTCGAATCTCTCAGCATTTGTAATGCTTGAATAAACTGCTCTATCAAAGTTAGAATGATATTTATGTCGTATTGTAAAGTTCAAGTAAATTGACACGGTACCATAGAGATACCAGAGTCGAGTATAAGTAAGAGTAGTGTACAATGTAGTAAGAGCTTTTCTAGAATAATAAAATTATAGATTAAGGGCCCTAACACCGTAGAATCCATATGAGAGGTCTACGCCTTAGGGATGAAATGACCTAACCCTGGAAACATCCAATATACGGGGGTCGGAACGCACCCATAGAGCGTGTGGGGAGACGAAGCTTTGAGGAAGTCTCCTAAGAGAAGATAGGTTACCCAACATGAACCAGACATCCCGGTGGTAACCTAGAGGTACCCAAAGAGCATACCAAGTTGAGGCCCATAGAGTGTCTCAGACCCTCTGCATGTATACTCATCCTAGAGGAGGAGTCCAGTTTACGGCACCATAGGAGTGCTGAGGCTAGAGAGCCAGATTATCTATAGCAGACCTGGACAACAATTAGACTTAGCTATCTTGGGGTGTTGGCTAAGTCTTGTACGGTGGGATCGTAGTTTGCTATGAGTCTTCATATGTAGAGTACACTACATATGATCAGAACATAAGATAAAATATGTTTATATAGGTTTATAGAGTTTCTTAGAAGTTAAAGAGTTAAGATTTGAGTTAGTTTCACAGCAATTGTCCTATAAATTAAATTTTAGTATTTTCTATTATTTAACTATATCTACAACTTTGCAGCAATTGTTATCATAATGAAATGTTCATATGTCCTGTTGTTTAAATTATATTGCTTAGATCTGCTCAGTATATAATTATATTGAATTTTATTCCAATTAATAAACATAAATGAGTTATCTGTGATGGCTGGGTGAAATTCTATTCACTAAGCCAGTAGCTCACCAACCTACTGAAACATTTTTCAGGTCAACATCAACATGAGCAAGCTGAAGGATCGTATCACCCAAGTACTTAGATGGTAGTTCGTAGTTAGTTAGAAGTCTCTTAGTCCTTTCCCCTTGGTCCTTGGGCATGTGGTATGGTAGAGAGAGAGAGAGAATGAAATGTAATATGTAGTTTAGTTTTCAATTAACTGTTGCACTTTATATTCCGCAAGTAAGATGTAATATGTTGTTTAAACTCTGAGCTATCTTTCAAGATTTAGAAACCGTAAGTTTGCTTCTGCAAGTTTATGTAAGATTTCAGTATTGTCCAAATTATGAGATTCTCCTTTAAGAAAATTTTTAAGTGATTAAGAAAAGAAAAGGTTAAGGGTGTTTTTGCGTTAAGTGTAATCCTCATTGTCATGCCCTAATCTCATGATTTGAGGTAATTGTAGGGTCGAGGTGTGTCAGCATGAGTCAGGTTCTCCTGGTGATTTCCGCATCTCTGAAAAATATCATTCTAGATAACTTGCTTCATGAAGAGTTCAAGTCTGGTTGGCAGTATATTGCTGAGCACCCACCAATAAAATGTTTTAATTTGGGGGCCCATCATTATCTCCAGACTCTTCTCTATTCCTCCATATCCAAGTCATCCAGAATGTCCATGTCGGACCGTATCAGACTATAAGAACTGCAAATTGTGAACTGTCCCTTATGTCCTTGTCCCACTATAGTGTGTCCTCCTCCCCCCTACAGGAGATCGGGATGGTCTGAATCATATCCCCTATATGTGGTGGGAAATATTCTGAAAGAGTTGTGTTGTCCCACTAACCCCTCTCCTGGTTGATCAAGTGACTCACTGCCCTGTACTCCACCGGCCCATGTATGAGATAGAATTACACAGACCCCACAACTATGGGATCCATCTGTCCTGGTAGATATCTATCTTGCTTTTGCCACCTACTCTCCATATAATTCCAGGATTGGTGAATTGGATCGCTCCCCATATGCTCCTCCAAGTGTAACTCAGTGCCCCTCTGATATTATCCTGAAGAACTTCTTCATTCTTATGATATTTATCTTTGAAGATCATTGCCACAAGTGATTTCTCATTAGTAGTTAGAAGTCAACCTTGTTTAAGTAGTAAGACATGATTGAAAACCTTGAGGTTCATGAATTCCATTCCTCCATTTTCCTTGGTCCTACATAGCCATTCATAGCTTAACCAGTGAATCTTCCTTTCACCCTCCTTAGAGCCCCACCAAAAGCGTGTAATCATTGAGTGAACCTCATCAATCAACCCATCTGGTAGTTTGAAAATGCTCATCAAGTATGTAGGAATAGCTTTGGTGGCAGATTGAATGAGAATTTCTTTCCCCAGCTTGGACAACAATTATTTCTTCCATCCATGTACTTTCTTCCACACCCTATGTTTAATAGCGGTAAAAACAAGCTTCATGGACCTACCCACCACCATGGGGAGACCCAAATGTTTCTCATGATTGTCCATCTCTCTAACCTGTAGTAGTCCTTTGATTGTGTTGCTCCTATCTTCTAAAACATTTGAGAAAAATGAGACCTCCATCTTGTCATAATTAATTTTCTATATAGATGCCCACTTGTATTGGCTGAAAATATCATCTAGAACGGAGCATTCGTCTGAGGTCTCCCTTGGGAACACAATAGTATCATATTAAAAAAAGAGGTGTGACACACTTGGTGCTTTTTTACACGCCATAACCCCATGAATGTGTATCACTAGTGCAACTTTATTTAGAGAAAAGGAAAGAGCATGAGCAGAAAAAAGAAAGAGATAGGGAGAGATTGGGTCACCTTGGTGAAGCCCTTATGAAGGTCTTGTAAATCCTTTCCGTTTACCATTGATGATGAACTTGTGAGACACATTGGTAACACATTCACCCACTTTTATCCTCTAAAGGCTAGGTATCCCCATCTTCTCCTTGGCCATGTCTAGGAAGCTCCATTCAACCATGTCATACGATTGGCTCATATTCAACTTAAGTGCCCCTCGCCCCTCTTTGCCTTTATTGCAATGTTTCATTATATGGAAGAGCTCATATGCCACCAAGGCATTATCGGTGATCATCCTTCCCCCCACAAACACACTTTAATTTTCTGATATCATTTTGTCCAGAAAAGGTTTAATCCCTTTAACCATCACCTTTGTAATGATTTCAACCGATATGTCACACAAGCTGATAGGGTAGAACTCTGTAATGCAAGTTGGGTTGGCTGATTTTAGAATCAAAACAATATTAGTATTTTTTATCTCCTCCAGATAGACCCCTATGTTCCATCATGTAGAAATAAAATCTAGCAAGTTGTTCTTCGCTATATCCCAAAATTTTTTCTAGAAAACTGCCTTCATACGACTGGACTTGGTGCTATATTGGGATGCATCTGTTGAACTTTCTACCACACCTCGCCTTCTGTGGGCACCTAACTCATGATAGCTCTTTCCTTCTCTATGGTCGACCCCTCCATTCTTCCTAGAAAAATATCCACTCCTTTTGGGTTGAAAGTGGTAAAAAGAGAGTTAAAGAAGGAAGTGATAATCCCCTTGACCTCCTATGGGTCTGTTTGCTAGCTCCCATCTTCCTTGAAAATTCCTTGAATAGTGTTCCTTCTTTTCCTTTGGCTTGCTTTGTGATGAAAATATTGTGTGTTCTTGTCCCCATCCCGTATTTCATTAGTCATGGCTCTCGCATGCCAAAAGCTCTATTCCTATTTCCGTAGATCCTCTAGCTTATTAGATAGTATTGTACACTCTTCAACCATGTCATGTGAGGGGGGTCGGTTCTATGCCTTAACCAGATCTTTCTCTACATGCCTTAACCTCTTCTTGATGTTGCCGAATTGTTTGGAAGCCCATGAATTCAGATTGGCAGTGTAGACCTCTGTTTGTCTATAAAAACCCTTATTTGAGTTGTCTTCCCAAGCCTACTCCACCACCAATTTACATTCTAGAGAAGAGAGCCACAAGGTCTCAAACCTGAACTGTCTTTCGTCACACTCCCTCTTTCTCCTCCTTTTGGCCCAAAGGAGGATTTGTCCATGATCAAAATTGCATGTGAGGAAGTTTTTGACTTTCCTAACATTGAAAACGTCACACCATTTCATGTCCACCAAGAATCGGTCCAGTCTTTACATAATCAGGTTATCTGCATGTAAGCCTCTCTTCCATGTAAACTTGTTCCCAGAATAGTCAATGTCCACCATGTGACAGGTGTCGATCGCCTCTTTGAAGTTCCTCATATGCCACTCATTACAGGGCTGACCCTCTTGTTTTTCTTCAGCCACTTTGATTGGTCCAGTCTGACATCTTACATAGGTCCTCCATCAGCTTCTACATGTTCACTCTTTCTTGCATTGTTGCCCATCCATAGACTCCGAAAAAAAAGAAACTATCCTCCTTGTCAGCTTCTCCTACCTCCACACAAATTCGATGATCCAACAAAGATTTCACATTCACTTCGTCTCCCCTCCACCATAGACCAAAGCCACCTGACCTACCCCTCAAATCCACACCAACTCCGTTGTCGTACCCACATCTCCTCCTAATATTCGTTTGGTCGACACTTCTACACATAGTTACATAATGAAAATTGTGTCAGACATCTTCCTATAGAACCTCCTATTAAGGGAGTTAACCACCCCAGGGCAGCCCAATCCCTAGACGTTCTAATACAAGATCTTCATTTTCCTTCACGGGCCTGGTGACACCCATCACCTGCTACTTTCTTGTCAATGACAATATTGTAAACTGCATTCTTCATCCTCTTTCCCTCCACCCTCGAACCCCCTGTCTCCATCTCTTCTTGCTCAGTGCCTACACTCCTCCCTCGTTTAGCCCCCAGATCCCACTTCTTGTCATCTCGATCCCCCACCTATCCTCCACATTTTCTATTAAGTCTAGTGAAATGCATGCCCTTTCTTTCATGGTCCCCATTCTGTTTGCTTCTTTTCCATGGAACTAGGTCTCCTCGTTGACATGTGACCATGGTCGAGCCCATGTAGACTAACATCTCTTTCCTCATTTCACCCCCAATCATGTAGCTTCCTCCCATTGACATTGATCCAATGTTGATCCTCCTTCATGCTGTGTATCAACCTCATTTCCTCCATCCTCATTGTGTAGTGTGGTCGCCGCAATGATATTCTTGCTATGTTTGGTCTGAGTGGGCTGGTCATCCTACATGCCCTGATCAATTGGCTCTTGGAAATGAGTCTCCCATACCCATGCAATGGATTCCTCCCTCTCTGGTATTCTCCTGTATTCATTGTTCTCAATTCATCCTTTCCGCACAATTCCTTTCTCTTTGAACACTTCCTCAAGATGTTGCATTGATGTTGGGTAGACTAATTCTGCTTTAACCTCCCTTGCAATTGGGTGTTTGCGAGACTCAATTGAGACTGTACTCACCTTCCCTAACCACATCTATGATCCTCCTTGAGACGATGGTGGTTTTGGTGTAAATCTTAGTTCCCTGGATGTGCCGTAATGCATGAAAAGTTCCTCCTTAACTGGGATCGAACTCTGCTTAACTAGTGAGGCCTTGATCCACAACCCCCACAACCTAGGCCTTAGATCCTCCTCTCCTTCGTATTCATCGTTACAATCCTTTTAAAGATGACCCATGATCCCACATTGGTAACAAAAGGATGATAGTCAGATCTCTATAGTTACTATCTTCCATTCATTATCCTTGATCTTCTGCTTCTATCAGATTGTCTTGGTTATATCAATTTCCACTCTTGATCTGTAGGATGTATCCTAACCTAGATCCTTCTAGTCCACAGTTATAACCCTACCAATTTTACTCGCCACCATCATGATAGAAGCTTCAGACATGTACCCTAATGGGAGGTTAAATAGCTAATCTAGAAGAAACTATGTGTGTATATCCTCTGGTTGGATGTCTTTTACCACAAGTAGATAGTTGTCGAAGTTCCATGGCCCATGTGTTATCACCTTCTCTTTATCCCTCTAATGAAAGAATTGTATAATGAAGAGATTGATGGCTATCTGTCTGAAGCTTGTCTCCTTCATCAGTGACCATGCATCCAACAAGGTTCTTTTGAGTGCCAATAAATTATATGGATGGCTTGTGACTAGCCTACCCACCAATGCGAGTTCCAGATGTTCAATTACTATCTTGATCTCATCTGTCTTGAAGCAGGTCGTTCTCTTCCTCATCCTACACCTTGAGCATTGTGTTCTTGTCCCCAAGTTCATCTAACATGACTGTGGAGAAGACCTGTAAGAGCTAGAACTGGTCGCCTTGGTTGGCCAAGGTGAGGAGTCCTGAAGCCACTGATCGCCAGAGTCGAAACCCTAGAGATGAGCACCCAGGAGTAGGAAATCCTTGTCAAACAACTTATGATACTTCAATTTCTCAAAAAGTTGAATTTTTTTTCTCAAAGTATTTGATAACTCCTTGCTAGATTTTTATCCCATCAATGACTGATTGATGTTGAACATTCTTTTTAGGGCATAATTTCCCACACCATCTCCAATGTCAAATATGGAAAATTTTCTAGTTTGATCCATGTTTTCTCCTTATGGTGTATCCCTTGCCAATGCTTCTACTCACTAAGATATTGAAGCATAACACCTCTAAATTCCCCCTAGTTAGTGGAACTTGTTGGTATGTATGCCTAGAGAGACAATCATATGATGATTGTGATGGCATTTTACATAAAGGATTTTATTAGTAATCATAAAGGCAAGCTTCCAATTCATTATGTTTCACTCGATTATGAGATAGTGAGGAAACACAATGAATGTATAAAAAATGATATTACAATGACGTATGTATTCAAGTACATGACTTGAACAATGGGATCATATGGATGTTAAGAGTATGTACATTCTTATTATGTCCTTGGTCGGATGTTATTGTGGAAGGATGATGGACAGAAATAACACTAAAGACTAGACTGTGTGCTGGGTTGATGATAAAATCTCATCAGTCATGATATGCAATATCAAACCAAGCAGATAGATACTTGTTAGGGAACAATGTATCAGATATACCCACCATGAGAGTGACATACGAAAACCATACTTTGTGGTCATAGTCATCTTTCATAGTGAAGGTGGTGATTGTGGTTCTTAGACCTAAAGTCACTACAGTCATCATATGTCATTTAGTGTGCTTTGACATCATCCATCACGATCTTGAATAAGGGTTGCCATAAAGATGATGATCAGATGAGCTATGACACATGGGGATTGACTATGAATGATGTAGATGGGATTTGTCCCTCCTATTGGAGTATGATATCCAGGCCACCTGATAAGCGATACTGCAAAATGCATGCATATGAACATGTGAATTAATATATGATATTGAGGTCACATATATCTCAAAGAGTCTACTCTTGGTTCAAGAAACATGAATTGTACATTGAGAGTATACCAATTTCATGTGGCACGTTCATTACGGACATCAGAGAAAAAGGAACTATACAATCACTATAACACCTTATATAGATAGTTGGTTGAAGTTATTCTCCAATTATCCTAATTATTTGGGTAGCAATGATGTGTGACTAGGCACCACTCTTTGCTTGTGATGTCATAAATCAGCTATGGACATTCTGTAACATCCTAAATTTTAGGATTTCTCAAACAGTGGAATCAACATGTATTAATAAACCTTGTGTTCATCAAAATGAAAAAAATCAAGGATCAAGTGATCAGATCATCTAGATACTTAATCATGCAGTTAGTAGTCAGTTCAATTTATTAGTTCATTATTGTCACAAGACCTTCTATTGATGATCATAGTTGATATTCACTGGTAATATGACACATGTAAATATTTTGAGGTGTTAGACAACCATGATTGCTCTATACAAAGATGATAATAAGCTCTTAGATTAATGGGTCAAACCGTGTACATTGATATCATGTCATTCTTATTCTTGATTTCATTATGAAAACTATGTTTTTTGATTCAAATATATGCAATAGAGTTTGTGTATAATGCAATCCATAGGTAAAAATATTTGACACATACAAAATATCTGAGTGCTCTCTCTCCTTTGGTCACATGAACGTTCAAGTACAAGATTATAGGCTTTGAATTTGAAATTTAAAGCCCATGCATGAGATAATGACCAATACATGATAACACACATATTATAAGATATCATGCAAATTCCAGACTTCATAAAATAGTTGTTTGAGTTGATCTATACTTCTGCATTGGTAGGATCCAAGGGTGTATATCATGACCTTATAAGAGACCCGACTGCAAATGTACCAATAAGGGTGGGGAGACCTGACAAGATTGCTGGCCTAGGGTAAATATATACACCATTGTTTCATATCCATAAGGAAAGGAGACGTTTCAAGAAGTAGTTCAAGTTTCCCTCAACCTGCAACAATGCCTAGGAAGACCAATCATCCCACCTACCTTGATGACCTAACCATTTGAAAACTCCCAAGAGGAGCTAGAGGATGGAGCTACAAAGGAGGAAACTTCCCTACCTATCACACTGACTGGAAGGCTTGGTGGTGGTTGTTTGAGTATGCCATAACACCTTGGTCCATGAAAGATAAACTCAAGAAGATAGAGATAGGATGCTGAAGATGATCTCTATGGCCCCAGATTATAGATCCAACGATGGAAGCAAGTTTGCAAAGAACTTTAGTAAGAAGACCCCAACCCAATCAATTCTGGTTTCTAGAGTCCAGCAGACGCTTGAGAAGTATGATAGAGTTCCATGTTATTTGCATAGTGAACCAAAGGTCCTGTTGTGTAGAGAGGCGATTAAGCTTGTCTCTACCTCAGTGTCACACGTCAGTTGATCACAAACGAAGGTTTTATACTTATATTTTGTTTAACCTACCAATCCAAGTCAGTCGAGGATCTTTGGTTCCCAATCATCCTTTGAGAAGAGACATTGTCGATGATGGAGACATGAAGAAAAGATATCCCCATACATCTATAGTGTAGAATCCCATGATTGCCACCACGTTGCAGGGAGCAAAGGCTGAATCAACAACGGCTGCCTTGGTCACCTAGAGGAGTTGCAATCATTTTCTAGGGCTCTTCTTGGGGCTTCGAGAACTACTAGAGTCTGGAGCAATGATGGAGATGAGGAGTAGGGTTGTAGATAGACAGAGTAGCCATTGAGTCTCTTGTGCTGCTGAGCTCTTCTCACACACAGGGAATGGGGCCGTCACATGAAGGGGAAGGAGACAAGGTGTTACAACCCCAATTTTTGGGTTCCTTTGATGAGAAATGTAATTTCTCACATTATAGATATTGGAGCAAATAATGATATAATTTGTTTTTAATAAATGGATTTCGTTTACAATAGCCTTGATGATTGTGTTGTGGGCTTTATTGGCTATTGGGCCCAATAACAAGGAAATTCAATTAGTAAATGAATAATTGAGTTTTTGAGAAAAGAAAGATGTGGAAACCTTTGGAAGGCAAAAGAATTTAATCCAAAGATGGATTTCGTGCCTATTGGGTTCCTTGGGTTCCAAGGAGTCGAAAGTTGCATAGAGAGTGCAATAAGAAAAGAAAAGAACAATTAAGTATTTCTTTATTAAGAAAGAAATTGAAAACCATGATGAAATGTGGAAAATAAGTATAATGGAGTTATGTTTGGTGTAATTTAGTATCCTAAGGATTACTAATGTTAAAAGGAATACCAATGAGGAAAATAAAAGAGAAATAAAGAGAAATCCTCGAAAAGAGATATTTTACTAAAGAATTGAATAAGAAGAGAGAGAAAATAGATTAAGGATAAGTAAAAGGGCTAAGGAATATTTCCAAGATGGGATTTCGAGCCATTAAGGTTCCTTGAGGTTCAAGGAATTCAAAAATAATAATTTAATAGAAAAGAAAAGAGAAAATAGGTGAGAAATATTCATAATTGAGTAATATCTTGCACCTAAATAAAGGGCACGTTTTCTTTTAGATAATGAACCCAAATTTGGCACAGAGGTACATAAAGTCATTACTAAGTTTCCTTCGAAATTTGGCATTAAAATGATAAACGGTTTGAGAGATATGGATTTTGTAATTTTTCTAAAGTGTAAAGGATAAAACTAAATGTCACGATTTATCTTGGACTCTTGTTCTTATACAAAGCCTGATAGCCGTTGGATCCGTGACCCAACGGTGGCTGCTCTTTGAGTCATATTGTGAAAAGGAAACTGTTAGCATATGATCAAATCCATGTATTCCCTTCCCTGATCCACTAGGACTCTTGGAGAGTGAATAATCTTTTTTGGGAAGAACAAATTGGATTGGATAACCCCTATTCTGTCCCTAGTTCGTGCAATTTTGAGAGTTCCTCGATGGAATTAGACTCCATGGGAACTAGACTACTGCTGGTCTATAAAAGAGGGATGATTCCCCTTTTAGCGAGGAGGTAGACTCCTGCATAGGGTCCGCTACATCTAAACTTTTTGTCCCTGCCAGAAGGTTGGCCCTAGGCTTCGTTATTTGGCCGTTCCCTCCTTCCCAACCGATGCCCTGTTCGGGCAAGATGGCCACACACAGGTGGTGTTCCCCACCACCAGAGATGCAGATGGGGCACTCGGCGACTTCAAAGTTGCTTGGAGGAGAGGGACACAAATCTTGGGTGCCTGCGCGGAGGGCTTGGGAGGAGAAGGAGGACGGGCGGATGAAGTAGAGCAGCCTCCGTGGCCTGCTCTGTTTTGCCATGAGAACAGGGGAGTTTACCCCCCTCTCATCCGCTCGATAGGGACCAGCACCGGCCGTTTGAGCACACCGACAAGTCCGGCGGATAGTGGCATCCGTGCCTTTTCCCAAAAGTATGCGGCCCTGGAAGCCATAGTCAACTGATGAGTCGACTGGCATGGAGCTTTTGCTGGTGCACAGACATCGTGAGGTTGAAGACAGGAAGATGGAGAGGGTTTGGGGGACCAAGCAGCTGACGTGGCGGCCTGTGATTGGCCAAAAGGTAACTAACTTGCTAAATTCATAGAAAATATTTGGTAGGTCAAATAAAGACATGTTATATATAAAATTTGATCAGGAGAACGAGAGGGACTCAATAAAAATATTATTAGAACCTAATTTTGCTTCTAATTTCAAAAGTGTCTAAAGTGATCATATAATGAATTAAACTTTGATTAAAAACCCTAAGTGTAATTGGAGATCAAATAAAAGATGGTTAATGGGTTAATTCGAGTATTAATAACCTGTTGAGAAAAAAAGTGAGGTTTGAATATAATCTAGATAATGTTGGGCTTGCTTTAGGGTTGTAATCCATGAATCCATGATAATGCATGTAGAAACCCTAATCTAGGGTAACGAAGGTAATTATCTTGAATAATTTGGAAATAAGTTGATATTAATCCATTAATCATAAAGATATACAGTAAGATTGAAAAAGATGGATCTTGCACGTAATTTGTTTAATTTAGGATTTCATGCGTATAATGGGCCTTGAAACCCTAATATTAGTGAATGACATTATTGATGGCTTTAATTATTCAAAATCATGAGTTAATTGAGAGATGATAATTCCAAGATATTTCAAGTATAAAAGTTCCTAATCATTGATAGATACCCTTAATATGATAAGTATGGTTTTCTAATGGATAAATTTGGAATTAGTGATAAATGGAATTCATAGGCGAATTAGATCATAATGAACTATGAATTGTTAATCCGGAAGGAACCTAAGATGATAAAAAGGCTCTAATGTGAATATGTGAGTAATTAGGGTTTTGCACTTAGAACTACTGTTCTAGGGTATAAATGAGGAAAGTTGTAAAAATATCAAAATAACCCTAATAAAACCCCAATTCGGATTAGAAACCCTAGAAAGTGAATCCAAGTCAAGTAAATAGATATATTCTTGGTAAAGTGTAGTAAATAGGTTATGTATGCTTTTCAGGAATTCTGTGAATGTTGAACTGCTTCTTGGATTACTTGCTTTCTTGGAATTATTAATAGCTTGTTGAATCTGCAAATCAGGTATGTGGTTAATTATGAATAAGCGCCTTAGTTTTCTGAGGATTTTTCGGATGGTTAATCGCATTGAATGCAAATTATCAGTTTGGATGTTCATACTTACAAACTATAAAGTCACTATGATTATCATATTAATACTAGAAGTATGGATTCTCACACTTACATGCGACCCTGATGGATGATGCCAAAGGTCAGGCCCAGAGGGGTAGACCAACGAACACCTTGAGTGGTGACCCCAGGCACCAAGCTCGGGAATGAGAAGATGGCCTATGATATTGCATGACTAGTGGGCACCATGAGTGGTGACCCCCAATCACCAAGCTCGGGATTGAGAAGGTGGCCTTAAGTCATTGGCAAAGGAAACCCTAAGGTGGGTATGCCAGGGTTAGGGAAAAAGCGGTGGAGAATGTCATACAAAAAAGTGTAAATTGGCTTGTTAATTAACTTGATTGTGATAATTAGATTGTTATCCTCATTTGCAAGTTTTTGGCTGTTCCCACATACCAGTATATTTTGATATACTGACCGACGTTTTGTTTGTCGGCATTTTAGGAACAACAATTGAAAGAACAAATTGTAAAGTGACACGTTGTGGAAATAAGAAATAAAGTGCAAGGAGGATTAGATAGAATAATTCAAGCTCTGGATAGATAGATTTCAAAAGTTTTCAAAGGTAAGCAAAGTTTTAATTTTATACCAAATTCCAGTTAGTTAGTAGAAATTCATAATTATTATTGATTATTTGTCGAGCCTTTGATCATGTTAATTGAATAACGACTCTGACCTTCGTGTCTCCCTTAATTGGGGGTTACCGGGAGGCGGGGTCGTTACACAAGGTCTGTGGTGGGGCTTGTGGAAATACTATCCACAAAGCCTACCTAAGATCTGAGCAAGACCTTTCTTGATTAATTAAAGGCCATATTTTATGCGGGCCTTTGGATCTCAGACCAACAAACCTATTTTCCTTGACAAGTTATTAATTAAAATCTTCATATATAGGGTTAGCATTACCCAAATTCAACAAGTAAGATACTTATAGAAAGCTAATGCAGTCTACAATTTAAGTACAATTGTTTGGAATCAGTTTAATGAAGTTTACTAATTCATAGTATTTTTTGACCAAGTCTATATCTTTTTGGTGTTTTACAGTTTATAAATATATATGAGTGTCAAATATCTTGAAATTATTATATCCTGCATATGTTATGTATTTATCCTAATAGTATAGTCCGATCTTGATTATTTGATGTGTTACATAGGTTTTTGATAGTAACCCTAATTAAGTTATTTTGCGTATTTCATCCATAATTTTTACTATGAAATGATGCAATGTTATGTGGGAAACTCTAATACATGGTATTTTACTATTTTTGAGTTTTTGGAAAGTTTTCATGCATTTTTTGCATAGGTTTTTGATTTTAGACAAAAGTGGTTGTATATGACGTATTTTATGATTATTAATGAGAATGAGGCATGGTTTTTGGGATGTGTTTCTCTATTTTTAATTAAATTATGGAAATTTCACATATATGATTATGATTTTCTATTGTCTCTCTATGAATATTCAGTATGAGCATATAATAGTACATGTTGTGGTAATGAGGCTTATTTGAGCATGATAGTACATAATGATTATACAATGTGAGTTTTAACATACCTTTAGTTCTATGATTTTGTTTTGGTTTCAAAACAGAGTATGGATTTGTCAAAATAAGAACCCTAACTTAGTTTAGGAGGTTAGGGTGATGGGTGGGAGGTTTACAAAATTGAAAGAAGGATTGCACATGACTTATAGAACTTTAATGTTGTCCAAGTGACTAGGTTATGGAACAATAAGGAATGATAACTACCTTTAAGATACCTCAGTATAAGAGGTAAGTGGTTCATGGCCATGAGTATTCATATTTATTAAGCTCGGTACCTTTACATTTTCTCATGTAAGGCATTATGATTTATGTGTTCTAATATACTAAGATCTTAGGTAAGATATGCAGTTAAAGTTTTCATACATCCATGATGCCCAACATTCAAGTAGAGATATGTCATACTTACATGGTTATGTGATATATCCATGTACTTAAGATTTCAAGTAGAAACATACTATTAAGATTTCTCACATAGATAGAGATCTAAAATTTTCTATAATGACTAAGATTATCTAAGAGTTATGTAAGATATCACAATATAACTTTTGGACATATTAAGAAATGATCAAGTTTTCTAGATGAATATTTTATTAAGATCAGAGTGTATTAAGAATTGAGTTCATGATAACATTATAAGATTAGGATGTATTAAGTCCTAAATAAGTTTTCAAGATAATATTTTATAATATTCATGTTTTAAGATTTGGAAATTAAGCTCAGATGTATATATTAAGATTCATGTTAAGATCAGATTTAGTGAGACTATAAAGAGATTTAGTTATCTTGTCATAAATCAGACTTGATATATTTGATAGTTAAGTTACTTTCATATACTTAGTATCTTTATATCCAGTTTAGATTATTTTGTTCAACATATTGATTCAGTTGTCATACAAAATATACTAGGATTTAATTAAGTCATCTGATAAAAAAAACTTTAAATTAAGAGTGATCTAGAAAATTAGAGTATCAGATTTTAGATTCAGAGATTAGATTCAATTTAGAATTAAAGAATAGAAATACAAATAAAGATACAGAGATAGTAGTTCAGAACCAATTTAGAGATAAGAGATTAAGATTCAAAAATTAGAATTAAGAATAGACATAGAATATGACACCAGGATATTAATACATTATACGACAAGTCCTCACCAAAGAGTCCTGGGACGATTCAGAGGGTACATTGTACTAGACATTGCGGGTGTCACAGAGGGCACGTTGTGCCAAAAGAGGGTGTGATGCACCATACAATAAACTTCATGTCTTTAGAGGGCACATTGCACTAGACATTGCGGGTGTCACAGAGGGCATGTTGTGCCAAAAGAGGGTGTGATGAACCATATAGGATAGTTCATGTCAACAGAGGGAATGTAGTGTCAACAGAGGGTGTGTTGTACCATCGAGGAGACTTCGGTGTCAGAGAGGAGGACTTATCGCATAATGATGGCCACAAATTAAATAAAAGTCATAAATGAAAGACACCTTATTTCAAAGCATGCACACAATCTCATTTATAAGTATAATGAAAGAGATTAAGATAAGAGAGACATGACTCGGGCCCTTCGTACGAGTCATGTGGCCCAGGAACCAGGGTATAGTCCGATTTACAGACATAAACCATGCCCAGAGTGCATGTTATGTAACCCCAGAACCTTGGTGTAGGTCATAAGACCCAGGTACCAGAGTACATGTCTTTAGAGAAAGAAAAAGTAAAAAGATAAGAATTAAGTTAAAAAAGAAGAAATATTTATCTTTCATATTTTATACATAGTCTAATGTTAGTTCATGTTTATAATGTTCAAGAATGTTTTGTAATATATTATTATTTTAGTTTTGCACATATAGAATACTCATGCCACTTACGCTAACAACTGTTTTTCCAAAAGCATGGTTGGGGACGATATGCCCACATGTGATTAGTAGGGCAGAGTATATCTCGAAGACTTAGAGCACAAGGATAGCACATGTCAAGATCTGGTGGGGTGCCAACTATAAGATGATCCTCGGGTTTGCAGACTCAATTATATGTTTCCATGTTTAGAAATTTAGAGTACATATTATGTATCAATATGTTAAGTTAGTTTTCCATATGATAGCCGTTATGTTACTTTTGTGATAACAAGCATTAGAATGTTTTAATGCTTCAGTTAATGTGATTGATTATATTGTTGTTATGAATGCCAGTTCTATGTAATGCCCCCTTGAGTGCATAATTTATGGATAACTCAGTGTTGCTTCTGCTACATACATGTGTGTACTTAGGGAGGGTGTTACAATATGGTAACAAAGTAACATTATAGTTGGTCAACAGATGAATTCTCACGTTCTTACTTAAGATCACCCTATCAGAACATAATTCAAATTAAAACACATATTTAGAAAGATAACAAGTATCCCTATGTATGGAAGAAGTAAGTGAAATGTATTACAAATCGAAGTAGAGGTCTAGATAGGAGATAAAAGTTTAGACAAGGATTAGGGTTATGTTCCTAGATGTTTTAGACTTTTATGTTAACTCTAAAATTGTATATAGCATGCTCTCTCTTTTTCCCACATGTTTGTCATATGGGACACAAGTTTATGTGTTTTTGAAGAGAGGATACTATGTACATTATAATGTTTGTCTTGTCCTTACAAGTGCATGTGGTATGGGACATGTGCACTAGGGAGGTTCTAAGATAAGTGTGATAAAAGATGTCACCTCTAAATATATGAGCAGTTGGCATGTATCCAAAGGCGACATAGAAAAGGGAGTTGGCACATAAAGTTTGAGGTGTATTGTCACCTAACCCCAGTTAGAAACATATTAAGACAATGAATGTATTCAAAGGGTAGATATTTAGTGATCGATAAGTAAGTTACATCCAATGTAGAACGATAACCCCAAATCCATAGCACTAGAGAAGAGGTAAGAAAGGTCGTTTGCCAACTTGATTATGATGAGAGATAGATTCTAAGATTAATTAGAAGTATACCCACATGTTACTTTTAATATTGAGGCTAGGCATAGATGTTTAGTCATGAGAAGGTCACACCTTTAGTATGTAGTGGTCTTTTAAGGTAATTTGAGTTAGTATGCATAAAATAGGCATAACCCTGAGGTGGGTAGTCTAATAAAATTTCAAAGAGAAAAATCCTTTAAGGTGGGTAGAATTGTAACATCTTAAATTTTAGGATTTCTCAAGCAATGGAATCAACATGTACCAATATACCTCATTATCATCAAAATGAAAAAAAAACAAGGATCAAGTGATCAGATCATCTTGATACTTAATCATGTAGTTAGTAGTCAGTTCAATTTATTAGTTCATTATTGTCATAAGACCTTCGCCTGATGATCATAGTGGATACTCACTGGTAATATGACACACAAAAATATTTTGAGGTGTTAGACAACCATGATTAGTCTATACAACAATGGCAATAAGCTCTTAGATTAATAGGTCAAACTGAGTACATTGAAAACATGGTATTCTTACTCTTAATTGCATTATGACAAAAAATTGTGATTCAAATATATGCAATGGAATTTGAGTATAATGCAATCAATAGGGAAAATTACTTGGCACATACATAATATCAGAGTGCTCTCTCTCATTTGGTCACATGCACATTCAAGTACAAGATTACATGCTTTGGATTTGAAATTTAAAGCCCATGCATGAGATAATGACCAATAGATGATAACAAACATATATTAGATATCCTATAGATTCTAGACTTCACAAAACACTTGTTTGAGTTGATCTAGACTTCTGCACATGCATGATCCTAAGGTGTATATCATGATCTTATAAGAGACCCGACTACAAACGTACCAATATGGGTGGGGAGACCTAATAATATTGCTTCCCTAGGGTAAATATATAGACCATTGTTTCATATCCATCAGGGAAGGAGACATTTCAAGAAGTAGTTTAGGGTGCCCTCAACCTACGACGATGCCTAGGAAGACCAATCCTCCCACCTACCTTGGTAACCTAAACGTGGGTTGAAAATTGCCTAGAGGAGCTAGAGGATTAAGCTACAAAGGTGACACCTTCCATTCCTATCACGCTGACTGGAAGGCTTGATGTCAGTTGTTTGAGAATGCCATCACACCTCAGTCCATGAAATATAAACTCAGGAAGATAGAGATAGAATGTTGAAGATGATCTCTATGGCCATTGATTATAGATCAAGTGATGGAAGCAAGTTTGCAAGGACTTCAGCAAGAAGACCCCAACCCGATCAATCCTGGGTGCTAGAGTCCAAAAGACACTTGACAAGTACGACAGAGGTCCATGTTAGTTTCATAGTAAATCAGAGGTCCTATTGTGTAGTGCAACGTCCAAGCTTGTCTCTACCTCAGTATCACATGTCGGTTGATCACAAACAAAGATTTTATCCTTTTGTTTTGTTGAACCCACTAGTCCAAGAAAGTCAAGGATCTTTGGTTACCCATCATCAATTGAGAAGAGACACATTCGATGATGTAGACATGAAGAAAAGATATCCCCATACCTCCACTGTGGTGAATCCGTAGATTGTCACCACATTGCAGGGAACAACAACTGAATCAACGATGACTGCCTTGGCCACCTAGAGGATTTGCAATCATTTTTAAGGGCTCTTCTTGGGGATTCAAGAACTACTAGAGTCTGGAGCGATGATGGTGATGAGGAGTAGGGTCATAGAGAGAGGGAGTATCCGCCGAGTCGCTTTGTAAGGATCCTGACCTTCGTTTAGGGCTTACCCTATTTGCTTTGCTTAACCCTGGTGCTTTGGTGCCTGCTAATCACCTTTTTGTGGTGATTAGGGTTAGTTGTGCTTTGTTGAGAGTTGGAGGTGATGCTTGCAAATAACCCAAGTCTAGGGTTTTGTGGACAAGTTTACCACCTTGTAAGATGTTCCTCCCTCTCTTTGCTTCCTCTAGGGTTGAGAGGAAGGTTTGGGCTCGTTGCTTGAGTTCTTTGGGCCTTGAGGTGCCTTGTTTGGGCTTGGTTGAGCCTTATATCAGCCTAAGAGTGCTTGTGTTGCCCAAGACAGGAGTGTGTCGACCTAGAGTTGTTTGTCTCGGTCAAGATGGTGCCTTGGTGTGTCGCCCATAGTGCTTGGTCCAACCTTGACCTTGTTTAGTGGACACATGGTGCACATCTTGGACAAGTGTATAAGGCTTGCTAAGATAGGTGGCTTGAGCTTGTGGACAAGTGTCCTTTGGGTGGACGACACCTTGCCATGCTCCACCTTGTTTTCTCCTCCCTTTCCTTCTATATAGGCAGTTCCTTCCTTAGCTTAAGGTCCCTTTGGTTCCTCTTCCTCTTGTGCACGACACACTCCCTTCTACCTTGCTTGTGTTGACCGATACACCCTTGTGGGAGCAGCTTGGAGGTCGACACACCTTGGAGAAGCTGGTGGTGGCCGATATCCCTTGAAGTTCTCCATCTTCCTTGCTTGGTGGTGCGTGGAGATTGGAGTTCTTCTTCTTCTTTGGAGCTTGGAGCTTAAGGCGGGTTGCATAACTTCTAACCCTAGCTACTCTACTCTCTTTTCATATATGTGCTATGTTCATAATCTTGCTTATATGCATGTGAGTAGCTTGGTTCTTGTTTAGATTTCATGTTGGCCGATCCTTGTGATCTAGGGTTTGTAGGTGAGCAACACTCCTTTCTCCCCTTGGTCTAGAAGAGTGAGTTTGGGTCCTAGTGCCATGAGCAACACCCCTCTTTCCTAGTCGATTGAGGTGAGCTTGTGACCTAGTGGCTTGAGCAAGACTCTCTTCTCACCATGGGCTAGAAGGTGAGCTCGTTTGGTGGTGACCCCTCTCTAGGGTTTCGGGTGTTCATGTGTGAGGTATTAGATGACCCTTGTTGAGGTGAACCTTGGGCGTTTGGTGCTTGGGGAGGTGCTGCCCGACAGCCCTCTTGACCTAGTTTCCTTTGCACGGTTTGCTCACCTTGACAAGTGTTGAGAGTTTTGTTTTGTGTGGGGTGCGTGAGCCGACCCTTAGTCGCCCGACATAGCACGTTGCCATCCATGAGTAGCGTCTTTCCCGATAGCCTTGCTCACCCGACCGAGTTGCGCGCCAGTTGAGTGCGTCACACCTTTGCGCAACGCCCCTGTGTCGCCCGATACTCTTCTGCACGGCTCAGTGCCCGACATGCTTGACGCCCATGAGCTGCTCGCCCGACACACCTAATGCAAGATACCTCTCTTGTGATGCAATGTTGCACTGCTGCACGTGGGTTGCCTTGGTGGCGATGCGGCATCGTGTGTGGCTGTTGGATGACGAGCTTTGGGTGAGGGCAGGTTGCCCGATACATCTCTTTTAGTGAGGGTTTTGGTATCTTTTGTGAGGGATCCTTGTATCATGGAAACGGCTTGAATTGTATATGCCTTTGATAACGTTGTTGACTCCTTGCTCACTTAATGATAATGATAGTGATTATGACAGTAGTAATAACAATGCTTGTTCTGTATATTTAGCATGAAGGTGAAGTATGTAAATAATTGCTTAATAATGTGTTTTGTGCACATGATCACCAGTTGATGTATAGATGATGATTATAACATCTTGAATGACATCTCATGATAGTAAGCATAGTCCTTATGTTGAAACTATGATTATTGATTGATGCTGACCATGCAGGTAATGCATAGCCAATGAAAGGCTATGAAGAACGATTATATGTGAATAATGAGATGACAGGTGTATTATGAATACTGTTCCATGGTGATAATGATGATGTAAGCCTTGAGAGGCAGTGACACTATGTGATGAGGGATTGAGATCCCTTGGTATGTGATGATCCTTGAGAATGGATCTGGATGATTGGTAAGAGGCCAAGTGGTAACATGTGATGTGGGATCCTTGTAATGGATCAGTATGATATGAATTGTAGAGAAAGCATAATATTGAGTTTATGTTGTTTGTTTCCTTTTATAGCTTGCATGTTATACAACTTGGTTGAATCTTGCAATCCATCTAAAAAATACTAATTAATCACAGTGAAATCTATCATGTAGTTTGCCCTGGCCATAGATCCATCATCGTCAGGACTTGGTGATGGTGAAACGGGTTCTCCTGCGGGTTAACCCAGAGCGCATATTTTTGAATATGCGAGGTTTCTCCTAGCCTCAAATAGAAAGGTGAAATGAGTGCAGCTGCGGTTGCATAATCGGATATGTGATGAGCATGGTGAATAGGCCCATGGCTCCAGATATGTGATATGATGAGCATGAATGCGTTCATGGCTCAGAGCACGGTGACTTGGCCTGTGGCTCAGTTTTACTAGCGCCGTGACCTGTACCAAGGCGGGCTAGAGGAAGGGTAGCCTGAGGAGCTGACCCTATGGCTTAAGACCACTTGAGCATAAGACTGTGGTCCTACT
This sequence comes from Alisma plantago-aquatica, assembly GCA_963693085.1. Classification (NCBI taxonomy): domain Eukaryota; kingdom Viridiplantae; phylum Streptophyta; class Magnoliopsida; order Alismatales; family Alismataceae; genus Alisma; species Alisma plantago-aquatica. Next base: position 1,140,522,378 of record OY856411.1, read on the forward strand.
TTGTGTTCTCGTGTACTGACCACGAGGGGTGAGGTCGTGGATTCCGGCTCTTCCATTGACCTTGTATGGCACCGGTTATGGGCTTCGCAGCCAAAGGTTGGATTTGAATGGTTCGGTTCACTTCCTCAAGGCATAATAAAACATAATCTAGTCGTTTAGTATATATTGCTTAAGAGAAACACGAAACATTGGTTGAGGCCTTGTTTGAGTAGTTACTCTCTTTACATCTTGCAGTTATTTATATGTTCCTCTATGTAGAACTTGGATATCCTGTCTTGTTAATCATGTTCACGTGCAATACTTGGGTATATTTGGTAATCTTAGATAGCTTTATTTCATAGACTATTCTTGCTATATCTCTTATCAGTTAACTGCTTAATGTATATGATATTATGAGGTTTTGTAGTTTTGGCGGGGAGTTATGCCTCCCGCTGGGACAATGTTCGATTGTCTCACCCCGTTGGTTTACACCCTTTTTAGGTGGTCAAGCTAGACGTGGTGGTGGTCGCGGAGTTGCGGCCGAGAAGCAAGAAGAACAGTAGAAGGCAAGCGTTGGATGTGCTGCTGTTTTGGATGTTTTGTGATAGAGTCTAGAGTCATCCCTGTACTCTCAGGTCCTTGGCGGTGTTTTGACATTGTTTCATGATGTACGATCGATGATGTTTGTATATCCTGCGGTGGGCCGGATGTGGGCCTTTATATATGTATAAACAGGTGACGAACTCATGTTATGACAGGACAGCTGTTGCTCTAAGCTGTGGAAATGTTTCAAGGATTGTATATGTTTATATAATCTATTTTCTTGTAGGATGGTGGACGGGAATATAATATGCTTCTCAGTTTATCAGCTTTCCGCAATCGGTTTTAATTAACCCATATTTTGTTAATCTGTGGTTATGGTGATTTCCGCACGTTTTCGCGTAACACCTCGCTGTCTATGTGATAGTGGGATGTGTTGCCACAAGTTTATGGTATCAGAGCTTTAGGTTCGCTGAGTCTACAGGGATCTAGGACTAGGTTGTGTTTGTTCTTATGTGTTTTGCAGATTTCCTCACAATCATCTTCTGCCCTCAGCGGAAGAAAAACCAAGATGTCTGGAAACCATGAAGAACACACTGCTGAGCACAGTGATGCTGCATCTATTGATGGAGCAGTAGGCCAGGCACATGAAGATCGGGTGCCTGAGGTCCCCCAACCTGACCCAGCCATTCTTGAACATCCTGCCTACCAACAGATTATGGGGAAGATGATGTCTATGATAAATCTCATGGTTGAGCGATTACCAGTGCCTCCTCTGCGAGCACAGGTTCCCCATGGAGAAACATCGGGTATTGGGAAGACCTTTGAGCAGCTTTGTCGAGTCGGAGCTTCAGATTATGCTGGAACGGCTGATACAGCGGATGTAGATCTATGGCTGACAAGTCTTGAGAAGGCTTTCCAGATCGTCGAAATCCCCAAAGCAGACAAAGTAAAGCACGCTATCTACCTTCTGAAAGGTAGTGCTGGTCATTGGTGGACCATCGAGGAAGAGAAGTGGCCTGGTGAGGTGATCTGTTGGGAAGTGTTCCGTCGTGAGTTCATCAGCAGATACTTTCCCAAGACGTATATGGATGAGAAGATCAGTCAGTTTGAGAGTTTGCAGCAGGGAACGATGAACATCACTGAGTATGAAGCCAAGTTTATGGATATGCTGAGGTTTTGTCCTTACATGGCCACAACTGATGAGGAACGGATCAGACGTTTCGAGAAGGGTCTGAGTGCTGAACTGACAACACCGGCTTCTGCGTTGGAGAACCGGGAGCGGTTTGCGTTGTTTGTGGAATCCGTTCGAAGGATCGAATGATCTATAAGGGAGAAGAGGGAGTCTATGGCTAAGAAGAGACCTGCTCAGTTCTAGGGTCAGAGGTTTGGTGGCTTCAAGAAGCCCAGGTTTTCAGCACCGGCAGCGATGAGAAGTTCTGGTAGACTGTCTCAGTGGTCTCTGAGTAGAGGAAGAGGTTATATTTCTTCACCATCTAAGGCACAAAGTTCGGCTTCTGTGGCAGTAATAGGGCCATCCAGGCCACGAGTTGATGGTAGGACATGCTATGCCTGTGGCCAGATAGGGCATGTCAAGTCGAGTTGTCCCTACAAGGATGAAGAAGTGACACAACAGCCGAGGAAGAACCTTCAGGGGTCAGAGAGACCACAACCCAGTGGTAGCAGAGGACGAGGATGTGGTCAAGTGTCTCAAGCTGGATCGTCTGCTCAAGGAAGCAGAGGCCGTGGACAGCAAGCGACGGCTCGATTCTATGCTATGAATTAGCCGGAGGCGATAGTCAACCCGCGAGTAGTGACAGGTCAGATGGAGTTATTTCATTCTGATATGTCTTCTTCTTGCCTTATATCTGTTCTAGTTGACCCGAGTGATACACACTCTTTTATCGCCTATAGTATGCTTGAGAACTATCATTTACCTGTTAGTCATAAGAAGGATAGTTTGTTGTTAGAAACCCCTCTTGATGGTTCCTCGTTGCTTCGAGAAGAGTGTCCATCTTGTGTCTTGTCTTTCTCGGGACACCGCATTCAAGTGGATCTTATACCGCTTGATATGCATGGTTTTGATGTTATCCTTGGGATGGATACCTTAGAGAAGTATAAGGTTGTTCTGGACTGCGGTACCAAGCAGGCAGTGTTTGATGATGTTGGAGAGAAGTGGATCTTCCAAGGAGATAGGAAGATTCTTCCGACGTGTCTGGTATCAGCTATGATGGCAGATAGGTTGTTGCGACAAGGATGCGAGGTGTTTTTAGCTCATGTGGTGGGTAGCGTTGTGGCTGCCAAGGTGAAAGGTCCTAGTCTCGAGGAGGTGCTAGTTGTTTGAGAGTTTACAGATGTGTTTCCTGAGGAGTTTCCTGGTGTTCCTCCACCCCGAGAGATTGATTTCGAGATCAATCTGGTACCGGGGACGCAACCAGTTGCACAGACACCCTATAGAATGGCTCCAGTTGAGATGGCAGAGTTGAAGAAGAAGTTGCAAGAGTTGTTGGACAAAGGTTTCATCTGACCGAGCACATCACCTTGGGGTGCTCCCGTGTTGTTCGTCAAGAAGAAGGATGGTTCGATGTGGTTGTGTATAGACTACCGGCAGTTGAACAAGGTCACGATCAAGAACAAGTACCCATTGCCGAGGATAGATGATCTGTTTGATCAGTTGCATGGTGCTACAGTGTTCTCGAAGTTTGATCTACGGTCCGAATATCATCAGTTAAGGATCAAGGCGGATGACATACCAAATTCAGCTTTCAGGACAAGGTATGGTCACTATGAGTTTGTGGTTATGCCGTTTGGGTTAACCAATGCACCTGCTGCTTTCATGGACCTGATGAATAGAGTGTTTCGTCTGTTCTTAGATCAGTTCGTTGTAGTCGTTATAGATGATATCCTGATCTATAGTCAGGACAAGCTAGAGCATGAGCAACATCTTCAACGAGCGTTGACTCTCCTTCGTCAACATCAGCTGTATGCTAAGTTCAGTAAGTGTGAGTTCTAGTTAGAAGAGGTGACTTTCTTGGGTCATGTGATATCTGATGAAGGAGTCAAGGTAGATCCGAAGAAAGTGGAATCCGTTGCAGAATGGGAACAGTCGAAGACGCTGACAGAAGTTCGTAGTTTCCTGGGTTTAGCAGGATACTACCAGAGGTTTATCAAGGACTTCACTACGATCGCCTTGCCAATGACAAAGTTGACAAGAAAAGATGTGCCTTTTGTCTGGGATGACCGATGCCAGCAAGCTTTCTAGAGTTTGAAGGAGAAGCTGACCAGTGCTCCAGTGTTGATCTTGCCAGAGCCTGGGAACGGCTATGTAGTTTTCTGTGATGCTTCCAAGAAAGGCTTAGGTTGTGTGCTGATGCAGGAAGATCACGTGGTTTCTTTTGCTTTGCGACAGCTTAAGAAACATGAGGAGAACTATCTGACTCATGATTTGGAGCTGGCAGCGGTGGTTCATGCGTTAAATATTTGGAGACACTATCTGTATGGGGAAGTGTGTCAGATCTTTACGGATCATAAGAATATGAAGTACATCTTTACACAGTAAGAGATGAATATGCGACAACGGCGATGGATGGAGTTGATCAATGACTATGACTGCACCATCGAGTATCATCCTGGTAAGGCGAATGTGGTAGCTGATGCGATTAGTAGGAAGTCTTCTTTTTCTTCCAAGAAGGCACAGTTGAGTTCCCTGGTATGCCATAGGAGGGATATGTTCGTCTCTTTGTGGTAGATGAATGTGCAGATGGAGGTTTCCTCACTAGCTGGACTTCTACCACAGATGCAAGTCAAGCCTACGTTGAGACAATAGATCAAAGATGCACAACAGATAGATGATGCAGTACAGTTGATCAGATCAGAGTTTGGCAGCGAAAAGCGTGATGGGTTTCATGAGTCCAAGGATGGGCTAGTCTGCTATCGTAATAGGATGGTGGTTCCTGATGTTGATGAGCTGAGGAAGTTGGTGCTCGAGGAAGCACACACGTCGATGTATGCTATGCATCCAGGTGTCACCAATATGTACCATAGTCTGAAGGACTTGTACTGGTGGCCCAATTTGAAAAAGGATGTAGCTGAGTTCGTGGCTAGATGTGCGGTTTGTCAGCAAGTGAAGGCTGAGCATCAAAAGCCGGCAGGAACGTTGCAACCTTTGCCGATACCGCAGTGAAAATGGGATCATATAACCATGGATTTCGTAGTTAGTCTACCCAAGACAACTAGGAATCATGATTCCATCGGGGTGGTTGTGGACAGATTGATGAAGTCTACCTATTTCCTACCTGTGAAGACGACGTATATAGCGGAGAAGCTCGCTAGAGTATATGTAGATGAGATAGTACGTTTGCATGGTGTGCCAGCGACGATAGTTTCTGACAGAGGTCCTTAGTTCACAAGTCATTTTTGGGAAAAGTTGCACAGAGCATTGGGGACGCAGTTGAGGTTCAGTACAACTTTTTACCCACAGACAGATGGAAAGTCTGAGAGGATTATTCAGATTCTGGAGGATCTCCTTCGAGCTTGTGTTTTGCAGTTCCTAGGTAGTTGGGATGTGCATCTGGGTTTGATAGAGTTTGCCTACAACAACAGTTATCAACAGAGCATTGACATGGCACCTTATGAGGATTTGTATGGGAGAAAGTGCAGATATCCTTTGTGTTGGTATGAGTCTGGTGAGTATCAGTTGTTGGGCCCTGAGTTAGTACAACAGACAACAGAAAAGATCAAGGTGATACAACAACAGTTGAAAGTGGCACAGGACAGGCACAAGTCTTATGCAGACAATCACCGACGACCTTTGGAGTTCCAGGTAGGAGACAAGGTATATCTGAAAGTCTCTCTGTGGAAAGGTGTGCTGAGGTTTGGCCGGAAGGGTAGGTTGGCACCCAGGTATATGGGGCCTTACCCAGTTACAACACATGTTGGTAAGGTAGCTTATGAGATAAAGTTACCTCCTGAGTTGCACAGGTTACATCTAGTGTTCCATGTCAGTATGCTAAAGAAAAGTCATCCAGATTTAGGAACAGTGATACAGCCAGTTGAAGTTGAGCTTGATGAAGATGTGACCTACGAGGAAGGTCTTGTGGTGATCCTTGAAAGAAGGGTCAAGAAGCTGAAGAAGAAAGACCTGGTTCTTGTGAAAGTTCTTTGGCAGCGTCGTGGCGTCGAGGAAGCCACGTGGGAGCTTGAGGAAGAGATGAGGAGGAAGTATCCCTCACTTCTCTCTTCAGATTTCGGGGACGAAATCCCTTAAAGGGGGTTAGATTGTAATGACCCTGACCTTCGTTTAGGGCTTACCCTGTTTGCTTTGCTTAACCCTGGTGCTTTGGTGCCTGCTAATCACCTTTTTGTGGTGATTAGGGTTAGTTGTGCTTTGTTGAGAGTTGGAGGTGCTGCTTGCAAATAACCCAAGTCTAGGGTTTTGTGGACAAGTTTACCACCTTGTAAGATGTTCCTCCCTCTCTTTGCTTCCTCAAGGGTTGAGAGGAAGGTTTGGGCTCGTTGCTTGAGTTCTTTGGGCCTTGGTTGAGCTTGTTTGGGCCTTGAGGTGCCTTGTTTGGGCTTGGTTGAGCCTTATATCAGCCTAAGAGTGCTTGTGTTGCCCAAGACATGAGTGTGTCGACCTAGAGTTGTTTGTGTCGGCCAAGATGGTTCCTTGGTGTGTCGCCCATAGTGCTTGGTCCAACCTTGACCTTGTTTAGTGGACACATGGTGCACATCTTGGACAAGTGTATAAGGCTTTCTAAGATAGGTGGCTTGAGCTTGTGGACAAGTGTCCTTTGGGTGGACGACACCTTGCCATGCTCCACCTTGTTTTCTCCTCCCTTTCCTTCTATATAGGCGGTTACGTCCTTAGCTTAAGGTCCCTTTGGTTCCTCTCCCTCTTGTGCACGACACACTCCCTTCTACCTTGCTTGTGTTGGCCGATACACCCTTGTGGGAGTAGCTTGGAGGTCGACACACCTTGGAGAAGCTGGTGGTGGCCGATATCCCTTGAATCTCTCCATCTTCCTTGCTTGGTGGTGCATGGCGATTGGAGTTTTTCTTCTTCTTTGGAGCTTGGAGCTTAAGGCGGGTTGCATAACTTCTAACCTTAGCTACTCTACTCTCTTTTCATATATGTGCTATGTTCATAATCTTGCTTATATGCACGTGAGTAGCTTGGTTCTTGTTTAGCTTGCATGTTGGCCGATCCTTGTGATCTAGGGTTTGTAGGTGAGCAACACTCCTTTCTCCCCTTGGTGTAGAAGAGTGAGTTTGGGTCCTAGTGCCATGAGCAACACCCCTCTTACCTAGTCGATTGAGGTGAGCTTGTGACCTAGTGGCTTGAGAAAGACTCTCTTCTCACCATGGGCTAGAAGGTGAGCTCGTTTGGTGGTGACCCCTCTATAGGGTTTTGGGTGTTCATGTGTGAGGTATTAGATGACCCTTGTTGAGGTGAACCTTTGGCGTTTGGTGCTTGGGGAGGTGCTGCCCGACAGCCCTCTTGACCTAGTTTCCTTTGCACGGTTTTCTCACCTTGACAAGTGTTGAGAGTTTTGTTTTGTATGGGGTGCGTGAGCCGACCCTTAGTCGCCTGGCATAGCACGTTGCCATCCCTGCATGACACGTTTGAGTATCGTCTCACCCGATAGCCTTGCTCGCCTGGCCAAGTTGCACACCAGTTCAGTGCGTGACACCTTTGCGCGAAGCCCCTGTGTCGCCCGATACTCTTCTGCACGGCTCAGTGCCCGGCACGCTTGACGCCCATGAGCTGCTCGCCCAACACACCTAATGCACGATACCTCTCTTGTGACGCAGCGTTGCACTACTGCACGCAGGTTTCCTTGGTGGTGACACAGCGTCGTGTGTGGCTATTTGATGATGAGCTTTGGGTGAGGGCAGGTTTCCCGATACATCTCTTTTAGTGAGGGTTTTGGTATCTTTTGTGAGGGATCCTTGTATCATGGAAACAACTCGAATTGTATATGCCTTTGATAACGTTGTTGACTCCTTGCTCACTTAATGATAATGATAGTGATTATGGCAGTAGTAATAACAATGCTTGTTTTGTATATTTAGCATGAAGGTGAAGTATGTAAATAGTTGCTTAATAATGTGTTTTGTGCACATGATCACCAGTTGATGTATAGATGATGATTATAACATCTTGAATGACATCTCATGATAGTAAGCATAGTCCTTATGTTGAAACTATGATTATTGATTGATGACGACCATGCAGGTAATGCATAGCCAATGAAAGGCTATGAAGAACGATTATATGTGAATAATGAGATGACAGGTGTATTATGAATACTATTCCATGGTGATAATGATGATGTAAGCCTTGAGAGGCAGTGGCACTATGTGATGAGGGATTGAGATCCCATGGTATGCGATGATCCTTGAGAATGGATCTGGATGATTGGCAAGAGGCCAAGTGGTAACATGTGATGTGGGATCCTTGTAATGGATCAGTATGATATGAATTGTAGAGAAAGCATAATATTGAGTTTATATTGTTTGTTTCCTTTTATAGCTTGCATGTTATACAACTTGGTTGAATCTTGCAATCCATCTAAAAAATACTAATTCATCACAGTGAAATCTATCATGTAGTTTGCCCTGTCCATAGATCCATCATCGTCAGGACTTGGTGATGGTGAAACGGGTTCTCCTGTGGGTTAACCCGGAGCGCATATTTTTGAATATGCGAGGTTTCTCCTAGACTTAAAGAGAGAGGTGAAATGAGTGCAGATGCGGTTGCAGACTTGGATATGTGATGAGCATGGTGAATAGGCGCATGGCTCCAGATATGTGATATGATGAGCATGAATGCGTTCATGGCTCAGAGCACGGTGACTTGGCCCGTGGCTCAGTTTTACTAGCGCCGTGACCTGTACCAAGGCAGGCTAGAGGAAGGGTAGCCTGAGGAGATGACCCTGTGGCTTAAGAGCACTTGAGCATGAGACTGCGGTCCTGCTTTGTGTTCTCGTGTACTGACCACGAGGGGTGATGTCGTGGATTCCGGCTCGTCCATTGACCTTGTATGGCACCGGTTATGGGCTTCGCAGCCGAAGGTTGGATTTGAACGGTACGGTTCACTTCCTCAGGGCATAATAAAATGTAATCTAGCCGTTTAGTATATATTGCTTAAGACAAACACGAAACATTGGTTGAGGCCTTGTTTGAGTAGTTACTCTCTTTACATCTTGTAGTTATTTATATGTTCCTCTATGTAGAACTTGGATATCTTGTCTTGTTAATCATGTTCACATGCAATACTTGGGTATATTTGGTAAGCTTAGATAGCTTTATTTCATAGAATGTTCTTGCTATATCTCTTATCAGTTAACTGCTTAATGTATATGATGTTATGAGGTTTTGTAGTTTGGCGGGCAGTTATGCCTCCCGCTGGCACAATGTTCAATTGTCTCACCCCGTTGGTTTACACCCTTTTTAGGTGGTCAAGCTAGACGTGGTGGTGGTCGCGGAGTTGCGGCCGAGCAGCAAGAAGAACAGTAGAAGGCAAGCGTTGGATGTGCTGCTGTTTTGGATGTTTTGTGATAGAGTCTAGAGTCATCCCTATACTCTCAGGTCCTTGGCGGTGTTTTGACCTTGTTTCACGATGTACGATCGATGATGTTTGTATATCCTGCGGTGGGCCGGATGTGGGCCTTTATATATGTATAAACAGGTGACGAACTCATGTTATGACAGGACAACTGTTGCTCTAAATTGTGGATAGGTTTCAAGGAATGTATATGTTTATATAATCTGTTTTCTTGTAGGATGGTGGACGGGAATGTAATATGCTTCTCAGTTTATCAGCTTTCCACAATTGGTTTTAATTAACCCGTATTTTGTTAATCTGTGGTTATGGTGATTTCCGCACGTTTTCGCGTAACACCTCGCTGTCTGTGTGATAGTGGGATGTGTTGCCACACTGTTGTGCGACTGAGATCTTCTCACACCTAGGGAATGTGGCGGTCGTGTGAAGGGGAAGGAGATGAGGTTTGGGGTGGGGCTTGTGGAGCTACTTTCGATGGACCCTGCCTGAGATCCAAGCAAGGCCTCTCTTGATTAACTAAAGGCCATATTTTATTTGGGCCTTTGGATCTCAGACCAACACACTTTTTTTCTTTGACAAGGTCTTTAATTAAAATATTCATATCTAGGGTTAGCATTATTCAAATTAAACAAGTAATATACCTGAGAAAGCTAATGAGTTGTTTGCAATTAGTTTAATGAAGTTTACTAATTAATACTATTTTTGTAACCAATCCATATCTTTTTTGTGTTTTACCATTTATAAATACTTATGAGTGTTAAATATCTTGAAATTATTATATCATGCATATGTTGAGTATTTTAACCTAATAGTACAATCTAATCTTGATTATATTATGTCTTACCTACATTTTTGATAGTAACCCTAATAAAGGTATTTTTGGTATTTCACCCATAATTTGACTATGAAATGATGTGATGTTTTGTGGGAAACTCTAATACATTCTATTTTACTATTTTTGAGGTTTTGGAAAGTTTTTCATGCATTTTTTTCATAGGTTTTTTATTTTAAATGAAAGTGTTTGTATGTGACGAATTTTTTGATTATTAATGAGAATGAGACATTATTTGTGGGATGTTTATCTCTATATTTAATTAAACTATGACAATTTTACATATATGATTATGATCTACTATTGTGTCTCTATCAATATTTATTATAAACATATAATAGTACATGTTATGGTTATGAGGGTTATTTGAGCACGATAGTATGTAATGATTATACACTGTGACTTTTAAATAACTTTAGTTCTATAATTTTTTTTTGATTTCAAAATAGATTATGGATTTGTCAAAATAAGAACCCTAACTTAGTTTAGAAGGTTAGGGTGATGGGTGGGAGGTTTATGTAATCGAAAGAAGGAATGTACTTGACTTATAAAACTTTAATTATGTCCAAGTGACTAGGTTATGGAACAAGGAATCAATACTACCTAGAAGATACCTATGTATAAGAGGTAAGTGGTTCATGACCATGAGTATTCATATTTATTAAGATCAGTACCTTTACATGTTCTCATATAAGGAATTATGATTTATGTGTTCTAATATTATAATATTTGGGTAAGATATGCAATAACAATTTTCATACCTCTGTGATGCCCAACATTCAAGTAGAGATATGTCATACTTACATGGCTATGTAATATAACCATGTACTTAAGATTTCAACTAGAAACATACTATTATGATTTCTCATAGAGATAGAGATCTAAGATTTTCTATAATGACTGAGATCTAAGAGTTAAGTAAGATATTAGAATATATGTTTTGGACATATATAGACATCAATCAAGTTCTCAAGATGAAAACTATATTAATATTAGAGTGTATTAATAATTGAATTCATGACAACATTATAAGATTAGGATGTATTAAGTCAGGACTAAGTTTTAAGATAAGATTTCATAATATTCATGTTTTAAGATTTAGAAATTAAGCTCGCACGAATATATTAAGATTCATGTTAAGATCAGATTTAATGAGACTGTAAAGAGATCTAGATATATTGTCATAAATCATACTTGAGATATTTGATAGTTAAGTTACTTTCATATACTTATTATCATTATCTTTAGTTTAAATTATTTTATTAAGCCTTTAGACTCAGTTTTCATACACAATATACTAGGATTTAATTAAGTCATCTGATCAAACAAAACTTTAGATTGAGATTTATCTAGACAACAAGAGCATCATATTTTAGATTCAAATATTAGATTCAATTTAGAATTAATGAATAGAAATACAAATAAAGATACAGAGATAATATATCAGATAAAAAGATAGCAATTAAGAATTGATTCATAGACAAGAGATTAACATTTAGAAATTAGACTTAAGAGCAAAGATGGAAAATGACACTAGAATATTAATTGATTATATGATGAGTCCTCACCAAAGAGTCTTGCGACGATTCAGAGGGTGCACTGCGCCAGACACTTTGGGTGTCACAGAGGACACATTGTGGAAGTAGAGGGTGAGTTGCACCATAGAGGACACTTCAATGTCAACAGAGGGAACGTTGTGCCAATAGAGGTTGTATTGCACCATAGAGGGAACTTCAGTGTCACAGAGGAGGACTTATCATATAATGTTGGCCACAAATCAGATAGAAGTCATAAATGCAAAACACCTTAGTTTCGAGCTTGCACAAAATATCATTTATAAGTATAATGAAAGAGATTAAGATAAGAGAGACATGACTTAGGCCCTTTGTGCAAGTCATGTGGCCCAAGTACCACAGTGCATGCCGATTTAAAGATATAACCCAGGTCCAAAGTGTAGGTTACATGACCCATACACCTTAGTGTAGGTCATGAGACCTAGGTACCAGATTACATGTCTCTAGAAAAAGATAAAGTAAAAAGATAAGAATTAAGTTAAAGAAACATGAGATACTTATGTTTCATATTTTATACAGTCTAATGTTAGTTTCATGTTTATAATGTTCAAGAAAAATTTGTAATATCTTATTATTTTAGTTTTGCACATATAGAATACTCATGACACTTGCGCTAACAACTATTTTTCCAATGCGTGGTTGGGAATGAGATGTCTACAGGTGACGAACAGGGGCAGTGTGGACCCCAAACACTCAGAGCACAAGGATAGAGTATGTTAAGATCTGGTGGGGTACCAACTATAAGATGATCCTCAGGTTTACATACTCAGTTATATGTTTTCAAGTTTAGAACTTTAGAGTACATATTATGTGTCAATATGTTCAGTTAGTTTTCCATATGATAGCCATTATTTTACTTTTGTAAGAACAATCATGAAAATGTTTTAATGCTTCAGTTTATATGATTGATTATATTGTTGTTATGAATGCCAGTTTTATATAATGCCCCCTTGAGTGCATGATTTATGAATAACTCAGTGTTACTTCCTCTACGTACATGTGTGTACTTAGGGAGAGCGTTACACATTCACTGCCAACATAACATGGATACTATGGTGTCAAACACATAGGAATTCACCTAGAAGATGAGTTTAATGATGAATGATAATTGAATTGATTGCTAAATTGTTTAGGTATTCAAGTTGAGAAACAAATCAGTTGACAAGAATCCCAACCGATTGACTCATGTGATGAAATGACTGGTTGGAGTGTTAGGTTGATTAGAAATAGAATTGGATGAATTCTATCTAAACCAGGGGTGTGATATGAGTAGTTCACCTAGTGAATCAAAAGGTTTTGATCATGAGATGACCGATTTGTGAGAGAAAGACACCTAGTTATGGGAGAAATTGTATTTCATCAAGGATTAGTACTGATGTCATATTGTGCGTTAATTGGATATGGATTGCTAATTCATATGCAATTGGGAATCATGGTGAAATATCCAGTTTGCTTAGCAAACCGATAAACTTGCATGTGAACCGACCAGTTAGGATGCCCATTGACTCATTCAATTCTTGTAGGTTGTGAAAATTCATGATCTCCCAGTACCTTACACTCCCACATAGATGTGTAGCCCTGACCCTAACCCCTTCTATAAATAGAGGAGTATTGGGGGTTTCCCAGACCCAAAACTCAATTTTGTATCTCAATTGTTGTCCACTCTTAGTAACCAGTAGAGAGCCTGAGAAAGTCCTACCCACTAAAAGGAGGGATAGCAAGGGAGAACAATTGTGGGATAGGAAGTTGGTGACTAGTACACCAACTGGAGGGACAACACCTTCCTGTCAGTTCTAGTAGAACGATAAGAGTTTAGGTGGCCTATGTGGACTACCATAGAGGCAAGGTGGTTGTTGCCCATCGCTAGGAGGACAAAATTAGTCTTCAATCCATGGAGGAGTTGTTTTAGACGTCATCCAAGTATATTGTCTGTGGTAGAGACTAGGAGATGATGTAGACGAGCCCCATTGCAACTAGGAGTGTTGCACCATTGCAACAAGTTATAGTCACTGGACTTGCTCCAGGACCATGTATGAACTCATTAAACCATCCTTTGCATTACATCATTGTTGACATGATCTTGTTTTTATGGTAAATAAGGATAGAAGTTTCTTGTTTCCTCTGCCTACAATGATCTGTTATTTCCGTACACAACCTCCATTTGATATCTCTTACTCTCCATTTGTAACTTATTTTAATATGGTTGCAAAGCACATTTTATCTTTCATAAAAGGGACTACTTGTTTACATCATGACCTCCTAGCACAACATCTTATTGTCGTTATACATAAGGAAAATGATTACCCTAGTTTGGGTCTTTAAATGATCTATTTTTCTCATTATCCATATTAACACAATTAGAATGCATGTCTCTTATTCAAAAAAAATGTTGATTATATCATTTACACATATAAATGTATTTTTCTCAATTTTGTAGGTTCTTGAGTCCAAACAAATGGTGAGAGATGATGGAGGTGTCCAAAATACCACCAAATCCACCTTCAATCCACCCAAGAAGGTGCCAACTATGTGAATCTAAAGGATCCACTGATGAACAACTAAATAATGGAAGTGTTCTTAAGAGCCCTCTATTGTTCATTCTACCAAGGAACGTTAATGCTACAAAGCTAAAAATCACAAAGTTGATGGAGTTGAAAATAGAGTTAGAGAAACCATGTCCATCTTGTCAACGGACGTGGAACCCCTATCCTCAAATCATCATTATACCTAAAATGACTATTCCACAAGGGTTTAAAATATCCCATCATTCCTTCAACTTTTATATTTCACAAAAAAATGTTAATACCTGACAGGATCATGATAAGGCATGAAAAAATTGTAGCTCCACCTGGTAGTCATTCCATTCAAACATCATCACAGTAATTCTATACCAAGAACAGTCGTACCACACCTCACTCACTAGATTTTTCTACCCAAATGCACCTTTTAGACAAACGTCATCTGTCTATTTTCCATGACCTAACTTACCCATCCATCATTCTATTTTCTAATAACCACCATCATTCATCTATCGAAACATTGTGGCTTTGATGGGGTAGAATGGTCATTATACACAAAGACCCTTACATGTCTTCAATGTTCTACCCATTTTACCCCTCACTTGTTCTATCCACCCTAGACACCTATATAAACTTTATTTATAGCTAGGTTGATGAGGTTATCTTCTTCTAGAATTAACTACGACCACCTAATCCTATGTGTCCCCATTTCCTATCATCTTCCACCCAAAACCCTACTTTTTTGAGATATTAGCCTCCTTCCACTACCTTTTCATGCCACTTAATTTTTAGGATGGAGGAGCTTGCCCGTCCATCACCTTGAGATGAAGAAGAATGCCGCTCCATCATCATACATTAATGCATATTATTCTTTCCTCTCTATTTATGTATTTCATTCTTTCATGAGTAGTTAGGATCCTTTTGTTGTCTATTTGGGGGAATAACATGGGATTTTGGTATCATGTTATAGAAAATTTTCATGTGTAACACTTTATATTGTTGATTAATGTTAAATTCTTTTATTCCCTAATCCCCTAACTCTATATTTGGATTTTTAGCTATGAAATCACCTAAGGTATACTAAAAAGAGTGACTTGGAGGCTTATAAAGGAAAAAAACCTAAGTCCACTTGTGGATATAACTAGTTTTCCTCTCCACCTTTCTACCCCTCTATGCCACTAGCCCTAGGAGTAAGATAGATGTACCTATCTGTGTCTTCCCTTCATAACTTGGAAAATAACAAGTTTGAGGTATGATGGAGGCAATAGAACGTGAAAATCCTTATCCTAGACCTTATACATATTATTTTAACCAAGTGTACTAGGATTACCATTCCTAGAAACATAGACTAGGGTTAATCTTTCTTTATGTTCACCTGTCCCTAAAACTGAGTTTCTTATTGTTGGATAGAGTGTGGTTTATGGACTGATTCCCCTACATACCCTCTATTCTAGTGATGACTCACTATTACGATATGGATCCTATCCAACATCTCCCTTGTTGTTTGTAGAACTACTATTGGATATGTTGATAGAATATTGCCCCAATTCATGGTTGATTCCTCCTAATCCTATACATAGACCGCTCCTCTAATAAATAACCTAACCCTAATTTTTTGTTTTTTTATCTTATCTCTCTTTCTTACTCATTACTCAAATTGCCTAGTGAATGGTCATTACCTTTGTTAGAGTACTCATCTCTTAATTGTGGTTACTTTAGTTTGGTTCTTTAGTAGATAACCTAGTGTATATTTAGCTTGATTTGTTTACATAATTTCCCTACTTAGTCTAACTTGAGAAATGCTAGTCTAGTCTAGTCCTTTTCCCTTGCTTACTTAGTCTTGATTACTACCTTAATTAGATTGTACATATGATTGCTTGAGTTAACTAAGGATTTGTACCGACTTTCCAAATTTCATGTTTCCTACTATAATATACTAACCCCCAATTTGAACACTTCATACCATAATTTTTAAAACTACGAACTAAAGAACCTATTACCTCCAATGCCTTCTTTGTTGAGGAAAAGTGGCAATGATTCGTCATGCTTATCTTTCTTATGTAATTAGTATGTCAAGGAAGTACATACCCTCTCTTTATGTTTTTGTAACTCTAAAATGTTGTTACATGAATATCATAGGATCTTAAATACAATGTATTGTTGAATGTATATATTACATGTAAGGTGATGGTTTATGGCCTTGTTAATGCATGGAAAGATAATGATGATTGGATAGGAAACAATGTGATGGTCTTAACGACCTATGGGCTAGTTGATCCTTTGCGGAGGAGTGATCCTTTTCATGATGTGATAAGGATATGAGACTGTGATTGTAGGATGATGAGCATGGTTTCATGTATGATAATGAAATAGTACCCTATGATGATGTAGCAAACATTATATCTCATACATTTATATTTTCTAAAGTTGCAATCTACCAATGATTTTTGTAGAAGTCTTTTAGGGTTTGTATGTAACTTGATTGATGTAGCATAAACTCGCCTAGTTGACATTAACTAATCAAGGAAAACCCTAATCTTGTAGTGCCCTATGTCATAGATCCATTCTATTTTTAGGACTTGTTGAATGGTGAAACAAGTTTTAGTCTAATGGAAACTCGAAGTCATATAATATTGAGTATATGGATGTTTTTTAGGATGGTTGTGGTCCTACCTAGGCAAGAGAATGGATGTGATCATATCTTAGATACTTATATGTGTGATGTGCTTGAGGGAAGTGGTGGTTTTACCTCAGCTATGTGGGTTTTTACATACCCTAGTTACTAGTGCCTTGACATATATACCAAGGGTAGATTAGGATGTTTTGTAATTTGAGTCAATGTGTCATTACGGATGACTCATACTGACCGAGGGAGGATGAGATCTTAGGATTCCAACTCTCCTAGATCTTGTAGGGAACTGATTGAGACCAAGCTATGGTTAGTTGGACTTTGAGTAGTATACCTCAAACTCCCCATGGCTTAATAAAAAACGTAATCTAGCTATGTAGTATATACGTTTAGGGTTAAACATGATTCACATTGGATGATTAACCCGTCTTGTTGCTTATGCTTCTTAGTTGATTATATAATGTGCTAAGAGCAATTAACTATTTAGTAAATGATACTCTTATATGGCCCTTCATATACTTTCTAGGCATTCCTATTACTATGTCTATCTATTTAGATTAATTAATTTGCTAAGCCTACTTGAATAGCTTAATCTACTTAATCTATATTACTTTTTAATAATATAACCTTCTATAATACGTAACTGTCATTGAGAGTTATATCTCTCATTGGGACATTGGTCTCACCTTGTGGGTCACCACATCTTTTTATGTGGCCATCAACGACGTCGTCAGTTGCGTAGTGGTGAGGAAGAGAAGCCTAAAGAGAAGTAGAAGTACAAGGTTGGCTAGTAGTCAGTAGTGTCCTAGAGTCGTCCATGTACTATCAAGCTGGGTAGGGGATGTTTTGTAGATGATATGTACATCGGCTCAAATTTTTGGCAGTGTGCCAATTTTTGTATATGGAATGTATATGTAGTATCGTATCTTTTGTAATAGGTTGTGGCTGAGACCACTAGACATACATGTAAATACCTAATATGGTATGTGTTGATATGCTAGTTGTTGGACCCTTATGTAAATGTTTCTGAACATGATGGGAATGTATAAATCGGTTTTAATTTACCCTCTTTACAGTTTCATGGTTAATTAATAGTTGATCGTGTGTTTTATTTTGATCTATCTCATTTAGTGTGATGAGGCATCATAGTTTGTCTAGTATCAGAGTTTTAGGTTCCCTTAGTCTATAGGGACACGACTTATGTTTGGTGTCAGTTCTTACGTAATCCAACATATTTGATCATAGTTTTTCCTTATGCAGATATGACTAGAGAATGAGAAGTGCATGATAAGAGTAGCTATATCACACCAAGAGGTTGTGATAGGAGGAAGGCACATGATGGAAGAGTGTCAGTGACAGGGTCAAAATAGCCCGTGATGCCTCAATATGGCCCTGCAACCATGACAAGTCCTACTTTTCTAGTCCATGCTTGGATAGCTCATAGCGATGATTAAACATTTACTAGATAGAGTGTTTGTACATCAAGCTAGGGCAGTCACCCCTAATGTGGAATCTCAGGGTTATAGGAAGACATTCAAGAGGTTGCAAAGTGTGGGGGAGATTGAGTAAGAGGGCACAGTGGACTCAGCTGATGTCGATATGTGGATAATAGATCATGGGAAGATTTTAAGATCTTGAACATTCCAAAAGAGGATAAGGTAAAGAATTTTGTTTACCTACTAAAGTAAAATGTCAACCATTAGTGGGGCATAAAAGAAGACAAGAGACCTGATGTCACTATAGGTGGGAATAGTTTTGGTGAGAGTCATGAGTCGATACTTTCGTGAGAAGTATCTATATGAGAAGACAACTTAGTTTGAGAAGTTGTGCCAGGGTTCCATGACCATCAAGGAATATGAGGTGACATGTATGGATCTTTTGAGGTTCTATCCTCATATGGTGTTGACAAAGAAGTTGAGAATCTGTTTAGGTTTGATAAGGGTCTGAGCTCAGAGTTCTCTACAAAAACTAGTGCTTTAGAGAACAAAAAGAGGTTCTCCACTTTTGTGGAGTATGTAAGGAGGATTGAAAGATCTATAATTGAGAAGCATGAAGACAATGCTAAGAAGAGGCTAACACGGTTCCATGGACACTCATCTGGTGGCTTCAAGAAACCAAAGTTTTCTTCACCTCTATCACAACAGAGATTAACATTCTCTAAGCTAAGATTAGGAGTGTTGTCACAATGGTCTCGGAGTAAGTGCATAGGTCACAATTTTCCACTAGTAGGATCGTGTAGTGCACCGTTTGTGTCAGAGACTAGGTTGTCTAGGTTGTAGTACGATTCGAGGACTTGTCACAAGTGTGGGTAAGTGGGGCATATATAAGGTGGACATTCCTTACGAAGGATGAAGAAGTGAAACGGTAGATGAGGCGAAGTTAGTATGGTTCACAACAACAAAAAGTATAGTAGTGGTGGTAGTAGAGGATGTGGTCAAGCGTCACATTCAAGATCTTCTTAGCCAGTAGACAGAGGACATGGAAGGCAACAGGAGACAACTAGATTATATACTACGAGTCGGCTAGAAGGAGTGGTCAATCCACAGGCCATGATATGTCAGATGGAACTATTTCATTCTAACATGTATTTTTGTTGACTCAGTTGTGACACACTCTTTTATCACTCAATAGGTGATAAGTAGTCATTATATGCTTAATTATAGTAAATATGATACCCTTTTTCTACAAACCCCTTTATTTGTTCAGATGAGTTTTGGGATGTCTGTCTGTCTTGTGTTCTTTCTTTCTCAGGTTGTAACATTTAAGTGGATCTAATGCCACTCGACATGCATGGATTCGATGTGATCCTAGGGATGCATACCTTGGAAAAGTACATGGTTGTTTTGGACTATAGTTCCAAGGTGAATATGTTTTGTGATGGATATGTTTTGTGGATCTTCCAAGGAGATAGGAAGATTCTTCCTACTTGTTTTGTGGCAAATATGATAGAGGAGAGGTTGATAAGACAAAGGTGTGAGGCTTACTTGGAATGTGTTGTGGATAACAAGGTGAGAGGCCCTAGTATCCAAGAGGTATCAGTTGTGTGACAATTTGAGGATGTCTTTCCTGAAGAGTTTCCTAGTCTTACCTCTCCTATAGAGATCGATTCAGAGATAAATATTTATCTTGGAATCCAACCCATATCCCATTCTTCTTACAGGATGGCACAAATAGAGATGCATGAGTTGAAGAAACAATTGCATGAGTTGTTGGAGAAAGGTATCATCAGACCAAGCACTTCCCCTCAGGGTGCACCTGTGTTTTTTGTGAAGAATTAGGATGGTTCCCTGATATTTGTATAGATTACTGTTAGTTGAACAAGGTCACAGTGAAGAACAAGTACATGTTGCCAAGGATAGATGATCTGTTTAACCAGTTGAGAGGTGCCACATTGTTCTCGAACATAGATCTGAGGTCAGGATATTACCAATTGAGGATCAAGGTGGATGAAATACCTAACACAACTTTTAGGACTAGGTATGGTCACTATGAGTTTATGGTTATGCTCATTGAGTTAACCAAACTCATGAACTTGATAATCAAGGTGTTTAGATCATACCAGGATCAATTCATGGTTGTGTTCATGGATGATATCTTGATATACTCTAGAGACAAACACCAACATGAGCAACATCTATTTCAGGCATTGACTTTGTCGAGGCTTCACAAGTTTTATGCCAAGTTCAGCAAATGTGAGTTCTTGTTGACAAAAGTATGTTTTCTTCGTCACATCTTATATGCTAAAGGTGTACGTGTAGATCCAAAGAAGGTCACTGACCAAAAGAACCTTTAGTATATCTTCTTGAAGCATGCGATGAATATGAAGTAGTGTTGATGGATGTAGTTAATAAAGGACTACGACTGCACAATAGACTATCATCCAGGGAGGGTGAACATGGTGGATGATGCATTGAGCAGGAAGTTGTCGTTGTCATCTTCTACAAATAAGGCACAATTACACTATATGGTATGTCACGAGTGAGACATGTTGGTGTTTCTTCACCAGATGAATGTAGTGTTGGAAGTATCATTGTTGGAAAGGCTGCTAGCATAGTTGTAGGTGAAGTCTACCATGATATAGTAGACCAAAGAAACACAAAAAATGATATTGTGGTAAAGAATATCAAGTCAGAGTTTGGTAGTAAGAAGCATGATGGATTTCATGAGTTAGAGGATGGGACAATTTTCTTTCATAACAGGACAATGGTTCCAAATGTTGATGGCCTAAGGGAGATGGTACTTGAGGAAGCACATTCCTCAATACATGTGATGCATCCTAGCAATGCCAATATGTGCCATAATTTGAGGGATCATATATTGGTATCCAGGTCTAAAGTGTGATGTGGTATAGTTTTTTGCCATTTGTCCAGTTTGTTAATAGGTTAAGGTAGAGCACCTAAAGCTTTTAGGGACATTACAACCTTTGTCGAAACCATAGTGGAAATGACATCATGTTACCATGGACTTTGTTGTTATTATTCCTAGGATAGCCACATGTCATCATTCTATTTGGGTGATAGTTGACAAGTTGACTTAAGTCATTTCACTTCCTTATAGTCAAGACAACATATACAACATATAAGTTGCCACATATATATGTTGATGAGATAGTTCGTCTGCATGCTATTCTAGTGATAGTAGTATCTGACAGAGGTCCAAAACTTACGAGTCATTTTTGGGAACGTATGTATAAAACTATGGGGATACAACTAAGGTTTAGCACAACTTTTCATCCACAGATAGACAACCAGTATGAGAGGATCATTTATACTTTGGAGGATTTTTTAGGGCATGTGTCTTGCAGTTTCTTGGTAGTTGGGATATGCTCCTGAGTTTTAAAGAGTTTGCCTACAACAATAGTTATAAAAAAAGCATAAGTATGGTACCGTTTGAAGTGTTGTATGGGAGGCATTTTTGGTCACCCTTTTATTAGTATGAGATAGATGAGTATCAACTTTTAGGTCCCGAGATGGTACAATAAACTACAAAAAAGATCAAGGTGATACAATAATAGTTGAAGGAAGCCCAGGATAGACAAAAGTCTTACGTTGATAATCATCACAGACTACTTGTGTTCCAACTTGGAGATCGTGTGTACCCTAAGGTTTCCCCTTGGAAAGCTGTGCAAGGTTTTGGTAAGAAGGGTAAGTTGGCGCTGAGGTTTATGGGACCGTACCGTATCTTGGTACACGTTGGAAGGGTGGCATACAAGTTGGATCTACTTCCACAATTACAATGGTTGCATAATGTCTTCTAGGTCTCCATGTTGAGGAAGTGTCACACTAACACCGCGTAGACATTGCAGTCGGTGGAGGTTGAGGTCGAAGAGAATGTGTCATATGCTGACAGTCCTATGTTGATCCTGGATAGGATAGTGAAGAAGTTGAAGAAGAAGGATATATCTCTAGTGAAGGTTTTGTGGCATCATGAGGGGTAGAGTAAGCCATGTGGGAGTTAGAGGATGAGATGTGTAGGAAGTACATGTCATTGTTTGCGTAAGATTTTGGGGGTGAAATCCTTGTTAGGGGTTTAAGGTTGTAAGACCCCTGACCTTGCTTTATGGTTAAACATACTCAATTATCATTATTGCATTCTTAAAACCATACTATAACCGTAATAGAAAGTTGATATCATGTGACATGATTATGTTTCAAGTTTGGTCCAGTTTGGACATTGTTTGAGCAAGTTATGAAATTATTTGCTTATTTTGGGATTTTATTAAAATAACACATATCTAGGTTTTTTCTTGTAATTTGTGACATGCTTGTCGTTCCTTCATGGTTTCATATCATGCTTGATTTAGTTGTGCTTTGGGGCACCGTGTTACTATTGGATCGAAGAGCTCTAGGGGGGGTGAATAGAGCTACACAATTTCTCACAAAACAGATTAGACCTTCAAATTAGATCAATTTGAAGCAATAGTTAAACGTCAATTTGAAGTCCTATCTAAACAAGAATAGCAAGGATGAGAGATACTTATAGAAAGCACTTGACAAAGGGATGTAAAGTGGTTCCACACTTCAAACTAGAAGTGAGTCAGTCCACTACCTAGAGAGGTCATCCTCTAGGACATTGCAAATGCTTTTCTCTATTATATCACTAAAGAGATTTACAGTGAAAGACCACCAAAGGACTTACCCATCCAATCACAAAGAGATATCCACCTTACCAAGGAACTTACCCACTTATCTTGAGTCCATCAAAGACTTAACCATCCAATCACAAAGAGATCTCCACCTTACCAAGGAGCTTACCCACTTAGCTTGAGTCTTCAGCCTTCACCTAGGTCTTACCCACTCAAGCTCAAGTCTTCTGCCTTGAAGGACTTTGCTTCTCCTCTTGGATCTTTATCCTTTTCCTTCTCCTTCACTTGGAGAAGATCACCGCCTCATCAACAACCTCAAAGAGGACCAGCTACAACTCATTCTTCACTCGATGGACCTTGCTTTAACTTTTCTTCATGAGAGAAGGGGATATGGAAGTAGTGGAAGATTTGAGAGCTTTACAAGTACAAAGGTGGATCTCTCTGACAATAAGCCTACCTCACTCACAAAACACAAAATGAAGTGTAAATTAGAGAGAGAAAGGGGATCAAGGAGTAGTAGCACACTCAACTATAGCAAGGACCTTCAATGTAGTGAATGTGCAAATTTGGAATGAACTCCAAGGGGTCCTATTTATAGCTGGGGGTGCTCCCATGAGTTGGGGAACACTTAGGGTCGAAATACAACCATTTTTGCACAAGGAAACAAATCTATTTCTGTCCAAACAAGTCACCAATGATTATAATCACTTTTTCTACATTTTCTGTACAGTGTATTTGGTCGAGTTTAAATAAAGGTAATTCAACCGATCGACTAAAAGACAAACCCAATTTTCAAACTATCGGTCAAGTTTGTCCTGGGGAACTCAACCGATTAGCCAAAATTGAATTTGGTCAGTAAGCCATTTGGTCAAATTCTATGAATGCACAACTTACCGATGCATATCATCAAAAAATCAATCCATGGGATCGGTCGAGATTGGAACTCGACCGATCAACAGTCTGTGATCGATTTTTTTAATTTGTCTTAAAAGTGATTAAAACTTGGTACTAAGTGTCCCACATATTTTTCTCATCTTAGTTACAAGTCATATCATCAATACAAGTGATTACAAAATTCTTCTAAGGTTGTTTGAAGCAATTTCCTTATTAGCACACTTGCATTCCATTTGACGTAAACTTTGACAAGCAAGGGCTTGTGTAAATTCGTTCTTTTCATGTACCTAAAGCCTGAGATCAATCTTAAATACACATATTAGATACATATGAATGGAATGGTTAAATCATTATCAAAATATGGACAATGTATAACCTCTAGGTCAACATTCTCCCCCTTTTTGACAATGAAAACCCATTCCTCAAACATATGAAAAAGGATATTGAAACTATACCTTTGCCTTGTGAATTAGGGGGGGTTCAATATTTAAACAATGTGAATTTGTTCCCCCTCAATCTATGCTTATTTTAACCTGCATAGTTAGTCTATCTACACAAAGCAATATAACATGCATGTACTGTATGGTCATTTAGCAAGTCACATAATAAATCATGTACTGAACAAGAAAAGGATCACATAAGCAATAAATAGCAATATGATTGAGTTTCTAGACATTGAATTTCTCTCCCACTTTTGACATTATCAAAAGGAAGGGAAGGGTTAGAAGAGCATATAAGTAGGTCTTCTCCAAACACAACCAAGCAGATATCCAAACATGCAATCTGAAAAACATACATCAAACAGAGAAGAGAGAACCAAATATGCTAAGTCATAATCAAAATATGGTGAAATATGGAACCAACTCATAAGATATAATAGATCAAAGAGTAAGAGTGCACATAATATGGATTATAACCCAGAATGCTAGTTCTCATAAAAACAACTGCAAGTCAAAAGAGATGAAAGCTAAGGATAAAATAGTACAACTCTGATCATGTGCCCATATGTTTCTAATACAAAATAGCCTAGACAGATATATATGATCAATAAACTAGACTAAAAACTAAGAATATCTAGATATCTAGGTCATCTAAATCTACATCATCCATAACATCATCATCCTCGACATCATGCTCGTAGTCATCATCTCCGTCTGAAGGTGCAACAACATTGCCTTCATCACTAGAGTCACCAATGAAGCCATCAGAGCCATCACCATCATCAGATGCAACACCAACATCCTCACCATCATGAGCATCAAATGTAGCATCAACAGTCTCATCATCAGCCTGGTCAGGCATCTCCTCTTCAACAGAAGGACCAAAGCAATGATCGGGCCAACGAGCATTCTTCTCATCCCAAGTTATACCAAGAGCATAGAGCTCATTGGCATGAGGGAAGGAAGGACTAGAATTTCCATGACTGGCAAGAAGAGTGGCTAAGGGGCCAACATGCAGAGGCAGGATGACTAGAATAGATCCACCAATAACAGAGGGTGTGGGAGCAGCAACAGAAGGCTCATGTGTAGGTGGAGGGGCAGGGTACAAGTGATTGTATGCATAGGATGCATAATCACTACCGGGGCATGGCTGGTAGGTGGGATGTGGGTGTGCACATGATAAATTTATGTTAGACATGATTGAACATAAATCTTGGTGCATATGCTCTTGGACCTTGATGTTGTATGCCTGTTGGTGTATCATATAACCCATAAGGTCTTCATTGGACACACAGAACGAGGCATAGCTAGGCCGGGTAGGCTGAGGAGGTGGAGGAGCTTGGGTTGAGGTAGAGGCAGGTGCAACTAAGGTAGAGGCATAGGGTGAAGCATCGGGTTTGGTGGAGGAAAGGATATACATGGATTTCTGAATAGTGGTCTCACTGATACACACTCCCTTCCTGGAAGGTCCGCAGTGGAAGTCAAAGAAGAGTGATTTCTCAGTGGTGAACTGGAAAAGATCACATATCATGGAAGGATATAGAGATTGGGTGCCACAGGTGTTCTTGCCAGAGTCAAATAAAGTCATGTGGTGGAGGATGTATCTTGACCACTTGACTCTGACATTCTCTAAGATGTAGTGTATTATCACAACAATGTTCTCTGCAATATCTATTTGGTTTTTCTTTAGGTGGATGTTACAATTGACCACTAGGGCTAATATATGCTTCTGAAGATCTAAGGAGGAGGAGGGTAGGGTGCTCTTCTTCTTATAGGCAACCTCAGGTTTCTTCAAGTAACAATGGATGTCAAGAAGTGCGATATCATATTTCTTGTAGAAACCTTCAGGGCCAAGCAGGTCAAAGTACTCACCATAATCCTTACGATAGGTATCATTCTCATCGGCTCCTGAACAGAAGATATTCATGATATCCTATGAGATTTGGAATTTCTTCCCGACAATCATAGAAGTAAGGATAACTTGAGTATTGTGAGGAGGTACAAGAGTTTCATAATTCCAACACAAATTTACATAGAATTTGTGAACGTCTTTCATGCTATACATGGAATTGTGAAAGCACACATGTTCGACACCTAGGGAAGATATGTGATGAACACAAAGCAACTTAGCCACTTGGACGATGATAGCTTGATGCCTAGGGCTAGGCTTAAAAAGGGATCTAAAAGGAAAAGGACTCAGTGGAAGAAGATCCTTATACCAATTTACTACCTCATTTGAGACAAAGAGGGTCTCATCAAGAGGAATCAAGCAGGAAGATGAGGAGGAGGATGGTGCATTGCTAGGGGCGGCTCTCTTTCTTCTATTTGAAGCCATGAAGGTGAAATGGAGAAGAAGAATACATCAAAAACACCAAACACACCACCAAAAACGTTCACACACCTAGGTTAAGCTAGGGGGAAGGTCTAGGAAGGTCGTCCTAGGTCAGATTAGGTCTAGGTGAGGGAAGGGAAGGTTGAGGGTTGAGAGCTTAGGGCTAGAGGGAGTGGAATCGATTGACTTTTCTCTAGTTGAGAGGGAGAATAGTCGGTCAAACCCAACTTATGATAGCTTCAGCCCGACGATCGGTAGAGTTCTATGAAGTCAAAACTTGACTGATTAGCTTTTTTCAAAAAATCTCTCATCCATGGATCGGTCGAGTTTGTCCTGGGGAAACTCGACTGATGGTCAAGCTGACCTAAAACCATCAAACTTAATTTCTAGCCATATGAAATATAATTCAATTTTTTATTCAAGTCCATTATGTATATTGAACATAATTTGGCACATATCACTCATCATTGGGTACTATTTTGTGATAAAACAAGCGTTTGTGAAAAATACCCAAAAAAGAGAGAGAAACAAGGCAAAATGAACATGAAAAACTGATTTAAGCATATTAGTGTGCAACGATGATCAAGATAGATGCAAAACATATAGGATACATGGCTACTAGCTAGAAGGCATATCAGATTCATTCAAAGCAGTTATAAGAAATTTTGATCTAATAAAGTTAAATTGCTCTCTAGCTAGAGGTTTAGTGAAAATATCCACCAACTGATTTTCCATGTCCACATGTGTGATATAAATATCCTTCTTGGTAATGTGGTCACGAAGAAAGTGATGGAGAACCTCTATATGTTTAGCTCTACTATGTAATATAGGATTGTAAGACAAGTTAATTGCACTAAAATTATCACAATAGATAGGAGAAGCATCAAAATGAATGTTAAAGTCTTGGAGCATTTTCTTCATCCATAGGACCTAGGCACAACAACTCTCAACTGCAATGTACTCAGCCTCGGTGGTTGATAATGCCACGATGCTCTATTTCTTGGAGAACCAAGACACAAGCATGTACCTAGGAGGAAAGAAGTTCCACTTGTGCACTTTCTATCAATCAAGCAACCTGCATAATCGACATCACTAGAGGTAGTAAGATTAAAGTCCCTTGACTTGGGATACCATAGTCCAAAATTTTGGGTTTTGGCTAAGTACCTTAGAATCCTCTTAACAACTATAAGATGAGATTTCTGAAGATTTGATTGAAATCTAGCACACAAGCCAACACTAAACATTATGTCAGGACTAGAGGCAGTTAAGTAAAGTAAACTTCCAATAATACCTCTATAGAGCTTGTCATTTACCTTCTCCCCTTCTTCATCTTTATCAAGTTTGGCGGTGTTTGACATGGGTGTGTCCATCAGCTTGGTGTTCTCCATCCCAAAGTGTTGGGTTTTAGGGAAGCCAGAGAAGGCAGCGGAAACAAAAAATTTTCTCCCCCAAACCCAGAACAAGGAAACACGTCAACGTCTATACAATAGGAAAGGATGGTTTGTGGAATCATACCTTGTCCCGAGGCTTGCTTGGTGACAATACCTCGCGGCTAGCGCGGTCTTCACCTCTGATCTTGGATGGTGTCTGTGCAGCTCCTGATCGCACCGGGACTGACGACTCATGCTGTCACCGGGACTTCAAGATTGAAAGCTGTCCTCCGAGCGGCATAAATCTCCCACCTCTGAAGTAGTCCACACAGACCACCTGGAACTCCAATCTCCTTGTCTCACAAGGAATTGGAAGGAGTCACATCCTCCTGTCAGTGTACTAGTCACTGACACACTCTCGTGCTACCAGTTGCTTTCTGTAGTTGTCTTTCCTTTGTTGTGCCTCCCTTATTGGGTAGCACTTTCTCGGGCTCTCTCGGTTACCAAAACCAGAGAGAACGACAACTTTGTAGAGCAACTGGTTGCACTGAGATGTACTTTGAGAAGCCCCCAATACCCCTATATATAGGAGGGTCATGGGACAGGGTTCTCTATCCCGGGCAATGTGGGACTAAAGCAGGAGTAGAAGGGTTCGAGATTTTCCACAAAAACAACCAACTGAGTAACCTGAACTGATCGTTTCATTTTTGAAACGGTCGGTTGGGGACCTGAGCCGGTCGGTTGACACCTCAACCGATCGGTTGGGACCCATGAAATGGTCAGTTCATTTCTGAACTGGGGGGTTCATGGTCCTGGTCAGTTCCCGATTGACTTTTCTTCTTTTGTTTCTAATTGGTACCTAATACCAATCCTTGTTCCAATCAAATTGGGCAAGTGAAACGAAAAGAAATTTCTCACCAATCCTACTCTCCCAACTTGCTCGGTTGCATCAGTTGAACCGATCGTTTCAACACTTGAAGAAACCGTTTCACCCTGTCCATGAGCCGATCGACTCACCACCTGAGCCGATCGGTTCACCAAGCTCAGCCGATCGGTTCATCACATGAGCCGATCTGTTGGGATTGCAGATTGTGCAGAATCAGTCAATTGCCGTTTCAATCAATCTGATACTCTAATCAATCGGTCCAACACCTTGAACATTATGATACTGACCTATCAATTGATTGAGTGTTTCATTGAACTACTAAACTCCTTTAGCAATCAATGTAAACATTGTTTGTGGAAAAAACTCCTCTTCCAGGTTAAATCCTATGTGTGTGACCCTACAGGTCCATTTCACGTTGGCAGTGAAAGTCCATAACACTTATGACTTCACAAGCAAAGAGCGGTGCCTAGTCACACATCATTGCTACCCAAGTGAAATAGAAAGTTGGAGAACAACTTTCAATCCTACAATCTGTGAATGGTGTTATAGTGAATGTATAGTTCCTTTGTCACTGACATCTCGAATGAACTCAAGGCATGGAACAGTCATCCTGTCAACGTTCATTCACTTTCTTGATCTCAGAGTAGATTGGAAGAGATATGTATGACATCAATGTCACATACTGATTCACACATGTGTGCACGCCTTTCTCAATCCTACTCATCAAGTGGCCATGGATATGAAACTTCCTTAGGAGGGACAAATCCCATATCTATCACTCACCCCTCAAAAGCCCCATGTGTCAAAGCCACCCAATCATCACCTTTGTAACAACCCATGTTTTAGGACTGCGTTTGATGATGTCAAAGTGTGCCCAATGACATGTGTTGAGTGTAGTGATTTTAGGTCAAGGAATCACATTCACCACCATCACTGTGAGTACTGGCTGTGACTACCATGTCATGGTTCCATGGGTCAAACTCATGGTGGGTCTGTCCGGTACACTGGTTCTCTAAAAAGTACCTATGTGTTTGGTTTGATATCTCTATATAAGGACTAATGAGATTCTATCATCAACCAACACCACAATCTAGTCTTGTGTGTCATTACTGTCTATCTACCTTCCACAATGACATACGACTAGGGACATAACAAGAATGTACAAACTCTTAGCATCCGTATGATCTCATCGTTCAGGTCCTGAACCGGAAGGCATATGTCATTGAGTACTGTCATTCTCTAGACGTTCAATCTGTTCTATCACTATCTCATATGACTGAATCAGAAAGAATTGGAAGCTTGCCTTTGATGTTTATCAAATCAATCTTAATGTATCCCACCAATCATCCAATTATTGGCTCTCAGGGCATACATACCAACAGACTCCCACTTGACTGCGAGCCAATCACCCTTGAATCATATTCATAGTGATCTTCAAACATGTCCCACATGTTACTGTGCTCTAGTGCGAACATAGTGAGTTATGGAAACACCTTGCCAAAGTGAGTTTTTAACTACATGTCTCTCATCTCTTTGTTGTACGTCACACGTATGAGATGGAGTTGCCGTAATATGCGATCTAGTATTCCTTTTCTAACCTTTAGCCACATTTCATGATCAAGGATTCCATACTTGTCATCAATGAGCAGAATATCTATGAGTTCATTTCATGAACTTCTAGATCCATATAGAATCCACTGCTGTTCTCTAATGCATAGACACTCGGCATTTCCTTTTAAATGGTTTTATTGGAACACTTCCAATTATCAACAAACATTCACTTTTATATATCCTATATATATTTTGTGATTAATTTTCTGTCCTTTGGGAGGTTTGCATCAATGTAATTCTTTACATTGAACTCTTCCTTATCTCCATAGAACTAGAACTTATCAAGTACTTATCAAGTTCTCATGGTATTCCAGTAACCCTTACTGGAAGTAGACAGACATCCACTCATCATGTCTCACATACAAGTTATCATGATGAGCACATCATGTTGCCATGTCCTACATACAAGATGATGAATGCATTTTGTTCTTGCCATGTTGATACATGCAAGATAATGGGATGATTACATACATGATAGATCCATATCTATTCTTAGTGTTCCCATTCTTCATAAGAATTGGACACTTAGCCTTGGGATACTAACTCCATGTAACATGGACAAGTTTTCTCCCACTGAATCTGTGCATACTAAACCCTTCAGTACAGATTGCCAATGTATGCTTTCTCTTCTCAGGTCAAGAGGTTTTCGAGAACTATCTCTATAGATATCTATTCCAATCATATGGGAAACATCTCTATCTTCCTTAAATATAATTTCCACCTTTTGGATTTCCATTCTAGAACATTTCCATTTCACATCAAAGATAATTTCCACCTTTTGGATTTCCATTCTAGAACATTTCCATTTCACATCAACATGTGGAATGTGAATACGCTCCCACTAAATCACAGATCCTTCTTTATCTTTAACATATCATTCAAACCCTTTGAATATATTATCAAAGTAAAGTTCCAATTCTGAGTTGCTTGTACTCAATCAATCATATTTATTCCTCATAGGAATACAATTTTAGTATCCATATGCCAAATGTCTCGGTCATTAAGTTGCAATCAACAAGCATCATCCTTCTCAAAATGTTATCCATGCGTCTTAACACTAAAGACTCATTTGCACTTATGGATTTCATCTAATGAGTGCTACCATCAAGGTCATACCTTATGGTTCACATGGATGTCATTTAGGATGTAATGGCCATAAACCATAACTCAAAATTTGGTTCCTCATATTCATCTAGATAGTTGACTCATTACATGAACAACTCATCTCATAGATAAACGAGGTGTATCCGACAAGGATATAAGAACTCTCAACTCCTTGTGATTCTTAATGTCCTTTATTAGAGAAGTGTATTCTTTATTTAAGAAGAATTTAGTTATTTGATAATCATCCTCTAACTCCTTAGAGTATGAATCCTTCTTGATTTAGACATCACCATGCCTTAATCATGAGTTCACTATGATATACTATCATAATCACTCATAAGGATCTCAAACATTTGGTCCAAGTATTTCATTCATTGATCTCATCAAGAATTAACACTTTACCAAATTTGCACTTCATCTATGATAATCTTGAACACTTCAAGATATTCATATTGGTATTTCTCTAAACACCATTTGAAGTATTAGCATTTATTCCAATAGGTATGTAAATACATCACATGTATCATACCTAATAGGATAATCATTCTCCCAGTACCATTAGTGAAGATTGATTAATCATGTCCAATATATTCATGTCTCTTACTGGTTCTCTAACCAAAAGAGACTAGATTTATCCATCACATGGACACTAGAAATGAATTTCTCATGATTGATGCTAATTTGATTGTTTGAGTTATCTATGACTTTTAGGTATCATTTTATCTTATGAATGTCAAATACCACAAGATAAACAAGGCATTGCCACAAAGATCATATCTTTATAAATTGAAACATCTCTTTATTGATTGCCATCATTGTCATACAATATGCAAAAATAAAGTGTTTCTATCTATTGGCAAATATGAAATAGCAGTTCATAACTGTATTACATGCCTTTTAGGCTGAAAATAAACTAAAGTACTCCTATCTATGGCGGCAACACTTGCCCCATTTATTGAGTGCTTTACACTTTACATATTGGTATCATATACCTCAAAAGTGTTACAAGTTTACTTTCATGACACCTTTAAGTAGAGACGTTTGTCGTATCCTTCTTCTTTTGTTCTTCCAGATAGAGGGGACAATTCCTTTTCCAATGTCCTGGCTTTTGACAATGGTGGCAATTGCCTTTCTTGGTCACACCTCCCTTGGCCTTGAGAGCTGAAGACAACTTGGGCTCCTGGCTTGCATCAGAACCTTTCTTAGCTTTTCCCTTGCCCTTGTGCTTGGACTTGCCTTTCTTTCTCGTGATCACCATCATAGACTTAGGCTTGTCCTTCTTCATCTGTGTCTCGACTGTCCTCAGCATGCCCAACAACTCTGACCGTGTCCTATCAAAGTTGTTCATGTTGTAGTTCATCACAAACTGACTGTAGGATTCTGGCAACGATTGCAGTATCACATCAGTAGAAAACTCTTGGCCCAGTGGAAATCCCATTATTTTCAGGTTCTCCACATACCCAATCATCTTGAGTGTGTGAGGACCAACTGGATCTTCTTCTGTCATGACGTACTTGAACAGTGCCCTTGAGACATCATATCTCTCTTGCCGTGCTTGATCTTCATACATGTTCCTGAGATGCTGAATCATCTCAATGACACCCATGTTCTCATGTTGTCTCTGCAACTCATGGTTCATAGAGCACAACATCAAGCACTTTGCATCAATGGCATCATCAGAATGCTTCTTGTAAGCATCCCTTTCTGCCTTTGGTGCATTAGGAGCAGGTTCCTCTGGAGTTGGAGTATCTAGGACATAGAGCTTTCACTCTTGAGTGAGAACAAATCTCAATGTCCTATACCAGTCGTGGAAGTTTGTCCCATTTAGTTTGTCCTTTTCAAGGATGGATCACAAAGAAAAGTGATTGTTGTTTGTTGCCATTTGTACTACAAAAGGAAATATTCAATTTTAGTCCAAAAACTCATTTTGACTTATTTGATTGATTTGAAAAGTTGACGATATAATTAGGCCTTTAATTAATTATCTCTCCCACTATTTTAGTTAAAATTGATAGCCCTCACCATCAATTCGGAAGATTGTAGCATACAACCTTCTAGTGGGCAAGATCATGAAATCCTCTAAGTCATGGACCAGCTTGGGTTGTCACCCACAACTTAGATTTTTCCGGTAGGCAACTCTTGCCAATTGCATCATATGCAACTCTTGATAAGATGTCATATGAAACTCCTTGCCATGATCATCTCCATGCCTCAAGGTGCTAGATCCTATCTAGGACACCTTGTTAAGTCTGACCCAAAGCCAACACGATAAATATGCACCCTGCTTAGGCAGACCCACATATCCATCCTTAACGCTTCCATGAGATAGACGGTGCACCACGCTTGGGCGTGCGCACACTTGGTCGATCAAGAATTTGACGTGTGTCACATTTGGAAGGCATCTAAAACTTAATATTTAATGAGGGATTTGGTTTTATATACATATACATATCCAATCACCACAATACATAGTATGTATCATATACATGCTATATCCCACAGAAAACATGCAAAACTGATAAAAGCGATGATTATGTCCATCCTAATGTGATTCCTCGAGCCAAGAGGAATCACGGTCATCTAGGTCTACATCACATGCAACATGTACAAGATGAACTCTGTGCTTTGCCTTTCTGGGATTGATCAACTCATCAAATGACTGATCAGCTCACCATCAGGCCGGTCGGCTGGGTGCCACCAACTGATCGGTTGGCTCCTTCAATTGATCAGTCGCCTGGTCGTCGTGCATCTCATCATGGCCGCCACCCTCTCATCTCGCTCCTCGAACTAGTCATCAACCGATCGGCTCACTCCTTGAACCGATCATCTCAAACTTTAACCGATCAGTTCACGCCTTGAACCGATCGTCTCAGCTGTCATTAGGATGTCCTCCGTTCTATGACATAACAGCAAATAAAATTCTATCCTATTTTACATTGTAAAAAGAGAAACCTCGAGTTACATTTGAGGGGAGAAAAGGTAGGAAAGAAATCTCGAATTATTTCGAGTTACATCAGGAATAGGAGAAAGGGAATCGGTGCGCATATCGAGATGCAAGCAACCACATACAACCATACACAGATAGGGTTTATTGGCCATGGCCACGCTATTCATCCACCACAAAACTCGTTTAAGGGCGACGCGTATCGAGTGCATTCATATTACATATCATATATGTATATTGGGATTTGTGGATTTAGGATTGGACATGCATAAATCCAATTTTATTCACATCGTATGAAATAAATAAAGGCAACAAACCAAGATCGATCATATCGATAATCCTAAAGTATAGAGCAGTTGACGTGGCTCTGATACCATTGTTGGGTTTTAGGGGAGGCAGAGAAGGCAGCAGAAACAACAAATTTTCTCCCCCAAACCCAGAACAAGGAAACACGTCAACGTCTATACAATAGGAAAGGATGGTTTGTGGAATCATACCTTGTCCCGAGGCTTTCTTGGCGACAATACCTCACAGCTTGCGCCGTCTTCACCTCCGGTCTTGGACGGTGTCTGTGCAGCTCCTGGTTGCACCGGGACTGACGACTCCTACTCTCAACGGGACTGTCGGGATTGACAGCTGTCCTCCAAGCGGCAGAAATCTCCCGCCTCTGAAGTAGTCCACACGGACCACCTGAAACTCCAATCTCCTTGTTTTAGGGGAGGCAGAGAAGGCAGCAGAAACAACAAATTTTCTCCCCCAAACCCAGAACAAGGAAACACGTCAACGTCTATACAATAGGAAAGGATGGTTTGTGGAATCATACCTTGTCCCGAGGCTTTCTTGGCGACAATACCTCACAGCTTGCGCGGTCTTCACCTCCGGTCTTGGACGGTGTCTGTGCAGCTTCTGGTTGCACCGGGACTGACGACTCCTACTCTCAACGGGACTGTCGGGATTGACAGCTGTCCTCCAAGCGGCAGAAATCTCCCGCCTCTGAAGTAGTCCACACGGACCACCTGAAACTCCAATCTCCTTGTCTCACAAGGAATGGGAAGGAGTCACACCCTCGTGTCAGCGTACTAGTCACTAACACACTCTCCTGCCACCAGTTGCTTTCTACAGTTGTCTTTCCCTTATTGTGCCTCCCTTATCGGGTAGCACTTGTTCGGGCTCTCTCGGTTACCAAAACCAGAGAGAACGACAACTTTACAGAGCAACTGGTTGCACTGAGTTGTACTTTGAGAAGCCCCCAATACCCCTATATATAGGAGGGTCATGGGATAGGGTTCTCTATCCTGGGCAATGTGAGACTAAAGCAAGAGTAGAAGGGTTCGAGATTGTCCACAAAAACAACCAACTGTGTAACCTGAACTGATCGTTTCATTTCTGAAATGGTCGGTTGGGGACCTGAGCTGATCGGTTGACACCTCAACCGATCGGTTGGGACCCATGAAATGGTTGGTTTATTTCTGAACCGGTCGGTTCGTGGTCCTGGTCAGTTCTGGATTGACTTTTCTTCTTTTGATTCTAATTGGTACCTAATACCAATCCTTGTTCCAATCAAATTGGGAAAGTGAAATGAAAAGAAATTTCTCACCAATCCTACTCTCCCAACTTATTCGGTTGCATCAGTTGAACCGATTGTTTCAAAACATGAAGCAATCATTTCACCCTGTCCATGAGCCGATCGACTCACCACCTGAGCTGATCGGTTCACCAAGCTCAGCCGATCAGTTCATCACATGAGCCGATCGGTTGGGATTGCAGATTGTGCAGAATCAGTCAACTGCAATTTTAATCAATTCGATACTCTAATCAATCAGTCCAACACCTTGAACATTATGATACTGAGCTATAAATTGATTGAGTGTTTAATTGAACTACTAAACTCCTTTAGCAATCAATCTAAACATTGTTTCTGGACAAAACTCCTCTTCCAGGTTAAATCCTATGTGCGTGAACCTACAGGTCCATTTCACGTTAGCACTGAAAGTCCATAACACTTATGACTTCAAAAGCAAAGAGCAGTGCCTAGTCACACATCAATGCTACCCAAGTGAAATAGAAAGTTGGAGAATAACTTTTAATCCTACAATCCGTGAGTGGTGTTACAATGAATGTATAATTCCTTTGTCACTGATATCCCGAATGAACTAGAGGCATGTAATAGTCATCATGTCAACGTTCATTCACTTTCTTGATCTTAGAGTAGATTGGAAGACATATGTATGACATCAATATCACATACTGATTCACACATGCGTGCACACCTTTGCCATGCATATCAAACTCCCTTAGGAGGGACAAATCCCATATTTATCACTCACCCCTCAAAAGCCCCATGTGTCAAAGCCACCCAATCATCACCTTTATAACAACCCATGTTTCAGGACTGTGTTTGATGATGTCAAAGTGTTCCCAACATCATGTGTTGAGTGTAGTGATTTCAGGTCAAAGAATCACATTCACCACAATCACTGTGAGTACTGACTGTGACTACCATGTCATGGTTCCATGTGTCAAACTCACGGTGGGTCTGTCTGGTACACTTGTTCTCTAACAAGTACCTATGTGCTTGGTTTGATATCTCTATATCATGACTAATGAGATTCTATCATCAACCAACACCACAATCTAGTCTTATGTGTCATTGATGTCTATCTACCTTCCACAATGACATCCGACTAGGGACAGAACAAGAATGTACAAACCCTTAGCATCCGTATGATCTCATCGTTCAGGTCCTGAACCGGAAGGCATACGTCATTGAGTACTGTCATTCTCTAGACGTTCAATTTGTTCTATCACTATCTCATATGACTGAATCAGAAAGAATTGGAAGCTTGCCTTTGATGTTTATCAAATCAATCTTAATGTATCCCACCAATCATCCCATGATTGGCTCTCAGGGCATACATACCAACAGACTCCCACTTGCACTGTGAGCCAATCACCCTTGAATCATATTCATAGTAATCTTCAAAAATGTCCCACATGTTATTGTGCTCTAGTGCGAACATAGTGAGTTATGGAAACACCTTGCCAAAGTGAGTTTTTAACTACATGTCTCTCATCTCTTTGTTGTACGTCACACATATGAGATGGAGTTGTCGTAATATGCGATCTAGTATTCCTTTGCTAACCTTTAGCCACATTGCATGATCAAGGATTCCATACTTGTCATCAATGAGCGGAATATCTATAAGTTCATATCATGAACTTCCAGATCCATATAGTATCCACTGCTATTCTCTAACGCATAGACACTCGGCATTTCCTTTTAAATGGTTTTATTGGAACACTTCCAATTATCAACAAACTTTCACTTTTATATATCCTATATATATTTTGCGATTAATTTTCTATCCTTTTGGAAGTTCGCATCAATGTAACTCTTTACATTGAACTCTTCCTTATCTCCATAGAACTAGTATTTCTCAAGTAATTATCAAGTTCTCATGGTATTCCAGTAACCCTTACTGGAAGTAGACATGCATCCACTCATCATGTCTCACATACGAGTTATCAGGATAAGCACATCATGTTGCCATGTCCTACATACAAGATGATGAATGCATTTTATTCTTGCCATGTTGATACATGCAAGATAATGGGATGATTACATACATGATAGATCCATATCTATTCTTAGTGTTCCCATTCTTCATAAGAATTGGACACTTAGCCTTGGGATACTAACTCCATGTAACATGGACAAGTTTTCTCCCACTGAATCTGTGCATACCGAACCCTTCATTATAGATTGCCAATGTATGCTTTCTCTTTTCAGGTCAAGAGGTTTTCGAGAAATATCTCTATAGATCTATATTCATATCATATGGGAAACATCTCTATCTTTCTTAAAGATAATTTCCACCTTTTGGATTTCGATTCTAGAATATTTCAATATAACATCAAAGATAATTTCCACCTTTTGGATTTCCATTCTAGAACATTTCCATTTCACATCAACATGTGGAATGTGAATACGCTCCCACTAAATCATAGATCCTTCTTTATCTTTGACATATCAGTCAAACCCTTTGACTATATTATCAAAGTAAAGATTCAATTCTGAGTTGCTTTTACTCAATCAATCATATTGATTAGTCCATTGTAAATTATAGACTTCATTTGCATTAGTGGATTCATAAACCTTATAGGTTGTTTCACGTACACATCTTTGTTTTATTCCTCATAGGAATGCAGTTTTAGTATCCATATGCCAAATGTCTTAGTCATTAAGTTGCAATCAACAAGCATCATCCTTCTGAAAATGTTATCCATGTGTCTTAACACTAAAGACTCATTTGCACTTATGGATTTCAT
Source organism: Alisma plantago-aquatica (assembly GCA_963693085.1). Classification (NCBI taxonomy): domain Eukaryota; kingdom Viridiplantae; phylum Streptophyta; class Magnoliopsida; order Alismatales; family Alismataceae; genus Alisma; species Alisma plantago-aquatica. The sequence continues at coordinate 1,140,561,012 of OY856411.1, forward strand.
CCAATGAGTGCTACCATCAAGGTCATACCTTATGGTTCACATGGATGTCATTTAGGATGTAATGGTCATAAACCATAACTCAAAATTTGGTTCCTCATATTCATCTAGATAGTTGACTCATCACATGAACAACTCATCTCATAGATAAACGAGGTGTATCCGTCAAGGAAATAAGAACTCACAACTCCTTGTGATTCTTATTGTCCTTTATTAGCAAAATGTATTCTTTATTTAAGAAGAATTTAGTTATTTGATAATCATCCTCTAACTCCTTAGAGTATGACTCCTCCTTGATTTAGACATCACCATGCCTTAATCATGAGTTCACTATGGTATACTATCATAATCACTCATAAGGATCTCAAACATTTGGTCCAAGTATTTCATTCATTGATCTCATCAAGAATTAACACTTTACCAAATTTGCACTTCATCTATGATAATCTTGAACACTTCAAGATATTCATATTGGTGTTTCTCTAAACACCATTTGAAGTATTAGCATTTGTTCCAATAGGTATGTAAACATATCACATGTATCATACCTAATAGGATAATCATTCTCCCACTACCATTAGTGAAGATTGATTAATCATATCCAAGATATTCATGTCTCTTACTGGTTCTCTAACCAAAAGAGACTAGATTAATCCATCACATGGACACTAGAAATGAATTTCTCATGATTGATGCTAATTTGATTGTTTGAGTTATCTATAACTTTTAGGTATCATTTTATCTTATGCATATCAAATACCACAAGATAAACAAGGCATTGCCACAAAGATCATATCTTTAGAAATTGAAACATCTCTTTATTGATTGTCGTCATTGTCATACAATATGCAAAAATAAAGTGTTTCTATCTATTGGAAAATATGAAATAGTAGTTCATAATTGTATTACATGCCTTTTAGGCTGAAAATAAACTAAAGTACTCCTATCTATGGCGGAAACACTTGCCCCATTTATTGAGTGCTTTACACTTTACATCTTGGTATCATATACCTCAAAAGTGTTACAAGTTTACTTTCATGACACCTTTAAGTAGATATGTTTGTCAATCCTTCTTCTTTTGATCTTCTAGATAGAGAGGACAATTCCTTTTCCAATGTCCTGGCTTTTGACAATGGTGGCAATTGCCTTTCTTGGTCACGCCTCCCTTGGCCTTGAGAGCTGAAGACAACTTGGGCTCCTGGCTAGCATCAGAACCTTTCTTAGCTTTGCCCTTACCCTTGCGCTTGGACTTGCCTTTCTTGCTCGTGATCACCATCACAGACTTAGGCTTGTCCTTCTTCATCTGTGTCTTGGCTGTCCTCAACATGCCTAACAACACTGACAGTGGCCTATCAAAGTTGTTCATGTTGTAGTTCATCACAAACTGACTGTAGGATTCTGGCAACGATTGCAGTATCACGTCAGTAGCTAACTCTTGGCTCAGTGGAAATCCTAGTCTTGTCAGGTTCTCCACATCCCCAATCATCTTGAGTGTGTGAGGACCAACTGGATCTCCTTCTGTCATGACACACTTGAACAGTGCCCTTGATACATCATATCTCTCTTGTTGTGCTTGATCTTCATACATGTTCCTGAGATGCTGAATCATCTCAATGACACCCATGTTCTCATGTTGTCTTTGCAACTCGTGGTTCATTGAGCACAACATCAAGCACTTTCCATCAATGGCATCATCAGAATGCTTCTTGTAAGAATCCCTTTCTGCCTTTGGTGCATTAGGAGCAGGTTCCTCTGGAGTTGGAATATCCAGGACATAGAGCTTTTGCTCTTGAGTGAGAACAATTCTCAATGTCCTATACCAGTCACGGAAGTTTGTCCCTTTCAGCTTGTCCTTTTCAAGGACGGATCGCAAAGAAAAGTGATTGTTGTTTGTTGCCATTTGTACTACAAAAGGAAATATGCAATTTTAGTCCAAAAACTCATTTTGACTTATTTGATTGATTTGAAAAGTTGACGATATAATTAGGCCTTTAATTAATTATCACTCCCACTATTTTAGTTCAAATTGATAGCCCTCACCATCAATTTGGAAGATTGCATCGTACAACCTTCTAGTGGGCAAGATCCTGAAATCCTCTAAGTCATGGACCAGCTTGGGCTGTCACCCACAACTTAGATTTCTCAAGTAGGCAACTCTTGCCAATTGCATCATATGCAACTCTTGATAAGATGTCATATGCAACTCCTTGCCATGATCATCTCCATGCCTCAAGGTGCTAGATCCTATCTAGGTCACCTGTTTAAGTCCGACCCGAAGCCAACACGATGAATATGCACCCTGCTTGGGCAGACCAACATATCCATCCTTCATGCTTCCACGAGATAGACGGTGCACCACGCTTGGGCGTGCCGACAATTGGTCGATCAAGCTTTTAATGTGTGTCGCATTTGGAAGGCATCTAAAACTTAATATTTAATGAGGGATTTGGTTTTATATACATATACATATCCATTCACCACAATACATAGTATGTATCATATACATGCTATATCCCACAGAAAACATGCAAAAACTATAAAAGAAATGATTATGGCCATCCTAATGGGATTCCTCGAGCCAAGTGGAATCACGGTCATCTAGGTCTACATCACATGAGACCTATACAAGATGAACTTTGTGCTTTGCCTTTCTAGGTTTGATCAACTCATCACATGACTAATCAACTCACCATCAGGCCGGTCGGCTGGGTGCCACCAGCCGATCGGTTGGCTCCTTCAACCGATCGGTTCGCCTGGTCATCGTGCATCTCATCATGGCCGCCACCTGCTGGTCTCGCTCCTCAAACTGGTCATCAACCGATCGACTCACTCCTTGAACCGATCATCTCGAACTTCAACCGATCGGTTCACGCCTTGAACCGATCGTCTCAGTTGTCGTCAAAATGTCCTCCGTTCTTTGACATAATAGGAAATAAAATTCTATCATATTTTACATTGTAAAAAGAGAAACCCCGAGTTACATTCAAGGGGAGCAAAGGTAGGAAAGAAATCTCAAATTATTTCGAGTTACATCAGGAATAGGAGAAAGGGAATCGTTGTGCATACCGAGATGCAAGCAACCACATACAACCATACACATATAGGGTTTATTGGCCATGACCAAGCTATACATCCACCACAAAACTCATTTAAGGGCGACGCGTATCGAGTGTATTCATACTACATATCATATATGTATATTGGGATTTGTGGATTTAGGATTGGACATGCATAAAGCCAATTTTATTCACATCGTATGCAATAAATAAAGGCGACAAACCAAAATCGATCATATTGATAATCCTAAAGTATAGAGCACTTGACGTGGCTCTGATACCACTGTTGGGTTTTAGGGGAGGCAGAGAAGGCAGCGGAAACAAAAAATTTTCTCCCCCAAACCCAGAACAAGGAAACACGTCAACGTCTTTACAATAGGAAAGGATTGTTTGTGGAATCATACCTTGTCCCGAGGCTTGCTCGACGACAATACCTCATAGCTTGCGCGGTCTTCACCCCCGGTCTTCGACAGTGTCTGTGCAGCTCCTGGTCGCACTGGGACTGACGCCTCCTGCTCTCACCGGGACTGTCGGGATTGACAGTTGTCCTCCGAGTGGCAAAAATCTCCCGCCTCTGAAGTAGTCCACACGGACCACCTGGAACTCCAATCTCCTTGTCTCACAACGAATTGGAAGGAGTCGCAACCTATTGTCAGCGTACTAGTCACTGACACACTCTCCTGCCACCAGTTGCTTTATGCAGTTGTCTCTCCTTTACTGTGCCTCCCTTATCAGGTAGCACTTGCTCGAGCTCTCTCGATTACCAAAACTAGAGAGAATGACAACTTTACAGAGCAACTGGTTGCACTGAGTTGTACTTTGAGAAGCCCCCAATACCCCTATATATAAGAGGGTCATGGGACATGGTTCTCTATCTCGGGCAATGTGGGACTAAAGCAGGAGTAGAAGGGTTCGAGATTTTTCACAAAAACAACCAACTACGTAACCTGAACCGATCGTTTCATTTCTGAAACGGTCGGTTGGGGACCTGATCTGGTCAGTTGACACCTCAACCGATCGGTTGGGACCCATGAAATGGTCGGTTCATTTCTGAACAGGTTGGTTCGTGGTCCTGGTCAGTTCCCAATTGACTTTTCTTCTTTTGTTTCTAATTGGTACCTAATACCAATTCTTGTTCCAATAAAATTGGGCAAGTGAAACAAAAAGAAATTTCTCACCAATCCTACTCTCCCAACTTGCTCGGTTGCATTAGTTGAACTGATCATTTCAACACTTGAAACAATCATTTCACCCTGTCCATGACCTGATCGACTCACCACCTGAGCCGATCGGTTCACCAAGCTCAGCCGATCAGTTCATCACATGAGCCGATCGATTGGGATTGCAGATTGTGCAGAATCAGTCAATTGCAGTTTCAATCAATCTGATACTCTAATCAATCAGTCCAACACCTTGAACATTATGATGTTGAGCTATCAATTGATTGAGTGTTTAATTGAACTACTAAACTCCTTTAGCAATCAATCTACATATTGTTTGTGGACAAAACTCCTCTTCCAGGTTAAATCCTATGTGTGTGACCCTACAGGTCCATTTCACGTTGGCAGTGAAAGTCCATAACACTTATGACTTCACAAGCAAAGAGCGGTGCCTAGTCACACATTAGTGCTACCCAAGTGAAATGGAAAGTTGGAGAAGAACTTTCAATCCTACAATCCATGAATGGTGTTACAGTGAATGCATAATTCCTTTGTCACTGATATCCCGAATGAACTCGAGGCATGGAACAGTCATCCTGTCAATGTTCATTCACTTTCTTGATCTCATAGTATATTGGAAGAGATATGTATGACATCAATATCACATACTGATTCACACATTCATGCGTGCCTTTCTCAATCCTACTCATCAAGTGGCCATTGATATCAAACTCCCTTAGGAGGGACAAATCCCATATCTATCACTCACCCCTCAAAAGCCCCATGTGTCAAAGCCACCCAATCATCACCTTTATAACAACCCACGTTTCAGGACTGCGTTTATTGATGTCAAAGTGTGCCCAACGACATGTGTTGAGTGTAGTGATTTTAGGTCAAAGAATCACATTCACCACCATCACTATGAGTACTGAATGTGGCTACCATGTCATGGTTCCATGTGTCAAACTCATGGTGGGTCTGTCCGGTACACTGGTTCTCTAACAAGTACCTATGTGTTTGGTTTGATATCTCTATATCATGACTAATGAGATTCTATCATCAACCAACACCACAATCTAGTCTTGTGTGTCATTACTGTCTATCTACCTTCCACAATGGCATCCGACTAGGGACATAACAAGAATGTACAAATTATTAGCATTCATATGATCTCATCGTTCAGGTCCTGAACCTGAAGGCATACGTCATTGAGTACAGTCATTCTCTAGACGTTCGATTTGTTCTATCACTATCTCATATGACTGAATCAGAAAGAATTGGAAGCTTGCCTTTGATGTTTATCAAATCAATCTTAATGTATCCCACCAATCATCCCATGATTGGCTCTCAGGGCATACATACCAACAGACTCCCACTTGCACTGCGAGCTAATCACCCTTGAATCATATTCATAGTGATCTTCAAACATGTCCCACATATTACTGTGCTCTAGTGGGAACATAGTGAGTTAGGGCAACACCTTGCCAAAGTCAGTTTTTAACTGCATGTCTCTCATCTCATTGTTTTACGTCACACGTATGAGATGGAGTTTTGTAATATGCGATCTAGTATTCCGATGCTAACGTTTAGCCACATTGCATGATCAAGGATTCCATACTTGTCATCAATGAGCGGAATATCTATAAGTTCATCTCATGAACTTCCAGATCCATATAGTATCGACTGCTGTTCTCTAACGCATAGATACTCGGGATTTCCTTTTAAATGGTTTTATTGGAACACTTCCAATTATCAACAGACTTTCATTTTTATATATCCTATATATATTTTGCGATTAATTTTCTGTCCTTTCAGAAGTTCACATCAATGTAACTCTTTACATTGAACTCTTCCTTATATCCATAGAACTAGTACTTTTGAAGTACTTATCAAGTTATCATGGTATTCCAGTAACCCATACTGGAAGTAGACAGACATCCACTCGTCATGTCTCACATATGAGTTATCAGGATGAGCACATCATGTTGCCATGTCCTACATACAAGATGATGAATGCTTTTTGTTCTTGCCATGTTGATACATGCAAGATAATGGGATGATTACATGCATGATAGATCCATATCTATTCTTAGTGTTCCCATTCTTCATAAGAATTGGACACTTAGCCTTGGGATACCAACTCCATGTAACATGGACAAGTTTTCTCCCACTGAATCTGTGCATACTGAACCCTTCAGTACAGATTGCCAATGTATGCTTTCTCTTTTCAGGTCAAGAGGTTTTCAAGAACTATCTCTATAGATATCTATTCCTATCATATGGGAAACATCTCTATCTTCCTTAAAGATAATTTCCACCTTTTGGATTTCCATTCTAGAACATTTCCATTTCACATCAAAGATAATTTCCACCTCTTGGATTTCCATTCTAGAACATTTCCATTTCACATCAACATGTGGAATGTGAATACGCTCCCACTAAATAACAGATCCTTCTTTATCTTTAACATATCAGTCAAACCCTTTAACTATATTATCAAAGTAAAGATCCATTTCTGAGTTGCTTGTACTCAATCAATCATATTGATTAGTCCATTGTAACTTATAGACTTCATTTGCATTAGTGGATTCATAAACCTTATAGGTTGTGTCACATACACATCTTTGTTTTATTCCTCATAGGAATGCAATTTTAGTATCCATATGCCAAATGTCTTAGTCATTAAGTTGCAATAAAAAAGCATCATCCTTCTCAAAATGTTATCCATGTGCCTTAACTCTAAAGACTCATTTGCACTTATGGATTTCATCCAATGAGTGCTACCATCAAGGTCATACCTTATGGTTCACATGGATGTCATTTAGGATGTAATGGTCATAAACCATAACTTAAAATTTGGTTCTTCATATTCATCTAGATAGTTGACTCATCACATGAACAACTCATCTCATAGATAAATGAGGTGTATCCGTCAAGGATATAAGAACTCACAACTCCTTGTGATTCTTAATGTCCTTTATTAGTGAAGTGTATTCTTTATTTAAGAAGAATTTATTTATTATATAACCATTCTCTAACTCCTTAGAGTATGACTCCTTCTTTATTTAGACATCACCATGCCTTAATCATGAGTTCACTATGATATACTATCATAATCACTCATAAGAATCTCAAACATTTGGTCCAAGTATTTCATTCATTAATCTCATCAAGAATTAACACTTTACCAAATTTGCACTTCATCTATGATAATCTTGAACACTTCAAGATATTCATAGTGGTATTTCTCTAAACACCATTTGAAGTATTAGCATTTGTTCCAATAGGTATGTAAATACATCACGTGTATCATACCTAATAGGATAATCATTCTCCCACTACCATTAGTGAAGATTGATTAATCATGTCCAAGATATTCATGTCTCTTATTAGTTCTCTAACCAAAAGAGTCTAGATTTATCCATCACATGGACACTAGAAATGAATTTCTCATGATTGATGCTAATTTGATTGTTTGAGTTATCTATAACTTTTAGGTATCATTTTATCTTATGCATATCAAATAACACAAGATAAACAAGGCATTGCCACAAAGATCATATCTTTAGAAATTGAAACATCTCTTTATTGATTGCCATCATTGTCATACAATATGCAAAAATAAAGTGTTTCTATCTATTGGAAAATATGAAATAGCAGTTCATATTTGTATTACATGCCTTTTAGGCTGAAAATAGACTAAAGTAATCCTATCTATGGTGGCTACACTTGCCCCATTTATTGAATGCTTTACACTTTACATCTTGGTATCATATACCTCAAAAGTGTTACAAGTTTACTTTCATGACACTTTTAAGTAGAGATGTTTGTTGTATCCTTCTTCTTTTGTTCTTCCAGATAGAGAGGACAATTCCTTTTCCAATGTCCTGGCTTTTGACAATGGTGGCAATTGCCTTTCTTGGTCACGCCTCCCTTGGCCATGAGAGCTGAAGACAACTTGGGATCTTGGCTAACATCAGAACCTTTCTTAGCTTTCCCTTGCCCTTATGCTTGGACTTGCCTTTCTTGCTCATGATCACCATCACAGACTTAGGCTTGTCCTTTTTCATCTGTGTCTCGGCTGTCCTCAACATTCCCAACAACTTTGACAGTGGCCTATCAAAGTTGTTCATGTTGTAGTTCATCACAAACTGACTGTAGGATTCTGGCAACGATTGTAGTATCATGTCAGTAGCCAACTCTTGGCTCAGTGGAAATCCTAGTCTTGTCAGATTGTCCACATACCCAATCATCTTGAGTGTGTGAGGACCAAATGGATCTCCTTCTGTCATGACACACTTGAACAATGCCCTTGAGACATCATATCTCTCTTGCCGTGCTTGATCTTCATACATGTTCCTGAGATGCTGAATCATCTCAATGACACCCATGTTCTCATGTTGTCTCTGCAACTCGTGGTTCATAGAGCACAACACCAAGCACTTTGCATCAATGGCATCATCAGAATGCTTCTTGTAAGCATCCCTTTCTGCCTTTGGTGCATTAGGAGCAAGTTCCTCTGGAGTCAGAGTATCCAGGACATAAAGCTTTCACTCTTGAGTGAGAACAATTCTCAATGTCCTATACCAGTCGTGGAAGTTTGTCCCATTCAACTTGTCTTTTTCAAGGACGGATCGCAACAAAAAGTGATTGTTGCCATTTGTACTACAAAAGGAAATATGCAATTTTAGTCCAAAAACTCATTTTGACTTATTCGATTGATTTGAAAAGTTGACTATATAATTAGGCCTTTAATTAATTATCGCTCCCACTATTTTAGTTCAAATTGATAGCCCTCACCATCAATTCAGAAGATTGCAGCGTACAACCTTCTAGTGGGCAAGATCCTGAAATCCTCTAAGTCATGGACTAGCTTGGGATGTCACCCAAAACTTAGATTTTTTAGGTAGGCAACTCTTGCCAATTGCATCATATGCAACTCTTGATAAGATGTCATATGCAACTCCTTGCCATGATCATCTCCATGCCTCAAGGTGCTAGATGCTATCTAGGTCACCTTGTTAAGTCTGACCCAAAGCCAAAATGATGAATGTGCACCCTTCTTCGGCAGACCCACATATCCATCCTTCACGCTTCCATGAGATAGATGGTGCACCACGCTTGGGCGTGCCCACACTTGGTCGATCAAGCTTTTCATGTGTGTCGCATTTGGAAGGCATCTAAAACTTAATATTTATGAGGGATTTGGCTTTATATACATATACATATCCAATCACCACAATACATAGTATGTATCATATACATGCTATATCCCACAAAAAACATGCAAAAACGATAAAAGTGATGATTATGGCCATCCTAATGTGATTCCTTGAGCCAAGAGGAATCAGGGTAATCTAGGTCTACATCACATGCAACCTGTACAAGATGAACTCTATGCTTTGCCTTTCTGGGTTTGATCAACTCATCACATGACTGATCGCCTCGCCATCAGACCGGTCGGCTGGGTGCCACCATCTGATCGGTTGGCTCCTTCAACCAATCGGTTCGCGTGGTTGTCGTGCATCTCATCATGGTCGCCACCTGCTCGTCTCGCTCCTCAAACCGGTCATCAACCGATCGTCTCACTCCTTGAACCGATCGTCTCGAACTTCAACCGATCGGTTCACGCCTTGAACTGATCGTCTCAACTATCGTCAGGATGTCCTCCGTTCTTTGACATAACATGAAATAAAATTCTATCCTATTTTACATTGTAAAAAGAGAAACCTCAAGTTACATTCGATGGGAGCAAAGGTAGGAAAGAAATCTCAAAAAAAAGTTGTGTGCATAACCCGATTCTTGACAAAAATGCTCAAAAAGCTCATTTTGAAATTCTCCCCCATGGTCACTACGGATGGAAACAATCTGGAAAAAGCTTCATTCTCAACTCGTTTGCAAAAACTTGAGAAAACATCAAGCGTATCACTCTTTGAAATGATAAAGAAGGTCCAAGTATATCTAGGTAAATCATCAACAATAACAAGGCAATACTTGGAACCACGAAGCGATTGCGTTCTCATTGGTCCAAATAATCAATATGAAGAAGCTCAAGAGATATCTTAGTGCTAACGACTCCTTTGGATTTGAAGGAGGACTTGGTTTTCTTTTCTTGTGTACAAGGTTGGCATTCTTCAACCTTTTGAAAATTCAATTTCGGAAGTCCCTTGACTAAGTCCTTTTTTGCTCAACTTCTTTACTTGATGCATATTTACATGACCAAGTTGGTGGTGCCAAAGAGAAATATCATTTGTGTTGGCTACAAGGCATCTACCAACCACATGCATAATAGAGTTAAGAACAATGACATAAAGATTACCACTTCTAGTTCCCTTATATATAACTTGGTAGGTGAGGGAATCTAGAATCAAGCGTTCAAAAGAAGTAAACAACACAAGGTAACCATTATCACAAAGTTGACTAACACTTATTAAATTGTGATGCAGGCCATCCACAAAAGGAACATTCTTAATGCATAAGGATTCACCTACATCACCCTCATCTTTGACTTTACCTTTCTTGTTGTCCCCAAAGGTGACATATCCTCCTTTCTTCTTTGTAAAATTATTGAAATGGCTTATGTCACTGATCATGTGCTTTGTGCAACCACTATCAACAATACATCTATCTTTTCTCTGCAAGAAAGGAGAATGTTGGTTCCCAACTCAAAATTTGGGATCCGGAGTTAGCTTGGGGACCCATTTCATCTTTGGGTTGGTCCCCTTAGGGTTGTAATGACAATAAGTGGAATAATGATCATCACATTTGCAATGAGAGCAAACCATAGGATTCTTAGTGCCTGAAGATTCTCCTACAAAGAAAGAGATCTCCTTGCTCTTTTTCTTACCTTTGGCCTTACTCTTGCCTTTTTAGGCTCCCTCTACAAATCCCAAACCACTAGTACCACTTTGTTTAGTAGAATGGTCAAGGATTTCATTGAAGGAGTTACTTCCTTTGAGGAATTTCTATAGGGATGCTCTCAATCTATGGTTATCATCATTCAAAGAAACAATAGTAGAAGATAAACTATATATGTCATCCCTAGAATGCACAAGATTAGCCTCAAGACATAAAGCTTTAGTAAGATATGAATCCTTTTCTAGAGAGATAGAAGCAACATTAACACTAGGCAACAAGGGTCTAGAGGATAGATCATTTACTTGACTATGCAACCTAGCATTTTTAGATTTTAGCATTTGAGTCTCTTTGATATAGACATCTCTCTCTTCTCTATGAGCATCAATAAGAAACTTAAATTCAGCATTTTTAGTTTTAAGCAATTCAAGTTCTTTTAGGCAATTTTTGTTCTCTTCCTTAAGATTCTCAATGTTCTTAAGGTAGATACCATTCTCAACTACTACCTCATTATAGTTGAGTTCAAGGTCAAGATATTGCCCTTGCATATTATCAATACTCTCAAGGTTGTTTTTCTCTTTGAATTCCAAAATCTCAAGCTTAGCATAAAGAGCATCAATAATTTTCCTAACCATTTTCTCGTAGATTTACATTTAGCAAAAGAAGAACGGTAGTAATAATCATGTCAATAATAGCTTCTTTAGGCAATTCATGAAAACTTACCTCACTTACCTCACCAATGTCTTCACTTGTAGAGGCCATGAGAGCAAGATGGCACTCTCCATCTTCTTCGGAGCTAGAGATGCTTGAAGATGAAGCTTCTCAAGCCGCATGAGCTGCATTCTTGTGTCTCTTCTCCTTCTTGTCCTTCCTCTTGTTCTTGCTCTCCTTCTTGTAATACGCTTCTTTCCTTGACTGCTCTTGTGGTGAGACTTTCTTGACTTTGGGCATTCACTCTTGTAGTGCCCCTTTTTACCACACTTGTAGCATCTCAGAGTATAGGAGGAGGAGGCTTTCTTTCCCTTGAAGTGCTTGCCCTTGATGTAGTTGGCTTCATGCTCACTAGGGCCTTCATCTTCACTAGAGGAGGAGGGAGAAGTCCAACAAGCAAGTTGTTGTGGAAGGATGACAACCTCCACTTGTGCTTTGAAAGAACTATCTTTGATCTTCTTGGCCTCCTTCTCTTCTTTCTTAGCATCTTCTTCATGCTTGTCAAGTCTAGGATCATGGGCTTGAAGATTGCCAATGAGTTCTTCAGTTGGGATGTAACCAAGGCTCCTAACTTCTTCAATGGAGGTGACCTTTGACTCCCATCTCTTTGGAAGAGTTCTCAAGATCTTTGAGTACAAATTGTCCCAAATCTCATAGGTGGTGTCCCATGATGAGATCTGGTTGAACTCTATGGGAGTGAGGGCTGCATAGAGGATATTAAAGGCCTTTGCATTTAGTTGAGCCTCCTTGAGAGCAGCTTCACTGCATGTTGCAACAGCTCCGGTTGGCTCCTTGTAAGGTGTGACCATCACCTTCCACATATTAAAGTTCATCCCTTAATTGTAGAACTACATCTTCCTCTTCCAATAGAGGAAGTTGGTGCCGTCAAAAACTAGAGGACGCATGGAGAAGCCTCCCTCTAGGTTGAGTGAACTAAGTAGGTTGATGCCCATCTTCTCATCTCATGGGAGATTGTTGTAGAATATCCTTGGCTCTGATACCTCTTGATGGATCTAAGGGATCTATAGGGGGATGGTGAATAGAGCTATATAATTTCTCACAAAATAGATTAGACCTTCAAATTACATCAATTTGGAGAAATAGCTAAATGTCAATTTGAAATCCTATCTAAACAAGCATAGCAAGAATGAGAGAGATTGATAGCAAGCACTTGACAAAGGGATGTAGAGTGGCTCCACACTTCAAACTAGAAGTGAGTCAGTCCACTACCTAGAGAGGTCATCCTCTAGGACTTTGCAAGTGCTTTTCTATTATATCACCAAAGATATTTACAACAAAAGACCAACAAAGGACTTACACATCCAATCACAAAGAGATCTCCACCTTACCAAGGAACTTACCCACTTAGCTTGAGCCTTCAGCCTTCACCTAGGTCTTACCCACTCAAGCTCAAGTCTTCCGCCTTGAAGGACTTTTCTTCTCCTCTTAGATCTTCAGCCTTTGCTTTCTCCTTCACTTGGAGAAGATCACCACCACTTCAAAAACCTTGAAGATGACCATCTACAACTCCTTCTTCACTCGATGGAGCTTGCTTTAACTTTTCTTAATGAGAGAAGGGGATAGGGAAGTAGTGGAAGATTTGAGAGCTTTACATGTAAAAAGGTGGAGCTCTCTTACAATAATCCTAACTCACTCTCAAAACATGAAATGAAGTGTAAATTAGAGAGAGAAATGGGCTCAAGGAGTAGTAGCATACTCAACTATAGCAAGGACCTTTAATGTAGTGAATGAGAAAACTTGGAATGAACTCCAAGGAGTCCTATTTATAGCTAGGGGTGCTCCCATGAGTTGGGGAACACTTAGGGTCAAAATATAGCCATTTTTGCACAAGGAAACATATCTATTTCCGTCCAAACAAGTCACCAACGGTTATAATCACTTTTTTAGCATTTTACGTACAGTGCATTTGGTCAAGTTACAATAAAGGTAACTCGACCGATCAACTAAAAGACAAACCAAATTTTCAAACTATCGGTCCAGTTTGTCCTGGGAAACTCGACCGATTAGCTAAAATCGCATTTTGTCAGTAAGTCGTTCGGTCAAGTTCTGTGAATGCACAAAAAGACCGATGCATATCATCCAAAAATCAATCCATGGGATTGGTCGAGATTGGAACTCGACCGATCAATAGTCTGTGATCGATTTTCTAATTTGGATAAAAAGTGATTAAAACTTGGTACTAAGTGTCGCATATATTTTTCTCATCTTAGTTACAAGTCATATCATCAATACAAGTGATTATAAAATTCTTCTAAGTTCATTTGAAGTCATTCCCTTATTAGCAGACTTGCATTGCATTTGACTTGAACTTTAACAAGCTAGGGCTTGTGTAAATTGGTCCTTTTCATGTACCTAAAGCCTGAGATCAATCTTGAATACACATATTAGATACATATGAATGGAATGGTGAAGTCATTATCAAAATATGGACAATGTTTAAACTCTAGGTCAATAATTACCTCTTGGTTTGAGTGGTGACATCTTGTGTCGAGATCAGGGTTTTCATGGATGCCCTAACACATGGTTGACCTTAAGTGACGAGCCACCTAGTTTTGGCTATCACTATGTGGTCCTATATTTTTGTAGTCAATGGGGTTCTTTTGATCCATATAGGGTTGGCGGTAAATGAGGTTTTTGACTCATCTTGGTTGCCAACATCTACGGTTGGAGGTCGATGAGTTTTTTTATCATCTTGGTCACTAAGAATGCTTAGAGGTCACTATGTTTTTCTAGACCACCTTAGTCAATGAGATTTCTTGGTTTGGTCTCCTTGTTTGTTTAGACTTTGTTTCATGTATGAGATGCTTGCCTCGACGAGATGATTTGATCTTGGACACATGGCAAACTTGGCCAAACACCTCTACCTTCTCTTTCATCTCATACATAGTAATATATACCTCCCTCCTCTTATGCAACCAAACTCCTTGAACGCTGTTTCTTTCTTACTTTCTGTTGGAGCTCGTCCCCCTTGCTTGGTATATAAGGAGGAGCTCAAGTTGAAGGAGCTTAGTTTATCTACCTCACATGTTGACCTACGGTATGGATCTACCCTTCTAAAGGTCATTTGGTGCTACCTTTCTTCTCTTCTTGGTCTTAGTAAGTGAGATATCCCTCTTTTCCTTCATTTTCATTTCTGTCCTATCACCTTATTCCTTCTTCTTATTCATATCCATGGCGAAGCTTGAGCTTGTGGTTGAAAACATCTTCTTTCTTGCCTCTTCTACCTTGGGTTTGTTTCCTTTTTGGTGGGCGAGCTAGCTTGGTAGAGAGGAGTGCTCAAGATAGAGTTTCTACCTTCTTTTTCTTCAAGGTACCTTGTGGTTTGGAGTTTCTACATCATCTCTAAGGTGATTTATGTAACTTTCTCCATGATTATTGCTTACTCTTACATTTCAAGAACATGATCTTGTCGTAAAACATTGTTCCAAGCAGAAAGATATCATCTTTTACCTAGGGGTTGTGTTTACACAGTGATTCTTGAATAGTATATCTTCTTGGATGAATCCTAACCCTTATGCACGAATCTTACTTGGGAATGGAAGTTTTTGTACTTGCATGCTTGTGGAAATGATGATTTTTGTTCTGTCAAATGATGGTTGCTAATTAGGGATTTGAACAGATTTCTCTCTCCTTGTGATGCAACTTGATGACCTTCTAGATTCATTGTGGTAATCAACCTATTTTGGAATCCTTGTGGTCGAGATTTTGGTATCTCCATGGTTTCCAATATCTTGAATGCATGATGGTCACCAAGGTTTTGTACTTCATGAGGTCGCCAAGAATTTGATGTTAGAGGTCACCAAGATTTTGCTTATGTGGTCGATGAGACCTTGATGTTATGTTGTCTCTAATGTTTTGATTTCCTTGATTGGTTGCTAATATGTTGAGACCATTAGTGTTTTCCAAGATTATGGAATTAGTGGTCGTGAAGTTTTGAATTTTTCATTGGTTTCCATGTTTTATGTCTTCATTGGTCGCTGATGTTACCTAACCTTAGTGGTTGTTGAATTGACCTCAACCCTAGAAGTTGTTGAAGGTTCTCTTACCTAGGAGGTCACTGGGAACCCAAACCCTAGTGATAGTCAACCTTATTTATTCTTGGTGGTTGGTGACTTCTCTAACCTAATTGGTTTATGAGATATTCTAATCATGAGAGGTTGATTTGTTTTCCTGACTGTATGATGATGATGGTTGACTGTATGCATTCATGAAATTATGGCTACACTAATAATTAGGGTTGATCTTTGAATACTGGTTAGTAACACTAATTCGACCTATCTTGCTGAGACAAACCCTAATACAAGAAAAATGGTGATGATTAGTCATGCTTAGCTTTCTTAGTGATTAGTGTGTTGAGGAAATACATTCTCTCTCTTTATGTTGTTGTAACCCAAAAATGTTGTTACATGAATATGATATGCTCTTAAATACAATGTATTGTTCAACATATATGTTACATGTGTGGTGATGGTTGATGAGACTTGTTAAGCCATGGAAAGATAATCATGATTGGACAAGCAATGATGTGATGGTCTTAATGATCGATGGCCATGGTTGAGCCTTTGTGAGGTCTGATCTATTTAATGACATGACAAGGATATGATCCTTTGATGGTAAGATGATGAGTATGATATCATGTATGACAATAAAATAGTACCATGAGATGATGTGGTAATCATTATTTCTCATTCATTTTATATCTTATGATGTTGAAATATACCATTGATTTTGTAGAACTCTTATAGGGTTTGTATGTAACTTGATTAATGCAGCCTTAACTCACCCAATTGACATAAACTAATCAAGTGAAGCCCTAATCATGTAGTGCCCTATGCTGCAAATCCATTCTAGTTTTAGGACTTGCTGGTTGGTGAAACGAATTTTGTTCTAATGGAAGCTCAGAGCTATATACTATTGAGTATATTTATGTTTTTGAGGATGACTATGATCATATGTCGGTAGCAGAACGGATGGGTCATATCTCAGATACTTATATATGAAATGTGCTTGAGAGAAGTTGTGGTTGTACCTCAGATGTTTGGTTTTTGCATACCTTGGTTACTGGTGTCGTGACCTATATCCCAATGGTAGACTAGGTTGTATTACAGCTTGACTATATGTTTCATTGTGGTTAACTTGTACGGATCAAGGGAAGATGAGATCTTAGGATTTTGACTCTCCTAGATTTTTTATAGAATTGATTGTGACCAAGAGGTGGTCAGTTGGACTTTCAGTGGTTTACCTCAAACTTCCCAAGGCTTAATAAAAAATGTAAGTC
This sequence comes from Alisma plantago-aquatica, assembly GCA_963693085.1. NCBI lineage: Eukaryota > Viridiplantae > Streptophyta > Magnoliopsida > Alismatales > Alismataceae > Alisma > Alisma plantago-aquatica. Next base: position 1,140,578,090 of record OY856411.1, read on the forward strand.
AGCCGTGTAGTATATTTGTTTAGGGTTAAACATGATTCACATTTGATGATTAACCCTTACCTTGTTTATTATGCTTCTTAGATGATTATATAATGTGGTAAGAGAAATTTATTATTTAGTACATGATAATCTTATCTGTTCCTTCATATACTTTCTAGACATGGCTGTTGCGATGCTTATCTATTTAGCTTAATTAATCTTCTTAACCTGCTTGAATATCTTAATATAATTAACATGTTGAACATGTTTAACAATGTAAATTGTTGTAATCAATAACCATCTTTGAGAGTTATATCTCTCACTAGGATATTAGTCTCACCTCGTGGATCACCAGATCTTTTTAGGTGGGCGTCAACGACGTCGTCAGGACCATTGTGGTAAGGAAGATCAGCCTGAAGAGCAGTAGAAGTATAAGCTTTTCTAGTAGTTAGTAGTGTCCTAGAGTCGTCCTTGTACTCCCAGGTCCAGGAAGGGGACTTTTTATAGATTGTATGTACATGGACTCATGTATTTGGCAGTGTGCCAATGTTTGTATATGGTATATGTGGTATCATATCTTTTGGAATAGGTTGTGGCTAAGGCCACTAGACATACATGTAAATACCTAATACGGTATGTTTTAATATTCTACTTGTTGAAGTGAATGTTTTTAAACATGATGGGAATGTAAAATTAGTTTTAATTTACCCTCTTTTCTATTGTATGTTTAATTAGCAGTTGATCACATGCTTTATTTTGAGTTGTCTGATTTAACATGACGGGGCATCACAAATGCACACATGCCCCTATCTTGCACTATAAATTTGAGGACTCATCCTAATATCTCTTGTAAGAAACAAGTGATGACGTCAAAAACATGGTTCAAAGTTTGAGGATGAAAATCATTCAAGGTTGATAAGCCTTTGATGAAGTCAATAAGGATGTCTCTAATCATAGGAAAATTATTCATAGACTTCAATAGATATTCTATTAGCTTATCACTTTCTCTCCATGATGGGGGAGACTCCCCTATCAATCTATGGTGAACCCCAACAAATTTGATTGGGAAATTTGTGTGTTCCCCAAAACACATCTTTCCCATCTCAAATGCAAGTGCAACCTCAATTGCCCCATATGAAATAACCCCTTCTTCATTATTCTCTAGGTGTACCTCCACCTCAAATGCATGTCCAAATGTGATCATCGGAAACCTATATTTTAACACAATAACCACCTCTTCATGGGTGGTTTTATCAACAAGTTAACCCTCAAATGCTCTAAGGACAATCTCCAATTAGATAAGGGCCACCTCAAGAACAAAAAGAACAAGCTTCCCCTTATTCTCATGAAAAAGTGAAAGTTGTTACAATTATAAGGTGTGTGAAGATGTTAATGCTAAGGGAGAAGTGAAAAATGAGTATATGGATATTAATGATAATGATATTGTGATACAATGTATTGATACATTAATTCGAAGGCATGATATTATGATTGCAATTTTGGTTGATATTGTGACACAAAGAAGAATCTATTTTGTGATCAATGATGAAACTATGATTTCATATATCCCTAAAATGTTTTCAAGTGAAGAAAATGAAAGTCACCTATCAATGCTTTGAATGGGCCTTTGACTACCAAAAGAAAGAAGAAACATATAAATATATCTCTAAAAGTTTCTTCCATTTTTAGATTAATATCCCTTAATCAAAATCCCATAAAGCAATTTCATGTTATGCCAATTTTCTCAAAGATATGTTCTCCTTCAAGAAAGAGACACCTGGATGGATGCGTAAAAATTTGAACCACACAAAGAAATTTATCTCTAACGAACAACATGATGCTCCCATATAGAGAAAATATTGGAGTGTGCTAATTATCGTCTTGTACATTGATGTCATATGGTGTGTATGATGAGTTGCACCTAGGCCAACTAGAGTTTGTTAATTGCACTCATTAATTGTATGATGGATTCATTAAGATCCATCGAGGATGAGTGGATGATGTGTTAGTGAAAATTGATAACACGCATAGACTATCTTCCTTATTGATTTCATTGTGCTTGAAATGGATAAAAGAAGTAGAGAAGTTCCCACAATCCTGGGAAGGCCATTTCTAGCAGTATAAAATGCAATGATCCATGTGAGGACAAACACCATGTACTAGAATTTCTTGCCCATGGAGATTAGATTGAATGTTTATAAATACTCATGAAAAGATAAAGTTGTAAGTTATGTAGAAGAGGATGGGTATTTCCTTAATTTTCTTGATAATATTTTTTAAGATTTCATTCCAAAGTGGATTGAGACAGCAATAAAAGGAAGATGATACAAAAAGGTCCATGTTGATGAGGTGGTCACTACTAATGATATTTTCTCATTTGTAGCTATTATAATGCTACAAAAAAGTATTGAATAAAACCATCTTCTAGAGATGAAAACCCCTCACAAGGGCTAAACATATACAATTCTTATTCCCAATGACACCCTCCTAATGGTTAATACCTCCATTCGTTGTACATATCAAGAGATGCAATTTATTCTATGTTGAAGAAGAATATTGAAACCATTGGATGGTATATTTTATATTTGGGTTGGGTTGATCCATACATTTGTGTGCATCATATATAAATGGAGGAAAATTCCATCCCAATCCAACAAATGCAACTGTGGCTGAATAAAAAATTGAAGGATGTGGCAACACAAGAGGTGTTGAAATTAATTTATGTGACATTATACACCATCTTTCAGACAACTAATTGGTGAGCCCTATCTTGGTTGAACCAAAAAAATGTGGAATAAATATTACATCTAATCAAGAAGGAGAGAAAATCACAGTTGAGAGAAAACAAAGTAGAGGATGTGCGTTGATTACCAAATGTCAGATCAAGACCAAGAATGGCTACTTCCAATTACCAGTTATTGATCAACTTCTTAAGAGATTGCTTGGATAGAGATTCTATCATTTCTCAGATGTTTATTCAATGTACTTTCATGTGGCATTCCACTCTATAGACCTAGAAAAGACCACCTTGACTTATCCATTTGGAACATTTTCTTATAGAAGAATTTCCTCTGGTCTTTCTAGAGAACCCCCTACATTCCTAATGTGTTTGACATCCATCATGTCTTATAAATTCCACTCATCTCTTGAGGTATTTATGGATGACGTCAACATTTTTTGAAGTAATGCTTTAATGCCTATCTCATTGCCGTCCTTCAAGGTGTGTAAAAGTTCATTTTTTTTCTATTTCCAATAAAGCGTTACCTCAAGGTCCACAGAGGTATAGTCTTGACCCACTTAGTTTCAAAAGTTTGTATTGGAGTTGATCTATAAAAGTATAAGTGATTAATATTTTGACCATTCCCTCCATCTTGAGACATACCAATTCTATCATGGTAACATTCTTAACCAATAGTAATGACACTGCCTAAATAGTGGTAGAGGGACTGAAGCATCCATCTCTGGGCAGCCCAAAAGAATCTCACACACTGGTATATACAATAAGAAAATGATGTTCTCAGAAGATAAGAGCATATAACAAAACTAACAAGCCCATTTTATGATTTCATAGATCTTTACTTGTCATCAGAGTTTGTAGAGTGAGGAAGCAATCTTAGTCATCAAATCACAATTCATCATATTTTCCTAAATAAATTCATGACTCAGAGTCAATTCTAAATAATTGAGTACGATAATGGAAAAATAAGAAACTATATATATATTAAAAAGAAAACCACTTGGCATGTTTATGAAAATAAAGTATTAACAAGTGATAACCTTTCAAGTGATCAACAAGTACACATTTCCAAAAAGTGTCAATCGCCTCACATAACAAGAGTGGGTGGGAAGACTAAAATGGAGACACTTAATCCTAAAGGAAAGCCCAATGTCCACTTACCCTAAGGGAAAGGAAAAAGGCTTCCACTTGACCCCTAAAAACCAAAGGGGAATGGCTCCAGACGAAATAACGAAAAGGAAATGAATGGAGTAAATTACATGTATAAATGAGCAAATGAACGAGCAATAAATATACATATATTAATTATAATCATGTTGTAATCAAAAGTCACTTATAAACTTCTACTGATCGACTGGGGGTGATAGTTCAACGATAGAGTTCAATATTCAAGTCATGTTTATATCGAGTTAGGATTGAGATCGAGAGTTGAGATTATACGTAATGGGTCAAAGCATCAGTTGGTATAATATGAATGTGGTCAAGTCTTTCCAATTAAGAAAAATCATGGGTACTACCTTTACTGTAAAGTCAATTTCTTTTTAAAGAATCGAGATGTAAGATAGCCTGCAAAATTCAATATTTTCAATGGAAATTGTTATATAGGCATGTTGCTTCAGTTGTATAAAAATTGATGACAAAACCCTTCCCACAAAATAATTTTTGACTCCATAAAGACTCTGTTACTGGTTTTTACTAAAGAAACTGACACCATAGGTCACACCCACCATGAAAAGTATTGCCTCACAAAATCTAATGTCGACTGTATTTTTAAAAGAACCAACGAAAAAGGGTTCCTGCCACTTGTCCCATGAAAATTAGTTTCCCTCAAATTTAGATATGTTGTTGACTTTTTGATAGAAACCGACGACTAAAGTCATATGAAGGTTGCATCATTTATTAGGTATAAGTATGGTGTCAGTTATTCGGTCAATACTGACGACATTGACAGATCTATGCCATTCATTTTTGAGTGGCAATTGACAACTAAACTATTATGGTGGTTGGCATTTTTATTAGTTTTAAGTATATGTGGTGTCAGATTTTTTTGGTGGGAAACTGACAACAAAAATTGACCAAGAGCACCAGTTTTTAATGGAAATCAATGACTAAAGTCTTAGTCATCATTTTTGTGTAAAAACAAACGATTAAGTTCACTTTATGGTGATTTGCTTTCATCATGTGTCTTTCTTCCTCACTATGGCAATTTATTGTCTTGAACCCCACCACTGTCGTTGTGTTGTTGTGTTGCCCTGACCGCTTCTTCCACCATTGTCATAGTTCTACTGACAATCGTCATCATTGCTGCCTATGTTGAACACCACATTTACTTCTCACCTCCATCGTTTCTCTCTCTCATCACTATGATTACCACCTCTATTTCCATCACACTTCCTCCGCTGATTTACTACTCACCATCATCGTTGCTTGAGCCACCGCAATGACAATCACTACCAATTGTGCCACCACTGCCGCCAACTTCTCAAGGTGCATTTTTTTTCTTTTTTTAGATATTTTTTTATAAATGCTTGTGTAATTTGGTGAAATGTAACTAGGTTTAATACATAAATTGAGATCATTGGAATGATGAAATGTGACTAGCGTATTAATTTGAAAATTGGATAAATCATACTTCTGTAGTTAAAATTCACGTACAATTGCTTGTATAATTTGGTGAATTATTCAATTTGAGTGCGGTATGGATAAATAATCACACCTAATAATTAATTAAACTAAATTGACATAAATTACCTAAATTATCTTGACTTAGATTTTTTTTTAATTTACTTATATTCTAAACTATAAATCCTAATTTAGACATATATCTATTTTCCTAGAAACCCGTTTGAGATTTACTCATTGGGAGTAACTAATGGATAGTCCTGAGTTTGGAACTATTTTTTAACACATAATCTCACTTAGGATGTCGATATATATTGTGTATTCGATTTTGAAGATGTTTCAACAAAACTTCATATTTGTTTTTTAAGTACATCTATAGGTGGGTATTTGCTCATTTACATTGGTGTACTTAGAGAATTGTGAGGATATGCATCTGAAATGTTATTGAAAACCAAATACACATAGCACAATTACTAGTGAGAATAGCTGTCCAAGAACAGGATAGGTGGTACACATTCATTACTAAACCCTAACCTCTAATTTGTAAACCCTAATCCTTAAATCTAGAAACCCTAAACCCTAAACCCTAAATAATAAACCCTAATCGTTAAAACCCAATCTTTAAATCTTAAAATCCAAATACCTGATTAAATACTTATTTCCTTTGTGATCATGAATGGATTAATCATGAATGTCCATTTCAAATCGCTACACTTCGGAGTTTACACTCGTATTGGTCAATTTATAAGAACATCAAAAACATGGAGAAAGGTTTTGTTGTCCATGTAAGAATTGTATTAACAACTTGAAGGTTGAAATTGTTCACAAAATGAAAAGTCATATCATGTCTGACGGCATTGTACAATGCTATAAAGAATGGTTGGCATGGATAGATTCCTACTAAGAGATCATTAGATGTTGATAGAAATACTTGTATTAAGGAAAAAATTTCCAACAATGATGTAGATGTGAATGAATGGATTTTAATTGACATGGTTTATGCGACGCTAGATAGTTGTGGGATCAATCTTACTGATCCACCATCCTTATTTAGAAACAATGTGCATGATGTTGAGAGACTATTGTACTTAGGTTGTAATAAGATTACAAAGTTGAGAACTATGTTGGGATTCTACACCCTTAAGGCTAAATATTGATGGATTGACAATGCTTCACATCTATTTTGCCTTTATTGAAAGAAATTCTTCCTATAGGCAATGAGCTTCCAATCTCAACATAAAAATGAAAGAGAATGTTGTACCCAATGGGAATGGAGTCTAAGAAGGTACATGCATGTCTGAATGGTTGAGCTTTGTTTCCAAAGGACTATATTAATTTGAAAGAATGTCCAAAATAAGGGCGTCAAGGTACAAAATGATGACTTTAGGTAAGTTCAAAACTATCTCTCCTACCAATGTGATTGTAACAACCGGTCCCATTACCTAAGACTCTAGTAGAGTTTTAGAAATTATGACTGGCCCCACATATCACCACTAGTCTTACGTTTTGTACTCACTCACGGGCAAGCCAAGATCAACTTCCTAAATAGTCACCCATCCTAGTACTAATCTACGTTAAGCATGCTTAACTACACAACTTTTTAGTGTTTGGCACCCTGAATAAGAGGTGCACTTTGGTGATATGGGTAGTCCAATCATTCATTTTAAGATCATTATATCTAAGGACTCAAATCCTGGGATGTTACAATCTCTCCCACTTTGACTATTGACGTCCTCATCCAGGCACAACTATATGGCCTCATAATATATCCTCATTTAAGTAGAGACCTAAATGGCCCATGTACACCCAGATCCCAACTACAAATACCAGTGCAAGGGTGACTCCATCAACTAGGATATCCCTTTCCAACATGCCTCAATTGCAAGGCTCAAAGACTGGCATTCCATAGACCCAAGTGGGTCCCACCTACTAGAGAGGAACTTTCTCAGATACCATCTATAACACATGGGCCCATTGCCCAATGATCTAGTAGAGTTTTAGGAATGATGACTAGCCCTACAGACCCATACGAGCCTTAACTACATGTTTTTTCCTCACTTACACATAAGTCAAGATCAACTTCCTGATTCGTCACCCATCCTAGTTTACTCTAGGCTGAGAAAGCTTAACCACAAAGTTCTTTAGTGATGGGCTCCTTGAAAAGGAGGTGCCTTTTGTGATATGGGTAGTCCAATCATTCCTTTTAAGATCATTCTATCTGAGGCCTAAAATTCTAAGATGTTACAGTGAAGTGGTATCTACCTATAATACCATGGTTTTGACCCTTATTTTCTAATGCCATCAATGCACAAAATTTACCTTGGCATGTAGAGGCAATAGACAACAATGATGGGATCTTATGACATGCGTCTGATTCTACACAACGGGAGAAAATAGTTTTATTGTACCCTGAATTTGGTCAAGAATTATGAAATCTAAGACTTGGGATTTCTACCAGTGGGATGAATACATATGGCACAATAAGCAGTTAACATAGAACTTGGACTATTATGATGGTTATATACAATCTTCCTCCCTAGTTGTGTAGGAAAAATAAGTATGTCATGTTGTGCTTATTGATATCAGGCCCCAAAAAACTTGGAAATGATGTTGATATTTTCATGATTGATGACTTAAAGAAACTATGGGAAGAAGGTGTGATGTCCTATGATGCTTTTTCATAGAAAGACATTTTGTTTGCATTCTATGTTGTTTTACACTATTATTGATTTTCTAGCATATGGATTTTTTTCTAGATACAACATAAAAGGATCCAAAGCATGACCAATATGTGAGAAAAACACTAATTAAATATGACTAAACATGTAGGCAAGACTATATAGCTTTGTCATCAAATGTTTCTTCCAAAAGTGCATCCATACTAAAGGTTAAGCACAAAGTATTCAATGGATCAACTGAGGAATAGAATGCCCCTAAACCTATGTCAAGGGAGGTTGTTTAGGAAAGAGTAAAAGACTTTGTAAATACATTTTCTAAGAGGTCACAATGTATTATTCCCACACAAATCAATTTTTTTTTGTTTAAGAGTAGATCAATACTCTGGGATCTTCCTTATTGGAGTTCTTTAGTAGTTAGGCATTGTATCAATGTCATGCATGTTGAGGAAAATGTTTATGATAGTGTCATTGGTACTCTGTTGAATATAATAGTTAAGACTAAAGATGGCATCAATTCAGGAATGGATCTACGTTTAAATGGGTAGAAGAAAAGAATTAACAACAAAAGTTAGCAGTGATAAAAAAATTACCTCCTGCTTTTTACATGTTGTTTAGATAGGAGAAGAAAATATTTTTTAGTTCTTACGTAATGTTAAGGTACTACATAAATACGCTTTCAATATTTGTAGATTGTATTAATGATGGATTTAAAGCTGATGGGTTCACACTCTAATGCAACAAATATTGTATATGGCTATTCGATCTATACTACCAAAGCATGTACAATTTGAAATCACCATGTTTGGATTGGATGTATCTTTTGAATGGTACATGAGTGTTTTTAAAGGTGATGTTTGAAGCCATCATCAACCTGAAGGGAGTATTATTGAGGGTTATGTAGCTAGGGAGGTTATGGACTTTTGAAATGACTTTCATAGTTGTAATGAATCTCCTACCAACATAAATAATATTGATCTCTATTGTAGAAAAGGAACTTTAGAGAATGAATGGATGTAATTAGTCTGATTTGTGGGAAGAAGCTCACTTGTATGAATTACACAACATCAATGAAGTGGGTATTTATATCACTGAACATACAAATTTTATCAAGACAAAATATCGTCGATCTAGTGCTTTGCTTGAGAGCAATAGGACATTTATTAGGTGATTTGTTAATAAAGTCTTCTGTCAACTATCTTAAACATCAAATAATGTTGCAAAAAATATCAAATTGCTCTCCTTTAAACCAAAAATGAATGTTATGTCTTATGAATGTTAAGATGATAAGAGTGTTGTCCAAAATAGTAATGTCATCCATAAGATGTCTTCCTTGTATTTTTTAATGGAATGGATAAGCATCCACATGAAGCTAAAATGTCTTATTACAGTGTCATGGAAGGCATATGAGAGTTTCACTACAAAAATTTCAAAATTCCTATCTTTAGGTGTAATTAGTTTAATAACACCAAAGGAGTTATAGTGGATGAATTGGTTTTTACATTAGTGAATTGTGTATAAATCAACGAGAAGGGTGAAGGATTCATTATGAGATCACAAACAAAGAAATCATTCTACATGAATGATCCTATAAATGAAAAATGGTCTATCAATCATCATGGGAATGACAGTTCATTGAAGATTCTATAGATAAGGAAGAGTAGTATTACATGTATAATGACTCCAGTCCTTTCTCAGTTGGCTTGCCAACACTAAATGTTTAATCTAACACAAACTTATATCTACATGGAGATCACACAAAAGGAATATTAATTGATCAAATATCCAACAAATACTACTTGCATTTATTTTATGTTTTAGATGCTAGATGTACATTTTACACTATTTATTACAATTATCCATGTTTCATATGTGACATGCACATTTTACATTTTTATCACTAATATTTCTATCACGGATCCGTTCTTACCCTAATCCCAATCCCACTGTCCAAAAGGGCAGTGTTAGAGGGATGAGAGCGCCCGTCCCTGAGTGGACCGAAAATCACACACAGATAATATGCAAAAATGAAATTACATCCTTCTTTATTAAAATGAACCAAAAAGTTTAATACATCAGGCTCGTAGGCAACAGGAAAAGAAAGAGATAAGAACTAGCCTACAACTACATCCCTTTTACAATTAGCTCCCATGTAGAGTCCATAAGATGTAGCAGTCTTTATTGTAGTAGATGAAAGAGTAGATGGAACTAGTTCCTTGCATTACCTAAAATTGAGAAAATCAAGACACAAAGTCAATGCAATTGCACGGTACGCTATATAAAAATAAGTAAAATAGTTTTATAATGAAAACTAGTATGCTTGGCAGGACTTATGTTTCAAATCATTATCGAACGATTTCCAAAAACCAAAATGTTATTCAAACAACAAATTTTATTACGAATTTCCCATTATGTTGTAATTCAAGAAGCATGCTTATATTAGTTTGGGTCACTCTACTACCCCAATGCGATGGGGGTCACCAAGCTCCTTCTCACCATATGAGATAGGAGATCCAAGTGCAAATCCCTCCTTCCAAAGAAGGAGTTTTGCTTATATCCAATATCAAAATTATCAATATTTCCAACATCATTATCAACATCAATATACCGGCAGTCATAATGGGTCTAGTGATTTAGATTTCATGTTCCTCAACATATAATATAGAAGAAAAATGGAAGACTATTCATAGGGAACAATATTTCATCCAAATAACTAGCCAAGCATAGTTCAAGAGATACCTAAGAAAATGTCATCATACAACCAAGGAGGAGTAGTATAATAGCGTACCTTTCTAAAAGTGTATTTGGAGTATAGATCCCAAGAGAGAGAGGAGATCAACCCTTTGAGTCAGATCCTAGATCAAATATTGGATCAAGGGTCAAGATCATAGTCTAAAAAGATCATGATTTTTTACTCGAGATTAGGGTTACATTTTCCTATTTCTACCTTAGGTTTAGGTCATCATCAATATTCCTCAAAAGTCCAACAAATATTCAAGTATCAAACATGTTTCGTGAATGGATGACCTTCCTAGGTTTATTTAGGAATATATGTCAACCCTATTTATCAATATCATTATCCAGGCATCAAAATCTTATTTCAAGTATATGATTCAACTTTTTAGAGTAAAGAGATAAGAGGATCATGATCAACCCTAATTTTGTCAAAAGATGATTTTGTGTCTCAGAACGATCATTAGAAACAGGAATAAGAGTTTCTTCAAGATTAATCATCATATAAGATAATTAACAAGGCATAAGAGAAAGATCAGGGTATATCCGTGATAAAAGTCAAGAATTAAGATTCAAAAGTATTTTTAACAGATCATTTGGATTTTTCTGATCAAAATAGACTATAAATTCACTATTCTTGGAGCTAAGGATCTCAAGATATCATTTTTGCAAGAAAAAGGCTATTTATTGGATTTTAGGGCAGAGAGGTGGGAAATACCGGAAATAGAGGGCCGTTGAACGTCAGACCACTGTGGTCTCATGGCCAGATCAGTGGCGGAGAGGATCCGTGCTCTAAAGTAAGAGAGGGACTCGCGCAGGGGTCGATGACCGTTCGATCTCAAACGGGACCAACGTGGGCATCGATCGGATGGTCGTTGTTGCTCGCCCCAACCAAAAGGACCCACCCACGAGCAGAGCTGCTCCGCGGTGGTGCAGCGGATGGAGGAGGAGGGAAAGAGAGGGGTAGGGTACGACGCGAGGAAAGGAGGCGCCGGTCGAGTTCGTGGGGGCGAGCTGACCTCAAGGGGGGTATTTATAAAGACGATTGGGGCTAGGGTTAGGGCTATCCAAGGGGCGGCGCACCCTAAGTCGGGGCCTGGTTTCCTTGGCCTTGCAAGCCATGATTCCACCATCTAAACCATGCAGAAGCTTCACGAAGGGCTGAGAGAACTTTCGGTCAAGTTTTTGGACGCCAAGGACACAAGCTGCTCGGTCGGGGTCGAGCCATGGCCGGCTGGTCCACTGTGGACCCGTGCCAACCCTAGCGCGAGGTAGGGGATGAACCCAACACTGTTAGATCACGATCCAAGGCTGCTGGGTCACCCGCCTTGCCCAGCGGCGCCCTAAACCGGGAATGGGTCGGGCCCAACAAGAAAAAGAGGGGAAAAGGTGGAAAAAATGGCAAAGAAAGCTATGGAAAGGTTAAAACTTTAGAAAAATCATATAAAATTGTAGGAAGGTCCAAATGATCTCAAATTTGGACCATATCTTCAACATGAAGTATATCATAATGTGCCAAAGTTTGCAAACCAAAGGGTAATGTTAATTAGTCAAACTCAAGCATTTTATCAAAGATGTGTATTAAGTTAAATTAAAGTGTCCAAGAGTGCATAAAATTCTTAAAATACAAAAGAATTTGATTTTGAGTATCTATATTGATCAAGGAGTCAAAAGATATTGTAAATGATCATTATAAAGGTGAAAGATAAAATAAATAGTAGAAAAGAGGGAAAACTCACATTGTCACAATTTCATTCTTTGACTACTTTTAATTTAACATCTTTTAGATAGTGTCCAACCATGAGGATAAGCACCATGACAATGTGTACTGTGAGGATTAGCACCATGACAGTGTAAGTTGTATTGTTTTGTTACATTGATGTGCAATTTACATTTTCTATCATAGTTATTGCATAGATGTGCATTTCACATTCTCTATCACTAATATGTGTTTCTTGACAATTTTAGGATGAGCACTTTGAGGATGTTCTCTGTGAGGATCTTGTTGGCTTTGCATAGGAATAGCATGATCATGCATGTAAAAGAGGTATCACCTTAATGAACAAGTTATTAGTGTAAAGGAGTAATGGATCAAAGCTAACTATTTACTTTGATGATGAAGGAAATCATGTTGGGAAGAATCACAATACGTTTACATAATATCTAGGGGTTATTACTTGTAGCAAAGTGTAGGTAACAATAGAATCTTGGCATAAAGTTGTTCCCTCCACGAAATACAACATATGTAAGTACTTATATGTGAGATATTCAGTTTTTTAAAGATATTCACAATTCTATTATATATATATGCCATTAAGTATATGAAATCATGCAACACATCTTTGAACTAGATGAAAAACTAGGTCATAATAAGGTGATGCAACTTTCTGGGAAGCTATTAAAGAATTATAGGACAAATATGATAGGACAATACATAATGAGAAACAAGAAGAAGAAGTATGTCCATGAGCAATGGGCCTATCTTGACCATATGGTGTGGGAAGAGTGGTGGTATGTATCCCCATAGAGACAATCATATGATGATTGCAATGGGGCATTAGATATCTGATTTGATAATAAAAAATGCAATTGAGTCTATTATGTTTGTATCAATTATGAGATTATGACAAATAAATAATATCTATCTAAAGAATGATGTCACTCAATGACATATGTCTTCAAGTTGAGGACAAGAACAATCAGATCATATGAATGATAAGAGTACATACATTCTTGTATATCCCTAGTCAAATATTATTTTGGAAGAAAAATAGAAAATAATAATACATAAGACTAGAGTGTGTGTTGGTTGATTACAAAATCTCATCATTCATGATATGTGATATCAAACCAAGCATAGAGGTACTTATTAATAGAACATTGTACCAGACAAACCCAACTTGAGAGTGATACATGGAGGCCATGGAATGGTAGTAAAAATCATATCTCGTAGTGATAGTGGTGATTGTGGTTCTTATACTTGAAATCACTACACTCATTACCTATCTTTTGATGTATTTGACATCATCAAATGTGACCTTGAATAAAGTTTTCCAGAAAGGTGATGATCGTGTGCATTGTAACACATGGGGATCTAGTATGAGTGATGTAGAGGGGATTTGTTCCTTCTACCTGAGATTGATATCCATGACACTTGAATAGTGAGATAGAGAAATGTATGACCATACTCATGTGACTCCAATATATGATATGAGAGCTTATGTGCATCTCAAATAGTCTACTCTATTTCAAGGAACATGGATTGAACCTTGAAGAGGATGACAATTCCATGCCTTTCAATCTAGATATTAGAGAGAACAAAACTATATGATCACTGTAACACTGATCATGAGTTGTAGGTTGAAGTTATTCTCTAACTTTCCAAATTACTTGGGTAGAAATGATGTGTTTCTAGATACCACTCATTGCTTGTGATGTCCTAAATTGGTTATGGACATTCATTGCCAACGTAAATTGGGACCTATAGGGTCACACATATAGGATGTACTTGGAATAGAAGCTTATTCATGAATGATTTTTAACTTCATTATGAAAGAGTTTAGGATAAACAACTAAAGTTGACAAATTGATTAACATGACTGTGAATTGACTAGTTCAAGTGTTGAACCAATCGATTCAAGTGTCAAGTCAATTCAAACACATTGGTTGAATATTGCCTAAGATGGACATGTGAAACGACCATTTCATGTACGAAATGAATGTTTCTTGATATGAAACGACCATTTCATGATATGAAACAACCAGTTCATATTCTGGACTGACCAGTTCAATGATCAATATGATTGGATCACAGACTGATGTTGACGTCATGATTGTGTGTTAATCGAATATTGAATGCCAACATATTTTAAAATAGGAAAGTATACGAGCCAACCAGTTCAAATGTTGAATGAACTAGTTCACTCATGATTCGACCGGTTCACCGTTCCCACCTTCTAGATAATTCATGAAATTCCATCTCTTTGACTCCCAGATGGACCAGAAACCCTGACCTTAGCACTCCTTAAAATAGAGGGGTACTGGGGGATTCCCAAACACAACAACAAGATTTGACATTTGTCCTCTCTAGTAGAGGTAACTAGGAGAGTCTTAGAAAGTCCTTCCCATTAAAGGGAGCAACAACATAGGTGAGTGAATCAACTCTAGTAGGTTGACATTCAAAGGGACAACCCCTTCATGTTGGCTCTAGTAGCACAACGTGGAGTTCCCGGGGTCCGTGTGCACAACTCTAGAGGTGATAGGTACTTGCCCCTCTAGGAGAAAACAATCAATTTTCATCTGTGGTGATCAACCAAGATGCTTCCTACGACAACCATCTAAGAGTGACTTCAGAAAGAAGCACGTTGTAGCAAGAGTTGTCGTTGAACTTTCTCCAAGACCAGGTATATCTCTTGCTAGAATTCTTATTGGATATATCATTGTTGATGAGATCTCACTAATTATGAAATCAAGCATTACATTTTTGTTTCTATTGCCTTATCTGTCACCTCAATTTTCAGACAGTGGTTTTATATCCACGCCAATTTATGATGTATCTGGATTTAAATCGATGTGATCAGATTTATTTTATTTCATATGATGTGAATATTAAAATGATTAATGTGAATGATTGATATATATATATATATATATATATATATACACATATATATATATACATATATACATATATATACACATATATATGTATATATACACATATATATGTATGTATATTATATATATATGTATATATGTATATATATACATATATAAGAAATCAATACTCATCTCCCTATAAGTGTTTCGATGGTAATTGGAAGCATGTTTGTGGCCAATACCCTTTGGATTGTGTTCTTGGTAGTTTGTTTTATTTCTTGATGTTATCTGAGTTTGTATACTGATCTCTCTCTACTTTCCCATATGTAAAAGAATTTATTCATTAATTCTTATACTCCCTTCAAATCTAGCTCAATGTTATCCTACTACAATTTAGTATTTTAAAAAGGAATTCGATAGTTTTAATTCTTTTTATGGAAAAGAAGATGTTCTGTTCCATACCAACTGAACATTTTAAAAGACAAACCGGCCATGTAAGACACTTGACCTTGATTTCTTGTCTAACATGCTTGCTAAAGATAATTAGATTCGTAAAACCTTAATCAAACCTTGTGTTATGCTTTTATATCATGTGACAAGCTTATGTTTCTAGTTTGGTCCAGTTTGAACACTTTTTGAGCTAGTTATGGTTGTTTTTGCTTATTTTGGACCTAGTTGCAATTTACCCATATCTAACGTTTTTCTTGTAGTTTGTCACATGATTGTTATGCCTTACATGTTTTTACATCATGTTTGATATGTTTTATCTTTGGGGCACCTTGTCACACCTTGGTTTGAGTGGCCACATCCACGTTAAGATTAGGGATTACTTGAGTGCCCTAAGTTGATGCTTGACTTTGGGTGTTGATCACCTTGGTTTGGAGATCACCAAGTTTTCCTTTGGCCCTTAGTTTTGGTGGTTGATGATATTTTCTTGTGACACCCTAGTTTTGGTAGTCGATGAGATGTTCCACTCACCACGGTAGCCAACATCCTTGAGGGTTAGCGACCGTTTAGGTTTCTGATCAGTTAGTCACCAAGGATGTTTTGCGGTCGTTTGCTTTTTTAGGACAAAGTTGGTCAATATTTTTTCTTTGTGGGGTCTCCCTAGTTGCATGGAAGATTGTGGCACTTGCATGGATGAAATCTCTTGGAAAATGACATGTTTTGCATGACACCTAACCCTCTTTCTCTTTCTCCTATCCTATGCCATATAACCCCCTCTCCTTACATGCAAATAACCACTTTACACCCCTAGTCTTCTCTCTCTTCTTCCTTAGTTGCTCTTGGAGATCGTCCTATCTTGCTTGGTGGTGAAGGAGGAGCTCAATGATGAAGAAAGTAGGCTGATCTCCCTTCCATGTTATGCTAGGGTACCCTTCTTGTGATAATTTGGAGCTTCCTTGCTCTTCTTCTTGGTCTTGGTAAGTGAGATCTCTCTCTACACCTTATTTTTCTTTGTTGACCTACCCTTCTTCTTTCTCTTCTTTGTAAGACTCATGGTATTCCATGGTAGTTCTTGATTTATAGCTTGAAAAACATCTCTTTCTTACTTCCCTGTTCGAGGGTTTGCTTCCTTCTTGACGGTGGAGCTAGCTTGGCAATGAGGAGCGCTCGAGATAGGGTTCTTACCTTTCTTCTTCAAGCTACCTTGTTGTTAGAGTTTCTACGTATCTCCAAGGTGAGTTATATAACTTTATCCATGATTGTTTCTTACTTTTACTTTACATACACCTAATCATGCTCTAAAATGTGGTTACAAGTATAAAGATAATGTCTTGTATATAGGGTATATGATTACATGGTGATCTTCAGTAGGTATCTCTTCTTGGAAAAACCGTAATTCCTTGTGCATGAATCCTTCTTTGGAGATGGAAGTTTGAGTCCCTGCATGCTTGTGGAAATGTTCATTTTTACTCTCTCTTAAGATGGTCCATAAATTAGGGGTTTGAGTTAATCTTCTTCTAATGTTTCATCATGATGACCTTTCAGATTCTTGATGATGACCAACCTATTTTGGTTTCCAAGTTTTCACCTTCTTAGCGATCAATGAGTTTTTAATCTCTCCATGGTAGACAAGATTTCCTATCTCTAGATGGGTCATAGAGTTTTGATGTATGTGGTCACTAAGAATGACATATCCCATGTGGTCGCCAACAATTTTTGTGTCTTAGTGATTGATGAAGTTTATAAATGGTTGATGGTTGCCAAGGTTTGGACCCTTAGTGGTCGTTGATGTCTTGAACCATTAGTGTTATGCGAGGATGGTGAACCCTATGCGGTCACCAAGTTTTGGATTCCAATAGATTGCTAATGCTTCATGTTTTTATCAGTGCCAAATGTTGCTTAGTCTTAGTGGTTACCAATATTACCTAATTGTAGTGCAGCGGTCTCCAACCTTTGTTATGTTCAACAGTCAATGACACCTTTGATCCAAGTGTGTGATGAAATTTTTTGATATATATGGTTTTTTTGGTTTTGTTGCAATTATGATGGTGATATTTGACCTGAGTGGTTTGATGATTGATGGTGATGACAAGAACTAGGGTTTACCTTAATTTCTATGTTGAACCCCAAATTTACTTATCTTGTTGAACCTAACCCCAATGCAAGTAAGTAATGATGGCATATAACTTCTTATGTTATTAATATGGTAATGGAGTACTTTCCCTCTCTATGTTGTTGTAACCATAAATTTCTATCTTATGAACATTATAGCTCCTAAATGTAATGGTATACCAAAACTTAAGTCTTATGTGTATAGAGATGGTATAATGAGCCTTGATGAGGCATGGAAGATAACCATGTTCAAACAAGGAATGATGTAAATGGTCCTTTGAGCTTGGACATGGATTGGAGTCCTAATTGAGGTGTTATCCTCTCAATAATGTGACAAGTACTTGTATCTTGTGATGGTATGATGATAAATATGGCTACATGTATGGTAGTGAAATAGTACCATGTGGAGATGTGATAAGATTTATGTTTCATACATTTTATATCTTCTAAGGTTGTAATATAACAATGTTTTTGTAGAATTCTTTTAGGGTTTGTACATGGCTAGATTGATGCAACCTCAAATCACCCGATTGGTATTAACTAATCAAGAATCATGTAGTACCTTGTGCCATATATGTTGACCAAAGTGTTAGAAATTGTCGATATTTTGATAATATTAACCATTCTATTCATATGTATCTAATATGTCTAATTGATATTTATTTCAAGTATTATGTACATGAAAAGTATCAATTTGATCAAGCCCTAGCTTGATCAAGTTCAAATCAAAAGCAATGCAATTAAACTTTTGTAGAAAACACCTTAAAACCACTAGGATGTGTTTTGGAACCATTTGTATTGATGCTATGACTTGTAACTAAGATGATAAAAAATCAGGAGAACTTAATTTGAACCTTTAATCACACTAATGAAATTTATCAAAATACATCACAAAGTGCATATTCGGTCGAGTTTCTCCTATGACAAACTTTGAGCGACACCCTTGATGCATTTTGAGAATTTCCATGTTTAGTCGAGTTTCTAATACATAAAACAGGACTGATACATTGCAATGAAAAAACTTATTTTAAGCAATCGGCCGAGTTTCATCCAGGATGGTATTGTATAAATTGGTTTTAACTTATTCACTTTTCTAGTTATATGGTTAACTAACAACTAATTGTATGTTTTGTTTTGACTAATCTCATTTGCTGTGGCATTGAGCATCACAATATAAGTTGGTATCAGAGTTTTAGGTTCGTTGAGTCTACAAGGAGAAAGGACTTAGGTTTATGTCTATTGTTACATAATTCAAGATATCTAATCATAGCTTCTGCTTATGAAAATGTGTCTGGAGAATGCAAAGAACATGCTGAGAGTAGTTATGTCATTCCAGGAGATGGTTCTATGAGGCATGAAAGTGAATATAGAGTGCTTAAGATAGGGTTGGAGTAGCCCAAAGTGCCTCAATTTGACTAGAAACCATTGCTAACCCAACATTCTAGTCCATGATTGGACATATTATGGCCGTGATTAGGCATATAGAGGATAGAGAGAATGTACCTCAAGCTTGGGGATATGTCTCTAATGTAGAATCCTAGGGTTCAGGAAAGATGTTTTATAGGTTGGGACACATTGGAGTGATCAAGTATGTGGGTGTAGCGGACCCTGCAAATGCAGATATGTAGTTAACAAAGCTTGAGAAGGCTTTCAACATGCTTAATATCCCAAAAGAGGACAAGGTGAAGCACGATGTTTATTTATTGAAGGGCAGTGCTGGTTATTGATGGGTCATAGAGGAGGAGAAGACTGGAGTTGTTGTTTGTTGGAATGAGTTTCTCAAATAGTTTGTGAGTCATTACTTTCTTGAAGACTTATCTAGATGAGAAGATAGATCAGTTTGAGAAAATACACCAACGATCAATGTCGAACAACAAGTATGAGGCCAAGTTTGATCAATGATGATCAACGAGTATGAGGCCAAGTTTATGGATCATTTGAGGTTCTATCCTCATATGATGGAGACAGAGAAGGAGAGGATCCACATGTTTCAGAAGGGTTTGAGCTCAGAGTTGTTTATGATGATCTATACTTTGAAGAATAGAGTGAGTTTCTCTATCTTTATGGAGTCGGTGAGGCAGATTGAGAGGTCTGATATGTATAAGAGTGAAGCCAACACTAAGAAGAGGCTAGCTAGGTTTCAGGGGCAATTATCTTGTGGTTTCAAGAAGACAAGATTTTTGCTACCGCAGTCACAACAAATATCAAGTTTTTTCAATCGAAATCAGGAGTGTCGTCATAGTGGTCCTCGAGGAAGGGTAGATTTCACATTTTTCCTCTTTTAGGAGCACACAGTGCAATGTATGTGTCAACGACAAGGTCGTATAAGCCATAAATATGATTTGAGGACTTGTCACAAGTCTGGGCACGCGGGGCATATCAGGTGGACATGCCCTATGAAGTATGAAGAAGTGACATAGCAGCTGATGCATAGTCAATGAGGTTCTCAAAAACAACACTTCAACAATGGAGGTGCTAGAGGATGTGACCAAGCATTGCATGCAAGGTCATCTAGACTAGCTAGTAGAGGGCATGTATGACAATAGGCAATGGCTAGATTCTGCACTGAGTCAGTTGGAGGGAGTGGTCAATCCATAGGTCATGATAGGTCATATGTAACTTCTTCATTCTAATTTGTCTGATTCTTCTTTCATATATATTTTAGTTGACCCAAGTTTGACACACTCATTTATACTAGAGAGGTGATAAGAAGTTGTAATCTGTCTATTTGTAGTAAGATCTAATAGCCTTTTTCTTAAAATCTCTCTTGTTGGTTCTACAGAGTTCCAAAAGGTGTGTCCATCTTTTGTTCTTTATTTCTTGGGATGCATCATTCACGTGGGTCTTATGTCACTTGACATGCATGGGCTAGATGTAATCCTAGGGATGGATACCTTGGAGAAGTACAAGGTTGTTTTGGACTGTAGTTCCAAGGTGGAGATGTTCTGTGATGGAGATGCTACATGTATTATCCAAGGAGATAGGAAGATTCTTCCTATGTGCTTAGTGTCATCTATGATAACAGAGAGGTTGATGAGACAAGGGTATGAGTCCATCTTGACACATGTTGTGGATATCAAGGTGAGGAGTCCTAGTATCTAGGAGGTGCATGTAGTCTGAGAGTGTGAGGATGTCTTTCCTAAAGACTTTCCTGGTATTCTTCCTCCTAGAGAGATTGATTTTTAGATCAATCTTGTTCCTAGAACACAATCTATAGTACAGTCACCCTGCAAGATGGAACCAATTAATGGAAATACATGAGTTGAAGAAATAGTTATAGGAGTTGTTAGAGAAGGATTTCATCAGAGTAAGAACTTCCCCTTGGGATTCTCCCATGTTGTTTGTGAGGAAGAAGGATGGTTCTATGTGGCTTTGTATAGACTACTAACAGCTTAGCAAGGTCACAATAAAGAAAAAGTATCCATTGTTGAGGATTTACGATCTATTTGACCAGTTGAGAGGGTCCATAGTGTTTTTGAAGATAGATCTATGGTCAAGATAACACTAGTTGAGGATCAAGGTAGATGACATACCTAAGATAGCTTTTAGGTCTAGATATAGTCAC
This sequence comes from Alisma plantago-aquatica, assembly GCA_963693085.1. Lineage (NCBI taxonomy): Eukaryota > Viridiplantae > Streptophyta > Magnoliopsida > Alismatales > Alismataceae > Alisma > Alisma plantago-aquatica. The sequence goes on from OY856411.1 coordinate 1,140,599,559, forward strand.
TATGAGTTCGTGATTATGCCATTTGGGTTGAATGACGTGCCAAAAACTTTTGTAGACTTGATGAATAGGGTGTTTAGACTGTATTTGGATCTATTCATGGTAGACAGACAACACAATGAGCAACACCTTCTCTAGGTGTTAATGTTGTTGAGGAAATACAAGTTGTAGTGCTAAGTTCAACAAGTGTGAGTTCTGGTTGACAAAATTATCTTTTCTCAGTCACATCATATTTTCTAAAGGTGTTATGTGGACCCGAAGAAGGTATAATTATTGTTGGAGTGGTAAATAACTAAGACACCAACAAAAGTTTGAATTTTCCTAGGTTTAGTAGGCTACTACCTGAGATTCATAAAGAATTTCATTGTTGTAGTGTTACCCCTAAAAAAGTTGACTAGTAAAGGTGTTCCTTTTGTGTGGGATGATGTGTCAGTGTTATTTCCAGCTGTTGATGGAGAAGTTGACTAGTGCTACAGTCTTAGTCATGCTTGAACAAGGGAAGGTTAAATATTCTTTTACTGATTCTTTGAACAATGACTTGGGAAATGTGCTGATGCAGGACAAGAACATGATTTCTATTATTTCACGACAACTCAAGAAGCACGAGGAGAACTACCTGACACATGATTTGGAGCTCATAGCTATGGTCCATGCCTTTACGATCTGGAGGCATTATTTGTGTGGAGAGAAGTGTCAGATCTTCAACAAACACATGGACCTTCAGTATATCTTCTCAAAGAAGGAGTTGAGCATGTGACATAGAAGATGGATGGAGTAGATCAAAGACTATGATTGCATGATAGATACCATCCAGGGAAGATATAGATGGTGGTTGATGCATTGATCAGGAAGTCATCTTCATCATCATCTATATAGAAGGCATAATTACATGTCTTGGTGTGTCACAAGAGGGACATGTTGGTGTCACTTTGTCATATCAACTTACAATTGGAGCTTTCCTTGTTGGTTGTCTTGTTAGAACAATTATAGGTGAAGCCTATGTTGATGCAATAGATCACAAATGCATAGCAAAATGATATCCTGAGACAAAACATCATGGAAGAGTTTAGTAGTAAGAAGAATGATGGATTTCATGAGACACATGATAGGACAATTTGTTTTTACAACATGACAGTGGTTCCAGATGCTGATGGTTTAAGGAATATGGTTCTTAAGGAAGCTCACTCCTTGATGTTCTCAATGCATCCTAAAATCATCAAGATGTACCATAACCTGAAGGATCTATGTTGGTGGTCTGGTCTGAAGAGTGACATGGAAGAGTTTGTTGCTAAGTGTCCAGTCTATCAGCATGTCAAGGCAGAACATCAAAAGCCTATAGGAATGTTACAATCTTTGCCAATACCATAGTGAAAATGGGATTATATTTCTATGGTATTTGAGGTTGGTCTTCCTAGGAAAGGCAAAGGTCATGATTCCATTTGGTTGATAGTTGAAAGATTAACCAAGTCAGCTCACTTCTTGCAAATTGAGATGATGTATACGATGGAGAAGTTGGCATAGATATATGTTTATGAGATAGTTCACTTGCATGGTATTCTAGTTACTATACTATCTAGCTGAGGTCCATTGTTTATGAGTCATTTTTGGAAACATTTGCACACAACTATGGGACACAATTGAGATTTAGTGCAACCTTTCATCCACTTACAAATGGCCAGTTAGAGAGGGCCATTTAGATTTTGGAGGATTTGTTGAGAGCTTGTCTCTTGTATTTTCTTGGTAGTTGGGATTTGCACCTAAGGTTGACAGAGTTTTCTTACAAAAATAGCTACTATAGGAGTACATATATGGCACCATATGAAGCATTGTATGGGAGATGTTGTCAGTCACCTCTTTGTTAGTATGAGACAAGTGAGTATCAGTTTTTGGGTCTTGAGCTAGTACAACAAACTACAGAGAAGATCAAGGTGATACGATAGTAGTTGAAGGCAGCCATGATATACACAAGTCTTATTTTGATAACCATCATTGACCACTTGAGTTCCAAGTTGGATATCAAGTGTATCATAAGGTCTCTCCTTGTAAATGTATGTTGAGGTTTGGTAAAAAGGGTAAGTTGGATCCTAGATTTATGCGACCATACCCTATTTTGTCACATGTTGATAAGGTGGCATATAAGATGGAGTTACCATAGAGTTTTACATGTTCCATGATATCTTCCATGTCTCCATGTTGAGGAAGTGTCACCCTGATACCGAGCAGGTGTTGTAGCTAGTGGAGGTTGAGTTGGAGGAGGATGTGTTGTATGGTGAGGGTCCTATGTTGATCCATGATAGGAGAGTAAAGAAGTTGAACAAGAAGGATATAGTGGTATTTAAGGTTTTGTGGCACCATTGTGGTGTGGAGAAGGTCATGTGGGAGTTAGAGTATGAGATGCATAGGATGTACCCGCATTTGTTCGTGTAGGATTTCAGGGGTGAAATCCTTGTTAGGGATTTATGGTTGTAAGACCCATGACTATGCTTTTTGGTTGAACATTATTTATTAACATAATTAGATTCTTAAACGTAGATCAAACCTTGTGGTATGCTTTGGTATCATGTGACAATCTTATATTTAAAGTTTGGTCCAGATTTGACATTGTTTGAGCTAGTTATGCTTATATGTGCTTGTTTTTGACCTAGTAGCAATTTAACCAAATCTAAGGTTTTTATTGCAGTTTGTTACATGCTTGTTATGAATCACATTTTTTCACACCATATTTTATATGGTTGAGATTTGGGGCACCTTATCACCCCTTGGTTTGAGTGGTGACATCTCATGTTAAGATTAGGGTTTGCTTGGATGCCCTAAGTTGTTGTTTGAACTTGGCTATTGATCACCTTGCTTTGGTGATTGCCAATTTTTCCTTTGCCCCTTTGTCTTGGTGTTCGATGATGTTTTCTTCTGACACACTAGTGTTGGTGGTCTATGAGATTTTCCTCTCACCATGGTAGCCAACATCATCCAGGCTTAGCGACTGTTTAAGTTTCTTATTAGTTGGTCGCCAACGATGTTTAGTGGTCGTTTGCTTTTTCTAGAATAGGTAGGTCAAAGGTTTTTCTTGGTGGGATCACCCTAGTTGCATGAAAGAGTATGTGTATGAGATCTTTTGGACACATGCCATGTTTAGCATGATATCTAACCCTCTTTCTCTCTCTCAACCGTATGCCACATAACTCTCTCTTTTTGCATGCAAATAACCTCTTTATACCCATGGTCTTCTCTCTCTTCTTCCTTGGTTTCTCTTGGAGCTCATCCCCTCTTTCTTGGTGGTTAAGGAGGAGCTCAAGGTTGATGAAAGTGGGTCAATCTATCGTGCATGTTAAATTAGGGTTTGGAGCTACCCTTCTTGTGATCATTTGGAGCTTCCTTTCTCTTCTTCTCAGTCTTGCTAAGTGAGATCTCTCTCTACACCTTCATTTTCTTGGTTGTTCTACCCTTCTTCTTTCTCTTATTTTCCAAACCAATGATATTCCATGGTGGTGCTTGAGTTAGAGCTTGAACAACATCTCTTTCTTACTTTTCTTGTCCTAGGGTTTGGTTCCTTCTTAGTGGTGGAGCTAGCTTGGCTGTTAGGAATGCTCAAGCTAGGGTCCCTACCTTTCTTCTTCAAGATATCTTGCTATTTGGATTTTCTACATCACCTTCATGGCCATTTATATAACTTTCTCCTTGTTTATTTCTTACTTTTACTATGCATGCACATGATCTTGCTCTAAAACATAGTTACAAGTAGAAAGATAGTATCTTGTATATAGGATTTGTGTTTACATGGTGATCTTGAGTAGATATGTCATCTTGGATGAACTTTAATCCCTTGTGCACAAATCCTTCTTTAGATTTGGAAGTTTGAAACCTTGCATGCTTGTGGAAATGTTGGTTTTACTCTCTCTAGATATGGTTGCTAAATTAGGATTTTGAGTTAATCTTCTTCAAATGTTGCATGTTGATGACCTTTTGGATTATTGATGATAACCAACCTACTTTTGATTCCCAGTGGTAGCCAAGTTTTCTCTCTCTTGATGGGTCACTGAGATTTGCTGTATGTGGTCTCTAATAATGACATGTTTTATGTGGTCACCAACAATTTTTGTCTCTTAGTGGCTGATGAAGTTTATACATGTTTGATGGTTGCTATGGTTTGGAGCCTTAGTGGTCATTGATGTCTTAGACCCTTATCCATTGATGAGGATGGTGAATCCAAAGCGGTCGCCAAGTTTTGAATTCCAATCTATCTCCAATGCTTCATGTTTTCATTGGTCGCTAATGTGTCCTAGTCTTAATGGTCACTAATATGACCTAACCATGCTTTAGTGGTAGCCAACCTTTCTGATGTTCAGTGATCGATGACACCTTTGATCCAATTTGATGATGAGGATTTCTGATCTATGTGGTTGGCATGTTTTTTTGAACTTATGATGGTGATACTTGATATGAGTGCTTTGATCATTAATGAAGATGATAAGAATTAGGGTTTACCTTAATTGTAGTTTTCAAACCCAAATTTACTTACCTTGTTGAACCTATCCCCAATGCAAGTAAATATTGATGACACATAGCTTCTTATTTGATTAATGTGATAATGGATTACTTTCTCTCTCTATTTTGTTGTAACCCTAAATTTCTATCTTATGAACATCATAGTTCCAAAATGTAATGTTATAAAAAACTTATGTCATACATGTATGGTGATGGTATGATGAGCCTTGAAAAGGCATGGAAAGATAATGATATTCTTCTAGGGAGTGATGTGAACGGTCCTATGACTTTGGACATGGGTTTGTTCCCTAATTGAGGTGTTATCCTCTATATTATGTGGAAAGGACATGTATAATATGATGGTATGACAATGAATATGGCTACATGTATGGTAGTGAAATAGTACGATGTGGTGATGAGATAGCTTTATGTCATCTACCAATGTTTTTGTAGAATTCTTTTAGTGTTTGAATGTAACTTTATTGATGAAACCTTAAATCACCCAATTGACATTAACTAATGAAGTGAAACCCTAATCATGTAGTTTCCTATGCCATAGATGTTGACCTAAGAGTTATACATTGACCATATTTTAATATGACTTAACATCCCATTCATATGTATCTAATATGTCTGCTTGAGATTTATTTTATGTATTAGGTACATGAAACAATCAATTTAATAAAGACATCGCTTGATCAAGTTCAATTCAAAGCAATGCAAATGCATTTTTGCAGAAAACACCTTAAAACCCTTAGGATGATTTTTGTAACCATTTATTGATGCTATGGCTTCTAACTAATATGATAAAAAAGAGGAGCATTTAATTTGAACATTTAATCACTCTAATGGCATTTTCCAAAATACATCACAAAGTGCATATTTGGTCAAGTTTGTCCTATGACAAACTTGACCGACACCCTTGATGTATTTTGATAATGTCTAGGTTCAGTCGAGTTTCCAATACACAGATCTCGACCAACACATTGCACTGGAAAAAATAATTTTAAGCAATTGACAGAGCTTCATTCAGGATAAACTTGACCGATGTTGTAAATTTTTTTTGTCATATAATGCAATCGGTGAGGTTACCTTTATTGAAACTTGACCAAATGCATTGTATAGAGTATACAAAAAAAGTGATTCTAACCGTTAGAGTCTTGCAAAACTCAAAATTATATCCATTGCAACACCACAAATGGCTAGAAAATGTTCCTTAGTGCTCCTAGCATCTAGTAGAAACCCCCAACTATAAATAGGGCCTCTTGGACTTCATTACAAGGTTACTCCTTCATGCTATTTAAGCTCCTAGCTATAGTTGAGTGCATCTGGTCTAGTTGATCCCCCTTCTCTCTCTTGTTTGCTAATAAAAACGTCCATATGAGTGAGATAGGATATGTGTGAGAGAGCTACTCCATTGTAGACTTGTAAATTTCTCAAGGCCTCCCTTTCCCCAACCCCTTTTCTTCAAGATCAAGTTGGTGAAAGTGTCATGGAACCGTTTGTTACCCAAATCCTTACTCCAAATGACTATAAAGTCAATGGCAATAGGACCTAGGCATCCATCCGTAGCATTGTATTAACAAATAGCAAATACAGAATTAGAAAGCTTAGAATATGTGAACAAATAACAAGATAAAGGCTCCAAAATAATCTCAACATTCAACAATAATATTAAACAATATTATCTTATTATAAGATTCCATATACATATTTGATAGTACATTTTTAAAGTACTCTTCATGCATACTAGGGATCCTACCCAAGTACACCTGACATAGCTCACCAAGTGCATCACTTCTAGCCATCCTTGAACCTATAAAATACATGAAACAAGACGGGTCAAGCACACGAGGTGTTGAGTACATGACTAAAAGATATATATACATACTCTTTGCATAATTTGAAAGATATGTAGAAGCAACGAACAAGAAATAAATGATTTATGTATTTAGAAATATGAGAGCCCGTGTTTTATGTCATTTTACTCCATTTTATACCATCATTTCATGCATTCATCAATATCATGTATTCTTAAGGCCTTTTATGGACAACATTTCACTGAAAGAGTCTACGAGGGTGCTCAAGATTAGCTAACCCTTTTATCAACAATCCTCCCTATCTTGATGACTCAAGTCGGATGCCCATCCTCATGTCCTTACCCTAAAACTTCAGGCACATACAGAAGGTTTGTATAACGGAGTTTCTATATTATGTTTGCAAGTTATAAAACATGGTAGGAGACAAACATCAACTACAATACTAGAGTAGTACATGACAATATTTGAGCAAGTAAACAAGAAAACATATGTATCACATTTCAAGCAAGAAAGCCATATTCATATAATTATTAAAGACTGTACCTGATTTAGAGATTCAAAACATGTCCTTGAACATCTAGATCTCAAAAAACACCTGATTAAGAACAAGATTGGATACATGTATTACATTCTCATCATTAACCCTAACTAGATCCACTTTTTGGGTTTTGGCCTAGTTAGGTTCAATATTTCTTATTAGTGCATTTTATGTTCTTGTAATGATTTAGAGGTCATCAAGAAGGTGGAGTTCATGTTTCATGTCATCTAGAGGTTCCCTTCATTTTATATACTCTTTGTAAGATTTATGTCACTTTGGAACACTTCAATGTCAAAGGACTCATAAGAGGAATGCTAGGTGAAGGATCATCAATTCAAGTGGTCCAATCATAGAAGTTTATTCAGACTAGAAAGGTAAGGACAATGTTAGCATATCCTAATGATGGGTTGATGGTCATAAAGATGAGGGAAATCCCAGATTTGAGAATGTGGGACATTAGAATTAGATTTATATCTTAATTGGGGAACAAGGAGGACAAACAAGCCATATGGGGATACATTATGCCATCATGGATGTATCTAGAGTCATAAGAACTACCATAGCATAAAATGGGTAGACCTTAGGAATTAAGGTTATAAAACATCATAAGATTACTGATTTTTGAGCTCCAAAAGAGTTGGGTGCATAGATTAGGTCAAAGCCATCATTAGTTCAAATTCTAACCCATCATTCACATAAATGGACATTTACATGCACTAGTTGTCCAATGAATCGACTATAGCAAGAAAGATATAAGGAGCTGATATGGGGAAAAAGAGGGTAAGAGAAGGAATATGTAGGGGTGGATTGAAAACAAGTTTCAATTGCATACAAGGTGTCAAGAAATGTATGTGCTTGGTCATCACAAAAGCAAGGTAGGTGGAAGTAGAGCCCTTGGCGCTAGCTCTAATACAGAGGAAGGAGGTGGCTTCTTAACCAATGATCCGAGGGGAGAATATGTGGCTCATACATCCTATGGCTCTGACTGGTCCACTCTTGGAAGGGTGGATTGCATACAAAAAGGAAGGGGGTGAGTGGGCCGCTTTCCTGTATTCGGCCAACAAGGGTCAAAACAAAAGAAAATCAATTAAATCATGATAAAAAAGCAACTTTGAAGTACCATAACTTGGGATACAAATGTCTTATTGAGACAATTTGTGTGTCGTTAGATTTGTAATTGAGTCCATTACAAAATTGTACATATTAGAAAGCCAAAATATCATTATGATTATGTTCAATATTAAATTTAAGAAGGTAACATGGTACATCATGATACTTAATCCAATTTATCTAATTAGAGTCACATTTCATGAGATTAGCAATAGATACGATCAAAATGGAGAATCTCAACCTTTTAACTATTAAATTGATACTTGATGAGAGAGAAAAAGTATAATAGAGGAGATAGAAAATTGTGGTTGTCATAAAAAGCTTCTCCAAGTGAAGGAGAAAGTTCAAAGCTTCTCTAAGTGGAAGGACAAGATGATAAATCTTCTCCAAGGTGAAGGAGAAGGTCAAGGCTGAAAATATGGGAGTAGTGTGGGTAAATCCTTCAAGGAAAAAGACTTGATGCAAGAACAAGATCTCCTTGTTGAAGCTATACAACTGATTGCATGAATGGGTAAGACCTTGTAGACATAAAAGACTCTATCTCAAAGGATTGGTAAGTCCTTGGTTGGTTCATCGACTCCTTTTGGTCCTTAAAAAGGAAGTTGGGTATCCATGCCCCAAAAAAGGAAAGTCATCTTGTATGTCTTATAATGGAATATATGTATACATTAGTTGTAAATCCTAGAGCTTGGCCTCTCTAGGTAGTGGATTGACTTTCTGCTATCCTGGGGATTGGAGCCACTCTACATAGCTTGTTCTTGTGCTTGATTCAATCTATCTCGTCCTTGCTATGTATGTTTTGTTACACCCAAATTACACATTTACAATATTTCCCATTGAAGTAACATGAAGTACTAACAAGTTTTTTGTGAGTTTTTTTATCTCTATTTACCCTCTCTAGAGCCCTTTGATCCAACAAGTGGTATTAGAGAGATGACCTTCTCCAATAAATCTCTTACGAGATGAGAAGATGGATGAAAACTTTATTAGGTCTCTCAACTTGGAAGGTGGTTTCTCCATGAGACCTCCAATCTTCAATGATGTAAACTTCCTCTATTAGAAGAGGCAAGTGCATATCTACCTTCAAGAGATGAGCTATGACATGTGGAAAGTAGTCATCCTTCCATACAAGGATCCAATGTGTGATGTAGCTACTTGGGATGAAGCTACACTCATGAAGGCACAATTGACTGCCAACATGATAAGCATCCTTTATGCTTCTCTCACTCCCTCCGAGTTCATCCGAGTCACTTCTTGGGACAAGCCCCATGAGATATCAAACAAGTTGTGCATCACCTATGAAGGCACAAAGCAAGTCAAGGAGTCTAAGATCTACATGCTCAAGGGTCTCCTTGAAAACTTCAAGATGGGCAAGAAGGTTAAAGTGGCTATGTTGTACATAAGACTCAACACCATCATCAATGTACTTGCTTCTTTGGGCCACACCATGGATAGAGGGACGATCAACTTCAAGATTCTAAGGTCTCTCCCCAGGAGATGGGAATCCAAGGTGACTTCCATTGAAGAAGTTAGAAGCCTTGGTGACATAGCCACTAAAGAGCTCGTTGGCAACCTTCAATATCATGAGCCAAGATTTAACCAACAAGAGGAAGATGCAAAGCAAGAAGATAAGGAATCAAAGAATGTCAAAGATAATTCATTCAATGCTCAAGTGGAGGAAATGATTCTCCAACAACAACTTTCTTTCTGGTCATGTCCTCCTTCCTAAAATGAAGATGAAGCCCCTAGTGATCATGAGCCAACTATTCTAAGAGGAATCACTTCAAAGGAAAGCCATCATCCTCCTCTACTCCAAGGTGTTGTGAATGTAGACAAAAGGGCCACTACACGAATGATTGCCCAAGGCCAAGAAGTCCTACCACAAGATCAGATCTAGGTGAAGGGAGGACTACAAGAAGGATGGCAAGCACAAGAAGAAGGACAATAAGGAAAGAAAAAGTAAGGATGCATCACATGCCATATGGGAGGAGTCATCTTCTAGTTATTCTAGATCAAATCAGGGATAATGCCACCTTGCACTCATGGTCTATACTAGTGAAGACATTGTTGAGGTAAGTGAGATAAGATTGCATGAATTATCTAAAGAAACCCTCATTGATATGCTTAATGCTTCCCACTCTTCTCTTTCCAAATGCAAATCTAAAAAGAAGAGGTTAGGAAAAATCATTAATGACATATATGTTAAGATTGATATCCTTGATCAAAATGGGAAGTTCATCTTGATAGTATTGATTTCTTTATAAAGGAAATTATATGATGTTGAGCTCCAATACAATGGATTTCAAGTAGAAAATGTTATTTACCTTAAGAACATCAATAGTCTTCAGGAAGAAAATCAAGCCCAACTTGATGAGCTTGTCCTACTTAAAGTTGAAATTGATGAGCTTACACATGATTGTGATGCTATTAAAGATGAAAATAGAATCTATCTTGATGATCTTATCATGCTTAGAACAAAAAATGCTAGATTTCTTGCTCAAATTAATGATCTTTCTTATATACCTTTATTGCCTAGTAATGAAGTAGATAGCAATACTCTTGAGAGATATTTTTATCATACTAAAGCCCTCTATCTAGAGCCTAACCTCATTCATTCTCAAGATGATTTAGCTAGTATTTCGGCTACTATCGTTATTCTTAGTGATGATAATCACAACCTTTGAGCTTCCTTGCGGAAATTCCTCAAAGGGAAAATTTCCCTCAGTGAACTACTAGATCACTCTACCAAAAATAGTGGTAAAAGTGGTTTGGGATATGAGGGAGTTCCAAAGAGGAAGAGAAAGGGTAAGGATAAGAAACAAATTGAATGAACCTCCTATCTTCCATGGAGATTCTTCCAGTTCTAGAAACCATATGGTTTGTGTGCATTGCAAGAGGGATGACCATACTCTACTTATTGTCTGTATAGAGAAGAGGACCATCAAAAAGATGAAATGGGTTCCCAAGCTACACCAGATCCCAAGGTTTGAATTGGGCACCAAAATCTTCCTTTCATATAGGTAAAAGAAAACTAGAGTGTTGATAGTGGTTGCTCAAAAATTAAGAAAGGTGAAATCAGCCACTTCAACCAATTCACAAAAAAGAATGGAGGATTAGTGACACTTGGTGACAACAAAAAAGGTAAAGTGACAGGGGAGGGTGATTTAGGAGATTCACAGCACATCATGAATATTCTTCTTATGGATGTCATACATCACAATTTATTTAGTGTTTTTGAATTATGTGATAATGGCTATCTTGTTCTTTTTACCTCAGTAGAAGCTTACTTCTAGATTCCCTCTCCTTCAATGTTATATATAAGGGAGCTAGAAATGGTAATGTCTATGTTATTATTCTTGACTCTATTAAGCCTATAATTGGTAGATGCCTTGTTGTTAATTCGAATGATATGTCTTTGTGGCACCGTAGGCTTGGTCATGTAAATATGCATTAATTGAAGAAGTTGAGCAAAAAGGAATTGGTCAATGGACTTTCAAAATTGGATTTTGAGAAGTATGAGTAATGGAAACCTTGTACCCAAGGAAAGAAAAGCAAATACTTATTAAAATCCAATGAAGTCCTTAGTACCAAAACAACCTTTGAGTTTCTTCATATTGATTTATTGGACCAATGAGAACTCAAACACTTTGTGGTAGCAAGTATTGCCTCATCATTGTCGATGACTTTTCTCATTATACTTGGACCTTATTTCTTGTTTCAAAAAGTGATACTCTCAATGTTTTGTCATATTTTTTCAAATGGGTTGAAGATGAAGCTTCTTGCCAGACTGTCTCTATCCGTAGTGACCATGGTGGAGAATTTGAAAATGACTTGTTTGAATGGTTTTGCGAGAAATCTGGATATGCACATAACTTTACTTCACCTCAAACACATCAACAAAATGGATTTGTAGAGAGAAAGAATAGGTCACTATAGGAAATGGTTAGGAGTATGCTTCTAGAGTATGATACTCCAAAGAAGTTTTGGGCCAAAGCCATTAGCACCTCATGTTCTGTGCAACATCGTGTTTTCACTCATCCATCTTTAAAGAAAACTCCAATGAGTTATGGCATGGTAGAGAGCCCTCTATTGATTTCTTTCATGTTTTCAATTGTCCTTGTTTTGTTTTGATCACCAATAATTCTCTCGATAAGTTTGATGAAAAATCATACAAGGCTTTCTTTCTTGGTTATACCACTACTATCAAGGCTTAAAGAGTGTTTAACATTGGATTGTCTAAAGTAGAAAAATCTATCGATGTTAAATTTTGTGAGACTAACCCCTCTATTTCCAAGAATATTATTAATGATGATATTATAGATGAGGTGATCCACACTTGAAAGACCTCAACATTGATGATAAAGGAAAAGAGGTGATCATTGACGAAGAAGAAAAAGAAAAACAAAAGAAGGATCCAACTCCCCACTTTGCAAAGTATCATCCAAAATAGCTCATCATAGGTAACCCCTTTGAAAGGGTGAAGACATGGGATACATAAAAAAAGGAACAAGATGACAATGTCTTTACCTCTCAGTTAGAGCCAAAGGACGTCAAAGAATCTCTTAAGGATGTTGAATGGATCCTAGCCATGCAAGAAGAGTTGGAACAATTTGAAAAGAACAAAATGTGGACCTTAGTGCCAAGACCAAATGACAGGAAGATCATTGGTACCTAGTGGGTGTACTGCAACAAGCATGATGAAAATGGGAATGTGGTAAGGAACAAAGCAAGTTTAGTAGATCAAGGCTACAACTAATAGGAGGTTATTGATTTTTTTGAAACTTATGCACCTGTTGCTAGACTTAAATCTATTTGAATGCTTCTTTCTATGGTAGCTACAAGAATTTCTTTCTTTATCAAATGGATGTTAAAAGTGCATTTTTTAATGGTACAATAGAGGAGGAAGTCTTTGTGGCTCAATCTCCTGTCTTTGAACATGATATGTTTTCTAACTATGTTTATTTGTGCAAAAAGCTCTCGATGGTCTCGAACAAGCCCCTAGACTATGGTACGAGAAACTAAAGATCTTTTTGCTAGACAATTACTATATCATGGGAAAAGTTGATTCTAATATATTTCTAAAAGATACTTCTTGAAACTTTTTGATCATTCAAACATATGCTGATGATATATTTGGTGGAAGTAATCTTAATCTTATGCAGAGTGAGTTCAAAATGAGCATGATGGAGGTGCTTGCTTTCTTACTCATCTTAAATCAAGAAAACCAACGAAGGTAACAGATTCATCCCTATTTTTAGGGCTGAATATTGTGTTTTATTGTACTTTAATCACATCTATACTTGTTAGATTACATGTCATTTCTTTCAATATGCATATTTCTATGAAATGCAATTATGGAGGCTTTTTGCATGTTTTATAGGTACTTTGGCCACTACATGATGGAAGTGAGATAAGGAGGAGAATCTTAGCGTTTCTTCACTATTGCAGGAGCCTAAAGAGAGTCAAATAGCTTTCGTAACCTACTCCAAGTGGTCAAGAGTCAACCCAAAGCAAAGAGCATAAAAATGAGCAAGTTGAAGGTCAAAGTGAAAAGAAGAAGCTCCAACATGGTCGTGGTACATGGCCATGGCTGTGGCACAAATGCCCCATGTCACAGTAAAGTGCAAGTTTGAAGTTTCTTTCCATCGACCTCATGGTGAACCTCCGACCTCATGGTAATTAGCTCCAGCACGCCTGTGGTGATTACCACATTTGTGCCATTTCATGTACAAAATTGACCAATTCCCAATGATCTTTAGCCATCTTTCACCTAGCCCGTGCTCATACACCACGACCATGTTCCCCTACAACCACCACGGACGTGGTGACCCACCACCCCCATAGTGGGCCTCAACCCTAGCCTATTTTTTCACTACTTTACCCATATTGCCCCCACATAACCCTAGACCCTTATATTAACCCTATGGGTAGCTGGGGCATGAGGTTGGCCACCCCTAGATACCTTCTACCACCTCTTAGCTCCCCATTTCACCCCTACACTATTCTGCTTCCATTCCACTCCATTTCACCATTTCCACCACCAAAACCCTAGTTTCCTAGTGTTTTCCCCTATTCCACCATCATACCATTCCACTACACTTTGGAGGAGAGAGGAGGATGTCCTGTAGCAGCTAAAGTGGAGGAACTCATCATCTACATTGAGCTCCATTACTTCTTCTACCTCTTTCTCCCTTATTTTTGTATTTTGCATTGCGATGAGTAGTTGGGCCCCTTGGGATAAAGAGACGCATTCTATCCTCCTCTTCCACGCCCGTGATGGAGGTCGAATGTCTTAGAGGGTGGTAGACCAAGGCAGAAGCTGGGATTTGAACCCACGTTCCTTCGTGAGGAGATACTATGCTTGACCACTTGAGCCACTCCTTGTCGGTAGTAGTTCGGCCCCTTAGGTGGACTGTTTTGGATGAAAAATATTATTTTGATACCATGTTGGGGGAAATGATATGTAAAAATTGTAATTTCATTTGATAATGATTATGCTCTATTTCTATCTCACTCTTCATGAATTGCTTGTTGGTTTGTGATGTGGGATTTTATCGCACTAACAAACTCACTCGGGGTTGAAATCCTCGAGTTTTTACCAAAACCAAAGTGCAATAATACCACCCACTGGACGAGGCTTATCGCAATATAGTTAAGGATCGAATCCAAAGGAAAACGTTTTTAAGAATCCTTGTCAGACGAATCTAGCTCAAGTAAAACTAATATTTAGAACAATTGGTTGATTTGAGGTTAATTAGACTAATTGCAAGAAAGTAAAAGTTGAATTAAAGTTGGATTTAGATCAATGATATGGAATCACTGGGATGGTATCGGGTTTCACCTCCACTACTCATGAAAATACATTCAATCACAAACAATCCAGGCAAGATATATGAATCCAAATGGAGCTGCTGTAGAACCCCCCGTAAGGGCGTTAGGTTCGCGTAAGCATCACCTTAGGCATTAGATGTCTCGTCACCAATTGGATCACTTACTTATGACTCTGAAGAAATCCCATTCTATTTCTAGTTTAGGAGTCAACCACATTAATCGATAAGAAAGCAGGTGATAGATCTACAAACTAACATCGACGATAAACAAAGACGATACAAAATCCAACTAAGGCTGTGGTCATCCCTAAGGGATGTTTAGACCACAGAAGCGTCATCATAGGCTAGATGTCTCATCCCCTAACGGATCATACACCTACGACCTCAAGGAATGTTATCAGAAGTTCTCGTCAAAGAGTCAAACTTTGTAAACCGCCATTCCGTCCCACATATAGAAGATTTCGCAATATAGGAAAGAACAATATGAAAGCAAGTAGATAATCAACTACAAACACACCAACTAACAATGAAATGGAAAGTTGTATACATTGCCATGGAGAGTTTAACATAAGAACATGATTTTCATGGGCAACAGAGCTAGTCCCCGCACCCCAGCGAAAAGGTACTACTTGCTCATGATGTGAGAAACAAGAAGAATGAGAAAGAGAGAGATATCCGCCATGAACTTAGTGCAGAAGGTCGTCACAACTCGGTGAAGAAGATACAACCTTCTACGTCGTGTCGAAGCAGATCTGGGCGTGAACGGGATATGTCAAGATAGACCGGACAGTCTCCCTTAGTCCGTCTTCCTTCTCTCCTTAGCCTCCTTGGTTGCAGCACGGGCAGTAGGGTGGAAAGAAACTGGCACAGACCGGACTGGATTTTGATCGGACCTGTGTACAGGCACCCTATCGGTGTCCCGGAACCGATGCCTCTAAAGGGGACCCTACTGGTCCTATTTATAGGCACGGGGATGGTCTTCATGTTTTTGGTGTTTTCAGTCCAAGCGGTTTGGCAGATATTTATTTTTCCCAAACGGTTGGGTAAAATTTCATTTAAACGGTTTCACTATAATCACTTTTCCATTTGGTCTGTATTGCATTCGGTCTTGGATTCTCTTTTATCAAACGGTCTCGTGACTAGCCTTCTTCATCCGGTTTGCAAGCATGATCATCACGTGGGATCATACGGTTTGGTGCATGAATGCCCAAATGGTTTCGGCTCCCTGCTCTTTTGCAAACGGTTTCAAGGAAAGCTACTTTATCAAACAATTTGGATTGTTGTTTTTCCTAAAAGGTCTGCGTGCTCACTACTTTATCAAACGTTCTTGCTTCAATTGCTCTCTCGCATTCATGTAGCATTTATCCAAGCGGTTTTCTTTGATTGCCTTTCCAATCGGTTTGACTTTTCCAATCAGCTCAAACCGTTTGCTGCTCTTTGCTCCATTCAGTTTGGCTACATGCACGATCCATTCGGTCTTGTCCTTTATAACAGCAATTGCCCATGCGGTTTGCAGCTCATGCGGTCTGCATGTTATTGCTGCCCACACGGTTTTCACATGCAAATGGTCTTGGATCCCAGCCAAAACTCCAAACGATTTTGCAGCATACGTGACCATTTGATCTACACGGTTGATTGTCCAAACGGTCCTCGGCGCCACTCGATCCCTCTCGGCCATTCGGTCTACGTATTGCATGCATGTGCAAACGGTCTTCTCGAATGTTCTATAGTTTCGATGGGCATACGTTCTTGTATCATGTGTCCATTCGGTCTTCTCGTATAGCTCAAACGGTCTTTGCGAGCATTCGGTCTTCGCATGCATTCAGTCTTCGCGTGCATTCGGTCTTCGCTTGCATTCAGTCTTGAAATGGAACTGTCCATTCAGTCTTGAGACCGTTTGGTCAAAACTGAATGGTGAGACCATTTGGTCAAAACCGAATGGTGAGACCGTTTGGTCAAAACCAAGGGTGAATGAAGGTGGGCCCCCAACTAAATGTTCAGCTTTATCAAGACATGCATTAATTCAATATAAATTCAGTTAAATCCTTGATAATCGAATCAATTAAGTGATTCTGTACATTATGATGCATTATGATATTTAATGAGTGAAATTAGATATATTGAGTCAAAATGAGCCCAAGAAGGTAATCAAATTCCATGATGAATATACATTCATCAAAATACCCCAAACTTAAATGTTGCTCGTCCTCGAGTAACACAAAATCTGAAACAGTCACCAAATGAATATTTTCAATTCGTGTGATTGCTTCATCTTCTCATGAAGAATATTTTCTTTCTGCTCAATATGACTCAGTATCTCAACCTCCTGAGACCACTAAACACATCTTACCATATCTTTGTTCCTGAGTTTGCTTTCCAATATCACTTCCTCCTCACTTTTTCCAACAACAAGCATGTCAAACAGTTTTGTAAGAGTCCAGAGACGCCCGCGGAACAACAAGTGTGCATTTGATCTGACACTGGTGTTTTTCAGGATAGGGTAGGCAATCATTGTGCCGTTAGGTAGAAAAGGGAGTGAATGATGGTATGGAAGGAAGAAATAAATCTCTCCTCTATTCGACTCGAGATTTTTATTTTATGATTTGTAATTTCATTTATTGAATTTTTGTGCGAATCTCTCCTCGATTCGACTCGAGATTGCATTTCTTTTTGTGTGCGCTTTGGCATCTTTTTATTTGTAAATCTCTCCTCTATTCGACTCGAGATTGCATTATTGGTGGTACCCTCTTATTTATTTGCGAGGGGTATGGAAGAAGCGGATATAGAGGGAAGTGGCGTGCCACCCCGAACTTAGGGTTTGGCACTATTTTGGCTATTTTTTTTCTTTTTGATGGATGGAGGGATACGAAGATGGTAGAAGAAGTGTAGAAGAGAGTTCAGATCAGAATGCAACTTGGTATACGATTCAGTGCACCAGGTCATTCTCTTTATCATACTCTGCTCAAATAATGACTTGATGAGGATCTGGTGGAGATTCCATGTTATTGTTCCACTAGTCAGTTAGGAAGCACGACGTGTTTGATCCCTATCAGTTCGACAGACACTTATAAATTTTATAAAAGTATCATGATGTGAGGAATCATAAGCTTCAGAAGATGATATCAATCAAAAGGCTTTGTTTCAAAAAGTGGTCCTTTTGAGGATTTACTTCGAATAAGGAGGATATAATGATTTAAAATGCATAGAAGGTTAGAGAGTGACTTTTAATGAAATAGGAAGTGTCAAAATTTCATCAAGTGTCTGTTCAATTTCTTTGAAAAATATTAAAGAATTTTGAAAATTTTGAAATTTTTTATCATGAATGTGATAGTGAAAATTTGAGTATGAAAAGGATGGGTGTAGGTGGAAAGTGAGGTACGTACCACCCACCCTCCACCCCGAACTTAGAAATTTTCTTATCCCAAGCAAATCCTAAATCCAAGATGGAGGGGAAAATTTGTGCCATTTGGACCACGGGATGTGGTTGCATTCCAATCAGCAAGTATCCTCTTATCCAAAAATCTAAATAAAGATCAATCAGAACTCAAGATAGCATCTCGCAATGTGAATTTTATTTGGTGTGAAATTATCTAAAAGGTGAAAACAAAATTAAGGAAAAAATTCTAATTCAAAATTGAAAACTCAATATGAATTTATTTATCGGGTTGCCTCCCGACAAGCGCCTTTATTTTACGTCGATGGCTCGATTGAATCTTTCAGCTTCATGGTGGATCCTTTGGATTTGTGAGTTCCAGCGTTGCTTTAGTGACTATGTCAGTGGAAGTAAAATATCTCTTTAAGAGGTGAAATTTGTTACAAATTCACCTGACTTTTCACTCCATAATGAGAAGGCACCATGTGGGAAGAGGCTCTTGACGACGTATGGTCTAGACCAGCTTGAGTGGAGTTTTCCTGGAAATAACTTCAATCTTAAGTTGAATAGTAGAACTTGGTCTCCCACTTGTATGTCTTTTCTTTTCAGATGTCCATCATGCCAAAGTTTTGTGCGTTCTTTGTAGATTTTTGCATTCTCATAAGTTGTCATCCTGAGTTCATCCAGCTCTTGGAGTTGTAGAATTCTGGCTTGGTCTGCTTCTTTCATATCAAAGTTCAGTTGTTTAATTGCCCACCATGCCCTGTGTTCCAGTTCGACTGACAGGTGGCAAGCCTTTCCATATATTAATAAAAAAGGTGTAGTCTCAAGGGGAGTTTTATAAGCAGTTCGATAGGCCCATAAGGCATCGTTGATTTTCGTTGACCAATCCTTTTGATTGCGTCCTACAATTTTTTCCATAATAGCCTTTAGTTGACGGTTAGAGACCTCTACCTGTCCACTTGTTTGTGGATGGTAAGGTAAGGCTACCTTATGTGTTACACCGTATTTTCTCAGTAAAGCTTCAAATCTTCTTTCAAGGAAGTGGGACCCTTCGTCAGATATCACAGTTTGTGACACTCCAAAATGGGGGAAAATAATATCTTTGAATAATTTGATGATAGGTTTGGAATCACTAGTTACAGTTGGTATAGCTTCAACCCATTTTGAGACGTAGTCCACCTCCACTAGGATGTATAAAAATCCATGAAAAGATGGGAATGGACCCATGTAATCCACCCCCCAAACATCAAATATCTCTACTTCTTGCCATAGATTCTGCGGCATCTCATCTTTCTTTGTTATATTGCCTGATCTTTGACATTTGTCACATGATAGGACAAAGTCGTAGGAATCTTTGGATATTATTGGCTAAAAGAATCCACACTGCAAAACCTTCAAGGCAAACTTTTTAGAGCTCAGATGTCCCCCCACTGGTCCTGAGTGACATTGTTCCAAAATAAGTTGAGCTTCTTCTTCGGTGATACATCATCTATACAGACCATCAGCACATAGTTTGAAAAGATATGGCTCATCCCAGTGATATTGCTTTACATCATGCATGAACTTATTCAGTGCATTCCCGGTGCATTGAGGATGGATAACCCCGACAACAAGGTAGTTCACAAAATCCGAGTACCACAGTATAACTTCTGAGACCTTCATTAGTTGATCATCCGGAAGAGAACCGTTAATTGGAATCTTCTCGGTATCCTGAGTGTGGATGCAACTAAGGTGGCCTGCTACAACATTCTATGTACCCTTTTTATCTCTTATCTCTAAATCAAATTCTTGTAATAGAAGGATCCATCGTATCAACCTGGGTTTTGCATCTTTATTTGCCAAAAGGTAACGAATGGCGGCGTGGTATGTGTAGACAATGACCTTCGAACCAATCAGGTAGGATCCGAACTTGTCAAAGGCATACACGACTGCTAGAAGTTATTTCTCGGTAGTTGCATAATTCCTCAGAGCTTCATCGAGAGTTTTAGATGCAAAATCGATCACATAGTGTTTCTTCTCTATATATTGCCCTAAAACAATGCCCACAACATAGTCACTGGAATCACACATAATTTCAAAAGGGTGGTCCCAGTCAGGAGCTGTAATGATGTGGGTGGTTGTAAGGGCTTGTTCAGTGTGTTGAAGCTTCTGACACATTCTTCGTTGAAATTGAAATCAGTATCCTTCAGTAATAGATTCGTCATAGGTTTCATTATCTTGGAAAAGTCCTTTATGAATCTTCTGTAAAATCCTACATGACCTAGGAAGGCACAAACTTCTTTTACATTTGTTGGGATAGCCAGTTTATAAATCACTTCAATCTTGGCTTTATCTACTTCAATTCCTCTATTACTGACCCTATGGCCGAGGATAATGCCTTCCTTTACCATAAAATGGCACTTTTCCCAGTTGAGCACAAGATGAGCTTCTTCACATCGTTTGAGGACCAGGGAGATGTGATGTAGACATGAATCGAATGAATCTTCGTATACAGAAAAATCATCCATGAAAACTTCCATAATTGTCTCAGGAAGACCAGCGAATATGGCATCCATCCAATGTTGGAAAGTTGCGGGTGCATTACAGAGACCAAATGGCATTCTTTTAAATGCTTATGTTCTGAATGGGCAGGGAAAGGTTGTTTTCTCTTGGTCATATGGATGTATGGGTATTTGATAGAATCCAGAGTAACCGTCAAGATAATAGAAATATTCTTGGTGAGCCAACCTTTCTAGGACTTGATCAAGGAAGGGCATAGGAAAATGATATTTTCGAGTTGCCTTGTTTAATTTTCTATAATCTATGCACATCCTCCACCATGTGACTATTCAAGTGGGGATGAGTTCATTGTTTTCATTCTGTATAACAGTTGTTCCACCTTTCTTCAGGACTACATGCACTGGGCTCACCCATGGCGAATCTGATATCAGAAAAATTATTCCAGCTGTGAGCAGTTTAATGACCTCACGACGGACCACTTCCTTCATATTTGGATTCAACTTCCGTTGATGCTTAATAGTAGGCTTGTGATCTTCCATCATAGGGATCTTGTGCATACACAGCTCTTGACTGACCCCAGTGAGGTCACTCATTTTATAACCAATGGCTTTCTTTCTTTCCCTCAATTCCTTCAGAAGTTTCTCTTCTTGTTCAGCTGTTAGATCATAATTTATAATAACAAGACAAACCTTGAGATCATCTAAAAACACTTACTTCAGTCCTTCGAGTAGAAGCTTCATTTCAGGAGCCTCTGGTTTTTCGCGTCTTTCTTCTGTAGTTTCCATAGCTTTGAGTTCTTCACTAGTGGCTTCAACGTCTTCTTTAGAAGAGTCGAGAGAATCGATGCAATCCCTTACTTGTTTATCAATCGGTTCATCAATTGATGGGTTTGTTAGAGCAACTTCTAGCGGATCGTCTGATTCATGATGCTCTTGAGTTAGAAGTGACATTTCCTCAATGCAGTCAATCAGATATACTTCTTCTTGCATACTTGGTCTTCTCATACTTTCAAAAACTTTAAATTCAAGAGTTTCTTTGCCTAATCTGAGCAGTAAGGTACCAGCTTCAACATCAATCAAGACTCTTGCAGTGGCGAGGAATGGACGACCAAAGATGAGAGGATATCTGGCATCTTCCTTTATGTCCATAATAACAAAGTCGCATGGAACATATGTGTCCTTGCCTACCTTGACAGGGACATCTTTGAGGATTCCTAACAGACGTTTTATCGAATTGTCTGCAAGCTGTATAATCATACTAGTAGAAAACAATTTTGCGAACCCAAGTCTCTTGCACAGGCTAAGTGGCATAATAGAGATTCTTGCACCAAGATCTACCAAACCTTTCTTGCATGATGAGTCGCCAATGTGACATGAAATTCCAAAGGATTCCAGGTCTTTTTGTTTCTTGGGAATCTTTCTCAATATGATATCAGATGTAGTTGTCGCCAGTTTTACTGTCTCATACTCTTCAGTTAAATACTTCTTGGCGAGGAGTGACTTTAAGTACTTTGTCCATGCTGGTATCTTGGCCAAAGCATCTAAAAAGGGTATGTTAACATGAAGCTTCTTCATAGCTTCTTTAAACTTATTGAATCTTGTATCAAGCTTTGTTTGCCTTAGATGAGCTGGAAAAGGTATACGAGGTTTGTACACAGGGATATCAGGTTTGGGGGTTTCAGTTTCTTCATCTTCTTGAGCAGGCCTCTCGAAATTTCCTTTTTCTGACTTATCATATTTTGATTGAGTCTCTTGTGTTGTTAAGTCTTGAGCAATCACAGGTTCATCCTCATCTGTAATAACCACATGTGTCTTTTTGGGGGGATCTGAATAGTCTTTCCCTAACTTAGTGGTGACCGCCTTCAACTGTTCAGGATGCTTAGGATTGTTCTCGGGTTGGCCAGTAAAGACTCCAGTGGGTGGCTTTATGCTAGATGCGAGTTGAGCTAGTTGAGATTCAATAGCCTTCTGCTGAGCTTGTTGGTTGTCTATCATAGTTTGTTGAGTTTGCAACATCTTTTCAATGGATGATAGTTTTTCATCAAAAGAGACGCGTCCTGCTTGTTGTCCTTGCTGTTGATTAAGATTCTGATACTTAGAGTTGTTTTGATAATTATTTTAGTTCCTATTCTGAAAGTTCCCCTTGAAATTTCCTTGATTCCCAAAATTCTGTTGTTGATTATACTAGAATCCTGGTGGGCCTCTTGGTTGATTGTTTGAACCAAATTGATGTGAGTTTATTGCTCCAGAGGGGTTTCCATATTGAAAACCTGGGTGATTCCTATTCTAATTCGGATTGTAATAACTTTGCCCTGGAATGGTGTTGATTGCATTAAGATTTTCCATCTGACCATTATCTCCTTGGCCACATACATTGCTCAGAACAACATCATAGAGAACATTGTATGATAAAGTGGAATGATCGGTGCTCTTACGTGCTTCAAAGAACAGGGAAGTGGACTTGACCAGTTCCAGTTGTCGAGTGGGTGGACATCCTCTTCCAATAGCAACAAGAGATGATTCAATATGGTCTTGCTTGGCAACTAAGAGTTTTAGAGTTTCAACGATAGACTTGTACTCTGGAGTAGTTTCAACTATAGTTACTTTGAAAACTCCTTTTCCTACAGATCCACACCAAATGGCTTGATTTTTTGTTCCCAGGGTGATGACTCTCCATGTGTTGTCATAACTTTAACGCATGAAGCTTCCTCCAGACGAGGAATCGAGGAATCTCTTAATGTCATCATCCACACCCCTGTAGAAAATCTCAATGAGTTGGTTCTTGGGAATTCCGTGGTGTGGACACTTGCGTAGAAGCTCTTTGTATCTATCCCAAGCTTCAGCAAGGGTTTCTCCAGGAACTTGAGTGAAATTTGTTATTCGCCCTCTGATTTCATATGTAAGAGATGGGGGATAAAATTTTTCTAGAAACACATTTTGCAGTTGTTCCCAGGTGGTGATGGGTATTTCATTTTGCAACGAATTATACCAACTTATAGCTCTATGAGCAAGGTAATACTTGAAGAGGAAGAGTCGAATGTAATCATCTGTGACTCCATTTTGTTTTATCATGGCACATTGATCAATAAATCTCTGAAGATGTTCTTGGCTATCTTCTCCTTGCTTGCCATAAAAAGGGTTATTGTGAAGTAGGGAGATCCATTGTGCTCTTATCTAGAAATTAGTAGCATTGGTAGGAGGAGGTTGTACTGGATGATGAACTTTCGCAGATTTCGGGATTGAGAACTCTCTAAGATCCTTTTGTAGTTCAGCTGCTTGCACTGCTGCTTGTGCTGCTAGGATTTCCTGCTAAACCTCAGCCCTAGCTTCTTGCATGAGCCTCTCTCTTTGTGCATTGATGGCTTGAGCCACTCTTCGGGCTACTTCCTCTTCCTGAGCCATCCTTGCTTGATTTTCTCTGATCTGATGATGAAATCTGTCTATCTCAGGATCAAAGCTTGTTGTTAGTCCGGGGCTGTCCGAATGGTGCATGCATTATGCCTTGGATTGTACCGGAACTTAGAAAGATTTTGAAAGTGAGATCCAGAGAGTATAGTCAAATTCAAGTAGATGGTCGATTGTGTCAAAAGAAAAAGCAAAATCCTAAATTAGTCTTAAAAGAACTAGATTTGACTAACTGATTCCGTTGTCCCTGGCAACGGCGCCAGAATTTGACGTCAAATTTTATCGCACTAACAAACTCATTAGGGGTTGAAATCCCCGAGTTTTTACCAAAACCAAAGTGCAACAATACCACCCGCAAGCGGACGAGTCTTATTGCAGTATAGTTAAGGATCGAACCCAAAGGACAACATTTTTAAGAATCCTTGTCAGACGAATCTAGCTCAAGTAAAACTAATATTTAGAATGATTGGTTGATTTGAGGTTAATTAGACTAACTGCAAGAAAGTAAAAGCTGAATTAAAGTTTGATTCAGATCAATGATATGGAATCGCTGGGATGGTACTGGGTTTCACCTCCACTACTCATACAAACATATTCAATCACAAAAAATCCAAGCAAGATATATCAATCCAAATGGAGCTGCTGCAGAACCCCCCGTAAGGGCGTTAGGTTCGTGTAAGCATCACCTTAGGCATCAGATGTCTCGTCACCAACTGAATCACTTACTTATGGCTATGAAGAAATCTCATTCTATTTCTAGTTTGGGAGTCAACCCCATTAATCGATAAGCAAGCATGTGATAGATCTACAATCTAACATCGACGATAAACATAGATGATACAAAATCCAACTAAGGTTGTGGTCCTCCCTGAGGGATGTTTAGACCACAGAAGCGTCACCGTAGGCAAGATGTCTCATCCCCTAACGGATAATACACTTACAACCTCAAGGAATCTTATTAGAAGTTCTCATCAAAGAGTCGAACTTTGTAAACCACCATTCCATCCCATATATAGAAGATTTCGCAATATAGGAAAGAACAAGATGAAAGCAAGTAGATAATCAACTACAAACACACCAACTAACAAAGAAATGGAAAGTTGTATACATTTCCATGGAGAGTTTAACAAAATAACATAATTTGCATGGGCAGCGGGGCTAGTCCCCACACCCCAGCAAAAAGGTACTACTCACTCATGATGTGAGAAACAAGAAGAATGAGAAAGAGAGAGAAATTTGCCATGAACTCGGTGCGGAAGGTAGTCGCAGCTCAGTGAAGAAGATACGGCCTTCTACGTCGTGTCAGAGTAGATCTGGGCATGAACGGGAGATGTCAAGACAGACTGGACAGTCTCCCTTGCTCTGTCTTCCTTCTCTCCTCAGCCTCCTTGGTTGCAGCACGGGCAGTAGGTGGAAAGAAACTGGCGCAGACTAGACTGGATTTGGATCAGACTTGTGTACAGGCAGCCTATCGGCATCCTGGAATCGATGCCTCTAAAGGGGATCCTATTGGTCCTATTTATAGGCACGGGGCTGGTCTTCATGTTTTTGGTGTATTTTTAGCCCAAGTAGTTTGGAAGATATTTATTTTGCTCAAATGGTTTTGTAAAATTTCTTTTAAACGGTTTCACTGTAATCACTTTTCTATTCGGTATGTATTGCATTCAGTCTTGGATTCACTTTTATCAAACGGTCTCGTGACTAGCCTTCTTCATCCAATTTACAAGCATGATCATCATGTGGGCTCATACGGTTTGGTGCATGAATGCCCAAACAGTTTCAGCTCCCTGCTCTCTTGCAAATGATTTCAACAAGCTACTTCATCAAACAGTTTGGATTGCTGCTTTTCCCAAACGGTCTGCATGCTCACTACTTTATCAAACGTTATTGCTTCAATTGCTCTCTCGCATGCACATAGCTTTTATCCAAGTGGTTTGCATTGATTGCCTTTCCAATCGATTTGACTTTTTTAATCAGCTCAAACGGTTTGCTACTCTTTGCTCCATTTGGTTTGGCTGCATGCACGATCCATTCGGTCTTGTCCTTTGTAGTAGCAATTGGCCATGTGGTTTGCAGCTCATGTGGTCTACATGTTATTGATGCCCACACGGTTTTCACATGCAAACGGTCTTGGATCCCAGCCAAAACTCGAAACGGTTTTATTGCATACGCGACCATTCGGTCTACGCGGTTGATTGTCCAAACGGTCATCTGCGTCGCTCGATCCCTCTCGACCATTCAGTCTATGCATTGCATGCATGTGCAAACAGTCTTCTCAAACGTTTGGCAGTTCTTATGGACATACGGTCTTGTAGCAGGTGTCCATTCGGTCTTCTCATATAGCTCAAATGGTCTTTGCGAGCATTCAGTCTTCGAATGCATTTGGTCTTCACGTGCATTCGGTCTTGAAATGGAAACTGTACATTCGGTCTCAAGACTGAATGGTTGAAATCGAATGGTGAGACTGTTTGGTCAAAACGGAATGGTGAGACCGTTTGGTCAAAACCAAATGATGAGACCGTTTGGTCGAAACCAAGGGTGAATGAAGGTGGGGCCCCAACTAAATGTTTAGCTTTATCAAGACCTACATTAATTCAACATAAATTCAATTAAGTCCTTGATAATCAAATCAATTAAGTGATTATGTACATTATGATGCATTATGATATTTAATGAGTGAAATTAGATATATTGAGTCCAAATGAGCCCAAGAAGGTAATATAATTCCATGATGAATATACATTCATCAGTTTGTGCTTGAAATCACCTAGGAATTTAGGGAAATTGCTTATATGTATGAATTTTGGGATTTGCTCCTAGGTCCAATTCTTGGATCCCTAGCTAGCTGCTCATCCTCCTACATTCTAATCAATTATGCTCATCATACATGAGATATCTAGGTAGGTAGTTTAGATGAATTGGTGTGTTTAGCATGGAGCTTTCTCAAGGTTAGAATGTGGGTCCCCCATTACTAACATCAGCCCCTAATCGTCCTAAGATCATCTAAACAACAAACCTAGGCTAGTTTAGACTCTAATTGAATTGCACCTTGACCCTAACCCAATTGAGCCTTGCAAGGGTATTAGGGGGTGTTAGGGACTAGTTCCCTTATACACAACCTAGCATATCCATGGCCAATTAATAGTTTAGGATAATTCTTTAGACTCTAGCTTGTTGTTTTGTTTGATAATCTAAGGGAAATTATTATGTTCATATGTCACCCCCACCTAATTGATAAGTGCATCACCTAAACAACCCATGTTTCCTTTAATTGCTTTAAAACCCTAATTGATTTCTTTCTTAGCTAGTGTTAGCTTAGTTATCTCTTTACTTTTTTAGTTAGCTTCCTTCCTTGTTCTTACTTTGCTCTATCCAGTTTAGGTCTTTAATTGCTTTTTTGACCTATTTTCTAGCTTAGTGTAGTGTAGACCTTTTCTTGCTTACCTTAGTGTAGATTGTTCTTTTCTTGCTTGTCTTGCCTTTTCTTTCTCATTAGAATTAACTGTCTAGGGTTAACTTAAGTTTTGTTATTATTAGATTTCCTTTACTTGCTTTCTTACTCAACTTAGTGTAATCAATCAACAATCAACCTTTAAACCCTTGATCCCTAAGCTCCGCAATAGGAACCTAGCCCAAAAACTAACATAGATCTAGTGCCCCCTCTTCTCCGTATGGATTGACCCTATACTTGCCACCCTCCTACACTATGACATGACCCCGTGCGCTTGTAGGTGTAGTGTTTTAGTTTTTGTGAGTGTGTTGAGTCTCGATCCATTATGAATTATGAAAGTTTAATCCACTGTGTGATTCTATTCGTGGGGTTGCATCTATTCAAACTCCAATTGAGTAGTGTGTAACACCATTGGTAGAAATGTACCAAGCTTTCTGGCACCGTTGTTGGGGAACAAAAAGCACCATATATACCTAGTAGTTGTGGTGTTGACACTCCCCTTTGGCATCGTCTTTTGCCAATTTAATTTTTTGTGTTTGAGAAACACACCAAGCTTTTTGGCCCCGTTTCCAGGAAGAAAGGCACTCAACCTAGGTAGTTAGTTTTTCTTTGACTTTTCCTACTGCCCTCATCATTTCTCTTCTTTATTCATTATTCTTTGTATTCTTTTTGCATATTGGTTTGCTAACTTTCTTTCTTTTGTTTGGTTGTTCCTTGTGCATGTGACAAGCCACTTGGGGAAGACAATATGGAAGGCCAAAATGTACAAACCCATCCATTTCCTCCACTGCCCTACCTCCAAGGCTATCCTAAGCCTTGCACACCCCACCACTGGCCTCCATCGCAACAACCTTCCCACTAGTTCACCTTCCAACCTCAATTCCCTCCTCCACTTCAATTCCCTCCTCCACCTCAATTCCAAAGTCCATTAATACTAGTGCCACCACCACAACTAGCACATTCTCCCCCTACTTCCCATGAGTAAATGGATATGGTTTCAATCATGGGGTGTGATAAGGTTGTTGAGAAGATCAACAAGGGAGGGAAGCAATTTGACAAATATCTTAATGAGGAGCCCTTACCAGAAAATCCTTGTTCGCAAGTATCCCATATGATTGACACCTCTCTCTTTGATTCATATGAAGATCCATTCCTCACGAGAGGGAAAAACTATGGTAGGTCTTAAGGCCTATTAAGATCTATGATGATTATCCCCAATGAGACAAAACTATGAAAATCACTCAAGAAGCTTGCATGACCCTTGGGAGGAAGATCAATGAAGGAATGAATTTGAGAGGATTTCCTATGATGGGGATGGAAATATTTTCCTTTTAGACAATGGTTTATGGTGAAAGAACAACAAGACCAACCAAAGGCATGAAACTCAGTGCTTGTGGGAGGCAACCCACCTAGGTTTGGAAATTTTTCACCCAAACTTCTTTTTTTGATACTTTGTGCATTGTTTTTACACTTCCCAAGAAAACAACCACACACACACTTTATACTTGATGGTTTTTATTGTTTATGTCGTTTTAGGACAGGTACATTAAAAGGATAGTGATGCATGGATGATATTGCCTAGGAGGAGAACAAAATTGAAGAGAAAATTGCAAATCAGTAGAAAAGCTATAGGAAGGAGATCAACACAATCGTGCCACATGACACAGCCGTGTTGGAGGAAATACAAAATGGACATGGTGGCACAACGATTGTGTGGATCGATCATGCATGTAACACCTTGAGATCTCCCTCCCACACTTGGTGTTTGTCTACCCTAACTCCATGTCCTCTACACTATCATCCTAAACTTCAATTTCATGTTGAGGACAACATGGTTTAAGAGTTTGGGGTTGTAGGGCGGTAAGCCCTTGCTTTACCCAACTTCATGTTCCTATTTGTAAATTTTTGTTCAAGATGATCAAATAGTATAACCATCTCTCATCCTTGTGTATCCTTACTTAGTTTACCTAATTTTCATACTTGCATGTCATGTAGTCTACTTTCTTGCAATTTTTGCATAATTTTCAATTTTTTTGCTCTTTTTGCCATGCATTTCATATCATGTAGTTTTCTGTAATTTTGCATGTTTTATCAAGATTTTGCTTGTTTTCTACTTTCTGTTCAATAATATGGACTTAGATGTGATTGAAGGAAACTTGGCATCATTTTGGCCAATTTTTCCTAAATTTAGAGCTTCTTGCCTAAAAAGTGTGTTTTGACCCAATCTCTACTTTTTGGATTGAAAAATTTGGCCTTTGACAAATGCAAGTGATTTATCATGATTTATTGCTAAATGCCCTCATTTTTTACGTTTTACCTGTGCATCACCTATCTTATGCTTGTGAACAGTTTGGTTGAGTTGTGATTGAAGTAAGCCACAAATGCTTAGAGTTATGTAGAATCTCATGATAAAAAGGGGTTTTAATATTGCTCATTCATGGTGTGTGATTGCTTGATGAAATTGTTGGAGTAATTTTTATGTAGGGGAGCTCATGTTGATGTCCACACTAGTAACCCCTCTTTTTCCTCCCCGCTCTCTCACCCTAGCGCCGCTAGGGTTTCTTCCTCCATAGGCGGCTGGCTGGGGGGAGGGGGTTTGGCCACCGCAAAGCGGTGCCCCACTCCCCCCTCGACCTCTTCTCGCTCATCATTAGCAGGGTCTCTTCTTCGGGAGGTGTGTGGGCATGGTGTCTTTGGAGGCAACGGTCTTCCTCCATGTCGTTGAGCCCGACTGCGACGAGTTTCCTATCCCTTTCTCTTTTAGTGGCTTTCTGTTCAGGTTGTTCTATTATTTTTTCTATCTCGCTGTAATCACCGCTGCTTTCTCTTCACATGGTAGATTTTTCTTTCTCAATCAATTTTGTTGTGGAGTTTGCATGGCATCAAGTGTGGGGAAAATATCCTTTTGGAACACCGATTTGGTGCACGTACTCTACCACATATACATACTCAGTTGGAAGGTATTCCTCATAGAAAGCTTCCTTCGCCAGCGAAGGAGAAGAGGGATCTATACATCATTGTCCTTATCAGATTATGATATGAGTTTTTGTGGTGTTTTGTATCTGTTCTTGATCTTTGTGTGGTCTTTTAGTTTGTTTTTCTCCTCATGTAGATGTCGTTTGGCTCCTCCATAATGAAATTTGTCTATTTAACTTAAAAAAAAAGTAACCCCTCTCTGACCTGACATCCTTCCACCATCTTCTTACCTCTCTGCGTCATGAAAAGATGACAAAATGCACATATCAGTCGTGGTCACCTCCAAATGTTTGGGGTGGACACATCTATATCTCACCGCTTCACTCTCATCACCATATGCCCTATCTACACCAAGGGAAAATAAAAAGAAAGAAAATGCAAAAAGAAAATAAAAGATGCTCCTATTTAAGAGCATCTAAATAAAGAAAAGATGAGTGTGTAAAAGCATTCCAAACTCTTACCACAAACCTTTCTTCCCTTTGCATGCCCATGGAGTAAGGAAATATCAAACCTAGCTCATTTTGCCCTTTTTCACAACCACATGGGTTACTTAGTGCGGATCGACATATGAGATTGAATGCATGAATGTAAAATAGCAAAGTTAGTCATTTTTGACCTTTGCTACCATGAAACGGTTTACCAGGAGTGATATGACAACCACATGGATTGATTGTGTTTTCTATGCTCTATATTTGATACTTGCATGATTAGTGCTCTGATCATGATTGGTTTGTGAAAGAGTAGAGGATAGAGACAGAATGCATGTACTAAGTAATCCTTGAGCCTATTTAGTCAATGTTCACCTATTGCATTGCATTTGTAATTTTTTTATTGTAGAAAAAATTTAGAGAGATTGCGTTGGAGCATACTTGACGACAAGTATGTTTTAAGTTTGGGGTGGTGATTCGACCCTATTTTAGGGTTGAATCTTGTGTATTATTGCACTTTAATCACATCTATACCTGTTAGATTACATTTTATTTCCCTCAATATGCATATTTATATGAAATGCACTTATGGAGGCTTTTTATAAGTTTTATAGGTACTTTGGCCACTACATGATGGAAGGGAGAGAAGGAGGAGAATCTAAGGGTTTATTGACCCTTGTAGGAGCCTAAAGAGTCAAATAGCTTCCCCAACATACCCCAAGTGGTCAAGAGTTAAACCAAAGCAAGGATCATCCAAGATGAGAAAGTAAATGTCAAAGTGCAAGGAAGAAGCTCCAACATGGCCATGGAACATGGACATGGCCGTGGCACAAATGCCCCATGTCATAGTAAAGTGCAAGTTTGAAGCTGCTTTCCACTACCCCCGTGGTGATCAGACGCCACCACCCTTGTGGTGAACGACCACCCCCATGGGGACCAAGCTCCAGCATGCCCATGGGGATCACCACGGTCATGGCATTTCATGTAAAAATTTGACCAATTCCCCATGATCTTTAGCAATTTTTCACCTCACCCGTGCCCATACACCACGACCCTATTCCCCAACAACAAACAAAGACGTGGTGACCCACCACCCCCGTTGGTGGGCCTCAACCCTAGCCTATTTTTGCACTGCTTTACCCATATTTCCCCCACTTAACCCTAGACCTCTATATAAACCCTCGAGGCAGCTGGAGCATGAGATTTTCTACCCCTATGTACAATCTACCACCTCTTAGCTCCCCATTTTCACCCCTTACCCTTTCCACTAAATTTCTACTTCCATTCCACTCCATTTCACCATTTCCACAACCAAAACTCTACTTTCCTAATGTTTTGCCCCTATTCCACCATCATACCATTCCATTGCACCTTGGAGGAGAGATGAGGACGTCCTGCAATGGCTTAAGTGGGGGAATTCTTCATCTACACTAAGCTCCATGGCTTTTTCTACCTCTTTCTCCCTTCTTTTTGTATTTTGCATTGCTATGAGTAGTTAGGCCCCTTGGGTGGGCTGTTTGGGGTGAAAAATGTTACTTTGATACCATGTGGGGAAAAATGATATGTAAACATTGTAATTGCATTTGCTAGTGATTATATTCTATTTCTATATCACTCTTCATGAACTTCTTATTGGTTTGTTCTTGAAATCACCTAGGAATTTAGGGGAATTGCTTATATGTATGAATATTGGGATTTGCTCCTAGGTCCAATTCTTGGATCCCTAGCTAGCTACCCATCCTCCTACATTCTAATCAATTATCCTCACAATAGATGAGAGATCTATGTAACTAGCTTTGATGAAGTGATGTGTTTAACATGGAGCTTTCTCAAGGTTAGAATGTGGGTGATGAGAGGCCTAAAACCTCACTTCCTCCCCTATTACTAACCTCATTTCCTAATCATCCTAAGATCATCTAAAAAAGAAACCTAGGCTGGTTTAGACTCTAATTGAATTCCACCTAGACCCTAACTGAATTGATCCTCACATGGGTAGTAGGGGGTGTTAGGGACTAGTTCCCCTATACACAACCTAGCATTACATAGCTAGATAGTAGTTTAGGATAATTCATTACACTCTAGCTTGTTGTTTGATTTGATAATCTATGTGAAATTATTATGTTTATATGTCACCCCCACCTAATAGATAAGTGCATCCCCTAAACAGACCATGTTTCCTTTATTTTCTTTAAAACCCTAATTGTCTTCTTGCTTAGCTAGTGTCATCTTAGTTAGCTCTTTACTTTCTTATTTATCTTCTTTCCTTGTTCTTACTTTTCTATTGCTAGTTTAGGTCTTTAATTTCTCTTTTTCCCTATTTTCTAGCTTAGTGTAGTGTAGACCTTTTCTTTCATGCCTTAGTGTAGATTATTCTTTACTTTCTTGTCATTTCATTTCTTTCTCATTAGAATTAACTATCGAGGGATAACTTAAGTTTCATTATTTTTTGATTTCCTTTACTCACTTTCTTGCTCAACTTAGTGTAGTCGATCAACAATCAACCTTTAGACCCTTGAACCCTAAGCTCCGCAGTAGGAACCTAACTGAAAAACTAACCTAGCTCTAGTGCCCCCTCTTCTCCCTATGGATTGACCCTATACTTTCTACCCTCCTATACTATGACACAACACTATTCTCTTGCGGGTGTAGTGTTTTAGTTTGTGCGAGTGTGTTGAGTCTAGGACCATTATAAATTTTGAATGTTTAATCCACCACGTGTCTCTGTTCATGGGGTTGTATCTATTCAAACTCCAATTGAGTAATGTGTAACACCATTGGTAGAAACATACCAGTAACTCCATCAACCAAGGCAAGTACACTAATGAACTTCTTAAGCACTTTGTGATGGAGAACACCAAGACAATGGACACCCCCATGTCAAACACCACCAAGCTTGACAAAGATGAAGAAGGTGAGAAAGTGGATGAGAAGCTTTATAGAGGTATGATTGGAAGCCTACTTTATTTAACTGCCTCAAGGCCTGACATAATGTTTAGTGTTGGCTTGTGCACTCAATTTAAATCAAGCCCTATAAAATCACATCTCATTGTAGTGAAGAGGATTTTGAGGTATCTAACCAAAACATAGAATTATAGACCATTGTATCCCAAGTGAAGGGACATTACTCTTACTTCCTATAGTGATGTCGATTATGTAGGGTGCTTGATAGATAGAAATTACACAAGTGGCACTTACTTCTTCCTAGGACCATTCATGGTTTCTTGGTTCTCTAAGAAACAAAGCACAATGGCTCTTTCAACTATCGAGACTGAATATATTGCAGTTCAAAGTTGTTGTTACAAAGTCCTATGGATGGAGCAAATGTTACAAGACTTTAACATGCAGTTTGATGCTTCTCCTATCTACTGTGACAATACTAGTGCACCTAATACCTCATATAATCCTATAATGCTTAGTAGAGTGAAACATATAGAGGTCCATCGCCACTACCTTAATGATCACATTTCCAGATAGGATATTTATATCACACATGAGGACACATAGAATCAACTTGCAGACATTTTTCACTAAACCTTTAGATAGAGAGTAATTTACTTTTATTCGATCTAAAGTACTTGTAACTACTCTTGATGATGTTGATATCTCCTATATCTAGTTGTTCCTACATCTATATGCTCTTGCTCATTTCTTTCTCACCTTATTCTTGCTAAGTGCTAAATTTTGCCTAGTTTGAATGCCCTTTTTGCTTGTTTTTGGCTATTTTCCGCAAACACATATTTTATCTCCAATGATGAGTGGAATGCCTTAATGTATTTAAAATACATGATAGGATAGGAAAAAAAATTAAATAGAACTCTATAGGCTTATAATTTATTTTTCTATCTTTTTGACACGCTGACCATTCAGTCGAGTTTAACCTAGTACAAACTTGATGGATCCCTGGATGAGGACCGAACTACAATGCATGATTGGTCGAGTTTCCTAAACACAGAACTTGACTCACACCGCTACTAGAAACAAAATAAAAATATCATCATATAACCTTTCTCCCTCTCAACTAGACAAATTCAAGTGATAGACAACCTCCAACGTTCATCCTACAACCCTAGGCTAGCCCAACCCCTCCTACACCCTTCCTAGCCTTCGATCAAACCTCCTTGCCTCTTCCAACTGTGACCCATGTGGTTTGGCAACCTACTATTTGTGTTTTACCTCTCTTTTGGTGGTCATCTCCTCTTAATCTGACCAAAATGGCTTCAAACCATAGGAAGAGAACCAAACCAATTGGAGCTCGTCCTCCTTCACTACTCCAAGGCATGTCTCCTATGATACCGCTTTCGTCATTTCAACTCAAGCTATGAATAGGTATAAGGAACTCCTACGTAGGACTCCCTTTCCTTTTTGTGCTTTGTTTGAACCTCATTTTGGAACGAGTGAGGTGATTAAAGCGGTTGCTAGAGTTTTCAGAGCACATCATCTTAATGCTTTCTTTGTAGAGCATTCATGCTTATCAAATGCCATGTCTAGAACGAAGGTAGTCCATTAGTTTTATTCCAATCTTACATGGTACAACACTACCAATGTGACACCACCTAATACCCATGTCATCTTGACATTGATGATAGATGGTACCAAGATAAATTTATCTGAGGATTCATTGCATACCTATTTCTCTGGTACTGACTTTATTGCCTCTTGGTTGGCTTCCTATCCTTGATGCCATGATCTGCTTGACCCTGAAGGTTTCTACAAAAGCTTTGATCTTGTGGTTACCCTTCGCGATATCCATATGTTTTTAAAGAAACCCAATGTATCTTATCAAAATAAGTCCACCCTACCATCCTCTTCCCTAGATATCAAGACATGTCTGATCTCTTTAGTTGTAAATTGCAATATCCATCCCAAGAGGAATCAAACTGAGATTTCATAGAATATTGTTGTGATCGTGTATTGTCTGTTCAACGATATCGGAGTCAAGTGGGCTTGTTATACTCTTCATTATATGACCTAATTTGATACAAAGAAGATACCACCAACACCCATGTCCCATATCCTAACCTGATTTGTAGTGTGTTATGCTCACCGTGCTGAAAAATTTCTCTTCCATGACCTTGGCTACAAACCTAGTTGGAAAGGAGTTTGCATCAGTGAGACAACCATAAAGAAAACCTTTCCTCCTACCTCCACCACCACACTGGGTGCCGCTACCTCCACCCAGGCCACTCCACCACCACCACCCAGACCTAATTGTGCCTCGTTATATGTATCCAATGAAGCCCTCATGGGAAATATAATACATTAACAAGCGTATAACCTCAGTGTTTAGGACCACATCCACTAGGACCTCGTTCAAATGATTCCACACTTGAACCTATCCTAAAACCATCCTTAACCACCCTACTAGGCTTACTTAGGTGTTGACTATGCTTTTATGCATATAGTCAGTTCTACCCAGACCCACCACCTATTTCTTCTACTATACCCCTTGCTACCTCTGATGGTGGACATGCCCCTGCCCTTGGTGCTCTTCTGCTTCTAGATCTTCCTGTTAGCTCTGCTCCACTCTTTTTGGTGTCTATGATGGAGTTGCTACTCCCAATTTCAAGCAAGAAAATGCATTACATGCATTTGGCATGTCTTAAGATACATAAAAAGATAGGGTTGTAGAGAGGAGAAATGAAAATATATAAGAAACAACTAGGTCCAACATTCTAGGTTATTTTATTGGGAAGATATTGATGGAAGACATAGATACTGCATATTCTATGTGAAACCATGTTTTGACTTAAGTATTTGATGGAATCCATCAATGAATTATGGGACAACATAATTCCTTATATTTACTATATCCATGTATGTGATTTCCATTGCTTAGTTTTGACACTAAAGATATCTGGAATATATTTGACACTATATATTACAAAGCTTCCATCCTTGATTATATTATTTATATAATAATTCATTGAGTTTTCAATTGAGATCATCTTAGAGTAAAAGATTCCAATTCATACCAAAATTTAAAAAACTATCCACTCACATGCAAAGATCATTGTTGTTACAATGTAATGGATGATTTTGGGCCTAAATTGAATAAGTAGACACATGTAAATAAGAAAAGGAGATAATATTATTTCACAGTTCTCATAATGATAACTCTTAAGATGATAAAAGAATGACTTAATAACGTGGTTTGTCAATGATCGTCAAAATGGACTCATATTAGCTGATTCATTTGATAAGATTAAGAGAAGACTTGCCTTGAAGATGGAACAAATAGTTCATTCTTCACACAACTTGAGTTGATGTCCAAAAATGAGGTACGAGAGGGGAATGATTTGATCATTACAATGGAAGTGGAGTTGGAACAATTTAAAGAGGGTCAAGTTTGGATAGTTAATCTATAGACATGAATAAGAAGAAGAAATTATTGGCAAAAAGTGGTTGCTCCATAACAATCTTGATGAATAAGGTAAACATGTGAGAAAAAAATCTAGGATTATTTCCAAGGATACAACCAAAAAGAAGAAATCAACATGGATTGAACTTAGACATGTGTAGCAAGGTTAGAATATATTACAATTTTCTAACTTCAATAGTCATAAGAAATTTATTTTATATCAAATGGATGTTGAACATGCGTTTTTGAATTAAGATAGATAGGATGAGGTATATGTGGCTCGACCTCTTGCATTTAGGAACAAAAACAATATAATCTTGTTTTTTTCATATACATAAGTATTTATATGGTACCAAGATTATATCTACATTCCACACGCAGACATTGAAAATAAATTGACATATATAAACACAAAACCTTTCCTAGGTAGAAATTATATTTGACTAGAACTTTTTGTGTCAATTGCACGCACATTAATAAATTTACATATTTATATTGCTTGATCAAAAGGCTAAAACCCCATGTATAAATAAACTTAATTTTCCATTTGTACTATATTTAGGGAAAGTTTACTTGATATGATTTTAGTTCTAAATAGTTCCTATGCCAATCTCATGAACTAAACACTATAGTATTTGCTACATTTTAGCGTAAATGTAGTTTCTTTTGTGTTGAGTCTAGGTCAATGTTGACTCTAGGTTTAAATTAACCAATCTCTTGTTTTTATGATGACTAGAGAATTCCAATTAATTGTATCTAATGATTCTACTTGAATGATTTTAGATTAGGTATAGACACACTCAAAATGCCATAACTTGTGCATCTGAACATGGAGAAAAGACAAGTCAAAATCAATGTGAGTGCACTTTTGTAGAATATGATGTAAATATATTAGAATCATGTTGTAAATCACTTGTAGTGATTGCCTAACTTGTAATTAAGCTTAAAAAAATCTGGAACACTTAAATAGAACATTTAAGCACTCAAAAACTATTTTCTAAAATTCACATCTGGTTGTTCATTGGTTGAGTTGCAAACTCGATCAATCCTTATTGGATTTTGAAAATGACTTGTGATCGGTCAAGTTTCCCTTTCATAGAACTCGACCAATCCCTCTACAGACCAAGAATGATTTAACTGAATTGTTCAAGTTTCCACTAGGACAAACTCGACCAATGGCCTAAATTGGTCTTGTCATGTAGTGGGATTGGTCGAGTTATCTTTATTGAAACTTGAACGATCACATTATACAGGAAAGTGTTGAAAAGTGTTTCTAGCCGTTGGAATGTTACAAAACTTAAAAAAATATCTATTGCAACATCTCCAACAACTACTATTCATGCTTAAGTGTTTCCTATAGGCTAATCCTCAACTATAAATACGACCGCATCGACTTCATCCTATGGTTTGCCAAAAATTATGAAGGTCCCTATTCTATAGTTGAGTGCCTCCATAGCCTTCTCGCTCTATCTCTAATCTTAATCACTTGCATCATCCATTAGAATGAGTATGGGATTTGTATGATATCTCATCCTACATGTATATATTGTGAGGCTCTCACTTCCACCACCTCCCTATCGCTCATTTCAACCATGAAGATGCAAGTTCTCTCTCTTAGCTAAGATATGTGAAGAAGAATAAAGGAAGGAGTCCCTTGGTGAAGAACAGGGCCTAGGACTTGGAGCAAGAGTGGGTAAGCCCTTGGTGAAGGCATAAGACTCATTGATCAAGTGGGTCAGTCTTTGGTGAAAGCTTTTTCTTGGTGAAGGTGAAGTCAAAGGTTGATGTTCCAAGAAGAGTGGGTAATTCTTCAAAGTCTGAAGACTTGTGCAAGAGTGGGTAAGTCCTTGGTGGAGGCTGAAGACTCATTGCAAAGTGGGTAAGTCCTTGTTGAGGTAGAAGACTCTTGGTTTTATAGGTAAGTCCTTCGGTAGGTTATCCTTGTCCCAAAAAAGGAAGGTCATACATTCTAACTCTTATATGTGAATATAAGGAGTAGACATGGTTAAGAAATCCTAGAGGTTGACCTCTCTAGGTAGTGGAATGGCATACTTCTAGTTTGAAGTATGGAAACACTCTGCATACCTTGTCAATTGGTTCATGATCAATCTCTCTCATCCTTGCTATTTATGTTTTAGTTGCACTCAAATTCACATATTCACAACCTTATCTTGTGATATATTTTGAAGGTCCAATGATTTTTCTTTAAGTGCATTCAACTCTATTCACCCTCCTCCCACTAGTGCATCCAATCACCCATCCTAGGATCCTAAAATTGATATCATAGTGGGTCTTCTCTGAGCATACTTCCATAAGTAGGAGAAGATGGGTGATTACCAAGATGGTAGATGCTTCGCCAACCTTCAATCTTTAATGAGAGTAACTTCCTATATTCGAAGACAAGGCTTCAACTCCACTTCCAAGGAAAACGTCTTGAGCTATGGAAAATGGTGGATCATCCATACGAGCTATCCGAGGAAAGGATTGAATATTGGGATGAATCTACCATGAAGAATGCCTCCTTGAATGCAAGATCAATCAACATCCTCTATGCCACCATGACCCCCACTGAGTTCAATCAAATTTCTTCTTGTAAGACAGTCTATGATGTATGGAGAAAGATATGCATCAGTTATGAGGGGACTCAACAAGTGAAGGAAAACAAAGTCTACATTCTTAAAGGATTGCTTGAGAACTTCAAGATGGGAAAGGAGGAGAAGATAGCCAACATGTACTCAAGGATCAACACCATTGTGAATGGTGTTGATGTTCTAGGTCATCCTATGAGTAGAGGAGAGATCAACTCAAAGATCATTATAACTCCCCCCAAGAGATAGGAACCCAAGGTGACTTCCATTGAGGAACTAACATCTCTTGATGATATTTGTATTGAGGAGATCGTTGGAAATATACAAGCCCATGAAGTTACACTTGACAAGAAAGATGAAGTTGAAATACAAGAGGAGAAATAGCTTAAGAAAATGAAGAAGGCTGAAATGAAAGCTGCAATTAAGGCTATTGTTGGTCAAGATTCTCCATACTCTCAAGTTGAAGAAGATGCCATGCACTCCAATGGTAGACTCTACAAAGTCAAGCCTTCCTCCTCCATCTGGTGCCTCAAGTGTGGAAATAAATGTCACTACAATATAGATTGTCTACAAGGCAAAAAGGCTCATCATCATAATAGAAGAGAAGGGAATAGAAGTAGAAGAAGAAGGAGAAATGGCACAAAAGATCAAGTGTCTCCTCCAACTCAAGCTCAAGTGACTCCTCCAACTCAAGCTCATGTGAAGAATCAAGTGGAGGATCGAACTCAAGCTCTAGTGATGAAGGAGAATGTCATTTTTCTCTTACGCTTCAACAAGTGAAGACCCAAATGAGGTAAATCTAAACTCTTTATATAAAGAACCTTTAATTGATATCATTAATGCTACTTGGCCTTTCTTAAGTCTTCTAAAAAGAAAAGGAAAAAGCTTGATAGAATTGTTGATAATTTGCATGTAGAATATGATGCTCTTGAACATGCTAATACGTGCTTGCTTGATTATAAAAATACTTGTGTTATCTAAGTAGATGCTCTTAAACATGAAAATTCTATCTTGCTTCAAAAGATTAGATTTCTAGAACCTCAAACTCTTTTTCCTAGTTCTAACGTAGATCATGGTAACATTGTTGATTCTCTCATGCATGATACTGATGGTCTCAGATCTGAAAGCAAGAACAAAGTTGTGGCTTTTTAAGGTTTAGAATCTGAAAATAGGATCTATCGTTCTAAGATTGCTATGTTTGAAACTGGAAATGCTTCCTTTCTTGTTGAAATCAATGTGCTTGAATCTTGTTCCAGTTCTACTGGTAGAGAAAATAGTGTTGCTTCTCTTCACATTGATAGAGATTCTTTTTTGACCAAAGTTCTTTTCTTAGAAAATGATTTCTTGCATGCTAGAGATAATATCAATCGTTTGTCTTCTACTATTTCTTCTCTTATTCATGATAATCATAGTTTGAGATCCTCTTTGCAAAGATTCTTAGATACTAAAAATAATCTTAATGATATCTTGCATCGTACTACTAAGAAAATTGATAGACATGGTTTGGGGTACTATGATGGTAGCCAAAGGAACAACAAAGTTAAAGGACCTCCAATCCTTCATGGAGAATCCTCTACTTCTAAGGCTATGGGCACAAAAACTATTGCAATAAAATTGGTCACTATTCTACTTGTTGTCCTTTTAGGAAAGAACCCAAGAGAAATAAGACTTGGGTTGCTAAGCTAACCCCTCCAGAGCCAAAAACATGATTGGGGACCATTTCATCTTTCTTCTTGTAGTTTAGTTGCTAATGGATTGACATGAGCTATTTGAATTGTGTTAACTTCTCAATCTACATGAAAGAAGAAAGGTGAGTGTGTATGGGGTAGCAACAAGTGCAAATGAAATGGTAAGAATAAAGGTAATGTTATTCTTTCTAATATCCAATACTAACTTGTTTTTGTCAAGTTTGTGTGCACTATGCATGGAGTTGTTGGGTCAAAAGTGGTATTTTGTGTTTCTCTTCACACTCTTGCTCAAAAGCTATTTTTAATGCTTTCATAGTGCATTACTAACTCACACATGTTTTGATATGGCTTTTATTTTTATCATGCCTCTAGATATGTTGTTCAAAATATATGTGCTTTTTGATAGAAGCTTTGTTGGTCGAGTATGTCCTAATAGAAACTCGACCGACCGGAACCTATGGATGATTCCAACAATGTTGTTGGTCAAGTTTGTCATGTCGGTAACTCGACTGATAGCATTGTGCATAGAATATATTGTTGACTTTTTGGATGAGAATTTCCATCTCAACTAGACTTTCTCAACCATTCACCATATTCTTTGGCACTCACTAGGTATCTTTACATAATCACATTTCCTTGCTTTAAACTACTTATCTTACTTACAACTCTGTCTTTCAATTTGTTATATTTTGGTATCCTACAAGTGGTATTCCTATATCTTACAATTACTTATCTTGAGTTTCTTTGTAGGTTTTGATGATGATCTCCTAGGATCTCTTTGTTGTGTCTTAAATTGTTTCTAATGTGCTCAAACTTGCTACATCTATATAGTTTTATATCTTTTTTGGATACAACCTTAAGGTTCTTGGTGGTAATCACCTTTTGGTAATGATGCATATTTTCTAGTGAGGAATATCATTTCATGCTTCTGGAATTTCTTATCTCTTTTTTTGGATATTTCTCCACATTTACTCATAGCTTGCTCTTTTAACTTGTGTATCTCTTACAATGATCTAGATCCTACTAGTAGTCCCAACTTGTGATATCATCTACTAGTAGTTCTCCTACATGTAGTTCTAGCCTTGTTTATCATTTGATATCTTTTCATCAAGTTGTATTCTACTATATGCTATGCCTGTATCTAGTTTCATACTCATTCAAGATTGTTCCTCGAATTTCATATCTACTATCTTGAGTTTCTTACATAGCATTGTGATCCAGGATATGTAGAGAAACAATGTATGTAGAATTGGAGCATCTTCGAACATTATATAGATTTTGCTTCTATGTTAGATTTTCGATGTAAGACTAGTATTTTTTTTCCAGAAGAGATCTTGTGAGTAAGACTCATTGAAGATGCTTTTTGGGAAAATTTTGTCATTTTGAGGTTCAAAATTTTCATTCATTATTTTTCTACAACATTTTATCTTGCCTTGATCTTTGCTAGAATGTATTATGGATTGTTCAAGTGCATGCTCTAACTTGCATTTCTTTCTATGCTAGGACAAGCCTCTAGTTTTGCTCGTCTATTCTCCATTATAATTTTTGTTATCTCCTTTTATTTTAAAAAGTGGTGTTTCTTATCTCTTCAAACCCCACCTTTTTTGAAATGACAAAGGGGGAGAAAGCACGTCTTCTTCTGTAGAGTAGGGAAGAAAGCATCTCTTACATGTAGAGGGAGAATCATGTCTATATAAATGGGAGAAGGTAAAAGGGATAAGACATATATGTATGGAACATATATAAGTAGAAGACATAGTATTATATACACGTCATGAAAGATAACCATCCATGAGAAATATCATCAATTAAGGGAGAGTATGGGACTCCACTAGCATCAGTTGAGGGGGAGCATATAAACTCAACTCTGTAGAACCCCCTAGGTTTCTCCAAAGGTATGACTTTATTTAAATGCTTGTAATACATTTATGAAATGGTTTTTCATCTTTAAAAACGGAGACAATGTTGACTCTAGGTCTAAGTTAACCAAATGCTTGTTTTGATGATGACTAAACCATTCCAATTAATTCTATCTAATGCTTCTATTTGAGAAATTTCATATTAGGTATAGGCACACTCCAAATTCTCTAACTTGTTCATGTCCACTTGGACAAAAGACAAGTCAAAATCAATGCGAGCGAAATTTTGTGAAATAAAATGTAAATCCATTATAATCGTGTTGTAAATAACTTGTAATGATTGTATGACATGTAATTAATCTTAGGAAAAATCAAGAACACTTCAATCGAATATTTAAGCACTCAAAAGCCATTTCCAAAATTCACATCAAGTTATTCATCGGTCGAGTTACAAACTCAACTGATCCTTATTGGATTTTGAAAATGACTTTGATCGGTCGAGTTTCCCTTTCACAAAACTCGATTGATCCCTTTATAGACCAAGAATATTTTACGTGAATCAGTCATGTTGCCACCAGTACAAACTCGACTGATGGTCTATATTGGTCTTTTCATATAGTGGGATCGGTCGAGTTATTTTTATTGAAATTCGACATATCACACTATATGAGAAAGTGCTGAAAAGTGTTTCTAGCTATTGGAATGTTTTGAAACTTTAAAAAAAAATCTATTGCAACATCCCAAATGGCCAGTATACATCTACAAGTGTTCCCAATGCTTCTACACATCCTCAACTATAAATAGGACCCATTGGGATTCATCCCATGGTTAGACAAGCATTATGAAGGTCCCTATTCTATAGTTGAGTGCCTTCACATCCTCCTTTCTCTCTCTAAAAATAGTCACTTGCATTATTTATTAGAGTGAGTAGGATATTTGTTAGAGAGCTCATCCTACATGTATATCTTGTGATACTCTCACTTCCTCCACCTCCCTATCTCTCATTTCAACTAATAAGATGAAGGTTCTCTCTCTTCACTAAGAGAGGCAAACAAGAAGAAGGGAAGGAGTCCCTTGGTGAAGAACAATGTTAGAGACTTAGATCAAGAGTGTGTAATCCCTTGGTGAAGGCAAAAGACTCCTTTATCAAGTGGGTAAGTCCTTGGTGAAAGATTCTCCTTATAGGTAAAGTCAAAGGATGAAGATACAAGAAGAGTGGGTAATTCCTCAAAGGCTGAAGACTTGTGCAAGAGTGGGTAAGTCATTGGTGGAGGCATAAGACTCATTGCAAAGTGGGTAAGTCCTTGGTGAGGTAGAAGAATCTTGGTTGGATAGGTAAGTCCTTTTGTAGGGTATCCTTGTCCTGGGAAAGGAAGGTCATATGTTGTAACTCTTATAGGTGAATATAAGGAGTAGACATGGTT
Source organism: Alisma plantago-aquatica (assembly GCA_963693085.1). Lineage (NCBI taxonomy): Eukaryota > Viridiplantae > Streptophyta > Magnoliopsida > Alismatales > Alismataceae > Alisma > Alisma plantago-aquatica. The sequence continues at coordinate 1,140,644,387 of OY856411.1, forward strand.
AAGAAATCCTAGAGGTTGACCTCTCTAGGTAGTGGACTGACATATTTCTAGTTTGAAGTATGGAACCAATCTACATAGGTTGTCAATTGGTGCATGTTCAATAGCTCTCATTATTGCAATGTATGTTTTAGTTGCACTCAAATTCCCAAATTAGCAACCTTATCTTGTGATATATCTTGAAGGTATAATGAATTTTATTTAAGTAAATTCAGCTCTATTCACCCCCTTCTAGATTATCCAATCACCCTTCCTAGGATCCAAAATTTTGTAACTTAGTCTGGTATTTTGACACTTTTTGAAGGGTAGGAAGAACTTATTAATCCACTAGAAATATCTCCTAAATCGTGACGAAAAGAAAACATGGTTTTCATCTGAACCTATCCTCTAGAAGGGATTCTAAAAACCATAAATGTCAAAACTAGTTGATTTTATCCCTTGTTGTGCAAAATCCAATTGAAGCCTCTCAACCCTATCTTAATTTCTAACCTACTCTTTTCAACTCCATTGATTATTTAATGTTGATCCGTCACTATTATCTCACAATTATTTATTATCCACATTATCCTCTACCTTTCTAACAATTGTGTGTCACACATTTCCTCTTTTTTGATCATTCCACTTCTCCATAACTGTAAGGACCCTGACCTTCATTTTGGGCTTACCCTATTTGTTTTGCCTAAACCTTGTGCTTAGTTGCTTGTTAATCACCTTTAGTGGTGATTTGGGTTTGCTTGTGTTTTGTTTAGTGTTGGATGTGCTACTTGCAAAATAACTTAAGATAAGGTTGGATAGCAAGTTTGTCACCTTGAGAGACGTCTTTATCGCTCTTTGCTTCCTCTACGGTTGATAGGAAGGTTTTGGTTCGTGCCTTGTGTTTCCTTAGGCTTGGTTGAGCTCTTTTGGGCCTTGTCTTCCCTTGTTTGGGCCTTGCCTTGCTTGGTTGAGCCATGTATCATGCAAGGTACTTGTGTCGGCCTTGGTGTGTGTCAGCCATGGAGTATCGGCCAAGATAGGGTGGTGTATCGGGCATGGCATGATGTGTGTCATCCTAGAGGTGTTGGTAGTGTATCATCCATGGAGTATATCGGCCTTTGACCTCTTTGACCTTCTTGCTTTGGTTGTGTCACCCTAGCTTGGACATGTGGCTGATCCTTGTTTGAGTGGTGGCATGGCATGTGCATGAGGTTTGCAAGGTGGTGAAACGTGTGGACAAGTGTCCCTTGGTAAGGTGACACATTCCCTTGGTTCAACCTTGATCCTCATCTATAAATGCCTTGCCTTTCTCTTCCTTAGGAACCCTTTAGCTCTTTGTTGCTTTTCTCCCCTTGTATGTACGATACACCTACCCTTTGGTGTGTTTAGTGGTCGATACAACTTGGTGAATCAAGTTGGTGGCCGATCCCCTTCTTGAAGTCTCCTTCTTCTTCTTCTTCCTCTAGCATGGTGGTTGAACCCTAGGTGGACCTTGTTTCCTTGGTAAGCATCTTCCCTCTTTCCTTATCATCTTCTTCTCCATCTTGCCTACTCTTTGACCATTGTGGTTATGGTTCTTGTTACTTTTCTTGAGATGGCGGAAAGTGGTGTGCTTGGAGCTTTGGAGCTTGAGGAGTTTTCTTAAGGTGGGTTACATAACTTCTAACCCTAGCTATACTACCTTCTTTATGTTGCATGATTCTTATATGTTGATAATCAACCATGCATGTTATGTTTCTTACCCTAGTACATGTTGTTGAACTTATGGATATAGTGAGCATGATGTTGTTGATGTTATGGATGGTTTATGTGCCTTGGGATCTAGTTGGCCGAACCATATTGGGGTTTCCTTGTTGAGCAATACCCCTTTCTTTCCTCGGTTTTGGGAAGTGAGTTTGAGCTCTAGTGATGTGGGAAATACCCCTCTCACGCTTAAGTTGAGAGGTGAGTCTACACTCTAGTTGCTTGGGAAACACCCTTCTTTCACCATAGATTTGAGAGGTGAGCTCTTGGATGTGTGATGACCTATGTTGGGGTTGGTCCTTTTGGTTTCCCGATTTGTAATAGAGGTTGTGCAAAACCCCTCTCTTGGTTGTTGAGAGGTGAGTCGATCTTCTTGATCAATTAGGGTTTGGTGCCCTGGTGCTTGAGGTTGAATATGACCATGTTGGGTTGTGCCTTGCACAATATGACCTTGGAGTAGTGTTGCCCGCTATGCCTAGTTGAGCTTGGCCGATATTGTTTGTGGAGTTGGAGCTTGGCCGATACCCTTTGTGGAGTTGAAGCTTGGACGATATTGTAACATCCCAGACCTGGGTTATGAACTAACCCTAGGTGTTTTGCTTAATTATGTAATTAGATACTTGTGATTATCTTTTGGTATGTAATTAAAGCTTCTGAGGAACATATATTTCCATTTCATCCCTTTTTAAACCGTGTTGTAATATTGTTTTGTTAATAGGGACCTATGTGAAAATTACCCAATTAGAGGGGTTAACTTGCAAATTGCACATGTTTAGATGTTCCTATGATGTTGAGACATCATAAGGATGAATATGATGAAGTGTTATGGATTCTCCAAGCTTGGGCACCAAGATGCAGCTTGTGAAGCAATCCTTGTGCTTTAAACCCTAGTTTTGCAATTTACCCAAAACATGGGGTGCAACATGTAAAATACACCCTCTAGAGTATCTTTTATGACTTTTGGCATAAATGAGAGTAATAATGATGAAGAGGGCGCTTCATTTGAATAATCAAATAAGAAGGAAAACCCTTATAATTGAATAACCAAGTTGTAAGCATAATGACCCTTTTATATGTACAACTTAGTAAGATGTTTGGCTTCTTTTCCTCTAGACCTTGGTTTAAGAAGAAGTTTTGCTTAAGAAGAGAAGGAGGGACGTTCCCAAGAAGGATAGAAGGACCTAGTTGAGAAATGAGGATATAAGTTGTCCTTATCTTGAAATTTCACCCAAAGTATATAGGCTCCTCTCTTTACAAACCAAGGGATCGTTCCCTTCATCCCTTTCACTTATCTCTTGCTTGGACCGACTAAGGAAGGAGATCAGGGGCAGAGGAGAACGGCCAAGTAGATTTGGGTAAGCTTTGGTTATCTTCTAGCTTGGATTCATGGAGGAAATCATGATACAAGGTTGGTTTGCTAGTGTTTCTTACTTAGTTCTTCTTTCTAGCCATCCTTTCCAACCAATTCTTGAAGAAGCAACCTTGGACGACCTGTGGAGCTCAAGCTACCATTAAAGTTTCAAAGCTCGGAGCTCTAGAGCTGGTTCTAAGGCAGGTTTTATAACACTAAACCTTAAAGCTTTGATAATGCATCTTCTTTTCTTGCAAACGTTGCTAGTTCTTCTTTCTTCCATCTTTCTATGTTTTTTTGCAAGAAAAACCGTGAAGGCACTTTAATCACCTAAACCCTAATCGGGTTCATTGTTGATTTCAATGGACCAATCATGTTGAATTTTGGTTTGAGTGACCCAAACGGTTTCAAAACCATTTGGGGATCACCAAAACGGTCTCAAGACCGTTTGGTGATCACTCAAGCCCGTTTGGAGGTCTAGGGTTAAGAGAATTTGACCAATTGAGGGTCCAATCACATCAAGTTGTTGAAACAATTTAAGTGCTGATTTTGTGACCTAATTAGGGTTCAACCCTTGAGTGAATGACTTATTTTTTAATAAAATAATGGGCAAACGGTCTCTAGACCGTTTGGAGGATGTCCAAACGATCCCAAGACCGTTTGGGGTCAGGTCATGGCCCAATTGAGTGATGGTTCAACATCAATTAGACTCATGCTGATGTATGTTGAAGGTTGATCGATTCCAAACCCTAATCCAATTGGTCCCAACCCTAATTGGTTATCAATTGAGGGTCAATTGAGTGTCAAATCAGTAAAGAATTAACCTAATTGACTTAATTGATAAGTGGTTAACAAGTATAAGAACGATTGAATGGTTCAACATAGAAAACCCTATTTCAATTGCAAGTGTTGATACACATTTTGGTCCATGCAGTTTTGAGATGTTTGGACCAAACAGTCTCAAGACCGTTTGGGACCAAATGGTCTCAAAACTGTTTGGATTCATGCGGTTTCAAAACCGATTGGTGACCATGCGGTTTCAAGATCGATTTTCCCAAACGGTTTCAAAGTCAAATTTGGCCAAACGGTCAACGTGATCAAATGGTTTTCACCTCACTTTTGGGAAAATGGTCTTGATGGTGTATTTCTCCATGCGGTCTTAAAAGTCAAAGGTACCAAACGGTCAGTCATTCCATGTGGTTTCAAAACAGTTTGGAGGTTGAAAGTGCAAAACCGTTTGGGGTCTTTTAAGGTCAAGAATGCTTAATGATTTAAAGGCTTAGATGGTTCAATGACTGATTAACCTAAACACTAATGATACCTAAAGACATTAAGGGAACAAGTAATTAGTTGGTTGATGTATGTATGATCAGTGGTGAACATTACTAAAGTACCCTTGATGGGTTTAAGCAGTCAACACCCCTTGATCAAGCAAACCCTAATCACCATAATGGTGATGACTTGACTTATGTTAATTAAAGTTGATTTGACCTAACTTAATCTAGAGTGATGTAAACATCATCTAATAGCAAGAGGAGAGAGACGACTCCTAAATTGGACGAGAATCAAGTAAAATACCTTCAATATGTATGAATACATATGATTAGGGTATGATCCTTCATAGTGAGATCATAGAAACCCTAATTATGGTGAATAATGAATCTTAACCTAATTTGAAGGCACTAATGAAAGAAATTTTCATATGTGATGATGGTATAACCACAATTCATTGTGAAGTGAATAGTAAACCCTAATTCTAGGGTATAATATGTATTGTGAATAGTAAACCCTAATTTAGGGTGATGTGATGAATGGAATAATTCTGGGTTATGCCTTTAAGCATGAAACCCTATGAATAAATCATAACATGAGGAACCTTTATATCTTGTAAGCTAGAGGGGTTTAATATCCCTAATTGAAGTAAATAAACCCTAACCCTAGAAACCAATCATGGTATGTTGATAACAGCACGACCGTGCTAAGGAGCACGGCCATGGTAGCTTTCCCTTGCACGACCGTGTAAGGAAGCACGACTGTGGTGTTCTATGAAGAAACTGAAAAAGCTTTGATATTGTGCTAATAATGTTATATATGAATGTCCTCAACTATATTAGTCATGCAGGTTGATATCATGAGGTGGTCATAGCCAGGTAAGGGTTATGATATCATATTCATTGAAAGCATGTTATAAGCTTTATGAATAGTGACATACTATGTTTCCTAGTTAAGTGGCAACATATGAGATTGATGGGCTGTAAGAGCCTTGAGCAACATCACTATAATAATCAAGGTCATGCTGATTAGATGACTTATGATGAGATGGTTAAGAAATGATATCCATATGATAACTGATGTGAGTTAAACTTGATGCATTTAGTATTCTTCTTTCATAGCAGTTGTTTTAATGATTAATGATTGAAAACATGCTTGATGCTAAAAGAATGTTGAAATGTACTTAAATAAACAAGTATAATCATATTATGAAGATCCCTAATCATAGATCCATCATTGTCAGTAGTTTAATGATGGTGAAATAGGTTTTCCTAAGGGAACTCTTGGAGAACATACTTTTGAGTATGTTGGGGTTATGGACGCGAATATCCTTACGTCCTAATCTAGGAATTGATGTAAGATGTAATTTAATCCAACAATCCTTCATTATGTGTTTATACCGGGGTGATGTTTGATTAATCTCTCGAGGGAACCTTTAATGTCGCATCGATGAGAGATAAACAAGAAATCCCTCAATGGTGAAGAGAGTACAGAATGCCACTGTGACTCTAATAGCGAAGTTGCCAGAATACCCTGGAAGTTATTGTAGCAGAGACATGAGATGTCCTACATGTTGATCCTCACACTGACTAAGGAAGATGAGGTCATAAGAATCCGGATCTTTTGATGACCTATGTATGGTACTGATGCGATTTAGTAATGATCGGTTGGAGTATGAACGGTATACCTCATCTCCGCAAGGCATAATAATGTTTGAAAAACATAATCAGCCGTGTAGCATAACTGCTTAGGTTGAACTACGCGGAACAATGATTGATGTTAGATTGTTTATAATGTTCTAGTCAAGTAACTAGTATACATGTTCTTCATATTCCTTATTGAAATGATTGCTTAAGTAAATGTTGCTTTACTTAATTCTAAGCTTGCTGTTGAATGTTTTAAGTTATACTGCTTATGTTATTCCTTTATTTGCAATAACAAAGCTTCTGGCGGAGAGTTATAACTCTCGCTGGGACAATTATTCAAATTGTCTCACCCCTGTGGGATTCTACTTTTAGGTGGACGCCGAGGACGAAGGAACCAATATGAGGGTGAGTAGTAACAACAACAGCAACACCAGGGGCAGCAGTGAATCTCAGGTGGAGATACTGACTGTCAAGTCTCATAGATAGTATGTTCTGTGTCGTCTCTATACTCTCAGGTCCTAGGAGTCAGTAGGTCTGAGGTTTTTGGCTTAGTGCCTCAAGATTTTGTATCTTGCCTTGTACAGATAACAGGGCAATGGATGTATGTAATCACTCGAGATGTGATTTCATAGAAATGTAATGTCAAACTATGATGTAAATAGTTTATCTTTTTTTCTTATAAAAGAGTTTTATAGTTTAAAGATCTCTTTCTGAAAAGTTTTAATTTTAGTGATTTTTCATAATTCTGCTGCTAATCAATCACTTCCGCTGAGTGTACCTCGTGATTTATAAGTCGGATGTCTCAATTTAGTGGTATCAGAGCTCTAGGTTCGCTGAGTCTACAGAGACATAGGACTTAGGATGTTGATTCTATTCCTAGTGTTTTCCAGTATATCTAATAGTGTCTTCTGCTCCTCAGGAGAAGAAGATAAGTTAAGGATGTCTGGACCACATGAGGAATATGTGGCAGGGAGTAGCGTTGCTGCACCCCGAGAAGGTGCAAGGAACCCAGAGATAGAGCAACCTGTACTTGAGCCACCCTAGTTCAATCCAGTTGACATGGGGAACCCAGCTGTCCAGACCATGTTTGGGCAGTTTATGACTGCCATGACACACATAACATATAGGATGCCCATGCCTGCACCTAGGGCACCTGCCCAATATGAAGGACAAGGAATCGACAAGACGTTTGAATGACTTCGTCGAGTCGGAGCAACTAAGTACTCTAGAACAGTTGATCCCGTAGATGCTGACCTGTGGTTGACCGAACTAGAGAAGGCCTTTAGAATCCTGAATATCCCAGAAGCTGAGAAGGTTAGACATGCTGTCTATCTTCTTAAGGGGAGTGTCGGTCACTGGTGGACCATGGAAGAGCAGAAGAGGCCTGGTGTGGAGGTTGCATGGGAAGTCTTCCGATGGGAATTTATCAATAGATATTTCCCTAAGATTTTCCTGGATGAGAAAATCTCTTAGTTTGAGAGGTTGAGGCAAGGTCTGATGAACATTAGCGAGTACGAAGCTATGTTCATGGAGCTGTTGCGGTTCTGTCCGCACATGACTGCTACAGAGGAAGAAAGGATTCGACGGTTCGAGAAAGGGTTGAACACTGAGTTGACTACTCCCATGTCTACCATAGAGAACAGAGAAAGGTTTGCTACCTTCGTAGAGCCTGTTAGAAGGATAGAGAGGTCTGTAGCAGAGAAGAGGGAAACCCATAACAAGAGGATGTATCCTCAGTTCCAAGGATCTTCATCGAGAGACTTCAAGAAGCCTAGATTTTCTGCACCTGCACGACCACCTAGACCTAGTGCTCAGACACAGTGGACACCGAGTAGAGGTAGAGGATGAAGCCTACCACTACAAGGGGCTCGCAGTTCAACATCTATGTCAGTTATAGGACCACCCAGACCACAACAACAAGATAGAAGTTGTTACATATGTGGGAAGATGGGGCATCTGATGAAAGACTGCAGAGCTAGACCAGCAAGTGTAACACAACCACAGAGGCAGAGTCAGCAAGGATCACAGAGGAGACAGTTTCCAGGAGGAGCTAGAGGACGTGGACAAGCGTCCCAAGTTGGATCGTCACCACCGAATCAACCACGGGCAACAACAAGGTTCTATGCAATGAATCCACCTGATGCAGTGATCAACCCTTAGGTTGTGGCAAGTCAGATGGAATTGTTATATTCTGATATGTCTACATCCTGCATTGTATCTGTTTTGATTGATCCGGGTGCTACGCACTCACTCGAAGGGTGATTCGTAACTGCAATATGACAGTCAGTCATAGAGCAGATAGCTTGTTGCTAGAGACTCCATTGAGAGGGTCTACTATGCTGCAGGAGGTATGCTCTCCCTGCATCCTCTTCTTTTCTGACCATCGCATTCAAGTGGATCTTATACCACTAGAGATGAAAGGATTTGATATAATCCTAGGGATGGATACCTTGGAAAGGTATAAGGTTATTTTGGATTGTGAATCCAAACAAGTTGTGTTTGCTGATGAAAGCGACACGTGGATCTTTCAAGGTGAGAGAAAGATTCTACCCACCTGTCTTGTGTCTGCTATGGTTGCTGAGAAGCTGATGAGGCACGGATGTCATGCATTCTTGTCCCATGTGGTAGATACTACCATGGAGAGTCCTAACCCTACTGAAGTTCCTGTAGTCAGGGAATTCAAAGATGTATTTCCTGAAGAACTTCCATGTGTTCCACCGCCTCGAGAAATTGATTTTGAGATCAATTTGATCCCAGACACACAACCTATAGCACAAACACCGTATAGGATGGCGCCTGCCGAGATGGAAGAACTCAAGAAACAGCTTCAAGAGTTGCTTGAGAAGGGCTTTATCCGACCGAGTACCTCACCCTGGGGTTCTCCGGTCCTTTTCGTTAAAAAGAAAGATGGATCAATGCGGTTGTGCATTGATTACAGACAACTAAACAAAGTAACAATAAAGAACAAGTATCATGTGTCGAGGATTGATGATCTCTTTGACCAGTTGCGTGGTGCAACCGTCTTCTCAAAGATAGATTTGAGGTCAGGATATCATCAACTCTGTATTAAGGATAGTGACATACCCAAGTCTTCCTTTAGGACAAGGTATGGTCACTATGAGTTCACAGTTATGTCGTTTGGGCTAAGTAATGCACCAGCTGCATTTATGGAACTCATGAATAGAATCTTCCGACCTTTCCTCGATCAGTGTGTTGTTGTCTTTATAGATGACATTCTAATCTATAGTAGAGATGCTCAGTAGCATGAACTACATCTTCATTAGGCTCTAACTTTGCTAAGAGAACACACGCTATATGCTAAGTTTAGCATGTGTGAGTTCTGGTTACCAGAAGTATCTTTCCTTGGACACGTGATATCTGCCTCGGGTATTCGTGTTGATCCTAAAAAGGTAGAATATGTTCTACAATGGGAACAACTGAAGACACCGATAGAGATCCGTAGTTTCTTAGGGTTGGCTGGCTATTACCGAAGGTTCATTAAGAACTTTAGCTCCACGGCCTTACCCTTGACTAAGTTGACCCCGAAGGATATTCCTTTCATTTGGAGTGATAAGTGTCAGCAATCTTTCCAGCTGTTGAAGGAGAGGTTGACAAGTGCACTTGTACTTGTGTTACCTGAGCAAGGCAAAGGATACGTAGTTTTCTGTGATGCCTCCAAGAATGGACTCAGATGTGTGTTGATGCAGGATAGAAAAGTGATTTCTTTTTCTTCCTGACAGCTTAAGAAACACGAGGAGAATTATCTGACACATGATCTGGAGCTAGCTGATGTGGTTCATGCCTTGAAGATCTGGAGACACTATCTCTATGGAGAGACATTCCATATTTTCATTGATCATAAGAACCTTAAGTACATCTTCTCTCAGCAAGAGCTTAAGATGAGGCAATGTCACTGGATGGAGTTAATCAAGGACTACGATTGTACAATCAATTATCATCCAGGGAAAGCCAATGTGGTTGTAGATGCTTTGAGTAGGAAATCAGCAACACCAGCCTTAGACAGAGCATAACTAAACTCTTTAGTATGCTATAGGAGAGATATGCTTATCTCCTTAAGGCAAGACAATGTACAGTTGAAGGTGTCATTGTTAGCTGGGTTGTTGGCTGAGATGCATATAAAACCTACTCTAAGAGAGTAGATCAAGGAGGCACAACAAGTTGATGTTGCAGTTCAACAGATCAGATCAGAGTATGGTGATGAAAAACAAGATGGTTTCCATGACTCTGATGACCAAGTAGCCTGTTATCATGGTAGGATGATAGTGCCAGATGTGGATAACTTGAGAAAGTTAGTCCTGGAAGAAGCTCATTCTTCGATGTATGCCATGCATCCAGGATGCACCAAGATGTATCGCAATCTAAAAGATATGTATTGGTGGCCGGGAATGAAGAAGGATGTTGCTGAGTTTGTTATGCAGTGTCCTGTGTGTCAGTCGGTTAAAGCTAAACACCAGAAGCCTACAAGAACAATGCAACCTTTACCCATACCACAGTGGAAGTGGGATCATGTAACCATGGACTTTGTTGTTGGCCTACCTAGGACAAGCAAAGGGCATGATTCCATCTGGGTAATAGTTGATAGGTTGACAAAGACAGTGCATTTCTTACCTGTCAAAACAAACAATTCTGTTGAGAGGTTAGCACAGTTGTATGTTCAAGAGATAGTGCGACTGCACAGAGTTCCTGTCACTATAGTTTCAGACAGAGGTCCCCAGTTTATGAGTCATTTTTGGGAGCAACTTCATAAAGCTTTAGGCACCCAGTTAAGGTTTAGTACAACCTTTCATCCTCAGACTGATGGACATTCAGAAAGAACTATACAGACCTTGGAAGACTTGCTGAGAGCATGTGTTCTTCAGTTTACAGGGAGTTGGGATCTGCACCTAAGCTTGATAGAGTTTGCCTACAATAATAGCTATCAATGTAGCATTTATATGGCTCCTTATGAAGCTTTGTATGGTAGACTTTGTACATCACCCCTATGTTGGTATGAAATCGGTGAATACCAACTGTTAGGTCCTGATCTTGTGCAGCAGACCAGAGAGAAGATTAAAGTGATACAACAACAAATTAAGATTTCACAGGATAGGCAGAAATCTTATGTTGATAGACGTCATAGACCCTTAGAATTCTAGGTTGGAGACATAGTGTATCTCAATGTCTCACCTTGGAAGGGAGTTCTGATATTTGGAAGAAAGTGGAAGTTAGATCCTAGGTTTATGGGGCCTTATCCAATCATCGAACGGATTGGGAAGGTAGCCTATAGACTAGAGTTGCCACCAGAGTTACAATGGTTACACCCTGTGTTTCACATTTCTATGCTGAGGAAATGTCACCCTGATATTGAATCAGTTCTACAACCAATGGAGGTAGAATTGAATGATGACATCTCTTATGAGGAAGGACCAGTGTCAATCCTTGATAATAGAATTAAAAAGCTAAAAAAGAAAGATATACGTCTTGTGAAAGTCCTCTGGAATCATCATGGTGTTGAAGAAGCCACATGGGAACTAGAGGAAGAGATGAGGAGGAAATACCCTACTCTTTTCTCTTAATATGTTTTGTTGATTTCGGGGACCAAATCCTTGTAATGGGTGGACAATTTGTAACATCCCTGACCTGGATTATGAACTAACCATAGCTGTTTTGCTTAATTATGTACTTAGATACTTGTGATTATCTTTTGGTATGTAATTAAAGCTTTTGAGGAACGTATATTTCCATTTCTGCCCTTTTTAAAAAATGTTGTAATATTGTTTTATTAATAGGGACCTATGTGCAAATTACCCAATTAGAGGGGTTAACTTGCAAATTGCACATGTTTAGATGTTCCTCTAATGTGGATACATCATAAGGATGAATATGATGAAGTGTTATGGATTCTCCAAGCTTGGGCACCAAGATGCAGCTTGTGGAGAAATCCTTGTGCTTTAAACCCTAGTTTTGGTGTAAAGTGCAATTTACCCAAAACATGGGGTGCAACATGTAAAATAAACCCTCTAGATTATCTTTTATGACTTTTGGCATCAATTAGAGTAAGAATGATGAAGAGGGCGCTTCATTTGAATAATCAAATAAGAAGGAAAACCCTTATAATTGAATAACCAAGTTGTAAGCATAATGACCCTTTTATATGTACAACTTAGTAAGATGTTTGGCTTCCTTTCCTCTAGACCTTGGTTTAAGAAGAAGTTTTGCTTAAGAAGAGAAGGAGGGATGTTCCAAAGAAGGAGAGAAGGACCTAGTTGAGAAATGAGGATATAAGTTGTCCTTATCTTGAAATTTCACCCAAAGTAAATAGGCTCCTCTCTTTACAAACCAAGGGATCGTTCCCTTCATCCCTTTCACTTATCTCTTGCTTGGAACGACTAAGGAAGGAGCTCCGGTGCAGAGGAGAACGGCCAAGTAGGTTTGGGTAAGCTTTGGTTAGCTTCTAGCTCGGATTCATGGAGGAAATCATGATACAAGGTTGGTTTGCTAGTGTTTCTTACTTAGTTCTTCTTTCTAGCCATCCTTTCCAACCAATTCTTGAAGAAGCAACCTTGGACAACCTGTGGAGCTCAAGCTACCATTAAAGTTTCGAAGCTCAGAGCTCTAGAGATGGTTCTAAGGCGGGTTTTATAACTCTAAACCTTAAAGCTTTGATTATGCATCTTCTTTTCTTGCAAATGTTGCTAGTTCTTCTTTCTTCCATATTTCTATGCTTTCTTGCAAGAAAAACTGTGAAGAATAGACCTTGATCTTGAGGTAGAATAAGGGGGCATGATTTCCAATGTTACTTTAGCAAATGGCTTGCATCCCCCCTGGAAACACGGTTTGCAAAACCGTTTGGAGGGCAAATGGTTTCACAAGACCGATTGGAGCAAACGGTCTCCAAGACCGTTTGGATGGGTTGACCAGGCATTGGCCATTTGGGGATCTTCTATACACATTATGAACTAATCACCCACCAAGAATAATTGACTAATTCCAAGTAAATCACAAGTTGAAGGCACTTTAATCACCTAAACCCTAATCGTGTTCATTGCTGATTTCCATGGACCAATCATGTTGAAGTTTGGGTTGAGTGACCGAAATGGTTTCAAAACCGTTTGGGGATCACCCAAACGGTCTCAAAACAATTTGGTGATCACTAAAGACCATTTGGAGGTCTAGGGTTAAGATAATTTGACCAATTGAGGGTCCAATCACATCAAGTTGTTGAAACAATTAAAGTGCTGATTTTGTGACCTAATTAGGGTTGAACCCTTGAGTGAATGACTTAGTTTTTAATAAAATAATGGGCAAACGGTCTCAAGACCATTTGGAGGATGTCCAAACGATCCCAAGACCGTTTGGGGTCAGGTCATGGCCCAATTGAGTGATGGTTCAATGGGTTCAACATCAATTAGACTCATGTTGATGTATGTTGAAGGTTGATCGATTCCAAACCCTAATTCAATTGGTCCCAACCCTAATTAATTATAAATTGAGGGTAAATTGAGTGTCAAATCAGTAAAGGATTAACCTGACCAACCAGTCTCAAGACCGTTTGGGACCAAACGGTCTCAAAACCGTTTGGATTCATGCGGTTTCAAAACCGATTGGTGACCATGCGGTTTCAAGATCGATTTGCCCAAACGGTTTCAAAGTCAAACTTGGCCAAACAGTCAACGTGATCAAATGGTTTTCACCTCTCTTCTGGGCAAATGGTCTTCATGGTGTATTTGTCCATGCGGTCTTAAAAGTCAAAGGTACCAAACAGTCAACCATTCCATGGGGTTTCAAAACTGTTTGGAGGTTGAAAGTGCAAAACCGTTTGGGGTCTTTTAAGGTCAAGAATGCTTAATGCTTTAAAGGCTTAGATGGTTCAATGTTTGATTAACCTAAACCCTAATTATACCTAAAGACATTGAGGGCACAAGTAATTACTTGGTTGATGTATGTATGATCAATGGTGAACATTACTAAAGTACCCTTGATGGGTTTAAGCAGTCAACACCCCTTGATCAAGCAAACCCTAATGACCATAATGGTGATGACTTGACTTATGTTAATTAAAGTTGATTTGACCTAACTTAATCTAGAGTGATGTAAACATCATCTAATAGCAAGAGGAGAGAGAAGACTCCTAAATTGGATGAGAATCAAGTAAAATAACTTCAATATGTATGAATACATATGATTAGGGTATGATCCTTCATAGTGAGATCATAGAAACCCTAATTATGGTGAATAATGAATCTTAACCTAATTTGAAGTCACTAATGAAAGAAATTTTCATACGTGATGATGGTATAACCTCAATTCATTGTGAAGTGAATAGTAAACCCTAATTCTAGGGTATAATATGTATTGTGAATAGTAAACCCTAATTTAGGGTGATGTGATGAATGGAATAATTCTAGGTTATGCCTTTAAGCATGAAACCCTATGAATAAATCATAACATGAGGAACCTTTATATCTTGTAAGCTAGAGGGGTTTAATATCCCTAATTGAAGTAAATAAACCCTAACCCTAGAAACCAATCATGGTATGTTGATAACAGCACGCCCGTGCTAAGGAGCACGGCCATGGTAGCTTTCCCTTGCACGACTGTGTAAGGAAGCACGGCCGTGGTGTTCTATGAAGAAACTAAAAAGCTTTGATATTGTGCTAATAATGTTATATATGCATGTCCTCAACTATATTAGTCATGCAGGTTGATATCAAGAGGTGATCATAGCCAGGTAAGGTTTATGATATCATATTCATTGAAAGCATGTTATAAGCTTTATGAATAATGACATACTATGTTGCCTAGTTAAGTGGAAACATATGAGATTGATGGGATGTAAGAGCCCTGAGCAACATCACTATAATAATGAAGGTCATGCTGATTAGATGACTTATGATGAGATGGTTAAGAAATGATATCCATATGATAACTAATGTGAGTTAAACTTGATGCATATATTCTTCTTCTTTCATAGCAGTTGTTTTAATTATTAATGATTGAAAACATGCTTGATGCTAAAAGAATGTTGAAATTTACTTAAATAATCAAGTATAATCATATTATGTAGAGACCTAATCATAGATCCATCATTGTCAGTAGTTTAATGATGGTGAAATAGGTTTTCCTAAGGGAACTCCTGGAGAACATACTTTTGAGTATGTTGGGGTTATGGAAGTGAATATCCTTACGTCCTAACGTAGGAATTGATGTAAGATGTACTTTAATCCATCAATCCTTCATTATGTGTTTATGTCGGGGTGATGTTTCATTAATCTCCCGAGGGAACCTTTAATGCCGCATCGATGAGAGATAAACAAGAAATCCCTCGATGGCGAAGAGAGTACAGAATGCCACTGTGACTCTAATAGAGAAGTTGCAGAATACCCTGGAAAGCTATTGTAGCAGAGACACCAGATGTCCTGCATGTTGATCCTCACACTGACTGAGGAAGATGAGGTCATAAGAATCTGTCTCTTTTGATGACCTATGTATGGTACCGATGTGATTTAGTAATGATCGGTTGGAGTATGAGCGGTATACCTCATCTCCGCAGGGCATAATAATGTTTGAAAAACATAATCAGCCGTGTAGCATAACTGCTTAGGTTGAACTACGAGGAACAATGATTGATGTTACATTGTTTATAATGTTCTAGTCAAGTAACTAGTATACATGTTCTTCATATTCCTTATTGAAATGATTGCTTGAGTAAATGTTGCCTTACTTAATTCTAAGCCTGCTGTTGAATGTTTTAAGTTATACTGCTTATGTTATTCCTTTATTTGCAATAAAAAAGATTCTGGCGGAGAGATATAACTCTCGTTGGGACAATTATTCAAATTGTTTCACCCCCGTAGGATTCAACTTTTAGGTGGACTCCGAGGATGAAGGAACCAATCTGAGGGTGAGCAGTATCAGTAGTAGCAACACCAGGGGCAGCAGTGAATCTCATGTGGAGATATTGACTATCAAGTCTCATAGATAGTATGTTCTGTGTCGTCTCTGCACTCTCGGGTCCTAGGAGTCAGTAGGTCTGAGGTTTTTGGCTTAGTGCCTCGAGATTTTGTATCTTGCCTTGTACAGATAATAGGGCAATGGATGTATCTAATCACTCAGGATGTGATTTCACAGGAATGTAATGTCAAACTTTGATGTAAACAATTTATCTTGTTTTCTTATAAAAGAGTTTTATAGTTTAAAGATCTCTTTCCGAAAAGTTTTAATTTTAGTGATTTTTCATAATTCCGCTGCTAATCAATCGTTTCCGCTGAGTTTACCTCGTGATTTATAAGTCGGACGTCTGAGATACAACTTGATGTGTGCTCTACATGACACACCTTGAGATAGTTCTTGGACGATATGAAATAGTCATGTGGTGCCCGTTATGGCCCTCTTGATCTTGATGGGGACTTGGGTGATATGGGTTAGGATGGTCCATTGAACGATATGGGTTGAGTGGTGCCCGATATGATGTGTTTGGTCTTGTTGGATGATAGGCCTTCTCGGAGTGCCTTGGTATCAGTTGTAGTCATGAGCATGGTGGGCATTAAAAGGTTGAGCTTGGGCGCCATGTTGTTGGACGATACCAGTGTTGGATGTTAGGGAAGTGATGCCCGTTACAAACCCTAACCCTAACGGGAGATAGGGTCTATGACGATAGGAGGTTCTCATGTACTGCCTGATACCACCTTGAAGTTGTGATTCCTTATACACCTTGCCCGACACCATGTGAACCGATGAGTTCTTGTTGCACGATAGAGGAGGTGATGGGGTTGGCCGATATGGTGGTGAGCTGGCTTAGGGTTGGGAAACCCTACCCGATACATCTTGTGGTGAGGGTTGGCACTGCCCGCCATACCTATATTGAGGGTTGTAGGAGCTTTGGTGAGGGTTCTGATAACTTGGAATGTATATAGCTTATAGTTATCTATTAATAATGATGATACAAGTGATATGATATAATCACCTCAAATCCTGCAACTAGGATGTTGAGATAAGATAATAGGTTGTGAACCAGGTATGTTTGGAAAGATATGATGATGTTGCACATGTTAAAATGGCACGTGTATATGGTCACAAGTATGGGGATGATGTAAAGAAGTGAAACCACTCATCCACTAGAAAGCAAATACCACATCCCTTAAACCAAACACCACGTAAAAATTTTCACCAAAGGAATGGAGATCAATTCATTCAACATGTATGTATCATTACACAATGAGTAGCAGCGGAAAAGAAATATTATCTAACAATTTACAAAGCTTGATACAACATTTCACCACATAAGGTAATCTAAAGGAAAACTAAACATAAAGCCAAAGACCAAGCGGAGGGTCATCTAACCACCTCTTCAAGCCTCCCAAAGATCAGCTACAAGGTTTATGTTGAAGTTCACTCTCCTTGGTCTAACCTGGGGTTGTAAGCATACCCCACAAAAGAGACACAAAAGGAGACAATCAGCAAAAAGCTGGTATGTGCATACTAAAAGAAACTTTGAGCAATTTAAGAAATAAAGACTACAAATGTAAAATGCTTCCCATACAAGAGATAAGGTCTACCCGCATGGGCATAAAAGAATAAGATCATAACAAAAGAGATAAAAGGGGATACTTGCCATAAATAATAAAATTTGTGCAACAAAAGCAAAAAGATAGATAGTAGGGCACACACCCCACAATCATCATCAAAACCTGCATGCATGTGAGATAAACATAGTCCTAGAAAAATATAAAATACAAAGGCGGCCAAGGCTTCACATCCTTGAAAACCTAATAGAGAATGACTCACCATCAAACTCCTAATATATATAAAAGTTGAGCCAAGGCTTCACATCCTTGAAGCTCGGGTATGGGGCACCACCACCTCCATCCCATAAAAAAAAGGGCACACACCCAAAAACCAAAGTAATTTACATTATTCTAGTGCTACTGATTCACATTGCATGGAAATATAGAGGCAAGTAAATAGTTTAGTCAGAAGATGAAGCAAAGGTTGCCATCACACAATGGACAAAAAAAACCATACAACATCCACTTCAAAGTGGCACATAACAATACAAGAGACCAACATGCACCATGGCACAAGATAGATATCAAGAAATTATCCAAGTTCATAACAAGAAAGATAGTTCACACGAACCATGATAACAAGAGAATAGACATGTGTGTAGACAAAAGTCAAGAAGATGATAAAGTAGGTGAATTTCTTAATAAAACATAATAGGGGATACAACATACCTCAATAACCAAGTCCAACTGGTCCAAAGCACTTCTGGATCCAAAACTAGGTCACCAAAGAGCCTATTAAACACATATACCGATTTTATGTCAATTTCATATATAGACCCAACCCTAAAAACTACTTTTTTGTTATAATGTGAATTAGGTTATGAAAATTGTCCCATATTTTAGTTTATATTACTAGGAATCCAAAACATATTTTATTATATTTTTTTGACCTACAATTTATTAGTTATGAATTATAGAAGTTATTATCTTATTTAGTTAGATCCATTAAATCACACATTTAAAACATCAGATTCAGGTGACAAAACCCATACCATTAGAAAGCCCATATTTTTCTGATTCCAATGAGCATTTTCCCATAATTTTCTAATAATCCAATAATTAGTTATACATTTTTAATTACTGACCAATCAGATAATTAGTTAATGCTATGCAGGCGAAAAAAAATCCTAAAAAATAGGACGGGCCCGCATGACTTGGCCCAATGAACATCAGCCAAGTCAGTAGGTCAAGGTCTCATTTGACTCGATCCAAAACAACAGACAAGAGGTGAAAAGATGATAATACCCTTTATCGTGAAACAAAGCAAAAGAGAAAAACAGAGGGGTAACCTAGACAAAACATAGCTGGCATTGTTTTTCATTGAACCATACGAAACAGACGAACTGGAGCACATAGCCTCTGATCAAAACCTGAACACTGAAATCGATTCGATTAAATAGCTTTCGTTGAGTTCTTGGGACCAAGACGAACCCAACGAACCCTGACAAGGACCAAACATCGTCCGAAGGAGGCAGAACCCGGGTTCTTCCATAGCCTGAAAGCACAGAAACAACGGGAGAGAAATTGGGGGCAACTGCGGTGAAACGAGGCTAAGAAGAAGAAGAACTCACTTGGTTGAAGCTATAAAAGCAAAAAATCGACCAAAAATAGAAGGAGAGCGAACAGGGAACCTCGCCGGAGATGACAAAAGTGAAGCTAATGGCACTCTAGTCGACAGAGAGGTAGGGTGAACCACAGACCAAAGTGCAAAAAGGAAAAGGTCGAAGGAGGTCCAGGGATGCTCACCGGTGAACGAATTGGATCAAAGGTGCCAGAGTTGGACGGGGCATCACCGAGGTCGCCGGAGAAGAAACCGAGTAGGCCCGGGTGCACCTTGCGCTTCGTGGTCCAATTGAAGTCAGATTTGAAGAGGAGGATAGTAGGGGGTTCTTTCTGGGCGATTGCGCGGGTAGAAAGTGCACCAAGAGGGCGGCTGCAGAAAATGCTAAAGAAGAGGAAGTTGGAGTTCTCTTCTTATAGGGTTTAAGGGGTCAAGTTATGGATCAATGATATCGGAAAGGAGAAATAAATCGTTTGGGATAGAAATCAGAAAGTTTCGTCGAGAAACAAGAGAGAACAAAATCGAGAAACCGTGTGCCACTGTCCAAAGTCGAGCGGACTCCTGCCCAAGGTAGGAGACGACCCACAACCGTCAAATCACGCATCTGACGGTCCGAAATAGCCAGGGAAAATTAAAAGGGTGCGTGACAGTGACTTAGGCGAGAGATTGGAAAATAAATCAAATTATCCAAAGTGTAAACCAATAATGCATGTATTTTCTCTTTCCTCATTTAGGGGTTCTAGACTCATCCAAATTAAAAAAATTTGCACATAAATTAAGTTAAATGTGTAGATTTCGAATATACTCTTAGTTTTGCCTTTTGGAAACCTTAAATGGGTTAAATAAATCAAATATCATTTTCTCTTTCCTTCTTCATTTGTGGCTTTAGGATTATCCAAATTTGATGAAACTTGACCCACAAGTTAACTTAAGTGTGTTGAATACAATTTTTCCTTTATTTCCAACTTTTGGTTACATTTATTTATTAATTACACCTTTTATACATTTTCTCTCTCCTACAATTACCTATTAATCAAACATTATCCAAATTAGTTGCAAATTTGCCCAAAGGCTTATTTTTATGTTTAGATTACGAATTTGGAGTTAGTTTTCCAATTTGTGGGCATTAACTATTTTATTTCACTTTATTGACCTAATTCCTATTTTCTTTAGATAAGGACATTAATATATACAATTATCTTCCAAATTAGATGATACATGGCCCTTAAGTTAGTTTTTGGTCAAGAAAACGAATTTGAGTGTCAAATTATCCTCATGTGTTTCCAATTATAATTTTGGTGCAATATTTTTCTAATTATCTTCTTTACCCATTAATTCCCATATTACCTTTAATTATTGCATTTATCATCACCTTTATATTATTCGAATTTTCTCTTCTTTTTCATATTCTAAAAAGCAGTAGAAAGTTCTAGGACGAATATATTTTATTATTTTTATTACTGAATTACAATTACACTTCAGATCCATTAATTAGAACCAAACTGGTGTATATGTGCATATAACCTTATATTAAGAATATATGAGAAGTATTTATACAACTAAGTTCTTTAATTTCTTATTATCATCTAAATGAGTTATTATTAAGCACAAAGTATTTTGTATTCCATTATATACCTAATCACATGTATTTGGTTATCCTTGTTTGGCTACGCAAAAAGAGTGAAACTACTAGGGTAGGGTTCTAATTCTAGTATGTTACAGCACACCACCCCTTAAAGAGATTTCATCCTCGAAATCAAAACATCAATAGGAAACTTATTCACCACCCCTTAAAGAGATCATCTCACAAAATCAAACTTAACTTCAGTTATAAAAGTTTCAACTATACTACTTACATCCACTACATATGTAAAAGGAAACATAACTTGTATAGACTAATCTAAGGAACTATGGGTTAACTTTCTCTTGGTCAACATCATTAACTTCTTTTTCGTCCAAGGCAAAAACTCTACCAGCTCTTCTTTCCACAGGTCTTCCTCTGTTACCATTATTGTTGCCATGATTTTGAGGAGGTACTTGTTGTTGTTGTACTGGAGCTTGACCATTACGATGCTTAGGGCAATCAGGTCGTATGTGTCCAGGTTCATTGCAATAGTGACATACCAATGGGGTATTATGACGAGGTTTGTCTTGAGAACACTTTCCTGGAGGATGGTGACCATTGCACTTAGCACACTTGTCCCTTCTCTGATCATCTCCTGAGGACTTCCTTTTCTTGTCGAACTCCCTTGGTTGAAACCCTGGGTAAGACTCCACAGCCAAAGCTTTATCAACCATCTGCTGGAAGGACAAAGGCAGTTGTGGGATAAGAGCACGACCCACATTGTAATTGAGCCCTTGGAGGAAAAGGTCAGCCCTACGTTCCTCTCCCAAACCAATTGCATAGCGCTCCAACAGCAGAAACCTTTACACGTAAGTAGAAACGGATAACGAACCTTGCTTCAAACTGTACAACTCTGCTTCTTTCTTCTTTACGGCAGCAGTGCAGATATACTTCCCATGGAAGAGAGTCAAAAACTCTGCCCAAGACATGGTTGAGATATCTCTAGTCCTTGCAATTCCATTCCACCAAACTCTTGCAGGTCCATCCAAAACATATGAAGCAAACCTAACCTTTTGGTGTGGAGGGAAAGCCATACCATCAAAAGTCCTCTCCAAGGCTAAAACCCAATCATCTGCTTTGTCGACCATCTCTATCTCACCTTCACCCTTAAAGGAAGTTGGTTGCATCTTCATGAACTCCATGATCGAGAACTCCTTAGGCTTCTCAGGTACAGATGGGTCTTTCATCTTCCCCACCATAGAAGACACAAAGAGTTGTCGAAACATGGCCAACTCTTGTTCTGGAGTCATAGCTCCTCCCGAACCAACAACATCAGAGGTCCTGGGCAAACCTAGTATTTTGAGGTGTCTCATAAACATACTGATTGTCAACCATTGAGTTATCTCCAGCCATTAGGGTTTTGCCTGCACAAGGCAAGGTAGTAGGTATAAGCATCCTGATATAAAGGTAAACAACCTAAGGGAGACGAGTTTGAAATAGTTAGATAACCGACTACTAATGGCTCTGATACCATGTTGTAAAGAAGTGAAACCACTCCTCTACTAGAAAGAAAAGACCACATGCCTTAAACCAAACACCACGTAAAAGTTTTCGCCAAAGGGATGGAGATCAATTCATTCAACATGTATGTATCATTACACAATGATTAGCAGTGGAAAAGAAATATTATCTAACAATTTACAAAGCTTGATACAACACTTCACCACATAAGGTAATCTAAAGGAAAACTAAACATAAAGCCAAAGACCAAGCTGAGGGTCATCTAACCACCTCTTCAAGCCTCCCAAAGATCAACTACAAGGTTGATGTTGAAGTTCACTCTCCTCGATCAAACCTGGGGTTGGAAGCATACCCCACAAAAGAGAAACAAAAGGAGACAATCAACAAAAAGCTGGTATGTGCATACTAAAAGAAACTTTGAGCAATTTAAGAAATAAAGACTACAAATGTAAAATGCTTCCCACACAAGAGATAAGGTCTACCCACATGGGCATAAAAGAATAAGATCATAACAAAATAGATAAAAGGGGATACTTGCCATAAAAAATAAAATTTGTGAAACAAAAGCAAAAAGATAGATAGTAGGGCACACACCACACAATCATCATCAAAACCTACATGCATGTTAGATAAACATAGTCCTAGAAAAATATAAAATACAAAGGCGGCCAAGGCTTCACATCCTTGAAAAACTGATAGAGAATGACTCACCGTCAAACTCCCAATATATATAAAAGTTGAGCCAAGGCTTCACATCCTTGAAGCTTGGGTATGGGGCACCACCACCACCATCCCATAAACAAAAAGGGAACACACGCAAAAACCAAAGTAATTTACATTATTCTAGTGCTACTGATTCACATTGAATGGAAATATAGAGGCAGGTAAATAGTTTAGTCAGAAGATGAAACAAAGGTTGCCATCACACAATGGACAACACAAACCATATAACATCCACTTCAATGTGGCACATAAAAATACAAGAGAACAACATGCACCATGACACAAGATAGATATCAAGAAATTATCCAAGTTCATAACAAGAAAGATAGTTCACACGAACCATGATAACAAGAGAATAGACATGTGTGTAGACAAAAGTCAAGAAGATGATAAAGTAGGTGAATTGCTCAATAAATAATAATCAGGGATACAACTTACCTCAATAACCAAGTCCAATCGGTCCAAAGCACTTCTGGATCCAAAACTAGGTCACCAAAGAGCCTATTAAACACATATATCGATTTTATGTCAATTTCATATATATAGATCAAACCCTAAAAACTACTTTTTTTATTATGTTAATTAGGTTATGAAAATTGTTCCATATTTTAGTTTATATTATTAGAAATCCAAAACATATTTTATTATATTTTTCTGACCTATAATTTATTAGTTATGAATTATAGAATTTATTATCTTATTTAATTAGATACATCAAATCACCTATTTAAAACATCAGATTCAGGTGACAAAACCCATATCATTAGAAAGTCCTTATTTTTTTTATTCCAACGAGCATTTTCCCATAATTTTCTGATAATCCAATAATTAGTTATACATTTTTAATTATTGACCAATCAGATAATTAGTTAATGCTATGCAGGCGAAAAAAAATCCTCAAAAACAGGACAGGCCCGCATGACTTGGCCCAATGAATGTCAGCTAAGTCAGCAGGTCAAGGTCTTGTTTGACTCGATCCAAAACAACAGACAAGACGTGAAACGATGATAATACCCTTTATCGTGAAACAAAGCAAAACAGAAAAACAGAGGGGTAACCCATACAAAACATAGTTGACATTGTTCTTCGTTTAACCATACGAAAAAGACGAACTGGAGAACATAGCCTCCGATCAAAACCTGAACACTGGAAATCCATTCGAGTAAATAGCGGTGTCGTTGAGTTCTTCAAACCAAGATGAACCCAATGAGCCCTGACAAGGACCAAACGTTGTCCGAAGGAGGCAGAACCCAGGTTCCTCCATAGCCTGAAAGCACAGAAACAACATGAGAGAAATCGGGGGCAACAACGGTGAAACGAGGCTAAGAAGAAGAAGAACTCACTTGGTTGAAGCTATAAAACCAAAAACTCGACCAAAAACAGAAGGAGAGCGAACAGGGAACCTCGTCGGAGATGACAAAAGTGAAGCTAATGGCACTCTTATCGACAGAGAGGTAGGGTGAACCACAGACCAAAGTGCAAATAGGAAAAGGTTGAAGGAGGTCCAAGGATGCTCACCTGTGAATGAATTGAATCAAAGGTGGCAGAGTTGGATGGGGCATCGCCGAGGTCGCCGGAGAAGAAACCGAGTAGGCCCGACTGCACCTTGCGCTTCGTGGTCCAATTGAAGTCAGATTTGAAGAGGAGGATAGTAGGGGGTTCTTTCTGGGCGATTGCGCGGGTAGAAAGTGCACCAAGAGGGCGGCTGCAGAAAATGCTGGATTAGAGGAAATTGGGGGTTCTCTTCTTATAGGGTTTAAGGGGTCAAGTTATGGATCAATGAGATCGGAAAGGAGAAATAAATCGCTCGGGATAGAAATCAGAAAGTTTCGTCGAGAAACAAGAGAGAACGGAATCGGGAAACCATGCGCCACTGTCCAAAGTCGGGCAGACTCCTACCCAAGGTAGGAGACGACCCAAAACCATCAGATCGTGCATCCGACGGTCCGAAATCGCCAGGGAAAATTAAAAGGGCGCGTGACAGTGACTTAGGCGAGAGATTGGAAAATAAATCGAATTATCCAAAGTGTAAACCAATAATGCATGTATTTTCTCTTTCCTCATTTAGGGGTTCTAGACTCATCCAAATTAAAAACATTTGCACATAAATTAAGTTAAATGTGTAGATTCTGAATATACTCTTAGTTTTGCCTTTTGGAAACCTTAAATGGGTTAAATAAATCAAATATCATTTTCTCTTTCCTTCTTCATTTGTGGCTTTAGGATTATCCAAATTTGATGAAACTTGACCCACAAGTTAACTTAAGTGTGTTGAATATGATTTTGCCTTTATTTCCAACTTTTGGTTACATTTATTTATTAATTACACCTTTTATGCATTTTCTCTCTCCTACAATTACCTATTAATCAAACATTATCCAAATTAGTTGCAAATTTGCCCAAAGGCTTATTTTTATGTTTAGATTACGAATTTGGAGTTAGTTTTCCCATTTGTGGGCATTAACTATTTTATTTTACTTTATTGGCCTAATTCCTATTTTCTTTAGATAAGGACATTATTATATACAATTATCTTCCAAATTAGATGATACTTGGCCCTTAAGTTACTTTTTGGTCAAGAAAACGAATTTGAGTGTCAAATTATCCTGATGTGTTTCCAATTATAATTTTTGTGCAATATCTTTCTAATTATCTTCTTTACCCTTTAATTCCTATATTACCTTTAATTATTGCATTTATCATCACATTTATATTATTCGAATTTTCTCTTCTTTTTCATATATGTGCATATAACCTTATATTAAGAATATATGAGAAGTATTTATCCAACTAAGTTCTTTAATTTCTTATTATCATCTAAATGAGTTATTATTAAGCACAAAATATTTTGTATTCCATTATATACCTAATCACATGTATTGGTTATCCTTGTTTGGCTACGCAAAAAGAGTGAAACTACTAGGGTAGGGTTCTAATTCTAGTATGTTACAGATGATGTATGCTCATGGTTGATAATAATTCTATGAATGATAAATCTTATGTGTGATATAATCATGGATGTTGCTCTATACTTGATAGTATAATAATCATGGTAATCCATGATGGCTTAAGTTATCTCTCTGAATTTGTATACTAACCATGCAGGTGTACTTTGTGGATTCATAGCCTGGTAAGAGCTATGAGATATATGTGTTTTGACTAGCACATTTTGATGATAATCCTTGTTAATGAGATAATAGGTTGATAGGTTTGAGGACCTGATAAAGGCTGAGTGCCTAGTTGAGGTGTTATCCTCTGATGATGAGTTAAGGGATGTGTTCCCAAAATGGTGATGCATGATTATGATGCCTTGAGAGGTAGTGGTTGATGTAATGAGGGATTGAGATCCCAGGATAGTATGATGATGGCAATGACAATGTAACTCTGTGAGGTTATGTTTATAACTTTGGTTGCCTCAACAATTGGCTTAAAATATACTAATTAATTATAGATGAACATATCATGTAGTTTCCCTGGCCATAGATCCATCATCGTCAGTATCATGGTGATGGTGAAATAGGTTTATCCTATGGGATCTGCCTGGAGCGCATATTGCTGAATATGTGAGGTTTTCCCCTCGCCTAAAATAGGAGGAATCTGACTACCACTGTGAAAATTATGGAGCATGGTGAACAGACCCATGGCTTAGGATATGTGATGATGAACATGATGCGTTCATTGCTCGAATGTATGCACAATCACCTATGAAAAGGTGAGCTAGAGATATGGGTAGCTTGTAGAGTTGATCCAGAGGCTGAGGCACTATAAGCATAAGACTGTGTTCTTGCTTGATGATTCGTGTACTAACCATGAGAAGGTGAGGTCATGGAGTCTGGATCTCCTTAGACCTTGTATGGCACTGGATTGGGCTTTGCAGCCAATGGTTGGATTTGAGCAGGGAAGGCTCACTTCCTTAGGGCATAATAAAATGTAATCTAGCTGAATAGTATATCTTGCTTAAAGCAAAACACGGAACATTGTTTGAGGCCTTGTTTATAGATAATTCAGTTACATATTTACCATTGCTTGTATGATCTTTGAATTTTGTGATAAGTTCTTATAAAGTTTATCTTGTCAATCATGTTCCATAAAGGAAATCTGGATACATGCCTCGTAAATATCCTCATAAGGATAATGGATAATATAGTCTTGCTCAATATGCTTCTCATCATAAGTATCTATTTTATCTGCTTTAACCTTCTGAGGTTTTATAGTTGCGGCAGGGAGTTATGTTTCTCGCTGGGACTGTGTGTCTCACCCCGCTGGTTTGCAACCTTTTTAGGTGATCGTGCTAGACGTGGTGGTGGTCGCGAGGTTGCGGCCGAGCAGCAAGAAGAAGAGCAGTAGAAGGCAAGAGATGGACTTGTTGTTGTTTTGGTTGTTTTGTAGTAGAGTCCTAGAGTCATCCCTATACTCTCAGGTCCTTGGAGGTGTTTGACGACATTTCACGATGTCTAACCGTTGTACATTTTTGTATACCCTGTTGCTGGCCGTAGATGGCCGTTCTGTATGTATAAACATGTGATGAACCAATATGTGTTGTTGCGACAGTTGGTGGCTTTAAGATGTGAACATATCAGGCAGGTGATCTTGAATATATATATATATATAACATCATCTTCTTGTAGGGCTTGATTGCAAATGTTATGTACATATGTTTCCGCAATCGATTTTAATTAACCCATGTTTTTGGTAATATGTGGTTCTGCTCGTTTTTGCGTGTCATCTAACTGTCTGTGTGATGACGGGATGTCATAGTTGGTTTGGTATCAGAGCTTTAGGTTCTCTGAGTCTACAGGGATCTAGGACTAGGTTTTCTTCTATTCTTGTGAGTTTTCCAGATTTTCTTACAATAACATTTTACCCTCAATGGAGGATAAAGCTTAAAGATGTCTGGAAACCATGAAGAACAAGCTACCGAGAGCAGTGATGATGCATCAGTTGATGGAGCAAGAGTGCATGCACATGAAGATCGGGTGCCTGAGGTCCACCAACTTGACCCAGCCATTCTTGAAAACCCTGCCTATTAACAGCTTATGGGGCAGTTGATGGCTCTAATGAATCACATGGTGGAAAGAGTGCCAGTGCCTCAGCCAGGAGCACAGGCTTCCGATGGTGAAATGTCGGGAATTAGGAAGACCTTTGAGCGTCTTCGTCGAGTCAAAGCTTCAGATTATGCTGGAATGGCTGATCCAACGGATGATCTGTGGCTAACAGGTCTTGAGAAGGCCTTCCGGATCCTCGAAATCCCCAAAGCAGACAAAGTCAAGCACGCCATCTACCTTCTGAAGGGTAGTGCTAGCCACTGGTGGGCCATCAAGGAGGAGAAGTGACCCGGTGAGGAGGTCGGTTGGGGGGTTTTTCGATGAGAGTTCATCAGCAGATACTTTCCGAAGACGTATCTGGACGAGAAGATCAACCAGTTTGAGCATCTACACCAAGGATCGATGAGCATCACCGAGTATGAAGCCAAGTTCATGGACTTGTTGAGGTTTTGTCCTCACATTGTGGCAACAGATGATGAGCGGATCAAGTAGTTTGAGAAAGGTTTGAGTGTTGACCTGTCGACACCTGCTGCTACTTTGGAAAATCAGGAGCGGTTTGCCACGTTTGTGGAGTCCGTCCACAAGATTGAACGGTCTGTCAGGAAGAAAAGGGAGTCCATGACCAGGAAAAGGCTTACTCAGTTCTAGGGACAGAGATCTGGTGGCTTCAAGAAGCCAAGGTTTTCAGCACCATCCGTAATGCAGAGTTCTCATACACCATCTCAGTGGTCTTCAAGTAAGGGTCTGACTGGTTTGGTGTAAATGTAACTTTCCTGGAACTCATTTTTCCAGAATAGTAATTGAGTTCCTGGAAAATGAGTTTCAGATGATTGGTTCAAAATAGTAGTTTTCTAGAAATTAACTTTCAGTTGATTGGTTTGTTGTAACTATAGGTGCAGAATCTAGAAATACAACATGTTCTGCATTGCATGACAACTGCACATAAATTTAAACATGATAATAATCATATTTTCAACTTCCCATCCAATTGGTTTTATGTAACTATCAGCATAAACTCTAGAATTAGATGATGTTGTAAACTACATATGAACTATATATAAAATCTAATCATGATAACAACCATATTTTAAAATGAAAATAGCTAATTAGGAAAATCCAAAATGATAGCACGAAGTCAATATATAGTGTCAAAGTTTTAAATCCAAAATGATAGCACGAAGTCAATATATAGTGTCAAAGTTTTGTTTCAAAATAAACATCTGGAAAATCATGTCCAACTTGACAATGAAAATCAACCATCCATAAAATTTGTTGTAGATGAATTATTTCTTTCATGTAGCTCTTCTTCAGTAGTGGTCTTGTGTCTCTTTTCAACAAATTTGCGAAGCCAAGTCATCCTCCTTGTAGGATTGGAACTCATGAATACTTTGGCATCTATAGGATTGCCACAAAGGTGTGTTAAGGCAGCTATTATGGATTCATCATCAAATATGCCAAACTCATTTATTTTATCCAACTCCTCAGATAACTTACTTGCATCCAAATATTCTGGTTCTGGTCTAGGTTTGGAGAAAACCTCAACCAACTTATCAATATTACTAGTAAATTTTTCAACCATATCATCATCTCGTTCTCGCATTCTTTTTCTAATATTATTTTTAGTCCTTGAGCCACTTGTAGGTGGAGTTTCCTTTGGCACATTAACATTCTGGGTTTCAGGGACTACCTCGCAATCTTCAATTCTTATGTCTTCATGCTCATCATCTTCAGTTAAATCAACATGATCTTTTGAATTTTGTCCACTTGGAATTTCACCTATAGGCCTTCGGATTGACTTGAAGAATTGTCTTGTCGCCTTATCATTTCCACAAACAATGCTCATTTCATTGTATAATGCAATGGACTTGTTTATGTACTCTTTAGCCTTGGGATGTGCCTACAAGTAACAAAACTTTAGATAAACTATACAAAATTAATATAACAATTGTTTGTAACAAAATACTTACACGAATGTAATCTATTGCAACTTCTAGATCCATGTTAATTGTGCAATTGACATGGTCAAAATCATTTATGCCACTTTGGTTTTTAACTTTTTGAATTTCCTCCCAATGCTTCTTCACAGTCCGTAGATGATTTTCTACGAAAGATGCTTTGCAAACATCACCCAATTTAAATTCTTTGTTGACTTCTTCTGTTGTTTTGTGGAATGCGGTAGATTTGAATGTTTTATCTACCTTATAACCTTCACTAGCAAGGGTGGCAAGATATGTAATAGCAAATTGACTCCAATGCTTTTGCCATCTAAAATTTTGGGTTCCTTTTCTCGATGTGGAAGATTGAGAGTTGTCGACAGGTAGTTCCATCTATGTACAAATAAATATGGATTCATCAAAATAATGTGAAAAATCAAACAACAAACAATCATGGTGAGCATAGAATTTTGAATAATCATTCCACATATGTTCCATTTATCCAAAACAAATATCAAAATCAAAATCACCATTCAAAATTAAACCAACTTTAATCAATAATTTTAAATTCATAAACACTAGAATTCCACATCATGCTTCTTCAAAAAACTACAAATAGTAATGCATTAGTTCACAAATTCAACACATGATGATAATTTGAATTGGAAGCTTCACATATTATTTATTCTATCTTGATAATCATTCCACATCAGTGCAACAATATTGTCTCTCTTATCCCTCCATGCTTGATTCCTATCCCTTCTCTCTCTATTTGTCCATGTTTGAGAATAATTTTCAAATGAATCATCAATTGACTCTGTTGGGTGATCTTGTTCTAATACCACTCCTTCATCATGGTATTCTCCTGTGAAAAATTCATCCCCAGTTGGGTGCACTTCCATTATGTAGTTATGTAAAATTGAACAAGCCAATACCATATCAACTTGTGTTTCAAAAGGGTAACACGATCTCACATTCAAACACCTAAATCTTTTCTTAAGCAAACCAATAGTCCGTTCCACTGCATTTCGCAAAGAAGAATGTCGGAGATTAAATAATTCATCTTGATTTCTTGGTCCATTGGTGCAAGAAAAATCTTTTAAATGATATTGTGTACCACGGTATGGAGTAACAAATCCAGGCATAGTTGTATATCCAGCATCTGCTAGGAAATATTTACCTACAATAGGAAAGTATACTGAATTTTAATTATTATATAATTAGAATATAACTTTTCTTGAAATTTTATGTATTACCTTCTGGAATTTTTAGTCTGTTTGGGTCTTCTAATGCACTTTTCAATACACTCATATCATTTGCAGATCCTTCCCAGCCAGCCCCAACATAGCAGATTTTGCAACTAAAAGTGCATGCCACTATGACATTTTGGGTTGGGTGATCCTTTCTACCACCAAATCTTGCTACTATGTCATTTGGTACTGTAGTTGTAATATGGGTACCATCAATTGCTCCTATACAATCCTACATATAGAATATTTCTATATAAATAAGGAAATTAATCGTAAGTAAAACACAATAAATTTTGATATTTACCTTGAAATAAGGATAGAACTTATTCGGACGACATGTTATTTCAAGAGGAGTTGTTGGTTGTGGAGTTTGAATATAATCATCACAAAGACAACCTATGGCATATAAGCACTTGTTGAAATATCGACTAACTGTCTCCTGTGCTCGATCGTAAGAATTAGAAACTCCACGTTGAAGTGTACCCTGGCCTAATATGCTTAAAAACATTGCTAGTTGCTCCTCAACTGGCATATTTATAGTATCACGCAAAAGGCATCGGCCCCTCAGATATTGCATAACCTAAAAAAGGTTGGTCTCCTCATTCTTGTTTCTTGAAGGCAACTTTGTTTTGTTCCTAGGAGTATCTGCTTCATTATGGTAGACATGGGCTTAATCCTAAGTGTGTATGGTCGTTTGGGTTCAAGACAACTTTGAGAATGCCCTTTGAGTACTACCATCATCATCATGAATATGACAATTATACATGATTGTTGTTCTTCATCAAAGTCAGCATAATTAACCATCTACACCCAAAAGAGATGTACTATTATAAATAAATTTGAAAATAATTATATTGTAGACAAAACATATTCAAAGAATGGAGTATTTATAACAATATCGATAAAGAGATAAACCCTTAACAAAGAATTCAGCATCAGAATCATTTTTAAGAATGGGATCATAATAACAATGTTGATGTAGTAGTGTCAATTCTTTGAGTACTTACACATTAGCTCAAGTAACATTAATTTGCAAAATTTCAAACACTAATCCGATTTAATGATTCAAAGTAGTCTTATAAAACATTATAAGAAGGTGATTGAATGTATCATTCACCAAAATAACAATATTTGTGTGTGAAGAAGGACAAACATACCTTGTTTATGCACAATTTAATTGGATTCCATAGCCACAACAATTATTTTATATGTCTTGTTCATTGCCAACACGTAGGACATTCAATACAGATTATGAGAAAATTTTAGGCAGTAGAAAAATAGATTGGGGAACCACTCGTATCAAGAGTGAATGGAAATTTCCAAGCAGAAACGTCATTGTTACTTCAAAACCTCCGGTAATATCTGAATAAAATAAGACAATAACATAGCGATACCTTGATTGGAAAGATTGTCGTAGATGCGTCGTTGTTTAGATTGTCGGCCGATACGCAATGATCTTTGACTGCGATCTAGCTTCTCTGGACCGTAGGCAGTTGTAAGACAGAATATCTCTGTTCCGCAGCTACCGGCGACGGATCTGGCTTCTCTGGACCGTAGGCAGTTGTAAGACAGAATATCTCCGTTCCACAGCTACCAGCGACAGATCTGGCACTTGGAGCTCAGGACTGACAGAACTTCAAACACAGCTACGGAATGACTGTTGGACTTCTCTGGTGGTCCTTGTTGAGTCGATGCTGGGCTAGACGAACACGGGGAGCGGGACAGACGCCATAGGAAGAGGAACTCGTTTTCCCGTTCGTTTCTTGCGGAACCGGTTTTCCAAATTTTTAGGGGAGTCTATATATATTCCAGGAAGTCCACGGAAAATAGGGGAACTCAAGTTTCGGACTTTCACCGAACCAGTCAAGTAAAACCAGAAAGGGAAAATGATTTCCAGTATTTTCAGGACAATTTACACCAAACCAGTCAGACCCAAGGGAAGAGGGTGTGGATTTTTGCCATCCAAATCACACAGTACAACTTCTGTGTATGTGACAGGGCCATCTAGGCCGCCAAATAGATGGAAGGACATGTTATCACTGTGGATAGACTGGGCATTTGAGGTCAAATTGCCCAAGGAAAGGTGTTGAAGTAATACAACAGCTGAGACAGAGTCAACAAGGGCCAGACAGACAACAACCTAGTGGTAGCAGAGGGCAAGGACACGGACAAGCGTCACAAGAGGGATCGTCTGCTCAAAGAAGCACAGGACATGGACAGCAAGCAACAACTCGATTCTATGCTATGAGTCAGCCGGAGGCGATAGTCAACCCGCAAGTGGTGATAGGTCAGATGGAGTTATTACATTTTGATTTGTCTTCTTCTTGCTTTATATCTGTTCTGGTTGACCCAGGTGCTACACACTCTTTTATCGCACATAGTCTGCATGATAGCTACCCTTTACCTGTTAGTTGTAAGAATGATAACCTGTTGTTAGAAACCCCTCTCGATGGTTCCTCGATGCTTCGAGAGGAGTGTCTGTCTTATGTCTTATCTTTTTCTGGGCACGGTATATAAGTGGATCGTATACCACTTGATATGCATGGATTCGATGTGATCCTTGGGATGGATACCTTAGACAAGTATAAGGTTGTATTGGACTATGGTTCCAAGCAGGCAGTGTTTGATAACAATAGAGAGAAGTGGATCTTCCAGGGAGATAGGAAGATTCTTCTGACATGTTTTGTGTCAGCAATGGTGGCAGAGAAGTTGTTGCCACAAGGTTGTAGAGCGTTCTTAGCTCACGTTGTGGATACCAAGGTGAAAGGTCCTAGCCTTGAGGAAGTATCGGTTGTCTGAGAGTTTGCAGATGTGTTTCCTAATGAGTTCCCCGGTGTTCCCTCACCTCGAGAGATTGATTTTGAGATCAATCTGGTACCAGGAACATAGCCAGTCGCATAGACGTCGTATAGGATGGCTCCAACAGAAATGGCAGAATTGAAGAAGCTGTTACAAGAGTTGTTGGAGAAAGGTTTCATCCAACCGAGCACGTCACCTTGGGGTGCTCCAGTGTTGTTTGTTAAGAAGAAGGATGGATCGATGTGATTGTGTATAGAATACCGATAGTTGAACAAAGTCACGATCAAGAATAAGTACCCATTTCTGAGGATAGATGATCTGTTTGATCAGTTGTGTGGTGCTACAGTGTTCTCAAAGATCAATCTACGGTCTGGATATCATCAGTTGAGGATTAAGGCAGATGACATATCAAAGTCAGCATTTAGGATGAGGTATGGTCACTTTGAGTTTGTGGTTATGTCGTTTGGGCTAACCAATGTGCCTGCTACTTTCATGGATCTGATGAACCGAGTGTTCCGTCCGTTCCTAGATCAGTTTGTTGTAGTCTTTATAGACGACATCTTGATCTATAGTCAGGATAGCCAAGAGCATGAACAACATCTTAGACAAGCTTTGACTCTTCTTTGTCAACACCAGTTATATGCCAAGTTCAGTAAATATGAGTTCTGGTTGAAGGAAGTGAAATTATTGGGTCATGTGATATCTGCAGAAGGAGTCAGAGTGGACCCTAAGAAGGTGGAGTCAGTTGCATATTGGGAGCAACCAAAGACGCCGGCTGAAGTTCGTAGTTTTCTGGGTTTAGCTGGATACTGCTGGAGGTTTATCAAAGACTTTAGTGTGATCGCGTTGTCGATGACAAAGCTGACCAAGAAGGATGTACCTTTTCTTTGTGATGATCATTGTCAGCATGCTGTCCAAAGCTTGAAGGAGAAGTTGACTAGTGCTCCAGTGTTAGTGCTGCCAGAGCCTGGGAAAGGCTACGTCGTTTTCTGGGATGCTTCCAAGAAAGGTCTAGGATGTGTGCTGATGCAGGAGGATCATGTGGTTTCTTTTGCTTCACGACATCTTAAGAGACATGAGGAGAATTATCTGACACTTGATTTGGAGTTGGCGGCAGTGGTTCATGCGTTAAAGATTTAGAGATGCTATCTTTATGGGGAAGTGTGTCAGATCTTTACCGATCATAAGAACTTGAAGTACATCTTCTCGCAGAGTGAGCTGAATATGCGACAACGTCACTAGATGGAGTTAATCAATGATTAGGATTGCACCATTGAGTATCATCCTGGTAAGGCGAACGTGGTAGCTAATGCTCTTAGTCAAAAGTCTTCTTCTCTTCCTATAAAGAAAGAACAGTTGAGTTCCTTGGTATGCTATAGGCGGGATATGTTTGTCTCTTTGCGGCAGATGAATGTGCAATTGGAAGTTTCCTTGTTGGCATGACTTTTGGCACATATGCAAGTAAAGCCTACGCTGAGACAACAAATAAAAGATGCACGACACACATATGTTTAAGTCCAGTTGATCGGATCAGAGATCAGAAGCAAAAAGCATGATGGGTTCCATGAGTCCGAGGATGGACTGGTTTGTTATCATAATAGGATGGTGGTCCCCAATGTTGGTAATCTGAGGAAGCTAGTGCTTGAGGAAGCACACACATTGATGTATGCTATGAATTCAGGAGTCACCAAGATGTATCACAATCTGAAGGACCTGTATTGGTGGTATGGCTTGAAGAAAGACGTAGTTGAGTTTGTGGCTAGGTGTGCAGTATGCCAGCAAGTTAAGGTTGAGCATCAGAAGCCAACAGGTACTTTGCAACCTATACCAATACCGCAATGGAAATGGGATCATATAACCATGGATTTCGTAGTTGGTCTACTGAAGACAACTAGGAATTATGATTCCATTTGGGTAATAGTGGACATGCTGACAAAATATGCCCATTTCATACCTGTAAAAACAACATATACAGCCGAGAAGCTTGCTCAGGTGTACGTAGACGAGATAGTGCATTTGCACGGTGTACCAACAATGATAGTCTCCGACAGAGGTCCTCAGTTCATGAGTCATTTCTAGGAACAGTTGTACAAAGCGTTGGGAACACAACTGAGGTTCAGTACCACTTTCCACCCACAGACGGATGGGCAATCCGAAAGGACTATTCAAACTTTGGAGGATCTTCTCCGAGCTTGTGTTTTGTAGTTCCTAGGCAATTGGGATGTACATCTCAGTCTAATAGAGTTTGCCTATAACAATAGATACCAGCAGAGCATTGACATGGCTCCTTATGAGGCTCGATATGGAAGGAAGTGTAGATTTCCTCTATGTTGGTATGAGTCTGGTGAGTATCAAATTTTGGGTCCTGAGTTAGTGCAGTAGAAAACATAGAAGATCAGAGTGATACAACAAAAGTTGAAAGCCGCATAGGATAGGCAGAAGTCTTACACAGACAATCGCCGGCAACCTTTAGAGTTCCAGGTGGGAGACAAAGTGTATCTCAAAAGTCTCACCTTGGAAAGGCATGCTAAGGTTTTGCCGAAAAGGCAAACTGGCACCCAGGTATATGGGGCCATACCCGGTGATAGCACGTGTTGGCAAGGTAGCCTAAAAGTTAGACCTACTGACAGAGTTGCATAGGTTACATCCGGTGTTCCATGTCAGCATGTTGAAGAAAAGTCATCCAGATTAGGAACTATGATACAACCAGTTGAGGTTGAGCTTGATGAAGATATAACTTATGAGGAAGGTCTAGTAATGATCCTTGACAGGAGAGTAAAGAGGTTGAAGAGGAAAGATATGGTTCTTGTGAAGGTTCTCAGGCATCATCGTGGCATCGAGGAAGCCACATGGGAGCTTTAGGAAGAGATAAAGCAGAAGTATCTCTCGCTTTTCTCTTCGGATTTCGGGGACGAAATCCCTTTGTAGAGGTTTATGGCTTGTAAGGACCCTGACCTTCATTTTGGGCTTACCTTGTTTGTTTTGCCTAAACCTTGTGCTTAGTTGCTTTCTAATCACCTTTAGTGGTGATTGGGGTTTGCTTGTGTTTTGTTGAGTGTTGGAGGTGCTACTTGCAAAATAACTTAAGATAAGGTTGGATAGCAAGTTTGTCACCTTGAGAGTTGTCTTTCTCTCTTAGGCCTGGCAATGGGTCGGGTTTTTCAGACCCGACCCGAGACCCGACCCGACCCAAATGTCATAGGGTCTGGACCCGACCCGACCTGTAATTTTTTTGGGAACCAGGACCCGAAATTTGCCCGACCCGCTTTTGCCCAAACCCAAAAATTAGACCTGACCCGACCCATAATACCCGTTTTGGCCCATACCAAAAAAGTAGACATTTAGTAGCTATGATTTTAATGCAGCGGCAGCAGCAGTTGTACAACGGAAACAGACATCATTTTCACAACTAATAATAAATCCATTTTTAGATTCTCCATTAATAAATAATAAACATCCATTTCAAATCGTAACAAGCAACACATCCTTCATGAATGAAAAACAAAATATTGTTGTGAACAAGTCTAATACATATTCTAGTTCCGAAAGTCTGATGCAGATTCTAGTTCCGAATTCAGAACAATGAAAGTCTACAATAATCAAGAATCTAAAGTTTATCTAATTCATACAAGTTTCCAGAATTTCGGAGGCAACTATTAAAATACTCAATTTGCTTGAGTTTTACAACATAGACAACTAGAAAAGCCTATTAGCTAAAGATCTCCAGTATGAACATCTTCACAC
Source organism: Alisma plantago-aquatica (assembly GCA_963693085.1). Taxonomy (NCBI): domain Eukaryota; kingdom Viridiplantae; phylum Streptophyta; class Magnoliopsida; order Alismatales; family Alismataceae; genus Alisma; species Alisma plantago-aquatica. The sequence goes on from OY856411.1 coordinate 1,140,682,080, forward strand.
ACTTGTAAATCCACGTCGACCTTCCCAATGTGAACATGAGATGGGGCTTCATGGAGTTGGTATCTGATACATGATGAGTTGAAGTTGGATTCTTTGGAGATCGACGAATCCCATTAGGGCATACCATTACCCCGGGACCTGCAAGGCAATTATTAATATACCATTAGCTTCTGCTGCCGGTACAGGAATTGGATGTCGTAGACAGCAGAGATGAGGAAGCAGGTGAACAAGCACTGCATCAAGAGGGTTATTAACGCCTGATGATTCAAATTAATGGTGATCATACTCGTCGGTGTAGCGGATGAACTGACCTCCAAATACACAAGGTGGATTCAGACGTCGGATTTGGCCGGCGAATCGGTTCACCCTTTTTTCGTCGATCCCGACGCAGCAGATGCTCTTCATCTTGTGGAAATAGAAGACACGGACGGCCGGTGGAGCGTCCAACTTCGTCTGGTGGTTGTAACCCTCCCTCAAGATGAATGTTTTCCCCTGGGCTTCCGCTGTAACCCTGATCTTATGACCCACTACCGTGAGATATCGATGGAATCTGGCTTCCATGACCACACACTGCCGGAGATGCTTCCCCAAGAGATGTAGCTAGGCTAGAGATCTCCGCTTCTGGCAGGAAGGAGATCGACTCTGATCGCGTGCGGGGAATGCTGTGAGAGTGGATGACCTTTTGGAAGCAGGACTCCCTGCAACTGGTGGGATGCACGCAGGGCTGTGTAAGCACCTGCCGAGATCTCTTCCATGTCTCCTTGGAGTCGTAGTCTGACGATCTCCAGTTCCTTCTCATATTGCGGCAGCTAGGTTTAGATTGAGTGGGAGTGAGTGAATAATAGGGTTCTCTGGTCGGGAGACTCACGACTCGCAGCAGTCTGAAGCTCGGGTCTTCTGATTTTCTTGGGCAGAACTGTGCCCGACCCATAGTTAAAAAGACTTGATTCGGGTCTGCCCGATTTATACCCAGACCCTATTTCCTACTCAAAAGACCCTATTTTTGGGTCGGATCGGGCCGGGTGGGGCAGTAGTCTTTTTCCAGGCCTATTCTCTCTCTTTGCTTGCTCTAGGGTTGAGAGGAAGGTTTGGTTTCGTGCCTTGTGTTGCCTTGGGCATGGTTGAGCTCTTTTTGGCCTTGTCTTCCCTTCTTTGGGCCTTTCCTTGCTTGGTTGAGCCCTGTATCGGGCAAGGTACTTGTATCGGCCATGGAGTGTCGGCCAAGGATGTGTCGACCAAGATAGGGTGGTGTATCGGGCATGGCATGATGTGTGTCGTCCTAGAGGTGTTGGTGGTGTATCGACCATGGAGTATATCGACCTTTAACCTCTTTGACATTCTTACTTTGGTTGTGTCACCCTAGCTTGGACATGTGGCCGATCCTTGCTTGAGTGGTGGCATGGCATGTGCATGAGGTTTGCAAGGTGGTGAAACGTGTGGACAAGTGTCCCTTGGAAAGGTGACACCTTGCCTTGGTTCAACCTTGATCCTCATCTATAAATGCCTTGCCTTTCTCTTCCTTAGGAACCCTTTAGCTCTTTGTTTCTCTTCTCCCCTTGTGTGCATGATACACCTACCCTTTGGTGTGTTTGGTGGCTGATACAACTTGGTGAAGCAAGTTGGTGGCCGATCCCCTTCTTGAAGTCTCCTTCTCCTTCTTCCTCTAGCTTGGTGGCTGAACCCTAGGTGGACCTTGTTTCCTTGGTAAGCATCTTCCCTCTCTCCATAGCATCTTCTTCTCCATCTTGCCTACTCTTCGGCCATGGTGGTTATGATTCTTATTACTTTTCTTGAGGTGGCTGAAAGTGGTGTGCTTGGAGCTAGGAGCTTGAATCTTGGAGCTTTGGGGCTTGAGGAGTTTGCTTAAGGCGGGTTACATAACTTCTAACCCTAGCTATACTACCTTCTTTATGTTGCATGATTCTTATATGTTGATAATCGGCCATGCATGTTATGTTTCTTTCCCTAGTACATGTTGTTGATCTTATGGATATAGTGAGAATGATGTTGTGGATGGTTTATGTGCCTTTGGATCTAGTTGTCCAAACCATGTTGGGGTTTCCTTGTTGATCAATACCCCTTTCTTTCCTTGGTTTTGGGAAGTGAGTTTGAGCTCTAGTGATGTGGGCAATACCCCTCTCACGCTTAAGTTGAGAGGTGATTCTACACTCTAGTTGCTTGGGCGACACCCTTCTCTCACCATAGATTTGAGAGGTGAGCTCTTGGATGTGTGATGACCTATGTTGGGGTTGGTCCTTTTGGTTTCCCGATTTGTGATAGAGGTTGTGCAAAATGCCTCTATCTTGGTTGTTGAGAGGTGAGCCGATCTTCTTCATCAATTAGGGTTTGGCGCCCTTGTGCTTGAGGTTGAAGATGACCATGTTGGGTTTTGCCTTACACAATATGACCTTGGAGTAGTGCTACCTGATATGCCTAGTTGAGCTTGGTTGATACCCTTTGTGGAGTTGGAGCTTGGCTGATACCCTTTGTGGAGTTGAAGCTTGGACAATACACCTGATGTGTGCTCTGCATGACACACCTTGTGATAGTTCTTGGCCGATATGAAACAGTCATGTGGTTCCCATTATGGCCCTCTTGACCTTGATGGGGAATTGGGTGATATGGGTTAGGATGGTCTCTTGTACGATATGGGTTGAGTGGTTCCCGATATGATGTGTTTGGTCTTGTTGAATGATAGGCCTTCTCGGGGTGCCTTAGTATCGGTTGTAGTCATGAGCATGGTGGGCGTTATAAGGCTGAGCTTGGGTGCCATTCTGCTGGCCGATACCAGTGTTGAATGATAGGGAAGTGCTGCCCGTTACAAACCCTAACCCTAACAGGTGATAGGGTCTTGGACAATAGGAGGTGCTTATGTGTTTCCCGATACCACCTTGAAGTTGTGCTGCCCGATACACCTTGCCTGACACCATGTAAACTGGTGAGTTCTTGTTGCATGATAGAGCAGGTGATGGGGTTGGCTGATATGGTGGTGAGCTTGCTTAGGGAGAATGCATGGAAAGCATAATATCAAATACATCATGTGATAACACATTACCCTCATGAATTCTATAGAGAGAATGCATGTTTCTTTCACCTACTATTACTAAAATGAAGTCAACTGAAAGACAAAGTTGTGAAGAGCACACATCAAGTTAATTGCATAAAAGCACATGTTAGAAACAATATAAGTAGATGGAGACCATTGTAATTGACGAAATCTTACATACCTAAATTTTGTGTTTGTCATAATTGTTCTATGTTATTTGTTAATTGCATTAGTAAAATATGAACCATCATAATATTAAATTTTGTATAATGCTCATTCTTAAGGATGTTCTACATGTTCTACACTATAAACTTTAGACACTCATTTGGAATTAAAATTCATGATCATGTTGTGAACACGATTAAGTTGTTTGACGATTGTATGTTATGGAACTAAAAATAAATTTCAATAAAAAATTCATTCTTATTTAAAAGAAATACATTCAAAATCCAAGGCATGGAAGATGAAGAGCTAATCAGATTCAATAGAATAACACAAACATATAAATTTGAGGAGATAAAGAAATACCCAATGAAGATAGGAATACAAATGAGTAATAAAATGGATTGAATAAGTTGATATAAAATTTAGAAAATTCAATACTTTAAGGGTCATTATGATATGTAAAATTTGTGATTCTATATTCAAAGTATTACAAGTTATATTCTATGATCGAAACAAGATTCTTAATCATAATAGGTCAATGTTGAAGTTGTCTTGCAATATTGTGGGTTGGAGATGCTAGATAATACTAAATGGAATTGCCCTTAACTAACCTAAAATAATAGAAGATGATGCACTCCTTGTAGGATAAGTCAATTTGTACTGATTTACCTCTGTCAGTCCATTATTATGATTATGTTCAATATAATGAGAATATGAAACATCCGTGGTAGAATATGGATACATTCTAGACAATCGACAAATTTACAATTTAGGTAAGTGGCCAGTAAGGTTTTGGGCTAGAAGTGGTTACTATAACTCTAGCTTGAAGTGTTGATATTTAAAATTTAGTTCTTGATACTATTTGAACTAACTTTTAATAGTAAACACTAAGTGCATGTATATGAAAGCATGTTTAACAAAATGAAAAAAAATTAGATGTTTAGGAAAATGATCATCTTATCCATAACTAATAGCTTCTAGAAGCATGTTAGTTCAATAAATTCAAACTTACAAGCAATTATTGATATTATAGCATACTTATGACTTTTATGCATTAGTCAATTCTTACCATATATTGATAATCAATGTCGATAGTTGGATTTTAACATTCCCTTTTGTCCTTAACTATATAGTACATATTTTACCTTACACTCATACTCCAATACCAATATTTTGAGATGTAGATAGCATCCGAAATCCCTCATTCTTTTGTGTTATTTGGTTGAATCTGGGTACAACAAAATAAAGAATAATGAGACTTGTTAGATTTTCCTCATATGACCAAACTAATAAAAGTAAAAAAGAAATTTACCATTCAAATCATGGATTACCATGCAGACTCCTCATTTGTAACATAGATTATAATGACAAAGTGGTCCATATATAAACATGTAAATATTGAGAAACTACTTAAGATATTAGTTGTTACTTGCATTTTGTGGTTTATAATATATATATATATATATATATATATATATATATATATATAAATATATATATATAGATAGATTATTAATCTCCATGTAAATCTTTTTTTCTTGTCATCAAAAGTATGGCTCATGTGATCTCATTCCAAGTACAAAATCCATGAAGATTGATGACTATTATGATATTATCACATCCACTTATATCATCACCAAATTCAACTAATTAGATACATATATGTATGTATGAGATTAATAAATAGTCACATAGATAGCACATATATGTGACTATAAAATTCTTCCTCGATATTTGAGGCTTATAATCGTTCATTGGATGATTTTCCATATAAATGAGAACTACATAATCAAAATTTTACTTGATGTCCACATGTAATATATGTGGAAATGAATTTATAAAATTATTATTGAATAAACAAATAGATAATACTACATGCAAGTTTTATATTGAAAATATGCCAATATGAGAACATATGATGAAAATGAGTAATATAAATCATTGTCCATATCAAGATTAACTAATTGTTAAGAATAAAGTGGTAGTTAATTTGTTCTTCATACCAACTTTATGGTACCAATTACTTGAATATAATATTCTATTGTGCACTTTACCATATCATGTGTTCTTGCATCATTCTTTTGTGGTACAAATGAGATATAATTATTAATAAAGTAAAATTTATAGCAATCTATGTTGATGGAAATACTTATGAAGGAACTTGATTTAACTTTTCTTAGGACCTTTGTTTAGAAATTGTTCTTATGAACACAAATTTGATTAAAACTACAATCTACAACATTAAGAATGATTTTTCATTTTAAATCAAAGAAAATCTTATCACAAATGGAAATTATATACAAAGTTGAAATTCATTATGAACAAAATAAACCATGAATTTTTTTACAAGGAATGAAATAAAATTTGACTATGACACACTATTTTTGTGATGGGTGTGAGTGTGTGCTTTTTGTGTACAATCATCGTAAATAAGAAACACTTTCAATACTCATAATGATTGCCATATTTTTGTCAATATGCAACATTTTATTCGAGAAATAAATAGAGATTCTTAATAGTCATGTTGATCATTTAGAAACTTGTTGGATTGATAATGTTATTTTGATTTTGTATTCTTTAAAGACAACACATACTTATTCTAGTTGTTCTTACTTTATAAATTATAACATAATTATTAAAATCAATATTGTTAAAAAATAGTAAATAAACTTATGTAGACGAGTCTTTTGCACACAAAAACGTTTAATGTTGGATGTAAAAACAATAATATTTATACTTTTTTAAAAAATATAAAGGACTCAATCATACTGATTTACCAACCAATGATAGGCTACAACATCAAAAAGTAATGTCTACACTTTTAGAAATATTTCAGAAATTTACCATGATAAATATTCAAGAGCGGTCATTATCACTATGAAAAAAGAAACAATCTCATAAAAATTAATAATTATGAAGAACATAATTTTCTATCATCTACTGAAAATGCGACAAAGACCTGAGAATATTTGACGAGCACTTGATAATAATAAATTCAACATTATATTTGGCATTAATACTTTTGATATCATTTTATAATACCACTATATTTATGCATATCTACTACTTATATGCATAAGTATACACACAATCATAAATTTAAACCTATATTAGTGTGTAATAATAATATATGTAAATATACTACGTGCAAAGCACGTGCATTAACTAGTATACACATAAGGGACAATTGTATATACAATGTGTTTGGCCGATTTGTGTGGAACATACATATGGTGGAGACGAGGAGTATGAGAAGTAAAACAGTGACCACATAGAAGGAGAACATGTGGGACTTGGCCATCAAGTTATGATTGCTTGGAAGATATACAAAATGTGAGGCCTACATCAACACCCACGGGGAGACTGTACTTATCTCTACGACTTGCACGTTCTGGCGCTCACCTCCAACGACGTTCCATTGCTAGTCCTTCGGTCGGGATCGCAGCTACATGAACATCGCTTGTGGCATCTACACTATTTGCAATAAAAATAACAAACTCGGGGGGTTAGATTGCGAGCAGGTGGATATTGAAGCAGCAGCTACATGAACATCGCTTGTGGCATCTACACTATTTGCAATAAAAATAACAAACTCGGGGGGTTAGATTGCGAGCAGGTGGATATTGAAGCAGACGAACATGTTTGGGGTAGGGATTATATCCTATTTTCCTAAACTCTATACTTGAGTTTGTCCAAAGAATCTGAGCGGTAGATTTAAGGATAATTAAATAAATAAAATATTGTTGTTTCATAGAGTGATGATTGTGATGTATAGAGACGATGTGGTAGTGTATATACACATAACGGACAATTATATATAATGTGTCTGGCCGATCTGTATGGCACATACTTCTGGTGGAGGCGAGGATTACGAGAAGCGAGACGAGGATTATGAGAAGCGAGACGTGGAAGGAGAACACGTGGGGCTGGTCCATTAGGTTATTATTGGTTGGAAAATATACGAAGTGCATGGCCTACATCAACACCCACGGGGAGGCAGTGCTTATGAGAGTAATCTAGATTAGCTTTGGTTTGTGATGTAGACATTGTTAGGGATTATGTAGAGGTATTTATACTAAAATTGTCCATAACACCACATTGAAATAAACACCTTTCCTAAACTAGGGGCAAACCATATGGCCACTATGTTTCTAACATAATGAACTAACTTTTGTTGAAAATAATGTACATTGTAACACCTTTTGAGAAAATAATTCCCACAATGACACATTTTTGGTCAAAGTCACAATCTAATTATTTTTACTAGATACACCACTCAAAACAAGACATGATTTGACAACTTTACTAGGAAACAAATTAAAGAGTTCAATGTATTGGAAATTTAGGAAACCACTACTTGATAGTTCATACGACTTCTTGGATTCTTTATTTATTTTTAATCAATATAAAATTACTATAGAATACCAATATAGTGCAAATAATAAGACAAAAATTGGGAAGAAGTAATACAAAATGAAATTTGATTAAAATTTTACATGTAAAAAGTAACTAAAATAGCCAAAAGAAGTGGTGCTATAGTCTAAAAATTCAAAATGTTTTATTCACAGTAGTTTTTTGAGAAAAAATTGTGTTTAATGTGAAAGTCATTTTTTTCATATATACTACATTAATATTTTCTTTGATAAAGTGAACCAATTGGATTATTCCTCCTAACATTAAATGGTTCATATCAAACTCATGTTACACATGTGTGATAAGGTGTCGGCTTATAATCCACCTTTTACTTCAGAAAAGGAAACAATTGATTTTTACAAAGTTAGTGATATGTTAGTGTGTGCTTTTCATCTGCCCACTGATCTGAAATCCTCCTAATTTTGGTTTAAAGATATGCTAGCATGAAAAGATGATTTTTCACCATCTTCAATAAAATAATTCCCACATTGACATATTTTTCCAGGAAAACCCACACTCCCATTTTTTGCTAAGTACAACATTAGAAACAACAAATAACTTATCAATTTTAATAGGAACATAATGTAAGTTTTTAACTTTTTAGATATTTTGAAGAGCACTACTTGATACTTGATATGACGGTTTGGATTTAATTTAATTTTTTAATCAAAATACAACTCCTATGTAATAAAAATATACAAATGAGAGAAAAGAACACTGGGAATTTAGTCACCACACTAAAGATAAAAAAATAGTTTTGTATAAGTAAAACAACTTGCATTTGTGACTCCTTTAGTCTTGAGAATTGCAATACAATATTAAAATTGGTGTTAGACCAAAACGTATTCTTGATTGAAATTTATATTTTCAATGATATTATATCAGCCTTATCTTTCACAAGGTGAACCACTTTGAATTTCTCCATAAAAATAATCAATCTAGATCAACCACATCTTAACACACATGTGACTATAGTGGTGTTTGGCTTAGAATCAGCCTTTGCATTCACAAAAGGTACTAGTTCAACTCTCACAAGGTTAGAAGCATGCAAGCATGTTAGAGTCATGCATGTTTTTATTAGCACTTCTGTTAACGATATAACTAAATGGGATGTACTTTGAAGCGACCCACGAAAGAAAGATTACCATGTTGACACATTTTTGGGTGGAATGACACTCAAATTGCTTTTTCTAGGTACTCCACTAAAAATAATACATAATTTGATGATCACGAAAAAATAACTAAAGTGTATAACATATTTAGAGATTTAGAAAACTCTAATTTTATACAATGTTTATTTTTTTATTTAATTTTTAATAAACATAACTCCTAGATAATGCCATGTAATAGATATGAGATAAGAAAAATAAGGGAGCCACTATAATAAGTGGAAATTTTCAATTTTTATTGGTCTTTAATACATATAATGTGATAGCTAAAACAACCAGAATAAGTAACATATTTTGATCCAAAAAGTAGATATATATTAACCAAAGAGGCATTCTGACTGAAAAATTAGTGTAAAAATTATTTTCTGACAATATTATATCAACATTATCTTTAAAAATGCAAACCATTTTGAATTTTATTCTTAAAACTAACCAGTTCATATGAAACTCATTATAAGTACACGTGAAAAGGTGAATGTTGGCCTAAAATCCACCTTTTCTTTCACAAAAAGCTCAAGTTGGTTTTCCAATAAGTTTGTGTCATTCAAGTGTGGCAGAGTTGTTTGTGCTTTTAATCAACTCGTCGATCCATGATCCACCAAAATGGAGTATAATAGGGTCTTCTATGGAAAGATAATCGGAAAAAATCTTTAGAAAACTATTCTTAGATGCATTCTTAGGTTTAGGCATATTCTAACTATTTTGTTTTCTTGATGAAATATTCATAGCATAGATAAAGATTGTCATAATTGCATGCTCCACTATATAGTACAGAAAGTAACTAAAAGATGTCAGGTCAAAATTAAAACAACACTAGTAATGCCAATGAGACTATAAGTCTAAGACCCATATGATGCAACCAAATTAGAGCAAAAGTGTAGGAAAAATAAGGGAGAGGCACCCCGAAAGTAGGCTTATAATGAAGGAAAATAATCAGTATGTGTTATTCTCAGTGAGGATCTCCTCGATGGTGTATGTTCTTTTTCCTATCACCTTATATCTAAAATGTGAAGATGGATGCTTGTTCTCATTACTGTACTTCCCAGTGTCCTGATGGTTTGTGTCATCAATAACAAAGTAGTTTCTCTTTTTGAGGCTTTCTAGTTTTGGGATAAGAGAGTTGAAGGATAGGATTGTGGTTGGATCCTTGGTGTTTTTTGTGTGGGTGGGACTCAATGAGGATTTAAGTTCTTTGATCATTTTGGTCTTGTGCCGATCAACATCATCTTTGTTTAGACAAGGTGAAGTGTATTTAACGGAATTATTGTGGTAGGAAAATTGGTTGAACTTCTTTCAAATCGGGATAGCATGGTTTGTGCTCAGATGATGGTAAGAAAGGACATTTATGAGTTATGAGACTTATAGGCATAGATAATGTAGGATGATTTGCATGATAGTATATTCTTTTTCATACCATTTTCCTATCCTATATTCTTTCATGGTATCAAAGTTGGAGATGTTTTTGTTGTTGGTTGTGTAATACTATGATGGAGGGTTGCACAAGAGATCTGATAAAGTAGTGATGCATTATGAGGGATTTTCCATAATCTGTTTGATAGTGTAAATCATTTCACCAAACCATTTCTTGAGAGTGGCCGATAGTTCAATGGATTCTTTAATAGAGAAAATGAAAAGGCTTTAATATAGTTTGTGGGTTGAAGAGTGTTAGAGCTAACAAACTATAAGGTAACAAATTTGGTATGGACTATGGCTCAAAATATGTTCACCCCCATAAGTGTGAAGGAAATTAGAGATGGAGACACTACCCAGGCCACTAGAGATAGCATGCATAGCAGCTTGAAAAAGTCAAAATTTCCTTCAGCCAACTATGTGTCTTCTTTGTTAATCATATAATGAAAAACCAAACAATCTATTATTTAATTGTACACAGATAAAAAATATGGATTGATTTCGTCCCAAAACTCGACACCACCAATGATATACACATCAAAACCATCCATAGATTGAACCAATAAAGAATCCATAATATATCTTACAAATAACCTAAAATTTTAGCTTGTAGTGCCTTGTGGAATGTTCGGATAGTGAAAAATACGATTTTATTTGAAAACCATACTATCTCTATCAATAACTTTCTAAAAAATATCAATGATTTATATGATATTATATGATTCATAATTGAAGGTGACTATGTTCCTGAAACCAGAATAATGACACTCACACCAACATCAAGTTTATGGAAATGGAATCTTCACTAGTTTTACGTGTTGGAATAGATCTTGGATCACACCTAAGAAGAATGAGAAGAATATCTACTCTTGTCGATGCTTTTCTAGATTATTACTAATATCTTTATTTCTAATTCAATATATAAGAGGCTTGTTAACTAGATGCCCCCCTCTCTCTTTCATTGTGTGTGTTATTTGCTCAACAGAACTCCATATCATACATGTTGATGACACTACTTGTACTTTAAATGTTTATGACCATTACTAGTTCCTTTTATGTAATCTGATTTCATTGGATGTGATCTCAAACATACATTATCATAACATTATCATCTTTATCTATAAAAACATACTACATGTCGACACTCGAACAAAAAGTCATAATGTAGACAACTGACACCAACAACATGTTACTGCAAACAAAGCAAAAGAAACATTTTCCTCTTATTCCAAGAACAAGTTATGTTGAGCAATAACCATAGTTAGTTCCAATAATTGTTGATCGTCCTTCATATGGGTTACACCCACGCCATGCATATCATGATCTTCCTTTAACTTTCAGCATTTCTTGGTGCAATAACATTTGCGGATGAACCCATGACACCCGCCTCCAGTGAAACCCTCACTAATGCACACATTGCCACAATTCCTCCAACTGAAGCACGTTCCCTTGTACCTAAAGCTTTGTGACGTGCACGTCCGGGCGCTCACCTCGAACGCTGCTCCATTGCTAGGGCGTGAGACTGGGGCCACCGCTACATTAACATCCCTTACGGCATCTACACTAACTGCATGCAAAAGAAAAAATTTATGGGGTTAGATGGATAGTAGGTGGATATTGAAGTGCATAAACGTGTATAGATTATGGATTATATCATGTATCTCTAAAATATCTCCTCTGGCTAATTTACTGATATGGGAAATAGATTTAGGAAGAGTTATATAAATACCATACTGTTGTTTGAGACAGTGGCAGTTGAGAGACTATGCAGTTGTGTTCATACACAATTGTGTATGTACGTGTTTGGACATGCTAATGGGTAATTTGTCTTGGTATATACCTGTGGTGGAGACAAGGAGTATGAGAAGCAAGGCAATGATCGCATAGAAAGAGAACACAGGGGACTGGGCCATTGGATTCAGATTGGTTGGAAGATATATGAAAGGTGTGGTCTGCAGCAATACCCGCGAGAAGGCTATGCTTACCAGAGTGAGCTGGATGAGATTTGGCTTTTGATGTGGTGATCGATGGGGATGATGTAGGCGGTATTTATACTAATATCATCAAAATTACCATATTCAAAAGCGACACATTCCCCATCACATGGGACAAAATATAGTGCCAATAAAGTCCTAATACAATGAAAGAACTTTACGGAAAATGGTGTACATTATATCACCATGAGAAAATAATACCCACACATACACATTTTCTGTCAGAAGCACACTCTAATTATTTTTGTTAGGTATACCACTGAAAACAAGGCATGATTTGGCAATTAGACTATGGAACTAATTAAAGTATTCAATGTATATGGAGATTTTAGAAAATGATACATGATAATGATATGGCAGTATGGATTTTTATTTTTCTAATTAAAATTAAACTCATATATTGCCAATGTAGTACAAATGAGCAAGGAAAAAAGTGGAAGCCGCCAACCCAATTGCCAACTTTTAGTTTCTTTAATTTTATTTTTTGAAATAATGTATAACTAAATTGACCAACAAGAAGTTGCTCTGATCCAAAAAAAATCAAAATATTTTGATTAATGTAGTGTTTTGAGAAAAACGTATTTTGACGTGAAAGTCAATTTTTTCATGGATACTATATCAATATTTACTTTCACAAAGTGAACCATTTGACTTTTTTTCTGATAAAATTGATCAGTTCATAGAAAATTTATTAACAGGCACACATGGCAAAGTCTCCTGCTAGAATCCACATTTTCCGTCATAAAAGGCTGCAATTCATTTTCTACATAGTGACATGCAAGTGCGGCAGAACTGTGTGTGCTTTTCGTTTGTCCATCGATCCAAGATCCTTCTAATAAGGGTTTAAAGATTATGCTCTTGCATGAAAAGTAGTTTGACGCCATTCTCAAAAAGATAATTCCTACACTATCATATTTTTGGGTTAGAACAACACTCCAATTTTTTTGCTAAGAACAACATTGAAACAACACATAATTTAATAATATTACTAAGAAATTGATTAGAAGGGTTTTAAGTCTTTTAATGATTTTGTAAATTGCAATTTTATAGTCGATATGACGGATTGAATTTTTTATTTTATTTTTAAAATCAAAATGATACTCATATGTAATGTTAACAATACGAAAAATGAGAGAAGAGCACATAGGAAAACTGCCACACTAAAGATAAAAATCAGCTTTAAGGACTGCATGTCATGTACAACTAAAATAACTAGCAAAAGTTGCCACTTTGG